>JAGWCC010000363.1:0-1200000 GCA_022651775.1 Drusus annulatus | reverse complement strand
TCATAAATACACGGCCGAGTAAAAATTCACGTTTGCATTATTGATGGGGTCGAATCCTGTACAAAATAGTGTTTCAATAAGTAAAATATTCCCCTACGTAGTCATATAAAATACCGCCTCCCAATAAACTGACCATCAAAGCGTTGTATGACCGGAATAGTAATTCGCTCTGCGCCGTACGTCTCGGTGACTAGCCTATTATGACGTTGTCTTAATGCTCTTTTGCCAATAAGAAATAGTTTTCTCATGGGCATTAGGGTAACAAAAGGCGCAGGATTAAACGGAGCCGTGTTTGATGAAGACTATTTGCATAAATAATAAAAATCGTAGCTCGGCGCGCATAGTAAAAATCGTAGCGAGACTTGTATGTGAATTGGCCTTAATGAAATCAATCCTAATAAGACAAGTTGAATTCTTCTGAAATATAAATAGGTAACCGAATTGCATAAGGCTCTAAGTGCTCAAAAATCATCAAAAGAAAGAAAAAGGTTATTTTTTTATAAAGCTTTTTTTTCTGATGTTTACATTTTTTCTGCACGGGACAACTTTTTTGAGATTTGTGTCTCAATTGACTGAAATTAGTGGAACCATGATATTCTAATCATTGTAATAATGACGGTATTGAGGCTTAAGCAGGAGAAGGAAATATGATGGATTACCATGTATAGATTGAGTCATTTCAAGCAACGCAACGTTTCGATTTACCATCGCCTTATAATGATTTCATCTTAAGCGTCAACACCCAAAAATACACACTTTTTTGTTTTCTAGTACAAGCAAAACTACAAATTCTTTATCTGTCAATTCTATATGGGTAGTTAGGAAAATATTTTAGATTTCCAGTGAATACAATTTTTAAACAGTAATCTTTTAAATTCTTTATGAAATGCATACTTGAATTTTAGGTAAAACGTTCAAGAATGCCTTTGCCGGTTTTAAAACTGCAATTTCTACTGATATTTCAGTATGTTTTTCATAGAATTTAAAAGATGACAGTTAGAAAATTGTATTCACTGAAAACCTCAGTCATTTTTACCCGTAGAAAATTTGCAGATAAAATATTTGTAGTATTACTTGTGTTAGAATGCTGTAAAGTAATGCTTAGCGTCATTCTTGAGTGCTGATCCTTAAGTTCCTACCCAACTTTTTATATTATATTTTCAAATTTCAATAACAATTTAAACGTGACTTCAAAATGCGTTGTGACATTTGAATTTAAATGCTCAAACAAAAAATAAAATAAAGTGATGCATTTCACAAAGGCATTTTAAATTTTATGATGCGAAACAAATTTGGCTACTCCTGGGCTTCTTCTGGGCTAACATTCCAGTAGGAATAAGCGCTGGTTTATTCTTTCTACCTAATAGCCTCCTGGGAAGACATATTGATTAAAGTCAAACATTTTCCCAGCCTTATTATAAAACATTAGTAATTCAAAATTACTTAGTCTAAGCTTTTAATAAATAACGCATATTTCAAAATCATTTATTGATAAGATAACTAAATTTAAAAAAAAAAACTGAATTTAATAACCTATGAATAACAAACAACTAATGAAAAATAATGAAAACTTTCATCGTGTCAACCCAAAGAGAGTGTGTTCGAAAAGATAAACATTTTTATTGTTTTAATGTTTGAAAAATTTTCCTGCTAACTGACACCGAGACATCAGCGTGATGCTTAATCCCGGGATTAGCAGAAACGGGGATCGGGATTAGGCTAATACCGGGTGATTGCGATTATTACCGTACACTGCAGTATGCAGACTAAACCGAAGATTAAATATTTGAACAAGACTAATCTCCATCGCGTTTTATACTGGAAATGGCGGGCGGGGCAGAAATATTATTTTCGTTTGGATAATTATCTTATCAAAATATATAATTACTGTCTAACCATTAAGCTGTTTATCTGCAGGGGTAGGCAGAGTTGTGGAAAAACATACTATTCTAATCTAACACAAGTTCCTTGGATCGTCTAATTTAGACTAACTATGACAAGGCGAAGTATTCTCGAAAAATAAATATCAGCATATCAAGTAGGTTTTTGAAAATGAGTCGATACCCGCCATAAGACTTGAACTCACTCCTTTCGAATGCTAACTGAGAGTCCTACCCACTGGGCTATCGACCACTAATATTTAAGGCGCTTCACTGTGCCTATACACATGAAAACTTTTAATAATTACAAAAAATAATAGTGACTTACGTTTTCTCGTTCATATATTAAGCTCTTTATGCTTGAATTTGGTAAAAACTTACCCATGGCATCTGAAACAAGAAAAAACATGCTATTAGTAAAATGAAACAATATACATTTCATAATTTTCACAAAATAAACACAAAAAAAATTATTATTTCATAGATTCATGGACGATAGATCTGTAAAATGAAGATTAGCTAATACATTCAAGTTAGTGCAAATTATCGTGACCCACCTTACTACGTCATTTACTTCCAATAATAGACTAAATAAAACATCGTACAGTGAACAGAGCCATTGCTGGCTACATTTTGTACCATTTGTATGTAGTTTCGCGTGATTTCGGACATTAAAATTGTCCAAAGTATTTTGTCAGCTTGACATTTCAATATCAGCCCCTCCCTACACTCCAATCTCTAGTGGGAATCTAACATGGCCGGCGAAATAGGGATGGTTTTAATTCAGTCTGACTGGAAAGTGACCAGAAGCTTTTGTATTTTATTACAATTACAAAACAAATTACTTTCTCGATCAACGTGAACTATGAATCAAATATTCATTGACTTCCACCCAATGATTATTTACGTATTTTTTTAATGAACGACACGCTACATCACTAGATCATAAAAATATAACAGATGACGCAAGCTCGCGTCTAATGTGTGACCTCCCTTCAGAATGTACCGAGTAATGTTGACGAAAGCTCCCCGGGTCCCAGAAAGCGTAGGAGTGTACGTAGTTTGTTGGCAGAATATGGACAGGCCTAATCCCGCATTATCGCTCTGGTCACGCATGTAAACTATGCCTTTATGATAAGTCATTATGCGTCGGGGACTCCCTAAATGCTACCATGTTATAATTAAAAAATTCCATCCTAATAGCGGACCGCAACACGTGTACCTGTCTGGTTTTTAGCTTTAACGGCCTCTCTCACTCTAATTCACTAATGAAATTTACGATCCCTTTTCATTCCTTGCGCCCTGATACATTTGACACGCAGGTCCAGCTTACCCGTAACAATCCCATAATCTATTTGATTTTTAAATTAATATTTCACGGCACATTTAGGCCGCCGATCGGTAATTTGGCATGCTAATGAGAAAATCTCAATTAAGAGATTAAAATTCGCTTCTAAATTAAGCGCTGAAATTGAGTTTGTTATTCGCCTTTATAGGTCTTTTCGAATTGAATCCTAGAGATTTTCTTTTGGTAAAAACATGTAATATCTCGTGGGCCGCAATCAATCTGCGGCCGCCTCACCGCGAGGATTAAGCCCGTGATATATCTGTACGGAACATTCAACATTAACGATGACATTTACGCCAGATCAAATCATAAAACGGTCAGACCGTAAACCCAAAACAAGCCTTTAAAATCTTTTGCGACCGTCAAAGCGCATTTGAGTACACTTTTGGTACTTTATGGCCTTACCACAGATAAGAATTCGGCGGCCCAAGTTGCATCGGATAAACCGACTCTCGACCTTATCTCAACTATATGCGTGAGTAGATAGCAGCACTTTAATTATTAATAATGTTGGTGGATTGCCTCTTGTCTTGTCTTTTTGTAAAAGTATTAGAATATACGTCGTAAATGGCTTTTTTCAGTGGGTACTAAAAGTATTATTGCTATCACCTTAATATTAGATATTAAAGCCACCACGATTCAATGGGCTTTGCACTAATGCATATTTTAATCATATAGATATTACATTTTGAAATAAAACGTCAAAACACTGTTCTCGTCTGACCTGTAGCAGGCGCCTGCGAGTAGGAGTGGCGAGGAGGTATTCGTTCCTCGCTATCTGCCGATATTAATCTGTAACACATTTATGCACTCTCGCCTCATTATGCCCCGGTGTTGTCGCGGCAGCACACATACAGCGGGGGAATAATATCCGCCCGAGCCGACGCGCGTAGGTATGATTGTTGCCCGTGTACGTATTATCGGAGATATGGCACTGTACCTGCCTACGCGTCGAGCCCAACTTGTCCCACCGGTGGATGAAGCCTCGAATCAAGAATGCCTTAACTTTTATATTAATCCTCCAGCCTCTGCCTGCATTCGTGTACCTGATAAAGGCGACGAAATGTGTTCGCCAGCAACGAGAGAGGTCGATGAACTTTTTGGCATACCAGCAACTGATAAAACAGTATTTTTTTATAAATACTCATAATTGGCGACTACACAAACATGTGACACATATCATCAAGAATGTTGATTTCCAAAATAAAAATTACGAATATTTTTCGTGTTGTTATTCTATCTTTTTAGGTTGTTGAACATTAATGTGTGTGGGTAGGTAGGTACCTGACGACAAACTCTCAGATTATGCGAAAAGGCATTACTGTAGCTCAAAATACGCAGATAAATAATAATATTGGCCATATTTCTCTCGATGCGGGTAACCCAGAACGCCCATTCTATTGACACGTCTCATGTGCCTTCGTTTCAAATGCCTCCATAGAATAAAATAATTTTGCATATTATGATAAATCTGCCACATTGCATTTGCGCACAGGCTCGCGAGAGTAGGTACCTCCTGGTACCTGCATTTCCTTGTTCACAAATAAGGTAGTAAAATAGTCGCTAACTGTTTAGCTGACGTTGATCAAGATATTCCGTGGGCTTGTGAATAGTTTCCCTTGATATGCCTGCACGTCCATATCATTTAGATGCGCTCCATACCAGCTTCACTGTGCTCATGTTACTTTAACACCTTGAAAATTATTTGTACTAAATAACATCACATTTATACACTGCATTTCATGTTTATACTGCAAAATTACTTGGGGTGATTATTCATGAAAATCTAAGAAAAATAAATTTTATTACTCTTTTTTTCCATTTAGAGGAACGCACTCGGGGCCCACTTACACAAACACACAAACAAACATAGGTTTTTAATAATATTTGGATAATTTGAATAGCGTCGTTTTTGTGAAAAATCACCTCAAGAGCGCTGTACAAGGTTATTAGTTATAAAATACGGGCCGTACAAGATTTAGATATTTCATAATTTTAGAGACAACCTTGGCGAATTTGTCAAAAAATGAAATTTATCTTAAAACAAACTCACTTCCAAAGTAGCTAATAATATTTTTGGTTTACGGTGTAAGTTTTTCCCCTACCTACACAAAGAAAATCAGTCGAAAATGAAAATACAATTTACAAACAATAGGAACATATTTATTTGATTTATACATTATTGAACGGTGAATGAAAACAAAAACATTGTTAAAAAACCATGTACTTGTGTCGAAATGTGAAATTACAAAAGACAAATTGAATTTGTAACATAAAGGATTCATTTGTAATTTCCAATTTTGATCCATTATTTAATTCATTATTTCATAACAATAAAAACCATTTTTTTTTATTTATTTAACTAACTTCATGTTTATTTTCAATATTGTACATTTATTGTCCTCCACGCTAGGAGTTCACCTGTGATGTGGAGGGCATAAATTTTGTATTTTTGTAAACTTTATTTTGTATTTATCATTTCATTATATTTACAAAAAAACGCAAGATTTCGGTGGGGCACAGCTTACACATTTGTAACGGCTGGCTTTCGAGCAGCGAATGATGCAAAAAGGGTATAACACCTAGTATTTTTTTAAACAATTTTCAGTGTGTTTCAGGTTAAGAAATAGTCTGAAATGTGATGGGAGCGCAGAATCCGAGAGTAGTTAATTGGGTTTATTTGTATCGGGCCGGCCGAGTGCAGGCGATCGCGGAAAGTTAGCCGATTGCGCATCAATCATATCGTCTCGATGTCTCTGTATGGAGTTCGTTAATAAATCACCGGCGACCTCTCCGTGCCCCCTGACGCCCTGGCAGTCCTGGCACTCGGGCCTTTCTCACAGCCGCGGCTGACCTCCGCCCGTGAATAAATGATATTTATCTCCGTGGCGATATAAATAATATCGGAACATCGGCGGATCAACAAACATCATTAACCGGGCCCCAGCGGGTCGCCTTCCTATTCCACCACCAAGGGCATCCTCCTTACGGGGAGATTGGATTCATATTATATACTTGCATTTTATATGGCTACGCTGGCTATAATCTTTTTTCATGTGGCTCTTAGTAGGCTCTGTAGGCACACAGCGTAACCTACCGCGCCATTCACCAGGGGTAGGCAGAGAGGATGAAACACCACAAAAATCCGCCTCGGCACACTCAGTGCTTCAGTAAAAGTCATATATAGAATAAATTATATTTCACTCACTCTTGACATATCTCGAATGCGAAGAGCGAATGAACGAAGAAACGAATCCGAAAAAAATATATGATGTGAAAGTGAATGAAAGAAGAAGTCGAGGACGCCCGAGAAAGACATGGCACGATCAAGTAAATCAAATACTTGAATCGGGTCATGTGAAGAGTCAGAATAACAGAAGAGTATGTATGAGACAATGTATAAATGTGAACGAAGCAAGGAGTGTGTGCCAAGACAGAGTTAGTTATATGGCGGTCCGTCCTCTGCCTACCCTTGCACTTGACGGCGCGATGGTTAATTAGTAAGTTAGTTGACATATCTCGACACAAGTACATTCTCTTAATCGTTTTTCTAGTCATGAAGATTATCATCTACGTCCGCTCTTCACATCAAACGATTTAAGAATTTCTTTATTAATGTTATTCATTGCGTTTACACCTACCGTTACCTCTAACGATAGGTACGGTTAAACCTAGGTTAACCAAGGCTATTCATAGTTTTACTACGCATACGCCTAAAGGATCGCATTTTATCAATGCCCAAGATGTTACGAAAAATAAACTGGGGAATAAAAATAAGAAATTATTCGTCAGCGAAAAAAACGTAAAGGTGGTCGTAAAAACACTTTGACAAGGCAGAGAACAGCTTCTTCAGATTTCGGGTGCAAACGAAAATATCATCATAAAGCTCGGTAGAAAAATAAGACGAATCGGATAAAAAAAGCTCATTACTATAAGCTCATATTTTACAATAAGTTATTAAAGGAGGTATGTTTTACACGGCGTATTAAACCCTACTGCGCCGTATATAAGTTAGTCGTTAAATGCGGCATAAACTTCATTTTTACAGTGCCCCGCCCGTGGCGTGGGCGGGATTCGAGCCACGGGCCGCGGAGCCACGTAAATAATTAGTTGCATAACCACCCGCTGGGAGGCTTGATGATCCCAACGAGCCCTGGACCCTGGAACAAACCTGACTTCCCCCGGATTCCCACTCGGGGAAACACTCCGGCGGTGGTCACATTCATCCCGGGATTTTACTGGGAATCACAGGACTGAAAGACAGGCGAAGGAGCCTACCCGTATAGGTATATACGAGTAGCATGGCAGCTGATATTCTCGTACACGCAATCGTTAAAATATATATATATCCGAAAACCAACCGTAATCAATTATTTTTTCTAAAGAAATGAAAAAATTACTTTGTATAAGACCACGGTTATTATTTTAATTTTTATGACCGACCGGTTTCGCTTAGCCTAAGCATCATCAGGGTACAAAATTAAACTAAACAAAAATACAAAGTGTGCAGTTATATATAAACAATATAAAATAACAAAACAATGAGAAACCGGTCGATGATAAAAATTAAAATAATATCTGTGGTCTTTTACAATTTTATATTTTGATTTCCTAAAATGTCAAACCACAAAGTGATTGCTTTCTACAAATATACTCGTATAATATTTTTTTCTATGTGCGATATTTCTTCTGAAATGTGTACGTCGTGAACTATATTATAATTTATGTAATTAAACCTAACCTAGATAAAACAAAAACCTAATACGATTTTTATTTTAAAAATATATGAAGGGGTATTCTTCTAAAGTAAAAAGACTCAAACAGTGATGTTACCGTGGTTTAAACAACCTTCTTCATAGCCACTTTTATCAAAAATAATTTTAATCAAAGAAACAAATTTATGTTGGATGGGATACATATTTTTACAATATAAATGAAAAAAATGGTTTATATTTATTATTGAACAGCGTGAGTGAAATTCTAAATAATTTTCAAATAATAATTAGAAGAAGTATGTTTTTATACATTTTAACCATAAACATATTTTATTAATTACTTTAAAAAGTATCAATATACGCGTTGAAAGAAAACGGAACCTAATAATAATTATTATACATTTTCGAGTTGGTAGTACTTTAAATAAAGTAGGTCATGCTAATATATATGTGCCTACTGTAAGTAGGTACCAACATTCATTTAATAAACAATAAGATTAAAAAAATAATGTGTGTTCTTAATGTCGATAAAACGAGCAGATACAATAAATTTTCTACAAATAATTCATAATTTATAAGTTTATTTTAATTTTAGTATCGTTATGATATCTGCCATAATATTTAAAATTATTAAGATATATCATTTATTCATCGTAAATGGCAGTCTGTCAGGAGAAGGTGTAGACTATGGAATAGTGTCGAGTAATGCTCTGAGGTAGCGATGGGCATAATCGAAACCTATATTTATTTTTAAATGTTCGATTATTCGAATCGATTAGTAATCGACATAATTGTTAGAAACGTAAATATCGAAATTGTGTTTCGCTCAAATACTAGTCAAATAAGAAAGTCGTGAGATGCAAATAGTAGTGTATTTATTAAATTGGCTCATAAGTTAATTGTTGCAAGTCATTAGTAGTTATAAGTTGGAAGTAGTTATGCAGAAAGCATCCAACTCCAAAAAGACGAAACTGAGAAAAAAGCGTTTGAAAATATGACGATAGAAAAGTATATTGCGGTTTTTATAAGTGAATATCAGTGTTTTATTATTTTTAATTATTATTATAAATATGTAATTAATAAACTGTCAATGTTTTTTTTTTAATAATTGTAATTCCTATTTTATTCTACATTTTAATGTTTTTAAACTTCATTTTAAATCAAATATTTGCAATGTGTGTTAGTATAAAAATGAAATACTAACAATCTTTTGCATTTGGAGCTTAGATGTTTTCAACAGATACAAATTTCATATTTATCTATTGGAAAACATGTAAAACTCGATTTCGGCAAATCGTGGGTCGGACATTTTGTGCATTAACACGTTCAGTTGTGGGTTAAAATAATTAAGCTGAAAGCGCTCTTGAGGCGATTTTCCCACTAGAACGGCGCTATAGAATGCATCAAGTCGATTATTTTATTATATCCTTAAATTACCCCTATAAAAAAGTTTCGTAACGTAAATTTCGATTATTAGAATGTCCCTCGATTGTCCATCTCTACTCCGAAGCAAATAATAATAATTTATTCAACTATCTAAAACTTTGATTGCGTTTTCATGCTAATGAAGTGGGTATTTATTTTATTCACCACCAACAAACCGAAAGATTTCTGAATGCAAATCAAGATAGCCATAAGTAAAAGGCATGCCATACAAATACTCGAAACGTTTTTCAATTATACAGTTAATAAGAAATAAACAGTGATGTTTGATCAATAAACGGCGAAGCGAGTGGCTGGCTAGGAATGTTGCACTATCAACGCAGTTCACTAATGAAACGTATCGATAAAAAGCCTTACAATCTTACGTGCATATCTCCTATTGCAGTGTGCAGTGTGCAGCTTGCAGCTTGCAGTCTGCAGTCTTCGGCTCCGCAAACCGGCTTAAATGTATACCGAGGCGATGATCAAATTAAAGGATATTCGATGATAATAATATTAAAACATACACTGTATTCAAACTAGTTGATAATACCCTGCATCGTATCGTATTTCGAATTCTTTATTTTTGAAAAATATGTAATAAAATCGCCGTGTCTTGTTTTTAGAAAGATAAAAGGAGGTTTTAAAGCTCAGAAGCTCACTATGGAATAAAAGTGGGTCTAAAGCCAAAATGAGCTATGGAAATTTCACGAGATCAAACCTAACTGCTCGAGAGTTTTAGTGACGGCACACATACATACGTTTGCTTAGGTTGTTTCAGGATTTCATAAGGATATTATATATCTCGTGCCAAGAAATTGAATAAGTTTAACGAAAAGATATTTCAAAAGCTTAGAATGAATGTTATTAATAAGATACCTAGCAAAAAAAATGTTTTCATGATGGGCAGTCACATAATAACGAAAACAGGTATTTATAATCAAAACTAATACCCATAGGTGTATAATATATTTAAGTATACAACATCTTGCGGATTCATAATTTAAGAATTAAGCATTTTGAACGTGCTGTGAAATGAATTAATGTCCAATTAAGAGTTTTAAAATCAACTTTTTAGTAATTCCTTCAGGTAAATCTTCACGATAAATATTAATGTGATCGTGTAGATATTAAATAAAGTGTTTTACGGAGCCCGAAGCACCCACTAATCTCGAGATCTTTATTTATTTACGAAGATAACAAAATCGACAACATATACTCTGTGGCCATTGATCGTAATAATTGACATAAAGCATACTAGATGAGTCCCTAATAAGTATTCGATTATGAAATAAGGTCATTTTTTGTGCAGGAAGGATTAATCTTCGGATTGTACCAATGAGTGTCAATGACTCCTAGGTTCTCCATACTAAATACTCATCTGCTAATGGTTTACTTACATATTATATTGATTCCGGTTTCATTCGAATACTTTGCATTTTATGGTTCATACAATACTGGACACTCTTAAATCTTTTTTTTCCTACTTTCTGATGAAAATTTAAATAATTTAGTAAAGCAAGCAATAGTAGGTATTGTCCCTTGATTTGTGGCGCCGACAAGGTGTCTGTAAGTATTTAAATATAGTAGATTATCTTCCCATGATATTGTTACATTCGATGAGAAAGTCGCCATTCAAAGCTTTCTTGACAACGTTAAATGGCATATTTTTTTCAACGGATAAGTTACTCAATTTTTATCACTTTCACAATCCTAATACCCAATAATGATTTGTGCATCCTCTGTAAGTAACTACTAAAACTACAAACAAAGTAAACTTTTTTATATTTTAAATGTTATTTTATTGTTTTCTCACTGTTCTTTTATTTTACTTTATATTGTGTTCTCCCTCGGTATGTATTTATAACCACACTTTTTGTGTTTTTTTTACTTAGTTTAAATTTGTACCCTGGTGATGCTTAGGCTAAGCAAAACTGGTCGGTCATATAAATTAAAATAAAATATGTGGTCTTAAACAAGGTCATTATTTCATTTTCATAAAAAAACTGACAATTCTATTCCAAGCGGTCATAAATTAGGGATGTTTGCCGTAATTACGTTTTGTAACACGGTAAAAATGAATACCTATAATATGCTGATATTCAATACAGTAATGCGAATATTTTTGATAAGAATTTAAGCTTTCGAATGAACAGAACCTCCTTCCATTTAGGTCTGTTGGTGGGTAATAATTTTGGGCTTCCTCGAACACTGATTCAGCAGGGGTCCATGTTAGTGCCAGTGTATTGGTACACCTACGATTTGTCAGTGGGGAATTGTTAGCTATATGCTGTAATCGAATGGTAGTCTGATAAAACAAAATTGATTAAAAAAGCACATCACGTTTCACAGCGTATTAAAAACAGAAAAATGAACAAGTTTCATTTGTGTTCGAATAAAAAAACTTTAAGTTGAAGACTGTTAACGATATGCGTCGGTAACAAAAATTTTGATGTCTGGATATAATTTTCTTATAAACTTAGCTAAAGCTCATCAAAAATATGAAACGTATGATTTTCGTTTTAATATTAAATATGTGCCTTAATTCCATATCAGTAACTTCAGAGCTTTTAGATTTTGAAACGTTTAGTAACATAATTTATAAAACGTAAGTTAGTATCTGCAGATGAATATCTGTAAAAAAGATGTAGGTAAGTTACAAAAATAACAATACATAGCAATTTTGTAGGATTTTTTTGGTATGCTGGTAAAATAATCTATTGATATTGAATGAAATAATAGCTTTGTATAGGTAAGACCACGGATTTCATTTTTACAACCGACCGGTTTCGCTTAACCTAAGCATCATCAGGATGAAAAAATAAACTAAACAAAAAATAATACAAAGTGTGGGGTTATATCTATATACAGAGGGAGAACACAATATAAAATAAAATAAGAGAACAGTGAAAACACAATAGAATAACATTTAAATTAAAACAAAGGAACCGAGATAAAGAGACAGATAATATGAAATGAATGAGGCAAAACGTCAACTGAGAAGGTGATAAAAGAATAATGAGAAATGTTATGAGTTTACGGGAAATATACCTAACTACTGGATAAATTAAACTGATTATTCAGAATATGACTATTCGTTTTAATAGCTTTTTTTTTCTAGTGCTTCTAAATTATTTAATATGTTACCATAACTATTTTTATGGAGAATATGCACACCGGTGCTTTTATTGAAGGTATGATCTTTTTCAATAAGATGATTAGCGAATTCTGAAAAACCGTGGTTATTGTTTATGTTCTACCTTGTTTAAATTGCTTTTGTTTGTTATTAATTTACTTTTATTTAACTTTTACTTAATTACCTATTATTCTTGTTAAAAATGCTTATTAAAAATAACTCATGTATGTATGTTTTGCCCATTATGCCTGTTATATATACTTAAATGAAATAAAATATTCTGATTCTTTGCATATTTGTCAGTACTTTCAACGAGAATAAAAAAAATCCATTTGAATCTTAATAGGCGAAATATGATGGTTAATTCTGATACAAAAACTAAAAATGGAGAAGGATATAAAATTATTGATAAAATTGTACATTCGTATATTTTAAATAAAATTAAAACCAATATTTCCAATGCTTTACCACCATGCATTTTTAAAAGTTTTTTGAAGCTACCTTTGCTACCACAATGTATTGTCTGACCAGGTTTATTTTTAATTAATTAACTGGAAAGCAATTATTCCTTAGTTCTGTAATCGTATAGTTGGCATTGTCCGACCCGTTTGCAGCCGGTGACCAGCCGCGACGAGGAAGCGGTTCGCCTCTTCTTTCTTATTGCACTTCTTGTAGATACTCCTGACACTTCTAGCCGAGGCAACCGCATTGCTGGGAGACTTAAGATTCTTCTGCTTAACGGGAGAACAGGGTTTATCAGGCAATTTATCAATTAAAGTTCCAAGGCACCGATGTATAACATATATAGTGCTCTATGTATGTGGATACCTGTTTGATTGGCTCTATGCTGGCTGGTACCTGCTCTGACGATATTTGAATAGCGTTCGTTAGGGATTGGCTTGTTCAATTTGCAAATCGTGAAGTAGTATTGTATGTTGGCTGATGATGAACTAATTTTCCTACTTGGATAACGTGGATTTACTCAGTGGAGAATTACTTGTTACTTGATGTTTATAACGCAAAGTTCACAGTCTCGTTGGAAATATTTTCCTTACATTTTTTAAACAGTGGACATTTTGTAATCACGTAAAATTTAAAAAATATTATGAACGTCTTTGTTAAACATTTTTCTTACGTTTATTTATATACTAACGGACCGTTATCCAATTGTAAAAAAACACGAAATGGGAAAAAAGAGCAACAGAAAAAGAAAAGTACAAAAATAATATTTTAATGAAGTTATGACAAAGAAATACATCAGAAAGAACATTCAAGTCAAAGCCAAGGTCAAGTCAAGGTTTTGGTAAAGAATGACAAAAATCATTTAGACTGGTACCAAAAATTTCAAGACCATAGCTTGAGTTAACAAGTCTTGACCTTCTGGACAGTGGAGAATGATACCCATAATTTGTAGAGTGGTGATTGAGGAACAGCAATTCATTATTTCTGAGTCTACGGCAAGGAATGTTGAACTGGATGAGTTGCAACAAAGAAGGTGAGTCAATAACACAATAATATTGTATTATTATTATGTTCATATAATATTAAATTTGTACCCCGAAAGTAGAAAGGAGGGGAAGTAGACGGGGAAAAGAAAGGTTGGAAAGTACCTGGCTGTTTAAATATCGTTCATAAATACGCATTAAGAAACCCCATCCCACAGCCCCTTCCTTGACCCGTCTCACAACGTTGCCCAGCCGGGTGCCGATATAGTTCCCTTGTACGTACACCGTACAGACAGGGGTGCTCTTGTGAGGTGCCACAAAAAATACGGTTAGACCAGGGCGATACTGGAAGTTTCTACCACTCTGGAAAAATTTTGAAACTAAGACCAGGCTGTTTTACCCTTAAGTCGCGGATTAGCCAAAACTTTACATATTTCGGACTCTGTTCTAAAAAATTCAGATTGACTTTTTGTCCTGTTGATCGAATAATGTTCATGTATTTAAATTAGTCAGAGATAATAATTCTTTTGAAACGTGCAGTAATGCATTGTTTAATACGAATAGTACCGAACTCCGGACTCAAGCGCACAGTTTACACTGCGCCGAGCGGGTTCTCTAGAAATCAGCCGACCGTGGATGAGTTATACTATTATAGGTATTATGAGTTACGTAGGAGAGCCGGGTAGACGGAGGAGGTCGAGTAAAAAACGTCGGAATAATCAATAACTTAATCGAGCCAAAAGACCACGGGCAAGTTTTTACCGTAACAACTGTGACAGAACAAAAACAGGAGCCGACTGACAGGGCCAGGGGTACAGAACGTCACTGCGGGTAACATTACGAGCTGGATGCCATTCACAGACTAATCATAACAGAATTCTAATAATAATTGGCTAATTCTAGTAGCGCCGTTATTGTGAAATACTACCTTAATAGCGCTTAACAAAGCTAGAAAATAATAAACAAACAAAAAACAAAAAACTGAAACAACTAAAAAAATATAATAAAACGAAGAATAAAACAGCATGTGCGGTAAAACCATGTATGACCGTGTTAAAATGTGAATATCCCCAAATAATGCAGGGCGGATGTAAGCGTAATGAATAGGATCAAGAAAGGGACGCTTAGATGGTTTGGCACGATCAAGTGAATCAAATACTTGAATCGGGCCACGTGAAGAGTCAGAATAACAGAAGAGTATGTGTGAGACGATGTATGAATGTATGAGTGTGTGCCAAGACGGAGTTGTATGGTGGTACGTCCTGTACACTGCCCACCCTGCGGGGAAACGGCGTGATGGTTAGTTAGTTAAGAATAAAAAAATGAATAATCAGTAGGGGACGTTGTAACCATTGAAATTGAGGATACAAAATACATTTATTTAAAAATTGGTTTGATTGTTCGTTAGTTTACCTTTTGGCCGCCTGCACATATACGTTTGTAGGAATGCAAGTTATTAGTGTAGACGCTGCTCTAAATCGTTCATTCACAAGCTTGACTTTTTAAAATAAAAATCAAATAATAACTTAATAAGACCACAGATTTTTTAGATTATAAAAAAATCTCAAAAGTCTTGCACAATGTTATTATTTCATTTTCATTCAAAATGTCAAACCACAAAGCGATTTCTTTCTACGAAAATATTACATTTTTTTATTCAAACATTAACAACAAAAACAAAAAAAATCTCAATTTTAATTAAAATAGGTATGAAAGAAACATTAGAAGGCGTCATCTTATATACACGAGTTAAACGGATGTTTCAAAGCTCCATAACTCAAGATTACAAGCTGAAAATTACAGAGTTGACCTATAAATTGAAGACAGAAACAAATTGTGCAAATGAAGAACTCACATTTCGAGAATTATCACTAATATTTGGATAATTTGTACAGCGCCGTTTTTGTGAAAAATCACCTCAAGGGCGCTGTTACATATATTAAGATATGTATTTTCTGAAGCCAAACCAGCGCCTAAAAGTTATTTAGTATTCTAGCAAAGAGCACTTGCAGAAATTCTCTGAGCCATTAGCAACATCATCAATACTCATATCATACTGTTCCAGTAATCGTCTATGGCCAAAGCGAGTAGGCGCTATAATACTTGATGATATTACGGAAATGTGACATTTGAGGCTTGCGTATTGGTGATTACCTGATGACCGTCGCCACGGGTTCGGGTCCCCGATAGCGTCGGCAGTCGTCTAAGTGCAATAGCGTGTCCCACAGATAGTAAGAAAGTGCAGGTTGGCCGGCGGTACTCGCTATCCGCCACCCGCCATCGGGGGGCCCGGCCGCAGGAAAAATACTAATATTACGTGTTCAAAAACTGCTAAAATTACATGAATTATAAGTCCACACTGGATTGATAGATGGCGGGTTTTGAGAGGGCATACCATCAAAGTTCTTGATGAATTCAAGCTCATTAATTCTATAGCTATGGAACATACTCGTAATACGGGATTGCATGGAAATTAGGCCGAGAAAGAGGCGATTAATTCGTACGATGAAATTGAACAAAAATTAAAAATTTCTTCATTAGAAAAGCGTAGGAAAGACGTTGATTTGATTTGCATTTTTTAAATTATAAATTCTATTATTGACTCACTTTCTTTGTTGCAACTCATTCAGTTCAACATTCCTTGCCGTAGACTTAAAAACAATGAATTGCTATTCCTCAGTCATCACTCTACTAATTATGGGTAACATTCTGCACTGTCCAGAATGTCGAGACTTGTTAACTCAAGCCATGGTCTTTTAATTTTTTTCACGACTCTAAATGATTTTTGTCAATCTTTACTAAAACCAGAAATCAGGTCTTGAATACGACTCTACCAAAATCTTTAACTTGAATGTTCTTTCAAATGCATATTTTTGTAATTGCTTCATTAAAATATTATGTATGTATTTTCCTATTTCGTGTTATGAATTGTTTTGTAATTGGACAATGGTCCGTTAGTATCTATAATACAAATACATAATATTAAAAGAAGAAAAATCTAATATCTCCGTATAAAAGATACATAACTATCCAATAATTGATGGTCGAGGGGAATATTTTGGGAAACGAAGCGGAGGAAGACCCCGCAATGGTTCGAGTACAGTTTTCCCCGATGATAGCCAACGTTCGATAGGAGAGATTTCCTAAAGAACAAGAATTTGAGATATTTATTTATTTACGCCCAATTTAGGCCCTATACACATTTAACAACAACAACAAAAAACCGTCAGCACAGTACTATATATATATGCAGATATAAAAATACAACCTTAAATAAAAATACATTAAGAAAAAGTAAATAAAAAATAAAAAGTATGTAAACTAGTTAACACAACAATTGTGAAATAAATTTGAAGCAGAGCTAGGTAATCTAATCAGTTCCATTTATACTTGGCGATACAAATTCAACCAACATATTATGTCTATATTTCATTATTGATGTGTTGAATATGTCGACACATCCTTATAATCATTACCCATTTTTTTTTATTTTTTTTTCATTTTCTAGATTCTTATTTTTCATTAAGTGATGAATCATTTAAAGTTACTGATTCTAACTCTAACTCTTGTCCCTTATACCAATAGGACGGCGCATTGCGCCTTACTTTGCTACCTCATGTGGGTGAAAAAATGCTTTTACGGACTATTGAATTTAAGTTCAGGAGTTTACGTAGGGAAAAAATATGTTTGTAAAAACCCTACTAATAATCATTACCCAAATTACGGCATACGGGAGTGTACAATTGTTGTGATACCGTGTTGTAGTTGTTACAATAATAAGGAAAATAATGCCTCGACGTTGATTTGCGTGTTAATGGAAATAAATTAAAAATAATAGTTCAGATATAGTCTTAGATGAATTCAATAACGTAGATACGTTACTGAGACAACGCGCGTTAATGCACTAAACCCAGTCCGCGAGACATACCTGAGATTTACTGCATTTAGTATCACACAAACATTCGTTCGACAGACAAGCTGTCAACAGCTGTGCTGAGAGGTGTAAAAATCATTCGGGAGCAAAAAACATACCTCATCTTTTTTCCATTCATAATTACCCACATTCACTTTTTATTTCAATTTAAAAAATACAATTATTCACAAAGTTTAAGGGTTCACGAAAACGGTGTGAGATAGCGAATGCAGAAATACATAAGTTTAAGGAAGACAACCACGGCTAGTGGCGCTAAGCCGATTACAACAGTAGCGTGGGACGTTCATATAGCTATCTCATCCGTACACATATATTCTTTAAATGGCTATCCTTTTCATTAGCGGGTGACGCGGGAAACAAGACGGTTCTAGTGGTGCTACATTTTTCGTAAGATTGTATGAATATGACGTGTCTTTTATTTTATGTCTATGGATATAGTATTAGTATATCTCTTTTAAAAAGGACACTTGAAATGTAGAAATATGAGTAAAGAGCAATTGCAATACTTGATAAACGTTTTTATTTTTAGTTTATCTAATGGCACTCTGGAAAAACATGCCTAAAAGAAACAGTTGGTAGGCAACTTAGTAAGTGAGTAACCGGTTATATTGAACACTATCTAGAAGGCAATCTTGAAAAGTAACATGCACATTGCACAAGTAGACAAATCTATTTAAATATCTGAATTGCATACATATTTATATCTATCAGCCAGCCATGATCACGCCTTCTCTAATCAATTTATCGCATTTTAATTAAGTCTTTAGCAGCCCGAGTGACTAACTGTATAATAGCCAAGACTTTGCGAATAAATTAACATTACAATTTAATCCCAATTAATATTTCACGTAATGAAATAAATCATATTATTTGGAACAGAACGATGAACAGAAGTTGTTATAATGATTGAGTAAAATGAAAGCATATTTAGTTGTATTATTATTCGACTCTAAAGCATTCCTCAGTCATAGAATAATTGTAAGTAATAAATAATTTCCTTTGTGAGTGCGCACGTACAAGTGTTAACATTTCAAATTTGTAACTGATGTCAATTGAAATTATCATTTTTTTTAAAGTTTTTTAAATCCCTGCCTATTACTTACATATAATGATTTTTAGCAGACATTATTCAATATTTGAAATGGGAGCTAATATTTTTCTTGGCAAGTTAAGGTACATCCCGTAATTTTAATCATGAAGTGAAATCCTATTGATTATTGAAAGAATTTCCCCTCATAGATGTGATCGTCACCAATACCTGTATTTTTTATTCTTTTTTTCTTCTTATAATCATGTTTTGATTTGCAATAGTTTGTGCAAATTTGTCTAATTTCTTTTAAGCAAAAAAAAGTGTGTAACGTATGGGAAATTATTTTATTTAATTATTATTATTTTCCACTAGTGGTAAGTAATTTGGTTTACTTTATCAAATGTGCAAACAGAATTCTTTTGCATTGGTGAATATATCCCTTTAGATACATGAGTATATCCTGAGATATACCAAGACGACCTCTGCGGACTACGCAGCGGTCGTGGTTTTAAATCCTGGCTTGGGCAAATAAATTTATTTTAATTAATAAGTGTTATTTCACAATTAATTATAATAAAATAAAATAATTTGTGTTATACATATTTGCGGCACGTTCCAGAGTAGTAGATACCCACTCCCTTTAGTCTCACAACATACCCTAATTGGGTATTCTATAGTCCAACTGTTTCACTAGTTCTTTTTAACGGCCTTTAAACAATCCAATGCAACAACTTTAAAAAGGTGAAGCAAAGCCTTATTTGATATGTCATTCTACATTTTAGCAGTTTTTCTTTAAATTTATTGTACTTACAAAGTGATATTTTCATTGCTTATTTAAAGTATTCCTACCAGTTATTTTTTTAAGCGTGTTAATTTTAACCTTTATCTCACTATTCGCTAGTAATTGAATGACAGGTAATGGTTTAGTATTTCGTATGCACTGACCATTACTCTGCGTATTGCATTCAGCTGCACACACCTGTTTTCAGTACTGCAGCCAATTAAATTTCAAACAATGGTTCAAGTTTTATTTGCAGATTAATGATTTACAAAAAAAAAGTTTAAGGATCTGCAAGGAGTTCACTTTCACTCCTTATAAACGAATCAAAATACTGTGGACTCGGACTTTCTACGTATATATACGTGTTGTCACTGAATACTGGCACATCTCAAATTCATTTAAGACAATCTTTACATTTCTCAAATCTGCATGATCCTTGTTGCAGATTCGAGATGGAGAGAGGGAAAAAAACAGGTTATTTCAACGACATCTATACGCAAATCTGTGTCTATAACATGACGTTTGCGCTGAATTATGTACCCGTTGACACTATCCGGGCAGGATCTGGCCTCCTGGTACCTACAAGTCAACATTAACACTGTGGGCTCCTAAAGTGGAGAACCTAGCAAGCAACCCAGGCGATTGAACTGCCAAACCTAGATAGTAGAGACTTACTCGATTCCAACAAGGCAATGGTACTGAGCTAACTAGGAACAGATGCATTAAGATATCTTACAACGACGTAAACGTAAATTAATTCCACAGGTGAGTTGAACAAATGCCATCATCACTGACGGAATAAATTAAAATAGGACGTTTAGATTATTTGGATATGGTGAGCGGATAGACGGATAATGAGTGTTGGGAGAATATATGACACACAAGTGAAGAAGAAGACATAAAACCATCAGGAAAAGTAGATACTTTAGTCAGGTCTTGTCGAAACGGTACGCATGATGGAATGTTACCAAGGCAAAGAGAGTATTTCGTGACGATCCACCTTCGCTGCCAACTTCTGAAAATGGTGCAGTTGTTCGTTAGTTTAGTTAATTACTCAGTTTTTTCTTAAACTTGTATATATAGTGAATCCTTAAAAAATATATGATGGCAAAAATAATAATTACTCATAGTCGAGTTTAGTCCATTTTGCAAAGACAGCATTACAAAAAAGATGCATGACCAAATCATATAATGAACAACTGGGTTTCCAACTAGCATCGCTGCACTATTTGTGCTCGTCGTCATTTCACTAATGCACCGTTTGTAATTTATCCGCGGCCATATCGCCCGGCATCTAATTATTATCGGCGCCCAACAAAACGACTTGCGATTGTTGGTTGCAACTCCGATCAGCATCATGACGCAATTCGCGCCTCCAGTATTTGCCACCCATGGGAGGGAATATATTATGTATTCTTTTGACGGATTTACTCACATAACCATAAAATCCATTATTAATAATCAATAGGAAACTAGATTGGCACACCATGATCCATGGGTTAAAAGCAGTAGACTAAACAGAAGCCAATATACCAAGAATACAACATTTGAACTGTACATATTGAAACAAGCTCTGGGAAACTATACGAACATTGAAACAAACTTTAGATCAGAGAAGCATTAAAATACATAAGAATAATGAAAACAGACGAAAGCTATGATAGGTTCACTGATAACCGCAATATAAAGTTTGATTTTCAGACAGGAACGTTCGATGCTAGCTGCACTTGCAATCCTAGCTGCTTCCCTTGATCCTAGTCTCTCATATATTTTGATATTAAAGTCGCTGTGTATAATATAAACCTGCTGATTGAAACTCAACCTCCTTCCCATCCCCAAAGCAAGCGTCCATAGTCTCCAGAATACGGGCGAAAGTCACAACGAGACTTCTCAGGGTTGTACAATCGTTTTGTACCTACAAAGAAGATGTGAATCAACCGGTAAAACCAGCAAAGCTAAACTACTTGTTAAAAAATATTACCCCTAGACTCCCTCGTACGACTTATACAGATTATTTTATATTTTGGGACGCAGTATAAAGTCTCTCATTGGGAGGCTGATACATGATAAATTTAAGTGATAATAAGCTAGTTAAATAAATAAATACAAATAAACAACGAAGTATGGCTAGGTAGTAGGCGGACACTTGTGATTTATCGAGGTTTAGAACAACCAACTCCTCGCTGTGCTGCATTGAAAACGGGTTATTTTAAATCGTTACAATTTTATCACATGTCCAGATAAATATTTTATACACTTAAAAAATGTAAAATTGTCAGGCTGATGAAAACATTATATGTAAACAAATAAAATAATAAATGTTCAAGCTACACAAAAAAAAATATATATATATTATATTGGTCCTAATGTTCTTGCTAAGAAAATGTACGCAAGCCAATATATTTTTTTTATTTTCCAAAACTACTCGTAACACGTGAAAAGCTCGGACAGCGGCGCACTTTTTCTTATATTGTGCTAATAATTAGCAAAGGAAATGCTGCGGAAATGAGATCCCTGAGACGTATGTGCGGTAAAACCATGTATGACCGTATTAAAAATGTGGATATCCGGAAAGAATGCAAAACTGATGTGAGCGTTATGGATAGGATCAAGAAAGGGACGCTTAGATGGTTTGGGCATGTGGAGCAAATGAACGAAGAAAGGAGTGTGAAAATAATATATGACGCGAAAGTGAATGGAAGAAGAAGTCGAGGACGCCCGAGGAATACATGGCACGATCAAGTAAATCAAATACTTGACTCGGGTCATGTGAAGAGTCAGAATACCAAAAGAGTATGTATGAGACGATGTATGAATGTGAACGAAGCAAGGAGTGTGTGCCAAGACAGAGTCGTATGTCGGTCCGTCTTCTGTTAATTATCACATAAGTAGGTTTCTCGTTAGAAATAGTTTTTTTTTTTCATTTTGAATTTTTGATTTCATTCATAATAAAAATACTCACCGAGCGTTTTTGTTGGTATTAAAAAAAAAACGCTGATAAAAATGTGATGTTAAGTTTATAAACTACCTGTGAAGTCGCCTTTTTCACTACCGTCAAAATGTGAATCATTTGATGAAAACCTAAGGTGTCCAGCAAGTCTTAGAAAATATTACAAAGCATTGATAAAAAATAAATCAAAGATCTTTCAATGAAAACCCACTCCACAATCTACAACCGAACAAAAATAATAAAATGGCTAAATGAAAAGTGAAGTCTTAATTCTTTAGCGTGCAGTAGTTCGTACTCATTAAATCAGGGGTAATTAATTCCTACCGTTGACAGTACTCCGCCCCGCCCTCTCGCACCTGTACTCGCCTAGATTTATTTATCTCCCAATCGTTAGACTAGTATTATTTTTTCAGCAGCATCGAACAGTGGAATCATTGACAAAAAACCAAATGCGGATTATGGAGGTATTATTTAACGGGTTGGTGGTAATCGTTCAACTTGTTCAAGCATGACGCTGAAAGGCCAAAGACTCAATTTATGAGTTATTAATAAACGTGCAACTCGCGTGGTGGATCAAGGGTGGCGGTTTGAATAGTGTTGTTACATACCCAATGCGCATTTTTTTCGGCACCCCTTCAGTCAAATTCCTGAACAATCATTTTTGTACAGTTTTAAGGCAGCTGCTCGCTCAATCAGAAACCAGCAACTTGCACGGGGTTCGAAAAGCTGCAGTTTGATTTTATTTTTTTATGTTTTTGTTTATATTGAATACCGCACAAGAGTCTCAACTGCTCCCAACCGTCTAGGGCCAGTGAGGATATGGCATCCCCAATTGGGGTATGTTGTAAGTCTGAAGGTAGTATGGAGCAGAAGGAGATTGGGAAGAAGAAGGTTGTGAAGTACCTGGTTATTCAGATCTGGTCACCAAACAAGGCTAAAGCCATTTCAAGCTACGTTTCAATTCTGAATGGTGGTCTTTCACCAGGGTGATACTGAGTATCTACTACTCTTGTTTCATTAGTTATTATTCGATATTTTTAAAAGAGCTATGGGTGACCATATATCGAATGTAAACATAAAATTTTCCACAGTCAATGAGAGATTTTCTTTAAATTACCGAGAGCTAATAACTGTGTCCCTAATATTTTGTGTTATTTACACTTTCTCTCGACACTTTTGCCCTATAGACAATATTTAAGTATCATCTTTAGGTCCTCACCTCGGGTCCCCCCTCCACGCAGGGCCGCCTTATCCCGTAGGCTTTTCCTTGTTATTAACTGAGGATTACCTCCTCCCAGAGGGGCCGCCAATGTTAGATGGCTATGCTCGGGATCTGCAGTTGGGCCCCAGGCCTAAATGATTTAGGGGGCCTCGGCGAGAAGTAGGGGGACCAGGAACAAGCTACAGGGTGCAGACTACAGAGTAGAACAGACGCAGTACCTTCACATTATTACACAAGCCATAGACCGTCGATTGATGTACGACTTTGTAGTATTTCCGTTACGAATCTGAGGATTCCTTTGTTTCCGAGGATTGATGTTCCTTGTTCCGTAACGTCACGTGCTATAATTGCTTCTTATCGCACCGAGATTCTCTAAGAAGATACCACTACCATCGCGAGGTTTGAAGCTTTTACCACGCTGTGAGGAATGAACATACTATTTCAGTACCCATGTACGAACATAAAGAAAGGAATCAATGTTTTTCGGTCTCTTAAATACTTATGCAGTAGAGATTTATTAATACAATGATAAATATCTGCAAAATACTACACCAGAATGTAAATCTATTTTTTTAATAAATAAACCCTTCAAAACTCCATTTATGAGTTCAAATAAAAAAACAAAAATACAGTGAGATTCGTTTCTCGATTCCGTTTATTCATAATTATAATTCAGAAAATCCATTTGTGTCTCATAAAAAAACACAGCTTTTTTTCTGTCAGCAGTTTCATCAGACCACGTCACTTCTATAATGAACAGTGAAACTTGGAAACGTCTGTTAAACTGTCAAAAATTAGACAGCGCAACGTTTTTCCTTCTATATTTTTCATATTACTGTTTTGAAAAAAGATTTTTCTAATTTTGAACCCAACTAACTACTAGTAATAACGCAAAGCAGAGTTTTTTGTGAATTATTTTTTTATGCCGTAAAAAACGTCGACCTTATATAAAGGAAAATGAGGGAAAACGTCATTATGGGCGGGTCCTTCCTCCCTGATTTGGTCGTGGCAATCTTCCTTTAATAAGGCCGGATCAGGGCGCGCCGCAACTTACAATCTGCGCCCCGCTCCTTGAAGCTCGAGCTGCGAGGGTTCGCGAAAATATCACCAAGTGAAAACGTGAATAAGGTGACAAGCACCCCGCTGTACATTCGGGGATGCTATATCCTTCGAAGGAGAAACAGCCTTCTTGTTCGTTATGCGCCTTGAAGTAGGTTTATTTTCAGAACACGACATGAATAGTTGTATAGCCTATTTGAAGCGTCCTCGCTGAAATGCTTCAAGATCCGGTTATTAAAGAATAAAGGTTTTATTAAATTGTTATGTGTTAAATGATAATTAAATAACACATGTTATAATTGCTACTCTTTCTGATGCAGCATATACTTTCGGCATTGTTTGGTATGACACCACTATTCAGAATCGAAACTTTGCTTAAAATGGCTATTGCTATGTTTAGTTACGGTATCTGAATATTAAGGAACTTTCCAATCTTCTTCTTTCACCTTTTCGCTTTCACGCTTTCTTTAGCCCTAAAAAAATCTCAAATGTCGGTGCCACGGGGACACTGGAACCGTATCGTCAGAACTCTTCTGCGTTATCGCGTAAAACAACAATAAAACGTTGTGGAAAGACTTCAATCAAAGAATTGCATATTTGAAATGCATTCCTTTGATTGTCAGTCGTATGAAAGGTATCAATAGCGGGTATTATTGCAGACTGTAATAGCCGTCCGTTTTAACCGTTTCGTTCACACTTAATTAAGAAATGATTGTACAAGATGTATTCAATCCTGCGTCCAAATAATCAACGTATTGATTAACAAATCCGAGATCTCGGCTGAGCAGGGAGTTTGAGATCGAATACATTGATAGATCGGGGCGGCGTGTTCCAGTTCCTCGAATTGGAGAATCGGCTATTCCTTTGTACATTTGATGTATATTTTTACTTGATCGGACATGTGCTTATCGTCACGAATAAAAGAATCGCTTGTTTTTGGATCCACCATCTTGATCCAAGTTGTTTAGTGGCCATTTTCTTTTGTCTTTGATAATTTAACGCCCGCCGTGTCTAATGATTCACAATCCGACATTAATTTATGTATTCTATGATCCAAATAAATTCAAAACATGGATGGTGAAATACACAATTCGTGTACGGAGAATATCTGTCTGCCTATCCGATGCGGTTGCGTGTGATATCCACATTTATTTCGCTTTTTTATTCGCCTAAATTTGTATCGCGGGCTGAATGGAATGAAATATAACGGTAAAAACAATGATTTGGTTACAAAATAAAAATAGAAGGAATTTCTTACGTGCAACCCATTGTGCGTTACGGAAGTCTGTTTTAAACGTGCCACCATTCAAACAAGACCACATTTTCCTTTCAAAAACTTCTGTTTTTTTTACAGTTGCCACTAGTTCAATGTTGACTAGTGCAATTTTCAATACATATCTATTTTCTCTCTCTCGGTATACTATATCACCTCTATTTCTTCATAAACCTTCGCCAAAAAACAAATAAGAGTGAGTTAAACATAAATGATCTCCCGTAAGTTTTACAGCCTATAGGAGCACATTGTTATTTAGAAGAAATGCATATATTATTAAATCTTTTGATATACATGCGCTTCCGATACTTGCACGATGACTGGTCCATCAGCCATACTCTGTGTGATAGCAGGATATCAGGAGCGCAGCATGGACTGTCGGACGGCAACAAAGAGCGACATCTGGTGGCCACACACGCCGATGCACACACGAATAATAAACACGCAATTCTCGGATTTCCCATATACATTCTCAGCGAGCCGCCGCAATGGCTTGGGGCGCCGCGGCGCGTGTGAAACTTCCGTCCCTGTCCTTCTTGCCGTGATATGTTTTGCAAGGTGCAGTCGCAGCATATCCGCTACACATTCTGTCTCCCCGGCACCCATTATTAATAGAAATTTAATGATTGTACGACAGCTAGCTATCAGGTCTCCTTTTATCAATCTAAGAATCGGAGTTATACTGTTCATTCTTGTGATCCTATTGGACATTTTATGGGTGGTTTGCTCTTTGTCCTAACAATGCAACTTGTGGGTGCACATTTCACCTAACGTGACATCATCTCATTGACACCGTCACCCACAGGTGGGCGTCCCGGTACCAACATTTGCAAATACCCAATCACATTAAATTGATATTACAGCGGCATTTGGCAAAAACGCTTATCCCTCGCATGATCAATTGAATGGCGGTAATACAATTACTCCGATCCTGTTACGCGGCGATATGATTTTACTGTCGGCTTACTGGAGTCGGTTGTCCGATCGGGCGTTGTGCTCCGGCCTTTATGATGTGAGCATTACGAGTGTTGGTCGGTTTTGTTACGGTCGCTTTAATAGTTCGGCGGTAAAATTAAAATTAGGTAAAGCCCCGCCGCAGCGCAGACGCCATTCCGCGGCTTTTATATCTTCACTTGTCTATGAAATTGGCCGACGCCCATTGGCGGCGCATGGCGTCGCGGCGCCTGTGCTTCTCAAGCGCTTCTGAATAAACAGCAAGTATTGAGCACACATTTACCCCTACATGAGGGGTTTAATTGATAAGTAACCAAACAGATACATTTTTATGAATATGCAATCAATTTGTGCCTATATGGATAAGTTAACATGATATTTTCTGGTGGAAATTATATATTTCCAGGTTTTTTTTACGTTCACAATGAGTTTTCACTGTGTATCGTTCGTTTTGGAATGACCCGCCAGTTTTTGATTACTCCCTCGTCAATATGAATCTCTTGGAAGTCCCAGGTTCAATTTATCACTTTCTCTCTTTGATAAGATCCGGATTCTACTAAAATAACATTTACTGCGAGGTTTCCCTTAAGGCTATGTGTGGAGTAAAAAAAAAGATCTGCATATACTTGTCGATATTTGATGAGAATATGAGCAAACCCACATCAAATATAGCAAGCACTTGTGTATTAAAAAGGTTGCGAGAAAGTTATGTCGTGCTATTTTAGGTTAAAAAAACATTCGATGACTTATTTATTATTTTACTAGCTCGTTCAATCTATAAAAATCATGAAAACATTTAAAGTAGATATATCAAAGACATGCATATGATTTTTCTCCTAAATTGCTTTGTATGTGCGCTTAACTTCCTTCCAAAGTTTGAAAAGCAGTGTTTGTTTGGCGCGATGTTCAATTGTTTACAGAGCTTTTCAAAAGACCGCCCGCTTTCCCAACTGTTTTGAATTCTAATGAAAATTTCTTCTGAGCTTTAATTGCCCTTTGAGCGTCGTTAACGTCATGTTATATTATTACTGCGGCCGCGGTGGAAGCGGAAAGGTTAACCATACACAAATAATAACATTTTATTTTATAACCGACCTTTAATATCTGCATACTTAACAGTTGACTAGCGGTGTTATTTTTTTTAAACTTTTATAATATTGCACATTAGCTGGAAGAGACGAAATTGATTTAAAATGAATAATATTTCAAATTAAATGAAAAATAACCTTGTATTAGACATAGATTTTAATTTTTATGACCTACCGGTTTCACTTGGCCTAAGCTTTATCAGGGTACAACATTAGACTAGGTAGTTTAGTTAGTTTAATTATGTGCCCTAATGATGCTTAGGTTAAGCGAAACCGGTCAGTCATAAAAAATAAAATGAAATCTATGGTCAAAAACAAAGTTATATTTTCATTTTATTAAATATGTAAAACCGCAAAACGATTACTTTCTACGAAAAAAAAATTCTTCATTTTAAAATGAAAAGCTTTCCGAAAACAAGATTTAATAGACCGTTCGATACACCACTAAATATTTTTTTCAAAAATAATATTTTAAAAATAATTTCTAGTGAAGGACGAATTATTATTGGAAACGAAAATTTTCCAATTAGTATTTAGTTCAAAGTAGATGCACTTTAATTTGAGACTCCTGTCGAAGAGGATTTATTACAAACTCTATTAAAATACTTCTTGTTCAGTACTGAGCTATGTCTCACGAAAAAAAAAAGTATAGAAGTTAAGACTGCGGTGTCCAATAAGAAAATGGTGTCTGTAGGGCAAGGTTCAATCAGGATCAAAAAGGAGTTATTTGAATGTCAATAGCAAGTTTTTTAAAACGGATGAAAGATATTCGACCACCAAAGAGACGTCAATTTAGTAAGTCTGCAGAATCCAAGAGTAGCTACAGACCTGAACAAAGACTGAATTTCCAAGGAGACACCAGGAGTGGAGGGGTTACCCGAAGAACGCCGGGATTTTCTGCTTTGTTTAGTCGATTTTCCAAAAAAAAATGTTCAGATCTGTTCAGAGAAACTGTGTTTGTTCAGATAATGTAACAAAAAAATATTCCCATGTGTCAGATTTTTGGTATTCTACCAAAAAAATGTTTCGCTGTATCTCTTTTACAAATTGATCAAAGTCCAATCAATTATTGTGGTTATGATATGAGTCATTCATTAGGCCGTTTTGATATATCTACGTGTTATAGTTCCAGCCTTTCACAGCGTCTTCTAAACAAAGCGGCGGCGCGCTACAAACACTTTTCCATCCTCCGGTAAACACTCTGTTCTCAGTATCATTTCCTTTAAAGTTTTATAATCCCGTTTGAAAGGAGATAAAAAAGAAATAAACTACTGTCGAGTTCATATTATGTGATGCAATAGCGGTGAATTTGTTTACCGAGGAGCTGTGTTTTCGTGGAGGTTGCTGGATGAAATAGTTTCTAAATAATATTTTCATGAGAACATGTGAACTTGTTTTTGCTATCGGAAAAGCTTCTTGAATCCTAGCTATTAGATCCTGTTATCGTCAAAATGGGAAAGGCGTGCAGGGCTTTCAGATCTCCTTCATATGCATTTTAACCAACTTTCTCCATGGGCATTTTAACCAACTTTCTACCTTTTTTATTTCACTAGGACCAGACCGGTTTTATTCCGCTATGGTCATCTTCAAACTGGTGAAGGCATTAGTTTATATATTATTATTATTTATACATTTTTGAGTGTTCACATAAACTCATTGTCATACACCCCTGACACCCAAAAATGTCTAAATACTATAGTTGAAGTAATCTATGTACCAGTCTGAAGATTTTCGTAATAAGTTTAAACCAGTCCGTTAAAACAATAAACAGTGGAGAATCAAAAAAAAAATGTTATCAAATCATTAGCAACACTTATTTCTTTCTTTGAATTTGAATTGTGCTATCCAGAAAGTCGTATCAATAAATAGATAAAAGAATTACTCTAATTTGCATGGCTGAGCTAACTCGTTAGCTTAATGTATGTACAACTATGTAAGTATATTATTATTCTATGCACAAGTGCAAAAATTCTGGATCTGCTACTATAATAATAATAATAATACAATTTTATTCCAGAAGGTATGCAGGAGTAGTGCAATGCAATACCTTCCATAATATATATATTGCTATACAAGATGTCCGAAAATTTTTTATGTAAATAATTAATATTGTATTATTTTCGATAATTTTGAATTTAAATGTAAGTTGAATCGTTTTAAGTGTTTAAATAGTAATTTTAACCATAATTTAAAGTTATTTTTAGCCTTATTAAGCTTTTGAGATGATCTTTCACAATAATGGCGCAACATTTCATAGCCTGCGACAATAATAAATAAATAAGTTTTTAAATAATTAAAATGGAACTATCCATAAATGAAAAGTTATTCTAGCTACAGTTTTGGGTATTTCGATAATTTTATGGCAACTTTGACCATAGTTTTCAAGGTTTGTTTAGCGCCTTTGAGGTGATATTTCACCGAAATGGCGCTGTATAAATTAATCAAGTATTATTAATATTGTTATAAAAATCATCAGCCACTGTTCATGTTCTGGACATTCAAATGAATAATGGTGTCGCTAAAGTGATCCACGCCAATTACATCCACAATGTTTACTTTGGAGTAATACGCACTTTTCTTCCCAGTTCCGTTCAGATCAAAGATACACGAAGGTGAATACATCAATCATTTTTCTGTTATGATATTACTTTTAGAAAGCCGTTTCACACGCCTTTATACCTTTTGATTTCATTCATAAAACCTTGATGTTCCGCGGCGGACTTAGCACGAACACCGAAAATCAAAGAAAAAATGCAATAATTCATAATATTTGTGAATTTACATAATATCATGAGATTCAGTGAATCAGATTAAAGCAACATTGACATCAACACATACGTTGATACGAAGGATGTAGATACCAGAACAAAACAAAAATTAAAACTTTTTTTTTTACGCCTGACTGTAATAAAAAATACATATATATATTATTAACTAAGTTTTGTAAAAGCTCACTTCAAGTGCGCCTAACACTAAATAACCTAACCTTATACAACCACGAGAAAATAATATATAACAGATATGTATGCAAATTAAAACTATGATCGTCATCATAAATCAGTAGAAACAGAATATAGGTGACATTTTACACCGTTTAGCTTGAAAACTTTCCTGAAATACTTTAGCTATATTCAGTGATCCGATAGGAATAGGCTGATAATTCAAAACCATCCTCTTTTCTTTTTCTATCCCATTTTCTACTTCTTTCAGCTCCACAAAATAAATACTGGGAATGTCATGGTTAGACCGGCTCTGGACGAATTGCCTAACTCTTTCTAAGTTAACCCAACTAACAAAGTAACCTTCACACCGTTTCTTCACAGGAGTAGACAGAGAGGATGAACTGCCACACGAAAGGGTCTTGGCACACACTCCTTGCTTCATACACATTCATAAACGCTTTTCTGTAATTTTGACTCTTTAATATGACCCGACTCAAGTATCTAATTCTCATGATCGTGCCATGTCTTTTTCGGACGTCTCCGAGGTCTTCCGACATTTGCGTTTACGTTATATATTCTGCATACACTTCCTTCTTCATTCATCTGTTTATCCAAACCAGCGTCCCTTTCTCAATCTTATTCACTGCGCTAATATAAGCCATACATTCTCTCCGGATTTCCACAGTTGTCCAGTTGTGTTTCCACGGTCATACATGGTTTTACACACATACGCCTCAGGGATCTCATTTCTACAGAGCAGACCATGTGGAAATAAGTGGAGAATCTAAAACACAAACGAGCACCGAATTATGCGTTCCAGAAAACATTCTTCTAAGGCAGTCGACTCTTAGATCAGCAACGTCATCGGCTATCGGAAGGTTGATAGAACCCAAACGCAATCCTAATACTAAGTTTGGAGATCGCGCTGCAGGAGTATCGGGGCCGAAGGCTTGGAGCAAACTCCCTGCGGAACTAAGATGTATAACGAGCCCAACAGAATTTCGGTCTAAACTGAAAACTTACCTTTTCAGACTTTCATATCCTTAAATTCATTAAAAGAATCTTAACATAATCTGTCTCTCGACGAATCACCTTTAGATATACAAATTTTAACCAAATCCTGTACTGTACGACAAATTCAGAAAGTCCGTTTTTTAATCTCGCTCCCATGCCCTAAATCAGAAAAAAATAATAATAAAAAAATAATGAAAAAAATAGTAAAAATAATAATAAAAATAATAATAAAAAATAAATAAATAAAAATCATTGGAAAAAAATAATAATAATAAAATACAAAGAAAATTTTAAGTTAATAAGTGTGTCTATCTGATAGGACCTGCCAGGTGAGTATGTTCCTGTATATTTTCTTATTTAAACTAGAAATTAAAATTAAGATTTTTCACAAAAACAGCGCATTTTTGATTTAGAACAATGAGCAGGTATTTTTTCCCCCACCGCATCGTTGATCTCCCGCTCTGCCAGCTAAAGTAAACACCAAGGGCAAGTCAGGGGGCGTAGCACCCCAACAGGTCTCGGGGGTGTGGCAGCTCCGCCCAGTACTCACGGGGCTCCAGCAGTCAGGGGCAAGCCGCAGACACGCCACTGCTTACGGTGGACAGAAAATAAATCACACGGTAGTCAATTTTGATCGAAGTTTTATCCTTATCGTTTACCTTTTTTATTTAATGGTGTCCTGTGAAACGTTTTGTTTTTTTATTTATTAAAAACGGTGTTATAATATATTACAATCTCACCAGTTTCGATCTGATATGGGCATCTTCAGACTGGTAGATTTTATTTATGCTTTTGTATATGTTTAAAACTGCCCGGAGCCTGGCATTCACAAATGGAATATGTTATGAGGCTGAAGGAAACGGAGAGGAGACAAGGAGGTGGGAAGTACCTAGTTATTGAGATTTGGTCACTAACTAACTAACCATCGCGAGGTTTCCCCGAAGGATAAGGAAGAGAGGATAAACCACCACAACTCAATATTCATGCATCGTCTCATACATACTATTCTGTTGTTCTGACCTTTGACGTGACCCGACTCAAGCATTTAATGACTTGGTTGTGGCATGTCTTCATCGGGCGTTCTCTTCTTCTTCCACAGTTCACTTTCACATAAGTTATTCTCCTGGCATTATTTTCTTCGTTATTCTGCTTCACACGTCCTAAACTACATAAGCCACCCTTTCTTGGTCGTGTTCACTACGCTTTCCTTGTATTATCCAAATCTTCAGATTTGTAAGGTTAGGTTTTATACACAGACGCCTCAGTGATTTCATTTCTAAAGCATTCAATCTACTGTCATCCTTTTTCTGGTAGTTCCATGCCTCACTTCCATACATCAGAATTGGTATCATCACTCCATTGCGGACCGTTAGCCTCGCATTTTTGGACAACTTTTTGTTAGCGTTATAATAAGGGCGGTACAGTGAGTATCAACCACTCTGCTAAGTTACAAAATTTTTTTAATCACAATATATTTCAATGGAATTCCACCGACGATTTCAAAAACAGAAAGATAATACCATTGCTATGATAATAACGTTATTATTTCCACGGAAATGTTTGAACATTCGCAATTAAATTTGTACAGAAATTTACATCATCCATATAATGGTGGCATATTTAGGTCCAGTGAATTGGAAACATTAAGAGAAAATGCTGCGGTCAGATGATTAATGTGCATCTAATTGGAAAACGAATGGATTCAACCAGATATAATAAAACTAATGAACGCAGGTAGGTACCGTGTATGGCTGTGTGGCTGTACGGCTGTATAGATCTACGGTGTCGGGGGGCGCTCTCCCCCGTGTAGTAATACCGAGTAATAATTGCAAACACCTACTCGGGCCCTGCCTTCCAATTTCATGGCGCAACAAACAACAAAAGACCAAATAATAGTCGGCGAATCTCACTCTCCAAACTCTTGCGCCGCACGAAGCACACCCTACATGTCGACCCGCACGCATATCGAACAAACCGCAACCTGTATACCCGCCTAAGCAGCGAGAATACAAGAAAACTAACCACACCTTTCGAAACCCGTGCGATAAAGAGAGAAGGTAACCGTGGAACTGATACCTTTGAAGGATATACTGTTTTCGGATCTTTCGTGGATGTATTTTCCCGGTTGCTATCAGGGAGGAATTCGTGAGAGGGCACGTAATGGCGAAACAGAAAAGCGCAATAATAAGACGGTTCTATTAGTGGGGAAGGAATGATCGATTCGCCTCAATATTGAATGGGACAAGGGGCTGGACTGGGAAAGAGTCACGCGATCGGTACCTTCTTCCTATTCATTTCACTTTCGACGCACAGCTGTAGAAATATTCACCGGCAGGAAGTGGCCCGTGATAAATTACACCTCGAGACAAAGGCATTACACTCGTTAGAATTATAAATATACTGGCAGGCACCGCCCGGCTTCGCTCAACTTACATTACATATTTAGAAAAAATATTTTTTATCTTTAATAGCTTGTCTCGTTATTATTAAATTGTTCTCGTTATATTATTCAAAAGCTTCATGGCTCACACTGGAAATGAAATCGCTAGCCGAAGTAGTTTTGTTGATCTACAATTTTCAGACTAAAAGATCTGTGCAAATTTCATAATTATAATATAATAATATTTAAAAGTGAATTTATGTGGTGTAATTTTGTGATATAATAACTAACTAACTAACCATCACGCCGTCTCTCCGCAGGGGTAGGCAGAGAGGACGGACCGCCATGTAACTCTGTCTTGGCACACACTCCTTGCTTCATTCACATTTATACAACGTCTCATACATACTCTTCTGTTATTCTGACTCTTCAATTCAATTCAATTCAATTTCAATTCAATTTCTTTATTCATTTTAATAACATTACAAAATAAAATTTTAATGCGTTATTAAAGATATGTACAAAAAAAATATATATGGAGTAAACAAAAAAAACAGAGTACACTGCATATAATATACAATACAAAAACAAGATTTAATAATTAAACAGAATAGATATATGGTAAATACAAGTTAAAACGCTCACAATAAAACTTGCTGTTTAAATACAGTTTCGCTGATTTTAAAATGGTGATATCCGAAGCGATTCGATTCAACTTAAAGTACCCTCCCCCACCGGCATGACCATTGCCCCAAAGCAGGGGTCCTGCAGGCCGGGGAGATAAAACAATCTATGCCGATGACGGCGATAACCATCGGAACATAAAAGTTAATGCTTCCATTTAGATTCATTTTCATCATCCACGTATCAATTTGAAGAAATGGGTGACGATGTACACATCCCTTCTGACCCGTAGATGGTTTGTTCCATCGTTCCCAGCATACCCAAGAGAAACTTAGTCGGATAGAGTTGAACTCTTCACATGACCCGACTCAAGTATTTGATTTACTTGACCATGCCATGTATTCCTTGGGCGTCCTCGACTTCTTCTTCCATTCACTTTCGCGTCATATATTCTTTTCACACTCCTTTCTTCGTTCATTCGCTCTACATGCTCAAACCATCTAAGCGTCCCTTTCTTGATCCTATTCATAACGCTCACATCAGCCTTGCATTTTTTCCGGATTTCCTAAAAATTCAGATGAATAGCATTTATAAAAATGAAAAACTTTGTTAAAGAAAAGGAAATATTGAAGACAGTTAACATGTTGGTACTGGGCTGTTACTGGAATACAATAGCAGTTTGTTTTATGGTGAAGATTCCGCACATAGATGTCGAGCACAACACTAATGAAAACCGTCCGAACTAGAAAGAAGACCGAGGGATATTTAAATTTCCTACCTTTACAGGAAAATATAACAAAGTTTTTCCCCAAGCGGAAAAATGTCTGGTCAAAGTATTAAGGGAACATGTCAATCTATTTTCAATTTAGCGGACAGCGCGTAAACTGGGAAGAGGAGATACCAAATCAGTGGAAGCAGATTGAATCTGTACCTTCCATGAATAAAATTGAAAAAAAAAACTTCTTTTCAGGATTTGAAATACATATATATATTTTTTTAATATTTCATCCGAAAGAAGAGATTATTTTTTTTCATGATTTTCAACAAATTTGTCTACTGCGGTTATTCGTTTCTTTACGCGATGAATATCATATTGTGTCAAGGAATGAAACTTATTTCAAGTTCAAGGGGGGAAAATAAAATTTTATGATTTCTGTTTGGTAAGTATTCAAAATTCACAAAAAGGATATTGTATCTTGTGCGGAGCACATTTCCCCGACGCCTGCCCTCCGGAGGGCCTTATTGTATTATTCAGGTGGGCTCCTGAAGGTATGAGCATCCCTTCAGAGCAATCCGCCCTGAGTTATGCAACCCTATATTATTCGCTCAGAGTTTGACGTTGACATGACACGTCCGACCAAAAGAACGCTTTAAATATTGACACCGGGGGAAAAGCGGTCTGGGACTACACACTACAGACTACCGCCTACAGACTCTCAGTGAGCTTATTTAGAAAGCTATAAGGACGAATTTTAAAGATAAAAACTTCACCCTGCTTGCCTTTTTATCAAAAGCAATACACCAGCAATTCGGTAAAGTTTCCACAAAACAAAGAACATCTCTAAATACTTACTGAATAAATGATAAAAATGGAGAAAACTGTTTACCGACAGAGTTTATCAGACGCCATCATTCAATGAAGTACGAACGCTTCCCGAGATCTCGAGAGAAGATCGTTAGATCCACTAGAGCGGCAATAAAGTCTACCACCCAATATGTTCTCCTGGTGAGTGAATATTAGGTCTAAGATACGATAATATTATTAGGAACGTAAAAAAGAAAAGATGTCTTTACACACTATGCGAATGGCCTTTTTATGACTCGTCGTAAAATCTCCGCATGGTACTTGAGCGAGTATGGAGGTTGGAAGCACCAAGGGCGGGGGCGCGGCGCGGGGCGAGGGGCGAGGGGCGACTTACGATCACCGTGATCACTGATCATGTCTTGCGGCCGCTGTGACTGCTCTGTGGGCACTGTGGGCAGGACCAGAGTTGTATTTAAATATGACGACCTCGGTGGTCGAGCGGTCAAGATCCTCGACTACGAATTCAGAGTTGTGGGTTCAAATTATTGTTACATAATTAATATACATGTTACTTCACATTTAATGAACATAAAATAACATGCAGTGTATTTGCAGCACGTTCCAGAGTGGTAGATAGTCTCAGTATCGCCCCAGTGAAAGTCTGCCATTTAGAATTGAATCGTTGCTTGAAATGGCTCATGTCGTGTTTGGGGACCAGGTCTGAATAGCTTTTAGGTACTTTCCGACCTTCCTCCATCTCCTTCCTTTACCCACTTTATTCAGCCTTACAACATAATGTCGATTGGGGATGCAATAGCTCCGGACAGCTGGGAGTAGTTGAGACTTCTTCTCGGTATTCACTTAAAAATTAAAATATATATGGCTGCCAAAGGATACCTATTGAAGAACCGTTTCGGTATTTTCAACATGCTTTTTATAAAAAATACTCGTAAAAATACCCATGTAGGCATTTTCCCGACAAAGATTCACATTTCAACTTAGTTAAAAGTAGTTGTACTTTCAAGTTTCGTGTTTATTTTATTTATACAACGCTGAGAATCATTTCCACTCCAAAATACCCAAGTTCTCTGAGACAATGATAAACAAGGAAAGTAAAATCCTTATCAAATGTACATAATATCAATTCTGTGATATTATTCTAAAGGCAAGCAGAGGCATCTGGGTGCAGAGCGAGCTGCCAGCACATCCAGTAGCGCGCTTCTTGACAGGGCTCCACGAATAAACCTTTATAAAACAGTAAAGTCCAATATTTGCTTAGCAGCCGGAGCCGTGTATTAAAACTCTAATACACCTTTCAGATTACCTCGTGATACGGAGGCGACATTACGACAAGGTGTTGTTTTAACGATAAAGAGATAAAAAGCTTTACTTGTTTGATAAGATTTCGTGTCATTCGGAATCTTAGGTCCGGGGGCAAGAGAGCATCCATTAAAATATTCACTCAAAGACTCGGTCTCCACAGTTGTAAGATTGGTGTACCTACAATGTAAAATGGCTAAGATCTAGTATGGCTTCTAATTTTGAAACTGTTAATTCGTGGTGGAATTCCATTTTAATGATTTAATAAAACAAATTTGTAACTTTATTCCACTTTTATTATTTTGACTGGACCGGTTTCAGCCTATGACGGCCATCTTCAGACTAGTACAAATGTTTGTTAACCTACGGCTTATATACTATTTTTGGGGATGTTAGGGGTGGTAAACAATGATTTTACTTTAATTATATTCATCAGTATTGTTGCATGATTTTAATAGTTACAGGGTAAAAGTTACTTTTAATTTATTGGTATTACTATTTTATATATCTATCTGGAATATTTATTTATTTTATTTGATATTTAAGATGGGTTACAGTTGCATTTCTATAAATATGAATTGACAATGTATTTATATAATGAAAGGTTGGTGAATACTGATTGTTAATGAGTTTACTTTAGGTTTTCCCATCTCAATTGTGATGTCCAGATGTACAACATAATTTTCTAATTATTGGGTTACTCCCAGCATTATGGTATATTAGTTTTATGATTCTATTCATTATGCACTGTTAGAGTAGATTACTTCTATTATTATAATTTCTCGGTATCAAGGAATTTTTGAGTGCTCTGCACTTTGGTAATGACTTACATTTATTGTTATTACCTATTGATTGTTTGGGATTTTTTAAGTGCATTTACATTATGATATGTTTTTAGTTAGTACTAGTCTGAAGATGGCCGTCATAGGCTGAAACCGGTCCAGTCAAAATAATAAAAGTGGAATAAAGTTACAAATTTGTTTTATTAAATCATCTAGTATGGCATTTGCCGCTAGCAAATATCTTGTTATGACTGAGGAATTTACTCGACAAAAGGTGCTTGCTTAGCCTCGTTAGTAACAAATGTTCTAAATTGAATGGCTCCGAGTCACGCTCAATAAAATTTACAATCAAGTTCCAATGAAATATTATTAGCGGAGCAGTTGCGGTTGGCGGTGGTAAATTAAGCAAACATCACTACCGTCGCAAGATCTGCCAGCATCAAACGGTAAAACACTATGTTTACCGAGACGTTTTAAATATGTATCTGTTAATAGTATGTTGCTTGTCGGTGTCACTAAATCACTAACAGCCGTTTTTATTATACTAATCATACTTACAATTTTTGAGACGAAACTTTTCCTAGGCCATCCTCAAACGCACAACTCTGCTCTTCCTAACGCAACTCTACTTAACTTACCCCGATCTAGACACCTAAGTCAAAGAATCTAAACAGCGGAATTAAAGACTGCTTACTAGCGGATTAGTTTGATTAACTGTCAATAGAGTGAAAAAATTGACGTTTTTGTGTAATTTTTAATTTGAATTACGTAGATATTTATTGAAGTAATCACAAATAATTTGATATTGATAGTGGGATCTAGATATATTGTTGATAGCGGATTGGTTAGTTGAAATATACAACAAAGTATCTATATTTTCTGAGACACACAGTGGTATTAATGCAAAAAAAAATTATTCATTATTTACAAGCAAATTTAATACCATGGTGAAGATGAACGTTAACAGATGTTTGTTTGAAAACGTATAATCAAATGTAAAACAAACAATTTATTCGTAATAAAAGCGATCGTATTTGTTCTGTGACAGGTTTTTTGTTAACTTTTTATTAAAAAGCTTTTTCTTGAAGGCATTTTATTGTGCATCAACTGGCGAGAACGGTGAGTGGAGCTTTGAGTTATAAGGGAAGACTCACCTAAGCAAAGCAACGCTGGGCAGCAAACAGGGAAATAAGACGTTGCTTGTCTTTTCACTTAACTGAGCCGATGTAATGCGTTGGCTAGCGAAGTATCGGGAGCAACGGTCGTAAATCACTGAATCACAGCTACAGTTCATTACTCTATCATTTGACCGTGACGCGGTAAGTCGTGAAGTTATCTTATTATTTAATTAGCAAGTGTTTCCAGATTTGACACTGCGTGAATAGAGTGAGTGGTATTCGAGTGTCAGTAAGCCGGTGTGTGTCTGATTCATACGGCAGGGGAAGTACCTCTTAGGTTTACGGTCCATTCGAGCGCAGGGGTCGCCACGTACATATTACGACGCGTTATCATTTAGTGCCCTATGTCTGTCTTTTATTTCATTTTTACGCCCAAAGTATGGCATAAAAAAGCGGTAAACTCGTATTTATAGTTCAACCGTGGCACCGTACAGATGCTGCGAGTAAGGAAACTCTCGATACTTTATCGAATTGACTGACAAATTGTATGTACGAGAACGTTATTGTGTTTTACTACTTTTTTATAGACTTATCTTGCCCCGATCCGGGATTGGGTCCTATATCGGTTATTCTCTTTTAAAGAGTTAAATTGTATCTTTATCTGATTAGATATAACGACAATGGTACGAGTATAAGTCACGCAATTAGAGTTGACCCGAACATCAAAAGCATAGGATTCTGTGTATTGGGACATATTTCTTCACTTCCGACAGTGATTTTCATTGCAAACTTACAAACTGATAAACAGCCTTTAGTCTTGCTTATGCCTAATTATAATAATTGTTGTATTTGGATCATTTTTAAATCACCGTTTTTGTGAAAAATCATCTCAGGGGCGCCTACTTACTGTTTTTTTGTTATTGTTACAACGCTCCCAACCGTCTGGAGCCAGTGAGACTATGGCATCCCTAATTACAGCGAAAAGAGACAGCAAATGTAAACGATAATCGAATTTTAATATTCGAAAAGATTTTGCAACTATTCCGAAAAGTTTTACAGCGTGTTTTGTAAATTATATTAAAAACTAACCTTTTTTTCATTTTCATTTGAATTTTATAATCTAAAGTCGAATAACAACTTTGAAACATATTTTGTAAGCAAGCAATGCATCTGTATGAGTGCTGTGTTCGCGTCAGATCTGGTCGCTATAAATATATAAGTCTAATGATGTAATGATACCTCAGAGCAATACTATACCAGGAGGGATAGCTTTGCGAGACAGTGTAGTCAGGATTGTTGATTTTTTTCTGACTCGGGCGTAGCTAGGGTTTTCATGGACACACCTTTTTCCATCCATTCATAGCACATGTCGAGATAATATTTTGTTTATTTGTACAATCACTTTTTCACAGTATTGTTATCAACAAAAATATAAGATATAACCTCAAAAATCGATGAGTTATGTCGTAAAACAAAACGTAGTGGGCGGAATCGCCGGAGACGCGGAAGACTTAAAACATGCTAAGATACCTAAAAGTGGTGCGATATTATGTGACAATTTGTCTTGTCTCTTTCTCTCTAACGGTTTACGACGTAAAAACCCGGAGAAAGTGATTTATCGTAAATTTGTATAGGTTGGGTTAGGTTAGATTAGGTCTACATATTGTTTTGTTTTTTTTTTTAATAACCACCATTTCACAGTATTTTTATCAACCAAAATATAGGATATAACCTCAAAAACCATTGAGTTATGTCGCAAACCAAAACGTAGTGGGCGGAGTCGCCGGAGACACGGGAGACTGAAAACACGCTTATACACCTAAAAGTGGTGCGATATTATGTGACAATTTGTCTTGTCTCTTTCTTTCCCACGGCTTACGACGGAAAAACCGAAGAAAGTGATTTATCGTAAATTTGTAAAAATATTTAGCTTTCTCTCAAGAATGATACGTTAAGGCTTTATTTAAAAAATATTTTTAAAAAACTCCAACCTGATGCAATCGGGTGCGTTAGTATCTTAAAATTGCTGGAAAAATTAGAATTCACCCGCCTGACGCGACTATGGGGCTTGATTTGGTCGGCCGCTGAATATTCGGTCGGGTGTGCGTTGCCTGCCCGCGGGCTGCGGTCCCCGAAGTGCGCGGCCGGTATTACCCGGATGCCTCCTCTGGGCGCCGTGAGCCCCGTTTACCCCCCATAAAACGGGCTCGTAAAAAAATTCACCGGCAACTGCTAGACTTTTCCCTTTTACCGCCCATCACCGTAAACATTTTACGCGGTATTCACGGCGAACGGCCGGTGCTTTGCCGCTGAACTTATGGCAACTTAAAATCTCGTAATAATCTCGTCACCGAGTCGTGAAAACTCACAAGTGTCGTTTAATTGTTTCCATAAGACGGTCTATTGTACCCACAATGGTGTACGTCGTTAATTTACTGTGGATACCACGCTTCAAAAATAAATTGTTTTATATTTTTTATTTAATATTTTCCAATAAACCGCTCTGTTATTCCCATAATTTCATCAATTAAGGCTTCCAACCAAATAATGAGCGTTTATCTCAGTATTTTGTATTTCAGATTAATTTAATATTGTCCTGATGATGGAAGGGTAATTTCCGAAACCGGTAGACAAAATATTAAATAAAAAGTGGTTAAAAACAAAGTATATATGTTCTATTTATAAATAAATTGTTTGCTTAAACATATTTTTTAGAGCTGAGGCTTGAATCATTTAATGAGCCTATGAAGCATCCAAGGCTGATCTAAGCGTTATTAATAAGATTAAGAAAGGGACGCTTGGATAATTTGGGCATTTAAGGTGGATAAACGAAGAAAGGAGTTAGAATGGGGACGCCTAAGGAAGACATGGCACGATCAAGTGAATCAAATACTTGAGTCAGGAGTCAGAGTAACAGAAGAGTATGTATGAGACGATTTATGAATGTGAATGAAGCAAGGAGTGTGTGCCAGAACATAGTTAATAATATTTGATAATTTTTTATAGCGCCGTTTTTGTGAAAAATCACCTCAAGACCGCTGTACAAATCTTAATTTCTACTTAATATTAATTCTTAGTTTATATAAATATACAGCAACATACTTACCTGGCAGGTCACTTCTGGCAGGACACAACCACCATGTCATAATTACTTAAAATTTAGCTGATTCTTACATTTATTGTTGTATGGCGGTCCATCCTCTCTGCCTTCCCTTGCGGATAAACAATAGTACAATCCCAGACATCGCATAGAGATATACATACAATTTAAAAAAGACAAACTATATAATATAAATGCTTACTTTAAGGTAAACATTTGGGATACTATCAAACTGTACCTATAACTAGAATACAACATGTATGTTACAGCCCAAATATATCTGGTTGAATATCTATTTCCGCGTAATCTCACCTCCTAGATATGTACCGACCTACTTCTGTTATAATTAAAATAGCAAATCTTCTGTAGTGTTGGTACAAATTTAATTACACTGAGAGTTTGCGTTTAACTCTTGCACTTGTCAGTCTTGCCTTATTTGTTGCTCCCGGCTCCTGACTAAGATATGTTACTGAGGAAAGACTGATAAATTACACAAACACCCTTTCGAGTGGTAAGTCTCTAATTTTAAAGGCGGGGAGATTTTATTCGAAAACATGACCAAAAGTAAATTTTCGCAATGAAGCATCGCTAAGAATCGAAATATTAATACGACAATATTATTTTAACGTTTTTCAGTTGTTAATAAGAACGCATAAGAGAGTTTTTCGATTCCGTTGAAGAAAACCCTCGAGTAGAAAATTCTCATAACCGTAAGAAAGTCTCCGCTATCGCGGTGATAACATTCATTGAAAATGAAAGGGGAATTTGTGTACTTAAGCATCTTGTGTAAGTCTGTCAGATCTGCTTATAAGGCGGACGGAGGCTTTGGTATTTTAATATTGAAATGCCTCTCGGTTACTTGTTTGTGTAACAATGTAGCCCGGGTGGTATGGGGCGGACACTGTACCAGGATAACAGAACTCCAGAGGAGGTATTCGATGTAATAAAATGTACGGTACGCGAGACGAATCGAAAATTTCCTTATAGAATTTCCACGCTACTCGGGGGACACACGCTTTAATTTGAATCTCCCGAGTACGCAGAGTGACGAAAATTTAATTAATTTAAACATAAATATGTGCACGGTCTTCACTCACGTAGATGTCTTATAAGGGAAGACGGTAACTTAAAGAATCATACACACTAAAGCACATCGTAATTATTGCTTTCAATTATTTTCGCTGGCGTGAAAATGATTACAAAATGAACAAATGTGCGCCATCGCGGAGCTTTATAAAAACAAAGCAAGCCAAAAAAAGTATTCATTACGGCTTGAAAACAATGTCAAGGAAATAAATTAATATTACCGACTTCCCTCCATACTCGCACAAAGCTCATGCACGCAAACAAAGAGAATTTGCAATAAGGAATAATGGTTTTCGTCATGTGCTGTGGTGCCCCGATGATTGCAAGTAAACCGTTGCAAAGCTTAATGTCCTGTCCGCGGAAGAATGAAATATGAAAATAGTGATTGAATATCGCGTCAGGCCAAGAGGAGGCGGCATACGAAGGTCGTAAATCTAGAAAAATAGGCACCTTTATCTACCGCGGTTTCAGGATTGAAAAGCATACTAAAAATTCCTTCATAAATACACATAAAAACTTATTGTCCTGTCTATTGGAAGCAGTACACCGCACTTGAGAAAACGCGAGGAATCCAGAAATCCACCCGACGCGACGAGTATTGTCCGTCGACTTGTATTCCGTACTGACAAACAAATATAAGGTAACGCATTAACCTAAACCCTTGTATTGTTCGACCGCAAATTATGTACTTCAACGATGAATTATTCATTTTCCTTAATTGAAAACAATATTTACGACGGAGCGTATGATTTTATAGATAAATGTTGAAACCAAGAAAAAGCTTATTTTTAAAGCTCACTGTATTACGTTGCAAACCAGTCCAGTGAAATAAATAAGCGGCTTTGAACTTATTGCTTTGACTGTAATTTCTGGCGGTTACCCTACTATACAGATTATATTACACGATAGTTAAAAGTTACATAAAAATAGCATTTATTTAAAATATATCGTCTCACAAAATATAAAATTTTAAATTCCTACAATTTTATAATAGGTTTTTTATAGTGAATACCGCACAAGAGTCCCAACTGCTCCCAACCACCTAAAGCTAGTAGGGTTATGGCATCCATAATATAAGTATGTTGAGAGGCTGAAGGTAGTTGAAAGTGAAAGGAGATGGGGAAGAGGAATGTTGGGATATACCTGGCTATTCAGATCTGGTCACCAAACACGGTTAAGGCCATTTCAAGCAACGTTTCGATTCTAAATGTTGGTCTTTCACCAGGACGATACTTAGAGTATCTACCACTCATTCCGAATGAATTACTTGCATGTATAGTTCCCTGACGTATTGTATTTACCAGATAAAACCAAATATCCACGTTGTCATATCGGGATAAATTTAATTTTCATTTTTTTTTCTTAATATGACATTAACGTTTGGCATTAATTCTTTGAAATATTATAATTGAACCGTATTAAAATGCTTGGAATTCTTTCTATATGTGGGACAAACCTAGAGTTGTAAAATACGAGGCACGCGTTTTTAACGCGAGCCAATGCCCCATCGAACCAATAAAAAAAACTTAAGAACGTTATCGCAGTTGGCAGGTTGCTGATCATCCACGTGTAGTGAGACCGAATTTAACCATAAAAAATAAGATACTAATGACCTCCCACATATTGTATTATCGCACACTTATATATATATATAAATATATTCCATTAATTAATGGAAGGTAGTTGATTCACTCATTATTCAAAACCAACTATTTATCATGAATAATTATTCTATTGCGCATTCGGCTTTAAGCGTGAGATACTAACAAGCATTGGAAATCTCTGATATTATTAATATTGTATAGATAGTTCGGAAGTAGTTTTAATATTTTCTCAGAAGAACTATTATTAATTTAAAGCATTAAATTAGTTGCCATTATTTATTAAGATTTTAACAACCGAAACAACACTCTAATATTTGTGAAAAAAGTAGGTGTGTTTACTTTTTTTTATATGGCGAATACCGCAAAAGAGTCTCAACTGTTTAGAGCCAGTGAGACTATGGCATCCCCAATTGGGGTTTGTTGTGAGATTGAAGGTAGTGGGGGGGGAAGGAGATGAGAAATAGGAAGGTTGGGAAGTACCTGGCTATTCAGATCTGGTCACCAAACACGGCTAAAGCTATTTTAAGCAACGTTTCAATTCTGAATAGTGGTGTTTCATCAGGGCAATACTGAGGATCTACCACTCTGGAACGTGCTGCAAATATACCATACATTATTTTATATGAATTAAATGTGTTATGACACATATTAATTTTATATTTATTACTATCGCTGATTTATAAATTTACATATCTTTAGGTACCGTCTTATTACAAACAAAAAAAATATATTTATCATTTGAACGAAAACGCATGTTTTAAAACCTTCCAAGAAACATAATAAATGTAGAATTCTCTTGCCGAAACCGTTATCCAAACTATTTTGTTGAATAAATGGTAAGACCGAAGATTTGCAACAGCCGGAACACTGTTCCGGTTTGCTCCGATTGACTCTGTATCTACTTCCTTTTAACGATTCCTTCACTTCACACTTAAAATATTTAAAAAATGTATTTATCTCTTTCACTTTGTACATTTGAATGCGTTCAGGCGGAACATCTATCTAATTTACACGCAGTGAGCAGTGTGCACGTAGCGTTTCATTTTGTCGAGTTAATTACGCGTGGGTACCTTACCAACCAGTTCACATTGTACTGCCGGGGATATTTGCTACGCGAACGGCGGGAATGAGCGGCGGGCGATTACCTCCGATTGTCGCTGAACAGAGCTGGACAATAACACATCGGAGGAATTACTTTAAGACAAGTCAGAACAATTGCGAGTGCGCGGAGTAGTGGGGAAGATGCGCCATTGTCTGCAGTTGAAATGACAGAGTGCAACTGCGACCATGCTCGTTACAATGCAACCGACAACGTGTTTAACAATATGCGCGTAGAACTGCGAACCAACACTGAGATTCGTCTTAAGCAGCGTGCGTATTACTGTGTTTTTCTATGAAAACGTCGCGCGTTGCAAAATACGTGATTGCATTAAATAAATATGGTTTTTTGTTTGTTTTTTATAGTGAATACCGCACAAGAGTCCCAACCCCTCCCAACCGTCTGGAGCTAGTGAGACTGTGGCATCCCCAATTGGGGTAATTTGTGAGGCTGAAGGTGGTAAAGAGGGGGAGGAGATGGGGAAGAGGAAGGTTGAAAAGTACCTTCATCACATTTACATTTCAAGCGACGTTTCACTTCTGAATGGCGGTCTTTCACCAGGGCGATACTTAGAGTATCTACCACTCTGGAGCGTGACGCAAATATACTTTATATTATTTTGTATTAATTAAATGTGTTATGACACATATTAATTAAATATAAATTATTTGCGCACGCCAACCGTCAAATTAGATTCTTATTACGTCGATTTTATAAAACAGTTAAATTTGCCATTAAATTGTGCCATCTGAAAATCTTAGAAACACGCTTTTTATAGTATCTATCCGTTTTAGTGCTAAGCAATTTTGGCAAAAATAAATGAAAATTGCTATACACATATTGATTAATTTAGAGGAAAAAATAATGGTGTCAAATAAAACACTCTAACTTAGACAAATATAAATCAATTTTATTAATTATTCAATTATCGCAATTTTCGATACAAACGATCGCAGCGCTTTTGCGCCGCGTAGCATTCTAACGGCTATAGATATAAGCAAATTGTTAGTGTTATAAACACGATAAAAAGCTTAAAAGCTTGAAACAGGGAATAACGCAATGCCACTATAAGCATATTCTAAACGATGAAGAAAGTGATGTATTAATGTATTTTACCCACAAAGTGGATTAAAGAGAAAAATGTGTTATTAAATTATCAATTTTATGATCGATTAAAAGAATTTTATAGCCATGGTAAGAATAAATAAACCAAATCTTAAAATAATATTAATAATCTAAAACACAAATATGCCAACTCTGCCAATTAAGCCATCAAGACCTCGTTAGAAAGCGGCATTTTTTTAAACGATCTCATACTTCTATTTAAAATTATTAATATTTGAATTTCTTCCAATTTTAGGTTGCCATCTTTTGATGATATTCAAAGTTCTACCCAAACACATATTAAATATCTAGACGGTGTCTTGGATAAATATCCATTTTTTTTAAATACAGAAGATCTTTTGAATTCTTACCAAGTCGAGAATGAATATGAAAATTGGAATTAATAATTGAATAAAATATCAATTTGGATATTCTAAAAGTTAATATGTAAAAAGGTAGATGAAGCAACGCAACGATTGTGTAGTAGGACATATATGAGTAACATTCCGCCTTCTCTGCCTACCTCAAGGTAGCCTACAAAAATTGAGAATAAGTCCAAAAGAATCACATAAAGGGGTTGCTACAATATTTTTGACCCCAATAACTGATTTTATTTAAATTTCCACACGAAACGAAGGTTGCTTCCTCGGTTCCTGTTTCCTCCCCCCTGCCCAACCCCTCCCCCGCTCCGGTCGCTTCTGAGAGAGGCTGTGACAGTTATCCGCGTGTATTCGGCGCCAACCGGAAACTCAATCTAAATGAAACTCCATAAGTCCATTTTTCACATCCTCTAACGGCGCCTCAAAGAGACCGTGAGGCCTTTTCAATATTTGCTTTTTTATATAAATACGTTCATCCATTCCTATGTATATTTATAAAATTCTCTTAGAAGTGACCTTCAATACACTTTAAATACCTTATTCATAAATATATATTTTTTTAATTTACAGTGAGTCCCAACTGCTCCCAACCGCCTAGAGCCAGTGAAACCATGGTGTGAGGTTGAAGGTAGTGAGTAGTGGAAGAAAATGTGGAAAAGGAAGGTTGGGAAGTACCAAGTTATTCAGATCTAATTACCAAACACGGTTAAAGCCATTTAAAGGAACGTTTCAATTCTGAATGGTGGTCTTTCACCAGGGCGATACTTAGAGTATCTACCACTCTGGAACGTGCCGCAAATATACCATATATTATTTTGAATGAACTAAATGTGTTTTGAGATAGGGTTTAGTATCTGTCGACCATTATATGAAATCAGTATATCCATAAACAAAGAAAATAAATTTCTAAATTTTCTAATTTAGTTTGAACTAATAGCATTATTCCCGATCCGTCACGCATCGCTGAATTAATTCGTTTCAATAGATTTTACATTAAGATTCTGTTCAAGTAATTCAGAAAAGTTAGCCCGAGTCTCAGATACTTAACTCTTTCAGTTAATAGGACGAGACAGTTTCTGACTCGGAACATTAATGGGAGAGTTTCGAGGGGGTAAATGTTTCTTGGAATTTAAAAATATTTAAATTTCATAAAGTCAGCCTTAAATGCTTTTAACTAAACTAAATTTTTCAAAAAAATTGGTTTAAAATAATGAAATTTAGAAGCCGCGGGTTCGAACCCGGCGTACGCAAATAAATTTTATTTAATTAATATTTTGACACATTCGATTCATAATAATATTTAGATGATTTGTATAGCGCCGTTTGTGTGAAAAATCACCTCAAGGGCGCTTTACAGATCTTATTTTCTATTATAACTCATTAATTTCTAGCTTAAGTAAGAAAATATACAGGACCAAACTTACTTGGCAGGTCCTATCAAATAGTTTATTTGCGGCACGTTCCAGAGTGGTAGATACTCTCAGTGTCGCCCTGGTTAAATACCACAATTCAGACTTGAAACGTTGCTTGAAATGGCTTTAGTCGTTATTTATGGTTTTAAAGTTTATTTTGTAGAACTCCATTTTAATTTTTAGGTTTTTTAATTTTATTTAAACAATAATTATAATTTTTTAAAAAATTTTTTTAAAACAATTTTTAGTTAATAAGCTCTGCGATGTGATTATTTTTACGCGTGACAGCTGTTTCGCCTTCTGAGGGCATTATCAAACTGGCTTTAGTCGTGTTTGGTGACCAGATCTGAATAGGCAGGTACTTTCCAACCGTCCTCTTTCCCATCTCCTGCCACTCCCTAACACCTTCAGCCTCACAACATACTCCAATTGGGGATGCCATAGTCTCACTGGCTCTAGACGGTTGGGTGCAGTAGGAACCTCTTGTGCGGTATTCATTGTAAAAAAAAAAATACCGAAAATCTTAAATAATGTTTCCCATATACAAATAATTACATAAAATTATATTCATAATAATATTACGCCGTTTTTTTGTGAAAAATCACTCCAAGGGCGCTGCAGTTATTTTCTTATTTCGATATACAGCCGTTTCGTAATTCGAAATCAAAGCTATTGTCATGCGAAAAATAAAAACTTCGTAATTACGTAATTTTAACTTTGATTAAACTTTTTCAATTTACGCAATGGTTATTTTTAATTCACGACACCGGAACATTGTCGGCTTTTACCATAATAGTTAGGTACTAGCTAATGAACAATGCATTGCCATTGTATGCATCTCGCGGATCCTCGTGCGTTTTAAACATAATGGTTTCACGAAGACTCCGTTTCGAAATAATACTGAAAAATAGTTTTCCCATACCGGGAAGATAACTTCGAAATTAATAATCCGTGTATAACAACATCATTAGGCCGACTAACCTCTCATACTACTAAACAAAATGTGCGTTTCGTTTTAAAATACCTCATTAGGCAAACAATATATATGCATTACAGAAGAGAATGAGACAGTCGAGCAGTTTATAGAAACAAGAAGCCAAAGTTTAAAAAATAACGCTTGCAGTGGCATCCATATACTTCCCTAATGAACTTGTTCGTCAATTAATTTTTTAACCCTGCCGCGGATGTTTATTGATCTAGAGTTTTTACAAAAAATCACACGCGGGGCTTTTGCATTGCGGACTGACTACAAATTGACTAATTTAAAATGCACTTCAAAGAACTGATTTCAAGCGCAGCACAAAGCAAGCGTAACGAGATACTGAAATGGTTTAAAAATAGCTAACCAAGAATGAGAATAAAAATCCAAAGAAATAGAAATATTTAAACTATTGGAAAATCTCAGGTGAAAACAGGTTGGTGCCGTGGATTTTAGCTCTAAGCCTCTCGGGGAACCTATTATAGCATACTCGCCGTGGATAACTAATACGCTCTTCCATCCCATTCTGGGTCGAATTGAATATAGCTATGACTACTGACTAGATCTGAATAAGCAGGTATTTATCATTCTTCCACCCCTTCTTCAATTCCATTTCCTAAAACCCAGCAAAATTCCCCATATATCGCAAAAAAAAGTATTAATTATGTATTTCTTATGATGCGTTTATTATATTTTTTATCAGCAGTTAACTATTAGGTATATTTCCCGTGCACTCATAAAATTTATCATCATTCTTTAATCGCCTTCTCAGTTTACATTTAATATATATATAACCGCATACTTTGTAGGTATTGTTTAGTTTAATTTTGTGCCCTGATGATGCTCAGGCTAAGCGAAACCGGTCGGCCATAAAAAATAAAATAAAAACTCTGGTCTTAAACAATGTTATAATTTCATTTTCGTGAATTATATCATAATTCTACCTTCTATGATAAATTTTATCCTATTTTGTTTTTAATGTAATATTATAATTCAATATGTTTAAATATGTTTCTATATTATTACGTGTCGTTTTATATAGTTTTTTACTGGCCGAGTCATAACCGGTCATTAAACAAACATAAAATTAATACGCACTACAAAATTTCATCAGCGTCTTAATTACCAGCCAGAAATAAACACAAATAAAAAATAAAACCACTTTTTTATTATGATTGACCGCGTTATTATAATTAATGAACAGATTTAAATAATGGGTTCATTATAACAGTCCAAAACTAACAATCCCGCAAATAATTATAATCATTGCGTATTTTTTTACACGGAATTTTTATTAGTACTTATATGACTCCCAATTAAAAGTATCGTTTTTGTGACTATGTAGATTGAGACCAGTATGAAATTTTAAAAGAGTATTAAGGATTTTTATGAACGCAGGGTGGCTCGAGAAACAATTAAACTCAACAAATACAAATAAAGCATAATATTTACGGAAATTGAGCAGAGTGAAAAAACTTGAAAGTGTTCAGTTGTTCACACGCGTTGAGCTCGCGAGCATAGGAAGTGCAAAAATTTATGGTGTGTAGAAATAATTGCATTTTTATCTTCTTCGGCTTATATTTTCAATCGAGACCACCGCAAAATACGTTAACCCATTAGCAGCTGAGTTTTTAAAACAACAAACTTTAAAAAAATTCTTGAAAGATTTTTCACGAAATGGCCATCTAAAGGACGCTGTACCAAATATTTTTGCCGTTAAACTAAAATAACTGTAAAATATTTTCAACAGACAAAAACCAGCATTTGTATATTTATAAATGTCGTGGACTTTGGATGGTTTTCAAATATCCTCTCATTAAGAAGAAAAAACAAATTTTCAATTTAGTGAAAAAAATAATTGATTTTACTATGGGGCAACTCGGAAAATATGGTCAGAGTTAATTAATGTGTTAAAAAATTGGTAAAAAGGTGTAACACGATGAAAAACCCAATAAGAAATAAAAATAGAGACAAAAAACCATGGTGTGTGGCGCTTTACTATATTTCCATTTACGTATTTATACCAACTTAATTTTATCGCAGAGATTTCTATAAATATTTATTTATTAGTAGATTTTTTTTTCAAAAAAATATAGTAGTAAAAAGCGCTGCTACCGATAGATGTTGTCTATACTGGTCAGTAGCTGCATGATATATTTTTGTACGCACCACAGATTTTTATTGCTTTTTCTAAAGATATGTGGAATTTATAAAAAAAAACATTTTCGTAGAAAGCAATCACTTTGTGGTTTGACATATTTAAGCTTTGTTTAATTTTGTAACATGATGATACTTGGGCTCAGCAAAATCGGACATTCATAAAAAAAATTAAAAAACTGTGGTCTTTTACAAAGTAATTATTTAATTTTCACTTTTATATTTTTCTTACAAAAGTGAACTTTTTTAGATTGTGTGAACATTGTTAAAAGTTTTGCGAGGTGTTTGCTTCGGTGAAATCAAACTTATTGTTGGAATTCTGTCAGTGCGGCAAAATAAAAAATTGCTTTAGCAAATATAAAAATAAAGTGAATTGTCTTAAACAAGTTAATCACCCTTCAAGTGATGCTTATTTCTTAACGGCAATACAAAATTTTTCTAACAATTTCATTTTTGAACGTATATACCTACTCTACTGTTAATAAACGAAAGCACCCCAAGACCTCTAACTACTTATACGTGTATAGACACCATCGATAAACAATAAAATAACTCTTCGTGTCTCGACAGTGGCGTTAAATTAGGCGTGGCTTAAGTAATTTGTCGTTTGACGGACTCGAGCGAGTGTCCGCGTAGTGGGTTAAGCGCTAAGCGTTAAGCGCTAAGCGCAGCGCACTGCAGTGTGCTGTGCATTTATGCATAGAGTTTTTTCTCCCGCTCTCCTGAAGCCATAAAACTGCAATAATTAATGATGAGAAACGCCACTTTATGGCCGAGAGTGCTTTGCCGATGAGTGAGGCGGACCATCGTTTTTTTTCTAAAATACAAATGTGACGACATTCCTCCGGATAGAACAAAAAAATAAAATAAAATTGACAGATCGGTTTCTATGGCACAAAAAGTAGTCTAATCAGTTTTTAATCCATTTCAAATTTAAGGATATTATATTAAAAATATGCATTTTTTCCTTATAACAACTCCATTCCACAATCCATAGTGTACTGGAATAAAAAGTATACCCATAGAATTTTCCTATTAATTATTATGTGTTACTGAGGATAAATTAAACAAAAAAATGCCTTACACCAAGATTGATGTATACAATACTAATGAAAGTAATTTTGTGACTATTATACTAATATAGCATTTTTTAAACATGTCAAAAGCTTTACTTTTATTTTTGATTCAATAATTTGAAAACATCACCATAACGCCAAATCTCAAACGCTTTATGTGTGGAACCAGTGATTTTGAAAGAACATTTATTATCAGGGAGCTCAACTAGTATATTTTATATCACAGCTTAGTTTACTAATTAAAAGAATTGCACGTCTAAATGCTTTATTTATTTCAAATAAAATGTTGCAAAATTAATGAGTCAGGCGGACAATTGAATGTGGCAAATTTACGTGCCGTTAAAAATGTTTAATTGACGCATAACTTAAAAAGATTGAAGTGTTGTCTGTAATAATGTTCACACATCAAGGTAAATTATTGTACCCTGATGATTGAATTAGAAATTTGAAGGTAATGTACTGAAAGATTGGTTATATTTATGTACATTCAAACTTGTTCGATACCTTCCTACAATGAACAAAGAGTTCATTTAATGCTATCCCGAATAAACTCGGGTGCTAAATCCCCATTTTAAAGCCAGATAATTATCAAAACGGTCCAAGATGGAGGATATTTATTTAGCCGTTTTTTTTATCTTGATTGATGCGATTTAAGGTCCCTCGAGTTTAGCGGGCTTTAGCCAAGACGGGGGGACTCCACCCCTGGCGGTGGGGTTAGTGGGGGAGGGCAAGGGGCACCTAGAGATAACGCAAAAATAAATTAAAAACTGGCACCTAATTTACTCGGAGCTGTTCCTGGATCTGATCTCTTTCGTGACTGTTACAAAGAGAGTCGCGGGCCAAGGTGAGGCCTTACATTTTATTATTTGTTTATAAAATATATTTTTACATTGTTGACGAGACTTTACTGTTAATTTTATTATGTCTCGTATTAAATAAATTCACCTTATCAAAATAGGGAGTTATTCATTCGTTTTACGATATCATTTCGAGACTAACACCGCGGTAATTAGAAAGCACGATTTTTCCGGAAAACAATTTTTGACAAGTGCATGCTCTCGGTGGTATGTAATAACGTGAAAAAAATCAATGATGATTTAAGGAAACCTTTTTCAGGTGGATAATTTGTCAAACCTCATAAACGTGTCAGCCAGATTTTAAGGCAGATGCTTAACATAAATATTCAATTTTGCTTTAGTTTTATAACTAGTGTGCGACATGTTAGCAGTCCATAGTTGTTTCTTAATTTGTGCGATGGTGTGGAAAAATGATTTTCTTTTTACTATTTCATCAAAGTTACAATTACGAAATCAGCAAAGTCTTTGTTTAAAATTACCGTATAATACAATTCGTTACAAAACGAAAAACGGCTTTCAATAATATTCCCCTTTAAAATCGTTCGCGGGAGTCTTATCGCGCTACCAGTTTAATAAATAAAAAGAAACAATAGTTGTTTAGGAGCGTGTTTGACAACCCCGGAGAGCCATTCGAATTTTTCCGCTTCATTTCGCACCGCGACGCATTGTTTTTGCCTCTGCTTTTAATTTCCCGAAGGTGATTTATCACGACTGGAGACTGTAGTATCTCGCCTCCTTCACGGCTCGCTCACCTCCCCACCACCCCTCCTCACTCTCTTCATCCTTTCCACCTTCCGCCTACCTCCTCCCCCGCCTTCCTGCGCTCCTGGTGCCGTTTTTTCAATTTCAATTTGGATGACTGCCTCAAATAATACTCTTTCGATTAAAATAAAACCCAGTCTGCGATTTTAAAATACTTCAGCAGGGGAATGGCTTCATCGTATTTCGCGAATGTTCCCAGAACTTACGAATTAAATTTCTATAAAAAGCTACTCTTTAATAAGCTTTCTCCCGTTTGCACAGTAGAAAACACGTTTAAACGAATAGGGGACGGTTCCACGCAAGTAAGGAAAGGGGTAAGATGGTAGGAGGTACCTGACAAAGTGTGTCTTCGGTCGAGTCGTCGCGTCCCGTCGCTGCTGCGTATCCAGTGACGTCACACGATCCGCGTAGAGTATCTCGCTGCGGGCCTGCTAGAGCCATAAATCTCCGCGTGTTGTTTTCCGCGTCCCAGTCTCTCGTTATTCCGTACTTCTTCCACTTTCTTATTTTCCTTCTCGCCAGACTTCACACCCATCTCCGGTTGCTTGTTAGGACGAAGTTTCCCACTCGGCGCTCCTTTTATGCTCTGCCGCCCATAGGAGTGGTGATTTGACCGCCCTCCCCTCCCCCAGCCCACACAGCCCACAGCTACAGCTGCGAGTAGCTATGCGTCGGGTACTTGCCCACAACCTACCCCCATAAACTACCTACCTCCGACCCGGGAAAGGGGTGTATTTTAAACTTTCCTCGCCGTTCTAATTCCGAATCCAGGCATCATTATTAGTATAGGTACCTACCGTCGAATTAAGTTTGTTTTTACGTAAACTTTTTTTTTCAAAAAGCCTCGCTCTTAAATATTTCATGGCACGCGATGATCGTGCGATACCCGAGTGAAATGCGTGTTATTTATATGTAAATGAAATACCGCCATTCAAAAGAAAGTCGATAATTTGAATGAAACCACTCAAATCGGCTGAAAGACCTGAAACAGTGGAATCTTTCCTCGGAATCAGAACTAGATTTAAGAATCGCAAAATAAAACGTAGGTAGTAGAATAATTTATGTGGAGAATATTAAATAATGTGATAGAAACGTTTTCCAGCGGAAATTTGCCGTCGATTGCCTTCATTGTTTGATGGAATGTATAAAGGTTTTCTATTTTAATGGCGAGCAGAAAATTGGCCATCTTATCAGAAATGAAATAAAATAAGAGTTTTCTATGGGCACACTAAAATGCCATTCTTCTTCATTGTTACCAAAAGGGGGATCACTGAGGGAATGGAGCAAAAAAAGGTTTCGAAAAACGAAGCGTTGAGTCTCCCATGGGGATCAGGGTAGCAGCGGGATAGGTAGGGTAGCTTGATAAAAACAAATGGCATCCTTACACTCCGGTCTCCCCGCTTACTATCTTCCTGTCTCCTGCGAGCCTAATACATAATGGAACTTCTACTTGGCTTGTTTCTGCCGTACATACTTCACTCTGCGAGAAAACAGAAAAAACTGTCGACACGACAATTTTATCTGGAGAAAAGTAAAAGTTGTGTGTTTGTGTCAGGTCAGCAAAGTAAGAAGTTAGATCTCACACTTTGCTAACTTGTCGCCAAATATTTTACAGATAAATCCAAACTACAAAATAAAATGAAATCGTGCTACATTATAAAGTTCTTAGAGAATTCATTATAAGTTTAGTTTCCGAAAGCGCTGGACGAGAGTGGACAGTGCAAGTTAATGTCTGAACAAATTATACGAACAGAATCATTCATTAGTCTATCTTGACTAATACACCCATAAAATAATATTAGGAGAGGTTAATCAAACTTGCAATAACCTGAATTTTCACCATGCCATAATATTTTCGAGTTCATTTGAAATTCATAACACGCCAAAGCAGCGCAAGAGAAAAATTCAACTTTTTTTCATTTTTCAAACAGCCTATTTTACAGTATTTTATTATTAAGCTCTTCATTACTTTCCCCTTTATAGCATCAGATGTGCTTCATTTCTATTTCAAAACATTAAAAAATAAATGGGCTAAGATGACAATATTCTAGTCACGTATTATTTTCATTTTAAGTTTCCTCAAGTTTTTGTCTTTCAGGTACGTAAAGGGGCCGCATTTGTAAATACAAACAAATTGGGTTTTGTAAAACCAATATTGGTATTTTAAAAATATTTTTATGAAAACTAACAAAAAGCCAATCAAAGTTTGAGGTCCTGCCAGCTTTAATAAATACCAAATTATTATTTTTTATTTTTTAAATCCCTGGTATTAGAAAAACCGTTTATTATCCCGTTTATAAACGTTCAAAGGGATTCATCTTGAAAGAAGTCAAAATTGACTTCGATTTAACGTTTAATTGCATCAAATCGGTCACGTTTCATAGATCAAGGAGTAAAAAAACAGTGTCAACCGATAAAATTAGCCTCGGCATGGCCACAAAGAAGGATCCTTTGGCGGTCGGCGACTTTATTGATTTTTTTTATAGGAAAATAAAGAAAAAATAGAAAATTAACAAAGAGTTTTCCTACCTACGTCATACATCAAGGGGCTTTGTAAGTTTACGTTGATCCATGTCAAATAATAGCAAACATAAGGCATGTAAAATTTATGTATTAATAGTAATTAAATTTGTCCAGTAGTCTAATATAAGGTATATATTTCCCGTAAACACATACAATTTCGCATTATTCTTTTATCACCTTCTCAGATGACGATTTGCCTCTTTCATTTTATATAGTCTCTCTTTCTCTGCTTCTTTGTTATAATTTAAATGTTATTCTTTATGAGTATATATAACCACACACTATGTATTTATTCTAGGGTAATTTTGTACTCTGATGATGTTAAGGCTAAGCAAAACCGGTCGGTCATAAAAATGAAAATTAAATCTGCGGTCCTTTACAAAGTTATTATTCAATTTTTACTAAAATGTCAAACCACAGTGATTGCTTTCCACGTAAATATAATTAATATTTAATTTAAAGTTCTCTAATCTAATTGTTAGTCCCCAATGAAAACTCGGCATCTGCAAGTATTGCAGTAGATGTGGTACCTTTTTTTGTAAGTAGGAACATTAGTATGTCGAATTATTAATGGAAGATCCAAAACGAAAGAAGACGAAAAATTGCGTTTACGTACAAAAATATGAAATTTCAAAAAGGAAAGTAATACCTACATTTTTCTTGAATGTTTGTAGAAGTGCGATGTTAAACTCCTAAAACATGCAAAGATGTAATTGCACGCCACTGGCAGTGTGTAACTATTATATTTAAGTATTTTGTACGTTGTTGTAATACATCAAGGAATTTTACAATTACACATTCCGTCCGATACGAGCTGTCCTATCGTTGCCAGAAATGTTTTTTTAAGATTGATGATGCGACGGTAGAGCAATTGATTTATTTTGTGTAAAATCAGTAATCTTGTCGGCAAGTGGCCTAGAAGAAATCAATAGCGTGTTTCCGCGTTGACAATGAGCGACACACTGGCATTGTGTCAGCGGGGTATTGTTATCTCGGATGCCGCCCAACTTGGACAAACTTCCTTTGGTCCTTTGTGCCCAGCCGCCCTGCCCCTAGCCAGCCGCCCTGCCTGCCCGACCCCAGCCCTTAAGCTTCTTACATCGAGATAACGCTCGAGGTTTATTATTACGGCCCGTGTTATGGCGGGCGGAATCGCCTGGCGGTTTGTAATGCAAATTATGCTCGCTGCATTTCGGAAAATTGCCGTTTTTTAGCCGTAATTACAAATTAAACAAGTGAACAAAAAAATTCTACGGAAAAAAGGGGGGAATTTAAGGCTGCTGACGATACCGTTAAAGTGCTGTCTTTAAGGGTTAGATATAAAAGATTTTTCAACAATGTTCAGTTCTATTATTATTCATGTATTAAAAAAAAACGTATCAATAATCATAAACTCTTAAACGTGATCCTCCAGTATCTTATTAAACTCTCTCCGCAGGGCACCGTGGAGTTCCAAAGCACCCCTTTTCTTTAAGTTTCACGTGAATAATATTATGTTCTAAGTTTCCTCTCTTGTTGATGCTATCAGTTAAGTTCTTATGACAATGGAACAAACTCGGGAACTGAAGGTGTTAGACCAAATTCTATGACTGACACTCACTCGAGGTAAGTTTACTTGGAGATTTGCAATCTCGCTAAGTTGCGAACAACTACTTACCGCCTACCCCGGCTTATTTGGAAACTGCCAACATTTTGAAGTAGGCCTTAATTTTTTTTGGTGAATGGGATTGTCCCATTTCTCTTTTTACCTAGTGTATGCATTAATTAACTAACCTTGTTGTAGTTGTTGGCTTTTTGAATGGTAGTTTGTTTCGTAAAGCTTACCTGAAACAAAATGAAATACATATTAGGATACAAAAAGAAACTTCTCAAATGTACAGGTTGTATTGCTTTCAGTTCAAATAAGAGATATGTTGGGCAATGGAACCGATAAAGCTGCGGGCAGTATATTCGGAAATCGCTAAATCCCTTAAATCCCGAAGACCCGCCCTGTCTGATAAAATAAGTCGGGGAAAGAACGTCTAATATCAAAAACACGCAGCACGATACAAAGCAGCGGAGAAAAAAACAACCGGAAACGTACAAAGTCCGCAACAAATGCGGCGTAACGTGACGTTTTGGAAGAGGGAAGCAGGAAATGCAGGAGGTGAATCAGGAGTGGAACTGCGTCCGGGCGAGGGAAGTCCGCGGACTGTTCTGCTCGCCTAGCCAAGAAAATCACCCTCGCAGTTCTCTGAGTTCCGGGTAGCTCCGATACATCTATCTACCCGCAAATATTTCCATCGACCGGATGTGTGCAGCAAATAGGTGGCGTTTTCTTTTTGCTTGAGATGCATTTTGGGTAAAAATTTTTCTTACGAAATAAATTCACTGAAAGGGGGATAGTCGTAAGATTCACAAATAGAGGGAATTATTTAATAAAACTTTAATACACGTAGATAGAAGTTCTAATTTGAACCCATTAAAAAATATGTTTAATTCAATAGAAGTAAGAGTGATAAATGAAGCCCTCATTTGTTATCCATTATATTTGTTAACATTTTTATTTGATAGCCATCAAGAATTCGCTTGCATTAACCCTTTTAACATCATTTTACAACGTAGACGCGTACTCAAAGCGCAATTAAAACAACAAACAATCCATAAATAACAAGCAATATGCTCCTCATACCTTCCCTTAGCGCAATGTGCATGTGTCCTCAAAAGCTTTGCATCCCCGAGAGCATTCCCTTCACACAGCCAGCCACCCCACAAGTTTGTTCGCCGGAGAATTCCTTTCGTCCATTCGTCACACAAATCATTTTTATGGTATTTTTATTTTATTGTGATGCCTCACAGAGGGATGATACAACCCCTGGCGAGGAATTCTCTTCCCCGTGCCACTCTGCTCAACTGATGGAATATTTCCACTGGGGTGATATATAAATCCGCACGGAATACTACTCGCGGGGGATAATAAATAAAACAATATTCTTTTCTTCCCTTCGCCAGAGTGTTTGTTTGGTAACAGAGTCAAACACGTCGCAATTATTTATACTTAACGCTAAACTCCATTATGACCGCGATATCTGAATCAAGTGCCGGCACATTTTATTTTAAAACTAAAATCATACATTACCCATCCAGTGAATTGATTGTGAAATGAATAATTTGAATACAGGTATTTACTTTTACAAAAAATTTAACATTAAGAAAATTTGTAAAATGCGCCATAAAATATCGTTCACAGTTTAGAGAAGTTATTTAGAGATGAACCAGAGATAGATTAGTAATGCATACTTTGAATAAACAAGAAAGGTTTATCAGCCTTTTCAAGAGTGTCTTGGCAGTATACTAAAAGCGAACAATAACACAGCTAGGTACGGTACTAGGTACTAGGTACCACGGCACTAGGTATTGCAGGAGTGTATATATTTATCGGGGCTAGTCGAACGGGCAAGTATGAAGGTAACAAGAAGTGATGTGTGCAACAGGGTGGACGGAGATTGGATGAGGCATCTTCAACAGGGTGTGCCCTTATTCACTGCTCGAGAGAAAACTTTATTAAAATCTCGCACCGCCGGTCCCTAAGCTGTTTAATGAAACATTTTCCCAATTACAGAGATGGCGCAATAAAGAGTCCACGCGGTGGTACCCAATCACCACTCGCACTAGGCTAGCACACTACCGTTGCCTATTTTGCTGCTGTAAAAAAACAATTTTGCATGTTTTATAATTAATGTCGCCGGGATTGGACAGATTGTTTTCCAGTTCAATGGGCATTCGAGCCATTAAAATTCATCAATAAAAACATGTAGATATATTGCGGTAAATATATTGATAACTAAAACATCTCTATAGGTAGCTAAAACACCTGGACTTTTTTATAAATAAAAATGTTGACCACTTGGGTATCTAAAATCCACGTCGTTGAGACATTCTTCTCGTAAAGAATAATGCATGTGATATCATATTATTGTTTAGTAGACCCAACAGTCCAATACTCTCCATTTATTATGTTCATATCCTTTGATGATATCCTTTGCTTAGTTTAAATTTTCAAATTATTACGTTTATGGACATGCGTGTATCTGTTATCCATATCTTATTTTAACAATATTTAACCAAAAACGTTCATTTTGTTGCATGATTGAACTAGAATAACAAATAATAACTATTTTAACTGTATGTTGGGATTTAGTCATTTTTATTGTATAAACTAATTTAGGAGCACCGGGGAAGTAATTTTAAGAATGTGACCTTCATATAATAAAACGTAATATAAATCATAATTTTGAAAATGGAATTAACTTTAAAGCATTTACGTTTTTTTTTTATATTTAACTAATATCACTAGAAATAAAAAAAGCCAATAAAATCAATAGTCATATAGTTAATAATCATTTTAATTTGTCAAATATTCCAATATTAGGTATATTACCTGTAAACTCATAAAAACTTCCCATTATTATACCTTCTCAGTTGACGTTTTGCCTCTTTTATTTCATATTGTCTGTCGCTTTCTCACTGATCCTTTGTTTTAATTTTAAATGTTAGTCTATTGTTTGTTCTTTTATTTTATTTTATTTTGTATTCTCCCTCTGCAAGTATATATAACCATATAACCACACACTTTTTTGTATAGTTTAGTTTTGTATCCTGATTATGATTAGGCTAAGCGAAATCGGTCAGTCATAAAAATAAAAATAAAATCTGTGGTCTTGTACAAAGATATTATTTCATTTTCATTAAAAAAATTACAACTTTAAAACGCTGCGAACTTATGTTGAATTCAGGTATACAAAATACACGGAGCTCTTTCTACTTACCCCTATGGCGACGTAAGCCTGTTTGTTTACTTGGTCACCCCAATAAACAGAACAACATCTCCACAGGGTTTCTATTATTTTCCTCAACAGTAGGTAAACTGCTTACATAAATGAGCAAACGCGCTATTTAAGGGTTAAGCAGTTTTATTAAATTTTATATGAATTTACACTTTATTATTCGCATAAAACGTAAAAAAAACATAACAAAATGCTTCAAGGTAAAACCTCGATAATATTGTTTCACAGTAAATGCTTACTTTCTGACGAGGGTACCTAAATAGCATTTTTCCCGCAGTGTTAGTTACTAAGGCGGAACACCACATTTTTCAGCCCCGGCAGAAACTCCTAGCTTCATCCACATTCATACTTCGTTTACTTTATCACTCCGCATGGAATATTCTCCTGACATCTTCGTCCACCCGATTTTCATACCTAAACCAAAAATGTGTATTTCTCAATTATATTAATTAAATATAATAATACCATGATTCGGTCTTTCGTGGTTTTATTGATATTAAACATTTTTGTTGTTTGTGACACATTGTTTCTTAACTTGTAAAATCCTCTAATTACTTGAATTTACAGAAGCTTCTGATACTTTTGTAATCAGGCTGTAAAGTATCTACCAACATATTAGCTGCAGTGAAAGTTCAATACTGTTTGGTTTTTGTCCTTTAATTTTATTTACCTGACCTCTTACTGTATGCAATATCTATCAACCATCGTTAATCTTTAATACTATGGATTTTTGTATAACCTTATGCAAACACACAGGTGAGACACGTCGTGCAGCGAATGTATTTGGTTCCTTAGAACAGGTAATCTGCCTAGCTAGAGCTAGGAACTAATATCGACCGAACAAAACGTTTTTAAAATGTTACAATTATTAGAACAAATGTAGGTACTTACAATTTTGTATTATTTTCTTAAAAAAATGTTTGTAAGCATGTAATAATAAATAAAAATAAAACTTCTCTCTCAAAATCTTATTTCTACGCATTTAGTCTGCTTTTTTTCTCTGTAAATTCCACTCGCCACATAACAGCATTGGTATCGGAACTTCACTGTGGAATGCTAGATCCTCTAACAACCGAAACATTCATATAAAAGCTTTAAATATTAACCCAACCCAAAAAGTATTATTATCATTGTAGGGATAAAACATGTCATTCGATATTATCACATGTCTAAATTTATTCATACGCAAACTTCTGTCAGCCCTGCGCCGAACAAAACGGCAAAGGTACAACCAACAAAAAAATCGGACCCCCATTTTATAGTTGCGCATTTTTCCTATTCATACATTATCAAATAATTTGATATTATAACGCTGGTTGTGTGATACACTTAACACCCCTCCCTCCACCCCTCCCCCCACACCGCGCAGGGGTTGCGGGGTGTGACGTCACATGATGAATTTCCACTAGAGGTGAATGTTTCATGTCATGTTGTATACACAAATATTGCGCGTAAACAAAAACGCACTGAGCAATACGCTCTCTGTCTGCGGTCTGATTCGAATATGTTTGTATTATGGTGGAAGCGTGCCTTTTTATGTTGAGCCCTGATTTACGTCGCTTTTTAATATAAGAACGATTAATTCTGTTCAAGTACTAAATTTCACTATCAAGTTGATTAAAGATTTTGTCCAAATATGAATCTTTAACTATTTACGATGTTCTCAGTAGATATTATAACAATGTTATTAAAATTAAATATTCTTGTCTTAAAATTGAAAAACCATTTAATCATCGAGCCATTTCCCGTAAGGGTGGACAGAGAGGATAAAATGCCACAAAGCTCTGTCCTGGCACGAACTCCTTGATTTATTTAATATTTATACATTTTTCATCCGTACATCTCTACTCTTCTATCATTCATCGTCATCGTATTATCTTAAATAGTTATACATTCAATATTTTACACACTAAAACGAAGACCCTATGCTGCGAATGTGCAAAATTGACAATTTATAGTAATTACGAGCAGTCGCTTTAATTTTTACTTTTTAACTAACTAACTAACCATCACGCCTTTTTTTCCGCAGGGGTAGGCAGAGAGGACGGACTGCCATATAACTCTGTCTTGGCACACACTCCTTGCTTCATTTACATTCATACATCGTCTCATACATACTCTTATGTTATTCTGACTCTTCACATGACCCGATTCAAGTATTTGGTTTACTTGATCGTGCCATGTCTTTCTCGGGCATCCTCGACTTCTTCTTCCATTCACTTTAGCATCATAAATTCTTTTCACACTCCTTTCTACTTTTTTTGTTTTTGATAAAATAATATAACTGATACCTAAGCATTAGCAGGAAACAAACACTTGCAACTTTGTATCTCGTTCATAGTCAAATAAACTTCACAATAAAGAAGATAATCGTGACTAAAGAATGAAACACACGTCGAACAATGCGATTCATTTGAAAGTCAAGGTGCACAATTAACAGCATAGAAAAGCGAAACTGTATTCACATACAATAAGTAAAGGCAATAAAGTGCATAATGAAGCGGATACATCCGCAACGAACGCCTAACTTCAAACGCAACCCAACAAAATAACAATAACACGAATCAAAACTAAAAATTGCTGTGAATATAAAACGAAGCACAAAAGTGTACGAAAAAGGTGCAGACCCGAACGACAAAACGTTTTAATCAACCATGAATGCTTATTGTCGACTTACATCTGACTGTTGGTGATAAAAAATCATGGCATTCTTCTCCTGCGTCCCAGTTTGTCCCGACATGTTATGTGCAGGGTAGTGAATGGGGAAGAGCGTCATCCCTTTGTTGCAATTTTTTGCTTGACATGTCGCGACCGTGGTCTGATTGTTGCGCCACTCGGAGAGCGACTGCCCCCCAGCTTTTGACGAATTACCATTTACTATTCTTATGCGTTTTGAGTTAAGTGAATCAGGCACCCCCAAACTTCAAGATCGTGACGATTTGTTGTAAATTGAAAGAGAAAATGTTTTTCACTCTCCGCTCAGTTTTCTTATGGAGTTGAAACTGTTTATTAATGCATTTTGTTGCAAATTTTTGGAGTAACCACAGTACAACATAAAACAATTCAGTTCGTCTGACGTTTTTGCTACTTTTGAATATCTATTTCGCCTAAGCATAGTTCTAATTGCTATTTTCTGGAGAATTTGAAACTTGTTTTATTATCTGTCGTTACGCAACAAAAGAAGAGGTAATGAAGTAATAATACTGAAGTCTTAGATGTAAGTCACTCATTATAAGTTTTACTCAGTAGTTAGTTCCTAGCAAAGAATAAGTTATCCATTTATTATTATTGTTATTAATTTAAAAGTTACCGTACACGTTACCAGTAGAACCGCTTTGTCAAATACTTTTCATCTCTTCCAGGTTCGTATTATGATATGACGCCATTATTGCTTTATTCACATTTTAAAATTGTGATATTTACATGCATATCTCTTATTCGTTATATTTTACCAATATCTAACCCAAATATTGCATGTTTGTTGCATGGTTGAACTAGGATTAATATTTTGCCCTATGATTATTTTATCATCTATATGAGGAGCACTGTGGAAGTAATATAAAAAAATGACCCTTTGAATGGGGTCACAAAATCTTTGTTTTTAAGTCTATCTTAGTAGAGCGAACTTGAGGTGAAATATCAAAAAAACTGCGCTATATAAATGAAATTTTTTATTATTATTATAAAAGATTACCATAATGATGTAAACACATATTTTATATTAGAGGTTAACCCGTCTTAAAGCTTTGTGAAAACCATAATTTGTAAATTACATAAATTGAATTTGATGCATCACTCCGATGTTATAACGTGTCAGTGGAAGTGTTAGAAACAAACCAGGGCCATTCTTTCCATTTATAAAAACAGAAAGTTTCTTACTAGGTCATGATTATTACTAAACCATTAGTAATAAATCTTTGCTGTAAGTTTTAGTTATGTATCTAAGTGATAAGTTATAGGTCAGATAAATTAAGTTGTAAAGCGCCTTTAAGGTAAGTTTCCCACTAAAACGGCGCTTTAGAAGTTATCCATTTATTATTATTTTAAAATTTTGTCTAATTTAAAATATTTATAAAAACGACATGAGTTGTAAAATTATAAAGTCAATTTGAAAGCAAATATTTAACAGTCTCAACTTTAAGAACACGTGGTTAAATCGTCGGCCAGCTAAAAACCAGCTACCCACCTCCCTCCCCACTCGAAAAACCAAAAGGGGGAAATTATTTGATTAAAAATTATTCCTATCTAACACCACTGAATACCTATCCTCCCTTCGAGAGCACATGGGGTAGCTAGTACCAGTACCAGTACCAGTAGGCAGGAACTAGGGACTACCCCTCGACAGTACTTGCCCATCCGCGTCTAATGAATACTTTCAAATCGAAAATGGAACACGTACGAACTACCTGAATTTGGATAATTATTCACTCACAGAAAATTGAAACGAGCGGAGTCGAAAATATTTATTTATTGTATTGCCGTAAGGTGGAACAGCTGTCAAAAATAAAACAGTTATTTGTACATTTGTAGGTTACAGTCTGATATCACTCATTTTTGCTGTAAATATGTTAGTTATTACAGCGTTAATCTCTTTTTTTACAAATCAACGCTTATTTTTAAAACTAACTAACTAACCATCACGCCGTTTCCCCGCAAGGGTAGGCAGAGAGGACGGACCGCCATACAACTCTGTCTTGGCACACACTTCTTGGTTCATTTACATTCATACATCGTCTCATACATACTCTTCTGTTATTCTGACTCTTCACACGACCCGATTCAAGTATTTGATTCACTTGATCGTGCCATGTCTTTCTCGGGCGTCCTCGACTTCTTCTTCCATTCACTTTCGCATCATATATTCTTTTCACACTCCTTTCTTCGTTCATTCGCTCTACATGCCCAAACCATCTAAGCGTCCCTTTCTTAATCCTATCCATTACGCTCACATCAGCCTTGCATTCTTTATTTTTAATAACAAACTTAATAGCGCAATTCAATCGTTTTGACTAGCATGTTTTTTTAAATATTTTTTTTGTGAAATAATCAACGAATCCATTTAATGTTGGTTATAATTATTGTAAATAACTAACTGACCATCACGCCGTTTCCCCGCAGAGGTAGGCAGAGAGAACAGACCGCCATAAAACTCTGTCTTGGCACACACTCCTTGCTTCATTCACATTCATACATCGTCTCATACATACTCTTCTGTTATTCTGACTCTTCACATGACCCGATTCAAGTATTTGATTTACTTGATCGTGCCAAGTCTTTCTCGGGCGTCCTCGGCTTCTTTTTTATATAACGCCATCATGTTATTCTATTACCTCTTGACAAGTTTGTCAATAATGAAAATAAATTAGAATAAAAATAACACACAATATAAATAAGTTTGCATAATTGTTAAAAAAAAAAAATATTATTGTAGCACGGAAAATAGGTAGCTACCTATGTAGGTAGAATAAAATAAAATAAAAATACTTTAAATTTCAATTTTATTAAGGCACTGAAATATTCTACGTTGATCTCACTTCAAAAGTAAGCTATAATATGTCACCCAAATTCAAATCTTCCACCTGTCAATTTCTGAATACTGATATGAAATATGAAATCAAACGCAAACCTTCAATTGGGGCTTGGAGTGGGCGGTGGGCACTTGGCAACCCCCTCAAGTGGCGTGATGCACAGACTCTGATACAAAAAGCGATTTTATTATTGAATAAAAGTCATCCAGTTATAATTCGATTTTTTCAGTTACATGTGTACCACTTCGGGGAAGCCGGGGGCCATGCGACATGAGGCGTCACATCTCCACTAATTCCATGTCTGGACCTACCCACTATTCTTCAGACAGTCTCATAGGGGATGGTTATTTTGTAAGGTTATGAGGTTTACCTACTCATTGTGATTTTTCTATCCAAATTTTCGTTTATATTTACTTTTTTTTTAACTCCTGGCTAAAAATATCTTGACAATACTTAAATTTCTGCTACTATAAAAGAGGAAAATGTTGCTGGGTAGTGTAATTTTTTAATTTCTCACTCAATATACACATATTACATTCCTGTTTTTTTTTTAAATTCTACAATGTTTGTAACAACTCTAAAACTTTGTATTTGGTAAATCGGGTGAATATGGCACCTATTTCATTCAGCGAGGTTAGCTCTAACAATTTAAGCATTATAAATTAAGGGCCAGCAGCCAAGAATGATGCTACACGTCACTGTGTAGCTTTCTAATACAAGCAATTCTACAAATGATTTATTTGTAAATTTTCTATGGGTAGTTAGAAAAATGTCTGGGGTTTCCAGTGAATACAATTTTTTAACTGTAATCATTTAAATTCTATGAAAAACACACTAAAATATCAGTACAAAGTTCAGTTTTAAAACCAGCAGTAGGATTTTTGAACGTTTTATCTGAAATTCCAGTATGCATTTTATTAAAAATAAAAAAAAACTTTTAAAGAATTGTATTTACTAGAAACCTTCGACATTTTTTTAATTACCCGCATATGACAAATAAAAAAAAATGTATTTCTGCTTCTACTAGAAAAACAAAAATTTTTTTTTTCGGTGCTGACCCTTAAAACAAAATAACACTTTGTTTCAAACTACGAATTTATTAAGTTGAACGCCAACCGGTTTCGCTTGACTTAAGCTTCGTCAGGGCACATATAATAATTATTATAAAAAAAAGATTTATTTATTATTAATGTATGTAAAAAGTGAATGCATCTTTTGAAAAAAAATGAATTAATTTTTTTGTGTAAAAGTAAGAACGTGTGACTGAGACAAAAAATAGTTTTCTAATAACGAAAGTGAATGGTTCGTAGCAAAATAGGAGCGTGGACTATTTTTAACCCTTTTCATTGTGGTGCATGTTTAATATTAGGTATGGTGTGCACCTTTTTACTGAGATATTTTAAATATACCACCAAAATCGCATCGAAGACGAAATATCAAAACGTTTTCTGACATGAAAATTCTTATTGTCATATAGACTGTATCTTTGTTAAGATTATTTAAGAGGAAAATAACAAAATATGGATTTTATTTTGTAAATTAGCACTCCAGTTGCCGGTGTCACCTCCACCCTGTTCGTACATGCCACCACACTTATTCCCATACAAAATTCATGCGGCATGATTTTTGTTTAAGCGCCAATTATTCATTTACCGTATTTCGTTTAGCTGAAGTGGTCCGCACTCGCCCCCCTCTCCCCGAGCCGTAAAGTCACATTGCACGTATGAAGGTACACGGGATTATGTATCTTATTCGCAATTTGAATAAGGTAGTTGGCTGTTTGGCATTCGCGGTAACGTTTCGCCGCGAAGTCGGAATGCCGTATTCCCGGGGGTGGGTGCCGGGGAGCCATGGCTGCGCCGGGGTAAATATTAATGCGATTTTCAATTCACAGGCGAGCGCTGGCTGCGGAGGGAAGCTCCTCCGGTTCCCTGGCCGGAGAGAGGGTGGAGGGTGGAGGGTAGAGGGAGCCGAGCCGCGTTACATAATTATTATGAAATTATCAAATAATTTGATGAGCGGCGGAGGGCGGGTATTCTCTGAGGTATACGTGAGATGTGTGAGAGAATGGGGAAGGTCCTCGTGCGGTAATCGTGTTACAAAACACTCGGCCCTGCACTCGAAACAGCAAATGAATTTAACTAATTTGCAATTGGCTTTCCCACACTAACCGATTTGCATAATTTTCATTTGGGAAGGGTTGATGTATTTCATTTTATTGATACTTGCACACAAATAAGAGTAGCGGACAATAAATGACATAAAATTGACATTTTGTCGACGTTATAATAACCTAAATATAACGTATGCAACAGTTAATTTTTTTTTTTAAATAATATCAATAATCTAAAACACAAATAGGAAACAGAAAAAGAGAGAAAATAAAAAAGACAATGGTCAAAACTGAGACAATAGACAACCGTCACAGTCTCGGTTGTGACCATTGTATTTTATTTTTTTCTAACTTTTTCTGTTTCATATTTGTGTTTTAGATTATTGTCATTATTCAAATATTAAAAATAAAATAAAAACATTAATGCTTTAAAGTTATATCCATTTATAATTTAATTTTTATTTGTATTATTATATCACATTACAGAAAAAAGGACATTAAAAGCTCCATATAGCATTATATAATTGTTGTAACGAACTGAAAATAGTTGAATTGACCTAAAAATTTCATACGGAAAAAGTTGTGAAAAAAACAATCTAGAAATATGGCTGCTTCGGAAAGATTGGATTCATAAAAAAAAAATTTTTCGGATTTACAGTTAACCTTTCCGTACTTGAAAGTAAAAATTAAACGTACAATCCGAAGAGGGTGACGTAGTTATCCCAGTTGGTATTTCTTATTAAACCGTTTTAATGACTTAATCATAATTTGTTTTTAGTAATACGCGAAGAGAAATATATTCATAATATGTCAGTAATCTTTATCTAAGATATCACAAAAAACTCTCGTTTGGGGTAACACTGGAACCTTCTTTCGGAACGGGAGTTTTGAGATAGACGCCCATCGAGCAATTATTCAATCAGCTGTTATTATTTGGAGTAAGCATTTACTCTGCTAGGTAACACTAGTTTTAATATGTAATACAATATTTCGACTAAGTATCTAATAAATTAATTTAATCACCAAATAATCAGTTAAAGGTCCCAACCATTTGTAGCAGGAGTACACACTCCATCTGACACAAGTGTCACGGGTCCATGTCAAACAGACCAGATAAAACATTTATTTATGTGTGTAATAAAAATTAAACGCAGCATTCGCTCGAAATTAATAATATATTATACGAGTTGCGAGTACCATTCACAAGTACTTAGTTATTAATGAAGCCGTTTATTCAAAATTGAATTACTGGTTCCATAAAATTTATAATTGAACCGGAGAAAATCATGTTTTTTTTCTACTTAGAAAAAGATTTTGAAATTTACTCACATTGAACTCTGCTCAACTCAAATATCGATTATTCAAGTAAGTTATTAATTAAATAGAAATGCATGTGTCTGAGACTTCTAACCAACAGTGGCGTATTTTGTTTTTTGTAGATTTCATCTGTTTTCATTATAAGTCAGGTTTATACAAAACATAAATGATTAACATTTTTAGGTGCATGTAAGGAAGCGGTGAATAGAGTTACATTTCCGCTCATATTCCAAAATAGCGGCATTTTCGAAACTGTAATTTTTACATATTATGTGCAGAAGCTTTATGTAAGAGTGTTTTTAAGATTACAGGTTGGTTTTTATCGCTCAAATCTGAACACTTTCAAAGCCATCTGTAAATGTTTGCTAGTTTTTCCATTTTGTCATTTGGTGAATGACTTCATGTCATTATTTTGAAGGTAGTTTGACTAAAGTTATTACTTGATTCCTAACGTTGTACAGGGTATTTTATATGCTGCAAAAATGGTATTTAAAAATCATACAATTATTTTTCCACCCCCGCTCTGTAAAACTGACCTACTCGTATATCAGTAGTACAGAACATATAAGGTTGTTGAGCCATATCAACATGTTCAAGAAGTGGCGTTTTCAAGTATGGGGAAACTTTTTGATTAAATTTATGAAAAGGTCACGGCACGCCCCTGTTATGCAATTATCAATGACATTCCCAAGAAAAGCTGAAACATAAACACGAAGATAATAACCGTTTATCTCGAGTGAAAACGGAACATTTTCCCGACAAAGATGACCAGTGAATAGAGAACAAAGCTTTATCAACTTTTTGTGTCTCGGTATCACTGCAGCAATATTATTATAATAGTTTAAAAATGACATTTTAATGACGCAAATGAAGTAAACAAAGATAAAGTGTGTTGGCGACCCCGCCTCGGGTCAGAGTTTGACTCCCGATAGTGACATTTCTTCTTTTAATTGCCACTTTTAAGCGATAAATTAATGCACTCAGACAATCTTTCACAAAGAAGTGTATGAAATCATAATTGTCAATATTCCTTTTTAAAAACTCATTCCTCCCTTTTATTCAAAACTTTTCTCAAATTTATTTCTGAATCCTAACTTAATTTACTTTTTTTAAGCAAATATTTTTTATTAATTAAATATATTGCTAACATACTCGTACATAGCAATCCTAAAAGTATAAAAACTCATAATGAAAGTATTTTTATAAATCTCAGCATTTGTATTATGGCGTTCAAACAATAGTATAAACCACCGAAACAATAATAAAATTTAGTTAGATAACAAAAATATACAGCATTTTTGTGGACTATAATACCTGCAAGCCGATTTATAAAATAACTTTCAACTAATGTAAAATGTCTAAGCATAAAATACCTACTTCGGAAATTGCAAACTTAAGCTTGGATAAAAGCGATTTGTTGTCACGCTGTACAAATGATCAATTTATAATAAATATTAGCGAATTTATGATTGCCGATAATATCAAAGAAATTGATATTAATATAAAATAAAGACACATCGGTAAGTGCCCATAATATCGGTGGGGTTATTGTGATACGCCTGAAATGGAACGGAAATGTGAAACGTGTGCCTGTTTTCGGTGCAAAGCACAGCTTGTCTCTCGCGTTCACTCCTATCTCACTATCAAACTGAGGTTAGTAAATATACGATTTTAATATTTGTATATAATGTAGAAGAAGCAGTGTTGCGTGACCGATATAACATGCCAAGACTGATGTCGCCTCTTGTCTCTTGCACCTTAGTTTCAGTTCCTGATAACCTCAAAATTATCCACGACATTGTCCTATTATTCATTAAACATATTTATTAACCTACAAATCAATGCAGCAATACCCGAGTGACAGTTTTATGTTAATACACGAATAAAAGCAGTAATTAAATAATAATCATTACTTCAATGTGGCATTATTTTTGTTTTCCGTTTCTGCTTGATGTGTAAACAATTTTTAATTAATAAAATTAATTAGTTGAAACAGTTGTCTTCTTCCATCGAAAATTACGCGAGTATTTTTTAAAACGTGTTGTCTAATCAAAAAATCATGATTAAATCCCAATTCGGCCTTTTAGAGTACTTAATTATAAAACCGGTTTCAATGAGAATAAATAAAACTTTGCCTAGCCCAGACACTTTATTCAATGTAAAATTGTAACTATTTGATACATATGTAACTACGCCTCGTCAGTGTACTTATTCTTGATAGAATGTAAATAAATATTACTAATTACTAACATATTTCCTTGCCGTAGACTCAGAAACAATGAATTGCTGTTCCTCAGTCATCACTCTACTAATTGTGGGTATCATTCTCCGCTGTCTAGAATATCGAGACTTGTTAAATCAGGCCATGGTTTTACCATTCTTTGCGACTCTACTAAAACTTTGACTAGACCTTCGCTTTGATTTGAATTTTCTTTCTCGTGTATATTTTATCCTATTTTTTGTCATTGCTTTATTCAATATAATGTATGTGCTGTTCTTTCTCCGTTGCTCTTTTCCCCAATTTCGTGTTATGTATTTTATTTGTAATTGGACAACAATCCGTTAGTTTATAAATAAACATGTCGCAAAAACGGCGTTGTAAAAAAAGCCAAGTACAATGCACAGTTCTTTATAAAATCTCAAGTTCGCGGTGTATTAAACTAGGTAGATATAGTCAGGTATTTTTAAACAATAAAATTCCTCTGACTTGGCTAAAAAATAATAATGACACTAGCATGTAATCAAATCCTTCACGAAATTTGAATAACCTCGGTCGAAATCAATCCAAACTGACGCGCACATCATTACTGGCGGACTCCGTCACTTGTCAATAGAGAATAGAGCGAGCCATCGATAACGCCAGCAGAAATAATAATCAGAGCGACGTATTCACTAATAATACTAATTAATGACGGCTTCCGACTAAAAAATAATTTACAAGCTGGTCATAAGTCAGATGGGTTGATGCTGGTTGACACAAATGGGTTCATAAATATTGCCAGCGTTCCTTTCGTCGCCCGGTCATATAATTTGCCAAATTTCCCATAAATCTTGCGAGCATCTTATCACGGCTAGTAAACTCCGCCGATACGTATTGATAACCTGCCACTCGAATATGTCATCATTATGTCGGACTGAAATAATTAGACATCACTTTACGAATAATTAGCGCGGCTGCTACATGTTTATTATGATTTTCTATCAAACACTCCGGAATTATTGCCGGTAATTTATTGAGGCCGCCAGAAAGAAGGGTGATTTGTGGAATAATTAGTGATTTTCCGACAATTCATTTCAACTCGTCGAGGTTTGTAGATAACTCGTCAGATCACGTAGAACTGATACTAGTAAGTGATATTTTTTTTGCTATCGTACCAACGCGTCTATAATTATACCGTGAATATTTCCAACACTGGTCGAATAGTTCATTAGAAGTGAATAACGAATGAATACGTTACCGCGAGCAGATTAGGTAATTTAACTGATTTATTTATCCTTCCTCGATTCGATTATTTTTGGAGAGGGTCTAGCACCTAACATGCGCATCAATCATCGGACGGATACCATCGATTGTGCTCGTGACACAAATGACACGGTATCGCGCAAACGAAACAAACAAACGATGGTAAGACGAGTGAAATTATTACGAATTACGAAACAAGCGTTGGAATATTTTTAAAATGGCTGTCAAATTGAGGTGTTATTTGATTACGTTCACTGTCATTACTCAGTCGAACCAGATTCACAGCTGTCAAAATAATGTCTAATTGAAATTGAGCATTGTCGCCAGTCCACTGTATCTACCTGCACTACACACTGTACTCGAACATGCTCAACACACTCCATACATACCTGTTAAACAAACAATCACTTGTTTATGAACTTCCATTGTTTCTAAGCTTGGAACAAGAGCTGTAAGACTCCTGTGTTTGCCTTTTCCAGCGAATAATTGCTGTGGAAATATTTAACGTTTTTTGAAAGAGGTTATTATTCGACGCCAGCTATTTGTTAAATGTTTTTTTGTCAGAGGTCAAGTGAAATACACCTTCAGCTGGTATTGAATTTGTTCTGCTCTTTAATGGCATAACATTTCATAGTCAAACAACAACTGTTGTTTAATTTACGTATTTACCTTCGAACTTTGTTTGTTTATTATTTTATTATCGACACGATTTTTCAAAACTCGTCCAGCGAGATTCGCGCTACTTAATGGAGATATTTTTTTAAAGAGAATCGTTTCATTCGAAATCGAAACGTTACTTGAAATAGCTTGAGGCATATTTAGTGACTGTACCCGAATATCCAGGTACTTCCCAACCTTTCTCTTCTCAATCTCTTTACCCTCCCACTCCATTCAGCCTCACAATATTCCACCATCAGGGATGCCATGGTCCCAGTGGCGCCGTTTAGTTGAGATTCTCGTGCGGTATTCGCATAAAAAAGTAAAACATTCTGGGCACTTCGGACAACAGATGTGCTTGGTCGTTGCCAGAATCCGGCGTAAGAGAGCTAAGATAGATGCAGTTTGTGAGTGGTGAGAGGCAATGGTCCATTCGCCATTGTACAGTGTACACGCCGCTTTTGAAATTCTAGATGCATCATTTCAACTTGACTACCAACAATACGGCGATTTGCACACAATGGCGAGCACCCGCGCTGGCAGGGTTGTGCCAAAATATTACAATTGGAAAGATAATTATTTTCCTTCCGAAATCGTTATCTTAAGTTATGTGTCGTACGGAAAGTATTTTCAAATATAATTGAATTTCACGCTTTCTCTTTCGCGGCTTTAAAACCCTATTATTTACGTTAAAATATTCTGCTATTTTAACACGTTTCTACTGATAGATGCGAGTGCACATTAAACATTCAAGGAATGGGAATTATTTAGATTTCTATTCATTTAGATTTTTGTAAGGTCCCTTAACCTTAATAAACAATTAGCAGCCAACACCTAGAATCCATAAAAGGTATATTAAATGAAAAACTGTGTTTATGTATTGATATTTGGGATGCCCACGAATCGAATAAACAACCCCACATCGAAAAATGGTGATAATCAAAGGTGACCATTTTAACTACTAACATATATGTTTGTATACAGGTTTGTTTTAAAGCCTCAATTTACAAGTCATTAAACCTCCTGCGTTCGCATTTTACCCCTTTACCTTCAGATTTTTTTCCAACCCTGTTTGCAGCTATTACCCCGCATTAATGCAACAGTGCACCCCTCACCTTGGAGTCGACACATCAGTCAATATATCATATCGGGAATTATATATAAGATGCGAGAACGGTACTGGAGGGATTCGACGTCGCATATCAAGCTCCACACGTCCCTAGTCCCTGTCTGCTGCTATATCCAGAGAATCGATTTTAATCTAAGCAGGATCTCGATGTTATTAGGCTCATAAGATAAATGGGTACGTACTACAGTCGAGGTGTGATGAATATTTATCACTGTCAGCATATTGAGGGTTGTCAAATCAGCATGTAATTATTATTATGAAGTGTTTCTTGTTTCCTTACTGTCTGTGTATTGTTTTTCAATTCTCTTGTATATTTATTAAAAAGTTTTTTTTCAAATACTTTTTTAAAGTACCAACAAGAAATTGTGTCATTATCATAAGTTCAGCACTTATTTCGCGTATGTTAATGACCATTAATACGTATGCTTATCGCATATGAGATTATTTTATCTGACTCCTTGATTTATTTGATGTCTTTAATGGTTTGAATAATATGTACGAGTATGTGCATTATTATAGCTGTGTGTTAGGTTACTTGCATTATCCTTCTGCGGAAGTAACTTTGTGTAAAAATATCACCCTCAATTTTCAATTAGCATTTTTTTTTAACTTCAAAAAACGCGAAATTTATTCACTATTTTTTTTAACAGTGTAAACAAGATTTTTAAATGAACTGATTGGAATTCATAAAGTAAAAAAAAAAAACAAGCAGGCCTTCGTAAATAGTTGAAACATGTTATTCAGTTATCGAAGTTGGAATGGTTGATATTTTATCCAACTGAAGAAATAAATCGAAGATAAAGGTCAAATTTCTGTAACTTTGGGTGAAAATGATTGTAATTCGTTGGCCTGTCTGGGGTCTAGATCACACATTTGATGATTTTCTGTTCTGTGTACTTTCCCATCTGCATTAATTTTATGTCAACTAAGAACCTAAAGGATATCATTATGTCTAATAAAACTAATGTCAGTCGACAGTAAAAAAAATATTGGTAATTCTCATTATTTCGTGGTGCAAAGTATAGAGGGCGTCACATAAGGAGCGCTTAGCGAAACATGAGGTATACACTATCATATGAATTCTAAATAAATGGTATATGAGTACTAACCTGGATCGGGGGCGTCGAGCGTCTGCGGGGGGTGGTGCGGCAGGGGGCCGGGCGTGCCCCCCGAGCCGGGGGAGCGCACGTCCTCGTTGGTGGGGCCCCCGTACGACAGAGATGATGAGGGCGGCCGCTGAAACAAGGACCCAACGTTAACAGGAGCACAGAAAGACAAACTGGTAAAAAATACATCAAGAGTATAAAAACTAGATATATATATTATGTTCTATTTCAATATTTTAATAACTAACAGAGGACTTCCAGTCTACATTTTTTTAATGATATTCATCGTCTAAATGTAATCACGTTATCATAATAAAAAAACGTTTTAAGTTTGATTTCTGTACCTCGTAGAAACGAGCCTGATTTAAAATGTCAAAAGCTCCACACAATTCAAATCATATGACGTCACCATAGTTGTCAATCGGTCCACGTTTCTCAGTAATGTCGGCCCGATCGGTATTAGATGACGTCAGGAGCGTTTCGATCTGTTGGTTTTATTTTCCATTTTTTTAAATCAATTATTGTACGAAAAAATATACGCAATAAAACTAGAACCAACGTTAGATGATTTATATTATTAATGTATTTTTGAAGTCATTATATTTTCTACTGGAGTTTCTAATAACTCTCATTGTTGGTACGGGCCCTTTCAGTTTATTGAAATGATCTTCCAGTTGCGAAGGAATAATAAATTAGCGGAGAATTCCACGTTTCGAATGATAAGTAATTTAACAACAATAAATCCGTTCAGTTCGCAGCCGTCTCTTGCCCTCCGCAGCGGTCCAGAATGGTGCTCTCCCGCTCCTTCGCGATAATGCTTACGTCTTTGTTACCATCGACGAATCCATTGTTTTACAGCGCAGAGGTTTTAAAGTTATGCCCATATTCAAAACAGCGAAATATTTTATTAATATGGCAACTCGGATTTGTTATTATAAATAAAACCAATGGTGGCGCCTGTTATGGTACAAAGGGTTCACTAAAAAAACAAAAAATACCGCATACAATACTCTTCACGTGTAGGGAACAGTCAAAATTATTGGATGATTTATTGACAATGTAAGGTAACATTAAATTCTCACGTTCCCATTTCTTGTGCAGTGAAAATCACATTTAATTTACTGTAATGAGCCTAAAAAGGCTTGCAAAAAATGTGATAAATCATTTTTAATGTCGTTCTGGCAAAGACTATCATAATTATTAGGCTAACCATTCGTCCGAATTTGATCCGGATTATCCGGAAACCTGACAGCCTTGTCCGAATTTTTGTCTTCGACTTTTGGCGTAAACATTTAGCTGGCGAAAGATTGAGTAGCCAATGATGAAAGGAATTCGGCTGATCGAAATAGAATATGCCAAAAGCACATCTTTAAAAAAAAAAACGATTGAAGATTTATCCAGGGGTTTTTCAAAGTTGAGATTTGTTTAGTTTTATTGAGAATTTTAAAATATGCAATGTTCATCGTTTTTTCTATCATTTAAATTTATTTTGTAGCATTTAACTCATATTATATTTATTTTAACTGAATTGACAAAAAGTCCCAAATTTGTTTCGCTTGAGTCAAGCCTTATCCCAAATGGTAAATATATTTTAGAGGGCTGAAGCACCACAAAAGTCTTCAGAATCAAACGAGAGTCAGGGGATTAGATGCAGAAAAAAAAACTGATCACAATTGCATATTTAACTCATTTTTTTTCAAAGTGTCGTTAAGTCTTATTGCCTTTCCAGTGACAATATTCTTTTCTTGTTAAAAATGTGTGGTAACATTTCATTTCGGCGTAGTCAAAATGTCCGAACAAAATGATGGTAACCCTAATCATAACGCGAAATGTAGGTACCAAGACACGATGTTTATCGCAATAGGCACATCAAAAGACAATAAAATAACTGAGAATTCAGCAATAAAGTCAAGTGCACATCAGTTGTTATGAGTTTTTTCAGCCACTACATAAATCAGATATGCACACAAACCGTATGAGAAAGTGAGCCTGGCTGCGAGCCCGACCAGTCTAAAGCACAAGGTCGTATACAAGGACACACGTGCTTAGCATACACTATTAAATACTACTTATAATACTGTTCCTTCCAGGAGGTAAAGGCTTCATTCGCTTTTACTTTTGGAAATACATTTAACACTCTGCGATTTATTTTGGTATTTTACAATCGAAATATGTTTACTAAAAAGACTAAAAGAGAAAAAAAACGGTAAATTATTTACGACTATATCAAATGGCGTGCGTTTAGTAGTCGAGTAGTCTAATGCGTTAGGTTATTATGTAAGAAAAATTCAAATGTTGTCAGCTTACATGTAACTCGAGAGTGTTTTTTTTTTTAAATAAACATATTTCAATTGGATACAACAGAAACATGAAGAAAGAGGCAAATGCCGAAAAAATCTAAATAAATATGTATTTCTAATTAATTACATAAATTAGGCATCTGCCCAATATTGACAGCGAAATCTTAAATCATATACTAATTGAGTATGGAGGTATTTTGTTAGCAAAAACTGGTAACTACGTGTATTGTAATAAATATATTTTTGAATACAATTAATTAATTTACTATCAATGAGAAATCGAATCGGTGTCTATATAATTTACAATAATTCATCTCGATTCAACGAACTTCATAAAAAGTCTGTAATTCGTAATTCGGAATGAACGAGCGGTAGTTGGATGGAAACATAATATCCAGTGGTGGAGTCGTTCACTTGGGCGATAGGTGTGTCTATGCAATATTTCTAAATTACCCGGCGTACTTCATCTTCAGTTGTGCCTCCGGCCATCGATCATTTTCATTATTAATTAATACAAAAATAACACACGAGAGGAATTCCCTCCTAAATTATTATTAAAAACGCCTCAAATCCGGTAGCAGAGTGCTTCATTACGATTTTTTATACGAAACGGTAGTCTACAGTCCACATCATCGGTTTACGATAATGATCAAGGGGCGGCCCCTCGCGCGCGTAATTTAATACCTTCGATGCAATTTGCATAGAGTCGAGTATTGTGCAGCAGAGGCCTCACCGTTTATAGCGTTTTTCAATTAAGCGCATTAATCGTTTACGATTTTATGGTATTATAAAAGAAAAATGCCTTTTTTCTTGACCTAACGGCTCCTACAGTCTACCTAATTGTTTCATTAAAAAATAATCGAAATAAAAATATTTAAATAAAACTTATTTGAAAGGAGGCCGATCAACGTTTCTCACAACAAATGCAATGTTGTTTTTGTGAGGTCAGTGCACCCAGATCTGACAGCGCTTGTATATTCATGAGAAATATTGATATTTATCATTTTTGCCGTGCTCTGGAATTGAAGCCTTAAGAGTCAACTTCTCGACAAAATCAAATGCGTAGACCTAGGAAAAAATGAATAGAATATGGGTATATGGTACTTGAGATGGTGCTATGTCTTTCTGTGGCAACCGCGACTCCTTCTTTCACCAGCTTGTGCATAAAAACTCTCCAAAGAATCTTAATGCATGTTGAATATTATGATGCTGTATTATTACACATTTAATCCGCAAGAATCTAACACTAAATTAGACGTACGCACCTGTTTAAACTATTCGGCAATAAACTAAGACGAAAACTTTTAATTTTCATTAGTAAAAGATAAATAAATAGAGATTACCAACCCGGCTGATTTATGTCCAAGACTGTTCATATCGTTGCAAATTATTCCAAAAATACGAGTCGAATAAAAACTTTAACTTTCCGCCTTTTAGTGAGAGAATTTATTGGACCGGTTGTACGAGAAGGGGCGGGCATTAATTAAAATGTATTATATCTTCTTTATTATCGAAATCATATTCGTGAAGAGTGTACGCGTTTTATGGCAGGCATGTTGAGTGGCGGAGGTGGCGAAGGTGAAGAGTCGCCATGCTGGCGGTGGTCATCCACCTCTCAACATCTGATCGACGTCGACAGGTGCTACTGGCTAACGAATACCTAACAATAAGGGTAGATATAGGTCAGACGGAATTTATTTCAAGCCTTTTAAGACAGTATTTCAATAGCGTATAGTATCGACTGCTACTGTATGAATAAACGTACTGACAGTAATGCAGTTATTAGTTGCAATTCAGATGTCAAAGTTATATGTGGTTATAAAAAAAAATATTTGTGGTGCACCATTATTTAAAAATTAAAATTTTTTCTTTATATTCAAAACTTTACTTATGTTTAAATCTTACTAATTTTGGACACAAACGTAGTATTTTTCTCAGGATTGTTTGTGTCAGTGACTACAATCAAAGGAAATATAAAACTACAACTCGGATAGTTATTAAATGCGATTTTTGTGGAATATTTCCTCAGGGTGCGTAAAGATTCAAAATCACTAACACGATAGCTAAAATTTCAGTAAAAATATTTAAGCGCTTTACATATTTTATCAAGTATTGCCGTAATAAAATACGCAGTTATTACAAAACTGCGCTATATAAATGCAATGTTCACATTATTAAAATTCAAAAATGAGCTTTTTTATTGTTGTCAAGTGTGATTTTTTTTAATAAATAGTGTATTTTAAGAATTAAAATTATGTTTAGCACGAAGGTATTTTCGCCGAAATTAACCGTTGTCGTTGCACTGCCGGGGTACGGAGAGACGATGAAACGCTACGCCACTCTGTCGCGCCACACACTCATTGCTTCATCCCCATACATACATCGTATCATGCATACCTTCTAGACTATTATTCCGACTCGTACCACAAACAGACTTTAGTATTCGATTCACTTGATCGTGGCGTGTCTTCCTGAGTCGTTGATTATATAATTTATATTTATTTGCAGACAATTGGATATTGACATTACTGCAATAAAATACTGCAACAAAACGAATGTTGACTTGCTCTGACCTAAATAAGTTGACTTATGTTCCAAAAGCTCCCTAAATATCTACATTAGGCCAACATAACGAGATCGCTTTCGTTCGGGAAAATTCATTTCTAATGAGTGGGCGCACTTCCTTCTCGGCGGTTTACGAAACGAACCCGGCGAGGGGAGGGAAATAACTAGTCTACATTTCAGCCCACAGCTCCTTGTGTTGTTACAACCCCAGAAGCGAGGCATTACAAACTCGAATATTTATAAAATAACGAAGGATGTGGATGTTTTTGTGGAGCAGCACAGATGTGACTGGTATTACTGCAAACCAGGCGAACGTGCATTACTATGTTTCTACTTCGGCACGAAACGACTCCGGGGATTTGAACTCCGGGGATTCAGGGAAAAAGTAAATGCGTTATGCAAATATAAAAAAATGTATTCACTCTTTTTGTTTTATGTGCTTTTCTTTCCATTCAGTTCCCGTGGATTTTTTAAGGACTTTTGCCATATATCAAAAGCAAATTCTTCAGAAAGCTTTAATAATAATAATAACATTTGGATAATTTGTATAGCGCCGTTTTTGTTAAAATCACCTCAAGGGCGCTGTACAAATCTTAATTTCTACTTAAATAATTATTTCTTAGTTTATATAAATTTACAGCAACATACTTACCTGGTAGGTCACTTCTGGCAGGACACAATCACCATATCATAATAACTTAAAATTTAGCTGATTCTTACATATATTTTTATCTTTTATTTATTTTTTATATTTTTTATTTCTTTATTATTATTTTTTCATTTTTAGGGCATGAGAGCAAATTTAAAATACAGTAATTTACAGCAAATTTAAAGTACAATTATTTTAATTTTTCGTAGTGAAGAACAGATAATGGTGATAATCTTTTAATGAATTTAAGGAATGAGAGTCTGAAAAGTTTTCTTGGTTCTATTGGGCTTTGTTACATCTTGATTATGGAAATGATTTTCTGAAAAAATGAGTTTTGAGTTTGGCTCTGAACTCTGTCGAGTCTTTGTGATATTTAAATCACACGGAGAGACAGGAGTGAATACAAAAAAAAAGTATAAAAGGAAGTTTATTCCACCAATTATCAAGTTTTTGGTTAGACAGACGCCTTGATCATTTTCTTAAAGAATGTTTTGAAAAGTTAAGTTTTTTTTTTAAAAGCGATACAACAACGTAAAGCGACCTTTGAAACGTACGCCTGAAAGATTGTCCATAGCACCAGCGTAATTTTATTCATGCGTGCCAGCCAAGGGCTAACAAAATGATCAACTTTTTGTCAAATGTAGGCCTTAAGGGTTAAGGGAGGCGTGGAATATAACATTATTCACAAAATATCACACAATCGAATGAAAAAGTTAACAAAATATAATGGAAATTGCATGATTTTTAACATGATCACATAGTTGATCACATGTGTTAAGTCTGATGGTTGGTTTTTGAGAAGGGCACGCCAATCAACCCCCGTGCCCCGGCGGGGCTAATGTGCCCGTCCCGCGGAGGATAGCGCCCCCCTGCCCTAGCGAGGCCCCCACGGACACCCCAGATACACGACACTTCACTTTGCGACGTGATCATTACATTATCGAGTCAGATTCACTGGGGGCGCTGCACATTGCTTCATGTAAATGTACTTAGCTAACACAATAGTTATAAATAAAAAAGACAAAAAAGAACGTAAAATAATAATAATAATAATAAATGGATAACTTTTATAGCGCCGTTTTTGTGGTAAAATCACCTCAAGGGCGCTTATTTATGTAATATAAATATATAGGATAGACGGTAACTTTAAGCAGTCGCAAAATTACATTTAAATAGATAATTTTAATTTGTATTTTATTCACTCTCACTCATGGAATGTGTTGCATTGCTCTTACTCTGGACGATTTCTGGAATAAATAATTACATAGTAGCTATATTACTTTTTTTTAGTTTCGGTTGCGGACGTAGCCAGGAATCTAGAGAAGAACATGGCCACTGCACAACATCTTGATGTACAGATAGAATTAATGTTGTCTGAAATTTATTATGCAACCTTTACTTTGATTTAAATGAAAATGTGTAAATTAATTATTTCTAGTAATGAGAGAAATCTCATCGAAGAAAAATGTTCCGCGTAAAGATATCATCTCTTGTGGCTTGATCTCACAATTAATTTAAAAGGCACCACGTCAAATACAAGTACCAAGAATATCAACAAATTTTAACGTTCTTTAATAAAGCCACCTTTTTTATAATAGAGTGCAGAATTCAATGGATAGTTAAACACTATAAAACAGGCCCACTAACGCTTAATGAAACTGATACACATCACGAGGTGTAATTTATGAGATCTATCTGTTGAAAGCAGTGTGATAGCAGCATTCTATGTATTAACGGCACTTGTTGTCTATAGTTAAAGAAGAAACGTTTCTACATTGAGTCTTTTATAACATGAAATTAAATGCAAAATCAAACTTTATAATAACCAGACATAAATCTGTGATTTTAAAAGGTTTAAATAACTCTAACAGTAATATAGAATAACGCGTAACAAGTCAATTCACTTGAAATACAAACCTGTCATACTTCTCGGTCCGCGGTCTAAAGTGAATTTACAAAAGGCGAACCAAAGAGTTTTTTTTTCAAATAATAGCGTGCAGTTAAATATGGGGAATTCATTTGAACATTTACCTTGACTACTTTGTAGAGAAATATGATGAATGGACTTGAACTTACCAATGTACTTACAGAGCAATGACAAAAATGAATAAACACTGCTTTTCAACAGTAAATGGACACATAAAGAGACAAAAAAAACTACGGGCAAACATTTTCCGCCGTCGATCAATATCTTTAACGTGAAAAGACACAGGTGTTAATACAAACGGCTCTCTATTAATATCTCGGCCATTATGTGAATGATTATTATACCCGATGTTAAAGCGATGAACCGAAGCGGCTATTAAAAGACCATTTGGCAGCGGACTAAGCATTGCGTAATTATTAAATACAGAAATATGCACAACTCCTCATCAATTGTCTTATTACTTTTTACACAATGTTATGATAATGTTGTGCAATAAAATGTTTGCAAAATATTCTCGTTTTATTTTGTAAAAACGAAAAAAAAGACATAATTAGTATAATGTAATTCTAACCCATATTGTTTTAACAAAATTGTGTCATTTCCGAAACTGTGTCTACTCGTAACAGATGTGACAGTAGGGGAAATAAAATTGACAAAAATTTAAACAAAAAAAGCAAATAAAAAATATGTAAATTGCTGAACAATTTACGACCAAACCTAATTCTATCAATAAATTGTAAATGAGGTTTATTTTTGCTTTACCCGAAATGACAGATGGACAACGGAGTCCAACGTTTTAAGTCACCAAATGAAACCTTATTCGGATCACGTAAAGAGCACACCTGTTTTTGTTGGATGAAAAAACAACAAAACGTCCTAATGGCGCCCTTGTTAGGTAAATAAAACCCGGCGATTCAAATTTACGACCCAACCATCCATTACGTAGTCAAAAATAATCACTTCTTCAGGAGTATTGCTTTTAATAAACCATCATAGAAAACAGTAAATTGAGGTAACGTGTAATCATTGCAATTCGGAACCACGACAGAAGAGGTGTCTGGTTCGTTGTTTGCGGTTGATAAAAAAATAAGCACCTTATTAAAAATAGTTTATTTCGTCTCCAGATTATAGGATTTATGTCAGGAAAAGGCACACATTTTTAAAAGCTATTTTTTATTCAACATCTGAAATGTTTTTTCATCGTTTTATGAGCGTCTTATAAATTTTATTGATAAAATCGTACAAAACAATATAGTATTTGCATATTAATTAATTTCAAATTATTAATTTTGTTTAATTCATAATAATATTTTTTGTAATGGTCTGTTTTGAGATCCCTGCGTAACCCCTTAACTTTTTAAAAACAATTCCCTCGTACTTACGGGCAGTGTGTAGGCTGGTAATTTCCGCTGCAAATGTTTGAACTTAATCGTATTATAATAAATGTAACGCGGCGAGTGTCGGCTGCTAACTGCTAACGACCCCGGGAAACGAACCTGGTTTATTATTATTTACCCAGCTAAATGAACCATGGAAGGAGCTGTGACGGAATCATTAACGAATTATAACATTAAGGTATATTTAAATAATGTTGCACGGAGGTATGCATTTTAATGAGTTTCATTTCAGTTGTATTGCAATTTGGGAGCAACTTATTTTGACGGATGCTAAATGTATCCATCATTGAAAGAAAAATCTCTTACTTATCCACTTTGCCAAAATTGGGCTTATTGACTTTAATACTTTCTTTGTTGGTATGAAGAAAGCTAAACCTTTTGAAGACATTGTGATATTTATCAACGAAGGCAAGACAGACAATTAATCTAAGTCCACTGCTGAGACATCTGCATAAAGTTGTGGTCAATTGAGGCCCAGTGGGTGTCGCCAGTCGCCACAGTCTGATTGTCGCCATTTGGTCGACAATTGACTGAATCAGAAGCAACTACCCGCCGTGTCCGCTCCCACCTACATTGTACACCATTACTAACAAATACTAAACACTTCATAATAATACCTAATATTTATGTGTATGAAATTAGTTTGTTACTTATAGGAACGAGGCTACCAGTTGAAAACAGAGTTCTGATATCCGCTCTGATTGTATGGCAGTGAAACACTGAAACAGTTGAAGAACGAACAAAGAATTAATGCATCACGAACGATAACCCTGCGCAATGGAAAGCAATGAAATGCAAATCCGTTGAAAGCACAACAAATTGGATAAGAAAGTGATGTTTAGCTGGTTTTTCTATGCAAGTCGAATAGACTAAGCCAGGATAATGCATAATGCCTAAAAGGATGAAATGAGTCAGGGACATCCCAATAAGTTATAGAATGGTTGAAACTCATCGAATTTTAAGACCAGAGCAGAGGTGGATTGATATGTGACGTTTCATCCGTGATGCGGTACAATGTTAGTTTATTTATGTAAATAGGGTTTGGTGCTACGAAATAATTATATCAGTCGAAAGTGCACTAGGTTTTGCCACCTCCCGCTGCGCCCAATGTGTTAACAATCTGCAGCCCCCCTCCCCTTAGTGACAGCTGCCGAATTATTCGATACATTTTATTTATAAATAAATACATGTTATTATCATGTTGTACGACGTCAATTACGGTGTTTAATCTGTAATTTCATTCTAAAATAATAACTGTAAAAGTGGTCAAATAATTCAGTATAAAAAAAATTACCTACGGATGAAATTTATAACGTTTATAATTTATCATAAGCTTGAAGTTATGTAAATAAAGTAGGCAGCCCATACTGATGGAAATTTGAAACCGTGTTCCATTTAGTTCGGCGGAGGTTTGAGGTGCAGTGGGTGGGGGGGGGGCTCTCGCGTTTGATAGCCGAACGATGCTCTAGAACCATGCCCACGTTGGCCGTGCGTACTAGATGCGGCAACGTCACGACAGTTGTCGTGTGTTTCAAACTTCAAATTTTAGGCAAAAAAAATATTCTCTCTTAATTAGCAGTTCTTTTAATGATATTGAAACACGCTTTCCTGGGGAAAGTTACTACGTCGGCTTTTGTCAAACTTTTTGCCGTTGTTTTCGTAGTAACGCAACACACAGCAAAAAAGCATTTTTATATAAGCATTCGTCAAGCACCGACGATGGTTGTAGGTCGACTAAAATGGTGAGATAGTAGATGGATGTTCCAACCTCCAACAAAGTGGAGCCACTTTCCCTTAGTAATCATAATACATTTATAATCATAATGCATTATTTTCTTATGGACAAAGTATGAAAATTCGAATTGAACAAAGTTAAAACCTTAAAAGAATTATTATTGGACGTCCTTGAAATGTTAGGTGATTACATTTTTATCAGCTAATACGAATTCTAAATATAATACATGAAGTTTTACGACGCTTCAGATAGGAAATCATTATAATGCAGCAATAACCAGAACGAGTTAATACGTATGCATATTTTATTATGAAAATAACAGTATTTTTTACTGGTTAGGAAGCAGCGAGAGTTTTTAAGTTATGGTAGTGCAAAACTTAAATTATTTTTCTCAATATGTGACATTTTCAAGATTTCATTTTTACTATGTAAATAGTGAAAAATCTTAAGTAATTTTTCCTTAAGATATACATTTTATCTAAACTAATGAAAAAACTGTAAGCTAGTACCTACGCATTTGAAAATAACATACCCTCAGGGGTAGTAAAAAAAAGTTTTTTTTTTCATGTACATAATAGTCGTTAAAAAATAAACTAAGACTGGTATTTAAATTATTTTTTTCGAGATATCAGGGCGTTTGAAGTACTCAGATTTGTGTTTGAATCATGATCACTGAGTACAAAGCTGTATCTTTCAAGTTTCAAAAGTAGAAATAACTAACATACTTCTGTTTTAAACCACGAATTAACAGTTTCAAAATTAGAAATAATACTTCTGTTTACCTGAAGTACCTGCCACCTGACAGGTAAGTGTGCTTCCGTATGCTATCTCTGTACATAGTATAAATAGATATGAATATGCCATAGATAGATTACTATAGTTAGTAATATTATAAGATAGAGCCTAGGAATAAAGTTTTGTACAACGCCATTGAGGTGATTTTTTCACAAAAACTGCGTTGTACAAATTATCGAAATATTATTATTACTATTAATGTGTGAAAAACAGTCGAGAATAATAATAAATCCTCACTGTATAAAACAGAAAATATTTTGGAATTGAAATACTACGGGTTATTTCTGAAAGAAGGGTTGAAGCTACACTTTGTTTTGAGTTTCACCCAGAATTATCTTTGAAGTTTTACAATTCCATAGCATTATCTGGCTACACTACCATACGATAGAAGAATAATCTACGATACAGTATTATTAGCCCCATTCATCTTGTATGCTGAGCCCGGCATTGCTCGGGCGTATTATCATTCCCTGGGTGTGCAGTTGATTGACAGTTCACATCTAAGAAACAAGGCGCCACATGTGGGTAGGACCACGAGAAACCTACCCTAATACCCGACAATTCCCACTCCTGTCGGTAATACCATTTCACTACACATGTGGTGTTAATTCTCCAAATATATTCTCCTCGCTTGGGATTTTTAGTGACGCGGTCGACACCCCCGTGACGCGGGAGACAGGCGTGCAGGAATCACATTACGTCTCTACATTCAGATAACATACATTAACTCTACAGTCGTATTATTAATTATTTTCTTTCTGGCTTATTCATCAGACATGCTTACAGCGAGAGCGTAGCGATTTGTTCCGCACAGATCTATCGCTCCTACCTACAGATTACTCGTATGTACTTATAGAAACCAAGAAAATCCTTTCCCTTATTACAAGCATTATATAATTTGAAATTATCTTAAGAAGGAGAACAGCTGTATCTCTCAACTTGCCGAATGAATTCTACACAAGGATTTCAACTTAACTAAATATCACACGAATACAACAATACGAGTATAAAAACCAAATCCATGGACAGTAAGGCAGCTACCCATTTTATATAATTAACGTGTGAAAATGCATAGATTTTATCGAATAAATTTTATTTTACAGCGCCCTTGAGGTGATTTTTCACAAAAACGGCGCTATACAAATTATCCAAATATTATTCTTATTATTATTAAAGAAATTTCAGCTAGCAGTGAAGTAATTGTAAATTAAAACGAATATCAACAATTTTCATTAAGGTCAATATTTAGTAAGGAGTGTGAAAAGAATATATGATGCGAAAGTGAATGGAAGAAGAAGTCGAGGACGCCCGAGAAAGACATGGCACGATCAAGTGAATCAAATACTTGAATCGGGTCGTGTGAAGAGTCAGAATAACAGAAGAGTATGTATGAGACGATGTATGAATGTAAATGAAGCAAGAAGTGTGTGCCAAGACAGAGTTGTATGGCGGTCCGTCCTCTCTGCCTACCCTTGCGGGGAAACGGCGTGATGGTTAGTTAGTTAGTTAGTCAATATTTAAAAAATAACTATTTCGTTTAAAATATATTACTTTTACAAAAATCTGAAATCAGTGTGAAAGATAATAAAGCTGTTAATTCGTAATGAGTAGATATGTAGATGTCTATATAAAGTACTAATGGAAAGAATAATTCGAGATAATACGATAACTACCGAATTTATATGGAAATTTCATCTAATTACCATTCTTCATATTGCTTATCCTATTGTTGACTGTGATATCATTATTACAGGGTCTAGGACTTGGTGACACTTACAATGAAAAAATAGAATAACTTAAAAACCTTTCTACCAAATGGAATGGAACAGAACTTACACCTTGTTAAACAATGAAGTGGAATTATGCTTGGTTTTCTTGTGTCTTTAATACAAGTACTGTTACTGTCCTATTTTTCAAATTATTCTCCCTACAATAGGATTCAAAGTGATGGATGCATTTTACTTTAATTGTATAATAGTAAGCTTTGAAAAATAGAACGTTTATATTATATATAGTTATAATAGTTTTTATAAATTCAGTTTGTAACATGAAAACACCACTGAAACATTATCCTTACAGATTCAAAAAAATCTAAGCATAGAATAATAAAAGTATTCAGACAGTTCGATGTATAGATAATGATATTTAGCCAAATAAAATAACAAAAAAATATATTAGAAAAGCAGCAAATGGTACATTGAATTTGAAAATGAGAGTCTATATTAAAGATGTTATTCCAAACAAGGATGTTCGCACACAATGTACATGTTTTGATAAAAATAGTGATACCCTTGTAGTATGACGGTATTTATAAATAACCTGACACGAATAGTTGAGCTGAATATAGTTTTATTGTAAAAGAAAGTGTGGGTGATACCAAGTTAGTTATGATTTCAGGTAAGTATGTTCCTGTATATTGTTTCATTTAAACTAGGAATTAATATATTATAATAGACAATAAGATCTGTACAGCGCCCTTGAGGTGATTCTTCATAAAAAATATTCATCAAATATTATTATTATTATTGTGATTATTAGAATCCTATTAGAGATTTTTCACAAAATTAAATTGTATGTTAGAAAGACAAAATCAACTGGTTAGATAGGCACCTACTTATACAGTCAAAGCTCCGAGGAACAAAAATAAACTTTGATCCGAGACAACCATCAAAATTTTAGTGGAATGTCGGAATGAGTTTCTCTGAGCTTTGAGGAAACTTCAAAAGCTTCTTTTTGTTTTGTGTGGCTTAAATTTAAATGGATTTCTTTGTATCCTGGTGGAAGTCTGGAGAAACCAAAACAAATGCATCTTTATTTTGTCCGCGGATGTTTCCCTTTCGTCGGAACTGATAACACAAATACTACCGCAGTTCATTTACTCAACATAAATAAATACTTGCGATTTTAAGACACTGAATAACAACAGAAAATTACAATCCGTCAAAGATGGCCTTTGATTTGTTGTAAAACAAAATCTTGTACTTAATGCACTCATTTTTTAATATCTTTAAACTATAACGTTTTTGAGTAATTTTATTCATGTAGTGGATGGTGACAATACCAAACACAAACATTTCGTATATTACTTTTATTTTATAAAACTTTTTTTATCGATGAAACCAAGTTATTTAGAAATCAAAAACAATCGTTTCTCTTCGAAGACACCGAAGGTACCTACACTTAAATGAGTTTTGTCTATTAAGAAACAATGAAATTGTGTTCTGTTTTAAAAGGTTTAACCATCCTTTGAAACATTTAAAACTGTCATAAAAGAGAAAAGACGTTCATAAAAGAGCTATAGGGTTCGTTTAAAATAAGTTTGAAATGATGTTTCATTTGAAACCAATATTCCTTTCCTAGGAAATCTATGGTTATTTTTGAGTGACAAGGCGCGCAGCCGCGGGGGTTCTATTTTTAAAATCGAAAACCATAGACGCCTGGCGGGGACTTTATTAACTTCTCTTCGTCTTAGATAAACACGAAATACCAGGAAACCCAAACCCGGGTACCATGAATGCAAATCTGGGCAAAAAAACATCCAAAGAATAAGTTACCAGCTACCTGACTTTCAATGGCGTATTGCGAAATGGGATCGAGCTTGACAGATGAGGGGAAAAGAAACGCCCACCATTTTAAAACGCGCATTTCTTCCAAGAAAATAAATTAATAAAAAATCTTTACAAATTATTTTGAAATCGAAACGTTGGTACGATTTACGCATGAAAGAATTTATTTGATTAAGTGCTTACATTATGTTAAGATTTATAAGTCTGAGGTTAAAATGGCAATAAAAGTCAATGGGTCAAGCTGCTCGACAATAATTAAACAATCATAAGCTAGTATCGGGCGATCTAGCGGATGTAAGTCACGAGAGCGTGAATTGTATGTTTTCGCAAATGATTCATAATTGCACCTTCGTTGTATCTATCTACTTATTAAAGTAATGCAGTTACATGAATTGCACTTTACGTCAACATATTATTAATTGCAAATTTTAAATACGTGGGAATGGCTTAATTACACGTTTTTGATTACCTAGTAGCTAGTTAACATGACTTTTAAGATGGTACCGATTACTTCAACCAAGATTTGCGTCGATGAGAAGAAGATTTAAAAAAAAACTTTAAATTTGCTCTCATCAAGTTAATTTTTTGAGATTAGAAAAAGAGATGCCTAACAAGATGTATCAACAAAACTTTCAATTTACAGCATAATATATGTCGTTTCTCACGGATACAGGGTATATAAATAAAGGAACAGAAGACATTCAATAAAAAGGGAAAAAATATTTGAAAAATCTAACAATTATTCCTATAAGCCTAAGGTTTAACAAAATTAAAATACAATGCTTCGGTTACTCACCAAGGGATTGGGCACCATTTTCTGGTACGACATCCAAATAAGCAGCAGAAATGGAAGAGAAAAAATCGTGAGTAACGCAAAACCACCTTCAATATTCATATACAGACACCTACACCTACGAGTATGCGTTGACTGGCCAAAAAGATCACTTATTTAGTACTTTATATAATAGTACCTACATGTCTTATTCTTTATTAAATTAGGTTAGGCTTTAACTTTTTTTCTAAACGGTATATAATTTATCAAAAAGCTTTGTTAAGTTTTTCATTGTAAGTGCAAATATATTTTTAAGTTATTTTTTAGCTTTGTTAAGCGCACTTGTGGTGCTTATAAAAATATAAAAGTAACATATTTATATAATCAACTCGTTTATTGCTGACACCACGCGTCGCGCGTTGACAGACATGTGACCGGTATGCGCACAACGCGCCACGCGCATTGTGCCGCCTGTTCGCTTTGAACCGATCCAAAACAGACGCAGCTATGTGGGTTGAGTCGTTCCACAGAGCACAGAGGAACCCGTCACTGTTCGTCAGTTTGAATTGATCCGTCATTAATATATACGAACTTTAGTTAGCAATGGACGTGTTAAGGGCAGTGGCGGCTCGTGACTACTTAGTGTGCTAGAGTGGTAAGATTGAAAAAAAACGTCATCATTGATGTTGTTGTAGCCGAAAACTTTTTTTTTTTTGGAAATTTCAACTTTGTGTATGAAGATTTTTAAGAAATCCGTGCAGCACACCACCAAAACTGATAAATTCTGAAAATCTTCATACAAAAAATAAAAAGTTGAAAAAAAATAAAAATCATTTTCGGCCACAACAACACTAAAAATGTCGTATTTTTCAATCTCTAGCACACTAAAATTCACGAGCCATTACTGGTTAAGGGACTTTAAAAAAATAATTAAAATAATAATCATAATTTTAAGTTAATAATTGTGTCTATCTGATGGGACCTGCCAGGTAAGTATGTTCCTGTATATTTTCTCATTTAAACTAGGAATTATTATGTAATGATAGAAAGTAAGATCTGTACAGCGCCCTTGAGATGATTTTTCACAAAAACGGCACTAAACAAATCGTACAAATATTATTATTATTATACTCGAGATGAAATATCACAAAACTGCGCTTTATAAATGCAATATTATTATCATTATTATTATAAGTGTTTTCTTATCACACAGTGACTGTTTTCGCAGCGTGTTAAAAATATAAAAATATAAATAAAATGTTACCATAGTGACACCCTGAACAAGTATTGTGAATAATGTGTATCGTGTATCGGCGCACAGTGCTGTATTCAATCAAAGTGCCAACAAGTATGAATGACATGGATCCATTCACGATGACACAAATAACGTCTTTATGAATGAACGTACAAAATGCCCGACGTCACCGTAATTGATGAGTCGTCCTTGTCAAATGAAGTCCATATTCAAATTATACCTTTGTGTTGATTCTACATACGCTAAACCATAATCGTGACAATCTCAACTTATGTCAGAATCACAATGAACTGTCTTTACGATGAAACGCCGCAAAGCACTCATTATACGGCAGACGTTGTGATAAACAATTTTTGTTTATTTTAAAAACTGTAACAGTTATTTTGTCAGATTATTTTAAAACTTTTACTAGCACGTTATTTCCGTATCGGAAAGTATCTGTTCACACACAAAGAGATAAACTAAGATAAACTGGTCGATTGGTAAGACGCTCGACTACGAATCCAAAGGTCGCGGGTTCGAACTGGGCGTGCGCTAATACCTTTTATTGAATTAATATGTGTCATAATTCATAACGCATTTAATTCATATAAAATAATGTAACGTTTATTTGCGGCACGTTCCAGAGTGGTAGATACTCCAAGTATCGCCCTGGTTAAAGACCACCACTCAGAATCGAAACTTTGCTTAAAACGGCTGGAAACTCATGTTTGGTGACCAGATCTGAATAGCCAGGAACTTCCCAACATTCCTGTTCCCCACATCCTTCCCCTTCCCACTGCCTTCAGCCTTACAACATGTCCCCATCAGAAATGCAATAGTCTTACTGGCTTTGGACAGTTGGGAGCAGTTGGGACTCTAGTTCACGGCCTCCATGGTCGAGTGGTAAGACGCTCGACTACGAATCCAAGGGTCGCGGGTTCAAACCCGGCGTGCGCCAATAACTTTTATTTAATTAATACGTGTCATAACTCATAACACATTTAATTCATATGAAAATAATAAAAATATATTTGCGTCACGTTCCAGAGTGGTAGATACTCCAAGTATCGCCCTGGTGAAAGACCACCATTCAGAATCGAAAAGCTGCTTGAAATGGCTTTGGCCGTGTTTGGTGACCAGATCTGAATAGCCAGGTACATCCCAACCATCCTCTTCCTCATCTCCTTTCCCTCCCTACTACCTTCAGCCTCACAACATACCCTATTTGGGGATGCCTTAGTCTCACTAGTTCTAGACGGTTGGGAGCAGTTGAGACTCTTGTGCGGTATTCATATAAAAATTAAAAAAACTATAAAAAAATAAAATAAAACAAAAAAATAAAGTAAAATTTATTAAATAAAATCGATACGCGCTGCTCTTCTTAATTATATATTCATATTTTAATTTGTATTACATTGTTTCATTACGTACACAGTACCTACTCATACATATCTACCTATAATTCGTTATCATTTTTTATCAAAAATGACATATATTTTATTATTTTTTTTTATATATTTTTATATATTTTTATATTTTTATATTTTTATATTTTTTCAGAAAATCATATCCATAATCAAGATGTAACAAGCCCAATAGAACCAAGAAAACTTTTTCAGACTCTCATTCCTTAAATTCATTAGAAGATTATCACCATTATCTGTTCTTCACTACGAAAAGTTAAAAATACCTCCGATATACTTTATCTTAAATTTGCCTTCATGCCCTAAAAATGAAAAAAAAAATAAAAAATAAAATAAAAAATAAATAAATAAATAAATAAACAAAATAAAATAAAATAAAAAATAAAAATAAAAAATTTAAGTAATTCTAAATTTTAGGTTATTATAATATGGTGATTGTGTCCCTGCCAGAAGTGACCTACCAGGTAAGTATGTTGCTGTATATTTATATAAACTAAGAATTAATATTAAGTAGAAATTAAAAGATTTGTACAGCGCCCTTGAGGTGATTTTTCACAAAAACGGCGCTATACAAAATAAATATTAATATTTTATATCTATCGGGTTTTAATGTGAAATAATCACCTGGGCGCTTTGTATAAATCGTTTTCTACTTAATATTAATTCTTAGTTTATATAAATATACAGCAACATACTTACCTCTGTCATCTAACTACACAAACACCAGTGATTCCATCAAATTTGATAGATCAAATCAAACGTTTTGTCAACAATATTATAACAATCCGCATTATTATTAGACCATGAATGACATCATGTTATTTTACATCACAACATTGTTTTTGGTAATAATTATTTGATTGTTGTTTTGGACAATTCGTTTTATCCGAACTTGCGGCTGAAAAAACGGGAGAAATCACTTACTAACTAACCGTAACGCCGTTTCTCCGCAGGGGTAGGCAGACAGGACAGACTGCCATACAGCTCTGTCTTGGCACACACTGCTTGTGTCATTCACATTCATAGATCGTCTCATAAATACTCTTATGTTATGTTGACTCTATACTTGGCCCAATTCAAGTATTTGATTCACTTGATCGTGCCATGTCTTTCTCTGGGGTCCTCGAATTCTTCTTCTATTCACTTTCGCATCATATTCTTTTCACACTCATTTCTTCGTTAATTCGCTCTCCATTTCTAAACCATCTAAGCGTTCCTTTCTTGATCCTATTCATTACATTTACATCAGCCTTGCATTCTTTCCGGATATCCACATTTTTAATACGGCCATACATGGTTTTACAGCACATACGTCTCAGGGATCTCATTTCCACAGCGTTCAGTCAAGTTTCATCCTTCCTCTGCCAGATCCACGCCTCACTGCCATACATCAAGGTTGGTATTAGCACTCCATTGTGGAGGAATTACAAAAGGCCTAATACCTCAATAGTCAAATAACGTAAACGTATTGGTTGAGAGAATCTCAAATCATTTGTGTTAAACAGTTGCTACAAAAAGAACCTGAACTTTGAAATTCGACTGTTTGACTCTGTGTCATATCAGGTTCGTAGATAAAAGAGCTTTGGGAATAAACATTACCAAATAAATTATAAGTCCGTGCGATAAGCTACTGCATTTTGTGTTGACGAATTAGTCCGCGGAACACGCTGATTATGTCATTGGCGAAAAGAGCAGTGCCTATCGACGTCGGTTACATAAAATTTGGGTAGGCTCTTCACGCTCCCGAAACCACGTCAAGTTGGGGAAAAATTGATATTTTTATCTCCTGTGCAAACACATATATCCACATTAACATGTGTAAAAAACGCCACACGACAATAGACGCAGGTAAACATAGTAGAACACGTAACGGACCGAGGATTAATTTCAGAGATAAGCCGGATAACGGGGACGATTGTCTATGGAGGTGTAATTGCTTTCCCCGTTTCCCTCTCCCCTTTCGTGAAAATCAAAAAACAACAAACACGTATTTTCTCTCAGTCCTGAATAACCCAGCATCTGAACACCTGGAGTGTGTTTTAAAATAAATAAGGATTTGCTTAAGATCCTAGAGGGTGACTACCTCAGAATCAAATCAAATCATTTGACAACCTCCGTTACAGAGCTGATAAGATTAGAGCGCCTACGAACCTGTTAATCGCGGGTTGGAATCCCGACGTGCGCTAGTAAATTTTATTTATTTTATATGTGTTATTTCGGATTAAATTAATATGAAATAATGATACTCCCAGAATCACCCCAGTCAGAATGGAAACGTTTCTTTAAATGGCTTTGGCCGTGTTTAATGACCAAATCTGAATAACCAAGTACTTCCTCACCGTCTTCTTATCCATCTAATTCCCTCCCTACCCCCCTCAATCTCCCCCGAAATTCCCCACTGGAGATGCCATTGTCCCACTGGCTCCGGGCAGTTGAGACTCTTGTGCGATATTCACATTGAAAAAAAATAAAGAGATGAAACGTAGTCCTTATATTTTAGAAAGGCCACATTCACCATTCAATATAAAGCGAACGCTGATTTGGATATCACGCCGCTCATTCGCAGGGGTAAGTTAATAGCTCACTACTGTACAACAGGAGTATCAGGCTTGATACCAAAACTTAATTGTGGACTGCTAGTCTCGCTTCCGTAACGCTAATTAGGTAAACATTACTCCTAAGCGTGCAGCCTGAGATTGTGCCTCTTCAAGCGACCCTTAGAGGCTGGGAAAATTGAAAAGCACGCTAAAACGGAGATGAAAGCTTCAAACACTGGCAGATCAAAGTTCAGCGATTGCGGGTAGCGGAGTGGGTAAGGAGGTGCCTTATCGCCAGCCGTGCTGCTTTCGATAGCATGAGAAATGTGCACATCTTGCGGGGCGGATTAGCCGTCGCGCATTTAAGTTGTCAGCACTGCGCGCGGTAATAACAATATTACCGGCACTCGGCAGCGCGAGTACCGCAATTATTATAATGCGAATACAATTAACTTTCTCCCAAAGCCGGCGAGATCCGGCAGGACTTGGGTACAGTTCGATGTCTGCGCTAAATGCGTCCGTAAAACAAGACGAGTGTTATTCCAGTAATGCGGTAGTGACACGTTAATCCGGCCATAATGGATACCGAATAACTAGCGAGTGCGCAACAGATACTACTCCCGCTCGTTATGTGCTCCTGGTACCGTCGATACACACCTCCTGTTTTGTGTGCACTTAACCAATATGGCGAATACAATTTTCAAACTTCAGATACATAATAAACCAAATATATTAAAAATTAAATTTGCTACAAAACAATTAATGTCAATAACAAAAACACTATGCATTTTTTTTTCAAGATCTACTTTCGTAAAATATCACCTGAAGGGCGTTGTTCAAATCTAGAATGTGACTAAAAACTATAGTCAAATTATCTTAAAAATATCTAACTTCTTATGTTGAAAAAAAACAAACACCGATGTGCATTTGCACTTTGCTGAATCCTAGAAATTATCGTAGACTCAGAAAGTACTGTAGTTCTGGTATTTCATATTTTAATATAGTTTTAGTTTAATGACTATGTTTTTTTATTGCTGTTACTTAATTTTTTGAAATATTGTTTAAAATATCGTCGCTGGAAAGGCAAAAGGGCTTAAGCGATACTTTGGTCAAAAGTAAGTTAAATGTGTAGTTTTGATCAGTTTTTTGTTCTGCATCGAATGCTCTGACTCTCGTTTGATTCTGAAGACTTCTGTGGCCCTTCAGCTATCTAAAATATGTTTACCATTTGGGAGAAGGCTTGACTCAAGCGAAACAAGTTTGGAACTTTTTTAGCTTTAGGTCGCTTCAAGTAACTAAGTGAGAGCATTAAGTTACCCGAGTTAACTTTTTTTTTCAAAATCCGACCAGGTATTGAAGACTTATGAATTTTATTGTAAAAATGAAAAGTAACTTTCCAAAATGGCGCTTCAGCCCTTTTGCCTTTACATGTCGACATTATGACACTGTATGCTTTGAATACTTTTTGTAAATTCTTTAGAAAAATTATTATATTAATAATCCACGTAAAAGCCCTGCTGGGCGTAAAACAACAAATAAGTAAATAAATAAATAAGTTTTTTCGTAAGAAGCACCTTTAGATGGTTAAATTATATTAATAATGAAAGTCCATTCTTTTAGTTTTCTAAATCGGAAAAAAAATATATATATAAATATATATTATAATAATAATTAAATAATAACAGACGATGTTATTATATGTGCCCTGACGAAAATTTTCGATCCAAGCGAAACCGGTTGTCCTTCATCACAATATTTTTGTGGTTTTAAAACAAAGAATTCTTTTATTAATAAAATAAATTGATGTTATAGATATTGCTTAACTGTTAAACTGATTTGCGGGAAAAAATTATCAAATTTAGAAAAAAAAATAATAGACGAAACAAATAAGGAATAAAAATTTATTTTTGTATGGTATTCTTTTGCGTAAGAATTTCGAAATATAACCTTAGCTAACGTTGGCAGGCAAAATCTGTACAACCTTGTTTACTAGTCTGAAACTAGGCCATTAATACACCGTCAAATGAGGAGATGGTATATTATTGAAAGTTGCGGGATGTATTAAAATCACAATGATAATGAAACCACGGGGCTCCCTTGTCTCTACAAGTATTTCCTCTTTACGACCGACTGATTTTTAAAATACACGAGCATCCAAACTACCTGGCCGCGATAGCCCAACTTTAGGAGTCGTAAAACAGTTTTTCATACGAGCAGGGCCTGCTTATCATTTATCGCCTATAAAGTGAGATAAGCCAGGAACTGTGATAATGTCTGAAACCACCGTGAAAATTATGGACATGCTTTTTACCTCGTGACCACGGAATAACAAAAATACATTCTTTATCTGGATTTGATTTAAATGATTTTAAACTGTACAAACATCGATTCGATGGCTTAAAGTATTAAATTTGTATCGTTCCGCGTTTATAATACTCCTAAATTGAGAAATACATTTTAAAGGCACCAAAAATCTCAAATTTATTCACCGACAACATTTTAAAAAACAGTTATATGATGCACTCTAAGGTGATTTCATAACTCATCGACGCTTCGTGAAATTGTCAAAGTATATAAATTGACTAATAATAATACGTGGCTAATTAATATAGCGCCATTTTTGTAAAATATCATCTCAAAGGCGCTTTTCAGAACTACAATAAAACTATCTAGATACCTAAAGCTATAGCTAAAATTACCTTATTAATATTTACATTTGTCGTATTGAAAATACATTATTATAGTAGTGAGTTTAGATGCTACCGGGTTAACCTAACTTTGTGAATTAGGGCATTTCTTTTATTTTCTTATTTATGCATATAATTTTCTAAGCATATGAGTTTTGAGTTGAGTTTAACTAAGTAACCATAGCGCAATTTCAGCGCGTGTAGGCACAGAGGATGGAATGCCAGACAACTTTGTCTTGACATACATTCGTTTCTTCACAAATACTCTTCAGTTATACGAGTACATATAGACTATTTACAACAACACCGACTCAAGTACCCATTTGATAAACTGAATTGTAATCAAATTAAAAACTCTTTTCGTATCTAAATATTACTGGTTTGGCTTCATTCATAACGTTTAACGTTTTTTTTTACAACAAAAAATCTTTTGAGTTCGCGTATAGCGAAACATATTCTGTACGCAAAGTTTTATACCCATTATTCCGAACCATACTATATATATAATATATAGTCTATAAATGTTAATCTAATATTTTGAAAAACTAGTTATTCGAATTGTGTTGACGTTTTTTATGTGAATTGCGACATTTTTGTAATCATCGTAGTATTTAGATAAGCCGCAATTTAAAGGTAATAATGTATTTCCTCAATCATCGGTTTATAAGTTATAACATAACACATGAAGTTCACAACTTTTCTCATCGTGTTATACCTAATACCGTTTAAAGTGTAAAGCATTTAACTACCTGTTATCAATATCAGGGCTATATAAAACCGGACAATATAAAAAGAATAATTTACGACGGCTGTTAAAGTGTCTATAAAGCCTCATAGCTTATCACCACATTGTACGAGGACTGGGTGAAATTAGTATTTTACGACTTTATTGTGAGAAATAAACCTCTTTTTACAACATTATAAACATTTAGAGGTATTTATTAGATTTTTACCCGCACCGTTCTGTGCCAATGACCTACTACGTGATGCAACGGGACGCTGACGTATACGTAAACGTAATCAGTGAAAGTATTCACGTTACGTGAAAATTATGTCATTCGGTTTATACCTTCGTACAATTTACGGTAAGTTTTTAATAATCCAAATTTCTGAACCTTTTCACAGCACGGTAAAAATGTTTGTGTTCGTGCTAGATTCATATAAATAAAGACACATCTTATTGTATTCCTTCTAAAGCCCCCTTGAGAAGATTTTCACTAAAAACGAGTCACGATTCACATATAATTAACTTTACTATTTACCTATACAAAATACCGTTTTTCGCGTTTTCAAGTCTCGTTTAATTGCTGCGAATAGTTTCATAGCTAAGCAATTTAAAGACAATTGACTTAAGTCATAAGATGTTTAATAGCTTTTTACATAGCTCTTGAGGTGAAAGTGTCGATATAAAACTAAAAAAAAATATATCTCTCTTCGACACAGTTTTGTCCATGTAGCTGAAAGTTTATAAAATATCTGTTATCGGGGGTACGCCAAAGTAAAGAGATCACACAATGGTTACGCCGGTCACCTGGTGCGAAATTCGATATGCGGCACGCGGTCCTTTCACTCCGAATCAACGAACACCAACCCTTTAATACGGGCCCTTTCTAGCCAGGCTACATAAAACGTGCATCGGTGTACTTGGCATTGTTCTGTGTGCCGATAACAGGAAGTAAAGCTCACCTGCAAAAGCTCTGCAACCCTGGTAGAACGTACACTCGGACTGTAGGGCGTGGGCGAATAAGGGATCGAATTAACAAAAACTCTTTGTTCGTTAAGTCATGAATTTAGTCAATGGAATCTTATTATTATAGTATTGTCGGTTAAGCGTTTAACAATTGGTTTTGAGTTGATGTAAACGCATTCAGTCAAAATAACAGTGAGTTTATTCATGTACGAGTATTATCGCAGTGAAAATAACCAGAATATCTCTATGTCTAAAACAGCTGAACGGTGAACTCTGGCGGCAATACATTTGCACATATTTTTCTGTTTTTAATTTCCAGTTTAAGCCTCAGCACCCAAAATGGCACTAAATGTTTCTTTGTGGTATTCTAATACAAGCAATACTGCACATGATTTATTTGTAAATTCTACATGGGCAGTTAGGAAAATGTCTAAGGTTTCCAGTGAACTAGAAATTTTAAGCTATAATCTTTAAAATTGTGTGAAGAACTTACTATAATGTCAGTAAAAGGTGCAGTTTGAAAACCAGCAAAGGCATTTTTTAACCATTTCACCTAAAATTCTAGTATGCATCAAATGGAATTTAAAAGATTACTGTTTAAGAATTGTATTCACTGGAAATTTTTAATTTTCCTAACTACCCGAATAGAATTAACGGATAAATCATTTTTAGTATTGCTTGTATTAGAAAGCCAAAAAATGTGTATTTTTGGGTGCTGACCCTTGACGCAAATGTTCTCAGCTGACAATTATTAACTTTGATATATCCGTCCATAAAAACGAATGGTGTCGAAGTGTAGCAAAATCCGGATGTCTCAATTGAAACCATAACCTCACCGACATACTGGATCATCCCAGTCAGGCTATATTATTATGATGATTTTCACAGCTGTGTGAAGTATAGTACATCGGAATCGTGTTTTAAAAGCCGTATGATTGACACGCCGTGATTCTAGTGTGACACTTGACGCGCTAAAGCCTTCACCTGTCCGAGGCCACACTATACTTTGTCAACTTGCAGAAGATAAGATGATGGGATGTTGCCGATGTGGGGTGATGTATCTGCTGTGTATTACTATTTTACTATCATTTGCACTATTCTCGGAATGACCAGTGAAAGCATGCAAATTTTTTTTCTAAGCAGCGTCAAATGGTTTAATTCATTAAAAAACCATTGCATTTATATGTTAATAGTAGTACATACATCGAAGAGATAATACATAAGTACATACGATCGGCTTAGTCCAAGTTTCGATACGAAAGTTTCCGACAAGGGGAAAAACTGTCACATGTAAAAATATTTGCATAGCAGAACTTCTTTATAAAAAGTTCGTCTATAAAATTTAAATAAGTAATAATTATTGTTGATATTATATTATTCGTTACTCCCGGATGGAGTAGAGGTTCTGAGTTCGAGTCTCGGTAGCGACAGTTGTTCTTTTATTTTCTGGCTTTTCCGTTTCTTATTTACGTTGAAGATTATTGATATTATTTAAATAATTGATATATCAAATATAATAAGCATAAGAGCTTTCAATTTCTCTAATTTTAACTCTAATTTTTAAAAAAATATTATTATTCGAAAATACTTTAAAATTAAAATGGAGTTCTACAAAAAAAACTTTAAGGCAATAAATATAAACAAAGAAATTTTGCTGAGACTTTTTTTTCGCTTATTGGTTAAGATCAACGCATATTCTTGTTTCCAGAGTTAATGAAAAGTAATGATCATTGCGGCATTGCATAGGTTGAATATTCTTAAAAGAAAATGCATCTAAAAGTTTTAATGAAAAGTAAAGCTACTTTCGAGCCCCGCCAAAAACATTTTAGATTGCGAGTTCAGTAAAACAGTGTGAATCTCGCCGCATTACCTGAAAAGAGGCGCTATAAAAGTAATAACAGCCTCTCCTGCAGGGGTTGGGCAGGGTGGACAAAGTAAGCACGTGAGACAACAATTTCAAAGTCAAAATTTCAGTTTTAAAATTACACGATGTCAACGGTGGCGGAGGTGTGGCTATCTGGTGGCGTGGTGGTGACTTGCGCCTCTGCCCCTCGCAGCGGGAGTAGTATATCACAATTTCCTGTTATAGATACGTTCGCATCAGACTGGCGACGAAGAAATAACAAGTTAGGTACAACCGCCAACGTTCCCGCGGAGCAGAATGGAACCGACCGACAGAACCGTAGATAGCTAAGGGTAATGGCGACATTATACTTTATTTTTCTATCTCAAGCCTCGAGATAACTAGGTAGAGCCCCTGGGGGAATTCCCATCTGACTTTCATGAAAAATATTGTAAAAAATACGGTGAGAAATTTGTTACGAGGTGTCTGGGTTGTATGCGGGCGGCACCTCGTGCCGGGAGAGCAGACGATCCGCGCGGTTCGTTATTTCAGAATAATAATGCTTTATGATTTCGTACGAGATGGAAAAGTTTAGACAAACGCTGGCGCTGTTACGCGAGCAAACACAATATACTCCTCCAGTATATTACTCTAGATTAGGCGGGCCTCGTAAGCCGAATGTTATTAAAAACGGTATTACTTTAGAATTATCATTATTCATGTTAGTCGCAGACTCGCTCACTTATTATCTCAGAAGTCGCGCGGGGGATTAGGTCTTATCTAGCGATGGTAACATTTCATACTCCACTAAGCCAGCCATTATCTGCCGTAATCACACCTTCTGAAATGAGACTTATAATGGCCATTCGCACCTCGCGATTCCGCCGGAGCGTTATTCAAATGTGAGGCACACCCAAAAAACTAAACCAAACGTGTACACGAACACACAAACACACCTGCAATTGATGAAGTTGATTATTTTGGAAAACAAACTACCAGTTCGGCGAGACGGTTGGATTATGGGATTCACTCTGATATCGATCTCGAAAGTATTATTTGCGATCGACTTTCTAGCAGGTAACAATGTTATCTCTAATCTTTGATTTGGAATACGTATACATAATTGAGTAACGGAGTTCTACCGATGAACAACAAATAACAATTGTCTGAACCGGGCGGGAGGAAGATCCCTGCGGTTGGTTGCTTACAAAGCCATTCGTCTTGCGCCTCTGTAAGACACAAAAAGGGGGAGTTCTGTCCTCATCCTGTCCAGATATTTGATTAGAGCTCTTTCCTCCCAGAGATACATCTGTGTATTCTCATCCCGGAATTAATGGCCGTTGCGGATTTGTAGGCGGAATTTTAGCAAAAGCCCTTCAATGGGGAGATTTCGATTAGATGCTCCAGAGCTTCTAAAAATAAGAATCTGAAAAATATACAGCGAATCTAGGCCAGAAAACAAAACTTCTCAGTGGATTAAGCTACATTATTTAAGTGATTTATGAGATTTTTTTGAACTCTTAAGGTTCTAAAATGTCATCGCGAAAAGGAAACGATATCGAATACAATAACACATGCAATTTCTCAAAACATTCATTTAATGTAACTACCTTATAAAAATTGTGTAATCTTTGTAAATGCGTGAAAAAAAATTAAACAAATCAGAAGAAATTAGTATTTTAGGTATTTCCTTGTCGAAAGCGTGTTTTCTTTAAATTTAAACGTAAATAATAATATTGAAAGTGTGCGGTGACTTTTTTCCCGATTTTTATGAAAAACATTTTTCTGGCTACAAAAATGGCAGCGAAATTTGATTTGATCCGAAATTTGAATTAAATGTCACGACACGCCAATGTAATCTGCAATACCTACTATTTCCCGTTATATTATAATACTTACACTGCGTCAATAATACATGTGTAGAAACTTTTGAAATTCCGAGTTAAGATGATATTTCTAGCGAGAATCCTCCTGCGTCTCTAGTCCCTCGCAGGTAGATGGGGTGGGGTTCAGGGTGGGGTGGGGGATGGGGCTCCCCGCGGGGAGAAATAGAAAAATACGGGCGCGGGCGGAGAAAATCTGACTTTTCCATTACCATTAATTTAGTTCGCCGTTCTATGGCGGGGCTTATTGTTATATCGACTTGGCGGAGAGAAGGTTGAGCAAGGAAACCAACGGATAAATCCTGAAGGAGAAAACTCGATATGGATGTAACGCTCGGCTGCTTCGAACGCCAATCAGATCGCTGGCCGCGTTTTGGTATAAAACGTGAAGTATTTCCTACCTATCGAATTCATTTTGCCGAAACGATAAATCGCTTTTATTTGCACCGCGCTCACAAAACGAGACGATTATAATTATTTTAAACAGTGACGAGATTCCATCTCGGGGGCATTTGAACTTCCGAAAATAATAATACACTTTTTGGGAACGTGCAACGAGGTCACTAATCCAGGCATGTTCCGCAGTTAAATCCGCCATAATAATCACGCGGGATTGAAATGGTAATTATTATTATAGCGGGCCCCATATCGCGCGCTCGCCGGCCGCGTGCCGCGCGCCGAGCCAGGGTGCCCGAGCCGCGTGCCCGCGTGCCGCGCGCGCGCCGCCCCTGCTTTCTGGATACGGGCAGTTAAGAACAAAGAGTGAAATTGCCAGTGAGAAAACTCATCCGGCCCCGGTGAAAATGTCACGCCGCTCCGAATGGAAGGCACGCGAATTTGAACCAGCATCCCTTTATATTCGAGGGATGTAGTCGCAATCTCGCTCGCGTTCGATACGTCACATGTCGCGGTGTGTTCCGGGAGATAGGCGTTCGCATTGTCGGAGCCCTCGAATGACTATTGACTGAGCATTGTTTTGGCGGTGTACCTCCGGGCTGTTTTGAAAATAGACCGGGAATTGTTGTGAGGGAGGAGGGCCCGGAATAAAAGGGGGCCCGGGGCTGGGACTAGTTGCTTTGCGGTGGGAAGAAGAGGGAACAACAAACAGTCTTTGTGTGCTTGTTGTCGTAAGCTAAAGCTCTCCACGTTCGTCTCCCTGACGCGGGGCATATGTGGCGAGGGATTAATTGTGCTCACTGATGAATTATTCTTTGTTATTAGCGACCATCGACTGTCTGACTAGATGTACTGTCATTGTCCACTGTTGGGATGGGGTTTAAACAAAACATTACTAATAGGTGTGATTGTAAAAACACCATTTCTAAGGGTGCTTTGCAAGAAGTCAAATGACCAAAAGAAACTTGAAAAGAATGTAAGTAATTTCAAGCTGGATGTATCTTACAACAACGACACACTCCCTATAATTCTGCTTATTTAATATTTTAACAACCTTCTTCGCTGGTGTCTAAGGCCAGTTTAGTAATTTAATTATTTATATAACATTAAAAAAAATAATAGTTATTTTAAAAGCATGTACCTACATGAAAACCTTATTGTTTTCGATCAATAGTTATTGTCCAAAATATGTTTTTTCCATTTCTCCGAATACACGTTCGCATCCCTCAATATTGTTCTAATTATTTGTACTAGGCAAACATGAGTGTGCCTATGTGTGACGTGCCACTACCCTCTACCCACTACCCACCCGCTTCGTTCAATGCATCCACTGTGCAAACAATTCGCATGCCGCAGAACAAATAATCAACCTCCGCGCATTACATGCTACCCTAATAACATTCATACTGCACACTTAACACGTGAATTTGACAGCTCGCTTTCGGTTTGACAGCTGAACGCTTCAAGTACAAGGGGTGTGTTTGGATTGTGTTTTCTGTACTGCTGCTAAACTCCTTGTGGGTTGTTGGGTTATTGGCGGACCAGACAGTTTACTTTAAATTAATAAAATGAACGAATTCTAGAATTGATCCTTATTTTTATGTGTGGACCACACGATGTCAAGGGTGGACGATAAAAAAATATTAACAAGATTATAAAATGTTTATTGAATAATTGTTTCGTTTCTAGTAAATTATTTAATTAATAATTCTTACTATATTTCGTTTCACCGCAGTAATTTTTGATGGGGAATTAAGGAGTAGATTTTATTTTAATTTTATTTGTGCAACACCTGAATTAGTGCAAATGATTGTTTTTGTTCTAGGGAACTTACTTTGTTTTCCATTGAACCCCGACTTTAAGCCCAAAAGCTCGCGTCTCCGGAGGCTTAGCTCGGGAGGAAGCGGAATATGCTCAGCATGACGTTCCTAAGAACCAACAGCTTATCCGACTTCTGTCATTTCCTAACAACTCATTCAGACGCCAATTTGGAGACGTTCCCAAATGCGAATCACTATTATTTTAATTTTACATAAAAGTAGATTTGTTACATAGTTAGCTACCACTCTAAATGCTTGCAGTACATCGATGCTCGTTTGTGATGTTCTGTTCCTATCAAAAGATGATTCCGAGACGAAAAGGGAAGTTGAAAACTTTATGTTTTCACTTAGGTTGGCATAAAATAGTGTTATTTATTTCAGTAGAAACAATTTAGAAAAGGGAAGGTTTTGTTTGTATCGATTTATATAAATCTGTCGCATAAAACGTCCGATCAGCCGCCAGAAGTGAACAGATAAATCACGCGCAGAAAGCGAGAGTGGTCGAGGGTACCGTTGGAAGTTGGGAGTTGGAAGTTGGGAGGGTCGTTAATAATTCGCTAAGTGTTTTTAGGAGAATAGGAGACGGAAGGAGATCGAGAATATACTCGTACGCCAAGTATGATATCCAATCACCCACCGACAACATGCGAGGAAGAGTTATGCGCTGTCCGTCTGACAACTTCTGAAATATATTTACGAGAGATTTTTAACTGCCGTGTCACCTCGCGGGATGCTGCGAAACTGACATCTTCATTACCGCGGCGTCACAGGAGAATAGTACCTGCCCGAGCTGTTTGGGTGGCATTGGCGACTGTTTCTAATGCTGTATCGGATGGGCGTCGCGTATCGCTCGCCATCTGCAGACGTCAATGTCCTCCTTACCACCCACCACCCACCACCTACCTCCTCTCCATGCCTGCGCGACCGATACGTAGCTACAAATCTAATAAGCAAACTGAAATAAAAGTGTCACATTTATTTATCAGTTCGGAGACGTCCGGAATTAAAAGCGACGAAATTACAGGAAAGCCGTTGCTTTGATGTATATTTCTAGTAGGAAACTGCCTCCGATTTAACTATCTTCGTAGAAAAAAAAAACAAACGGTACATTAATCTTCCGCTCATTTACTAATATTTTTAATATAATAAATACTTTTTCCAGATTTTTTTTGGTGATATTAAAATATTGTTATTTATTTAGCACATATATTTTAAATCAAGATATAACTTAGCCAGACGAATTCCGTGCAGGAGAAATAATATTGTTAAAGATATTGTTTGCGTCCGAAGAACGGCTAGCTCTGCACAAAACAAAATCAGACGAAAATGTGAAAAGTAAGCAAGCTGTATATCATTTTAATGGTCCCAGAGGTCTGACAATCCATTAAACCTTTCCTCTGCGCACAACTATTTCCCCCTGTATATAGTGCGCTCTCCACAGACAGAATAGCTTAATTTCAATATTGCCAATAATAAAAATGCCTGTATATTATTTAGATTTACGACCTCTCCAGAATTTTTACAAAAATAATCGTCATTGAATAATAAAATTACTCTGATAATTTGTCATGTGAATGACAACATCTAGGGCAATGCTGAAATATTTTTTTTTGCAAAATCAATGCATTATGCCTTAATGCTGAATATGAAAAAAAAAAGAAAAAACGTTTTCCACTTAGATTTCGCAGCAAATTGCCAAAATTCGACGAGCTTCGTACCAAACCTTTTTTCCGTAGCCCAGATTTTACGTTATATATCGTCACCGTAAATACAAAAGGGCTGAAGCGCCATTTTGGGAAGCTTAAACCAGAGCACTTTAAGGTTTTTTTTTAAATTAAATTCATAAGTCAACAAAAATTAACTCAACCTAACTTAAGTTAACTCAGGTAACTCAATGTTATCATTGAGTTATCTATAGCGATAAAAAGCTAAGAAAAAGTGTCGAGCTTTCTCCCTCAAATGGTAAATGTATTTTAGATGGCTGAAGGGCCACAAAAGTCTTTGGAATCAAACTTTGAGTCAGAGTATTCGATACAGGAAAAAAAAACTGATCAAAACTGCATATTTAACCCATTTCTGACAAAAGTGTCGCTTAAGCCCTTTTGCCTTTCCAGTGAAGACATGTTTTTAATTGTTTTTATTTTTAAGCACCCACATTGCAGAAATGATGATATTTTTGAGAGACTACCATTCAGAATTAAAATAATAAAAATACATTAAATGGTTTCCGCTATTTCACTTCTCAAACATTCTATTTCTATTAGGTATGCCTTAGAAAAATCCTTGATGGGATTTACCATGATTCCCACGTTGCATTGCTCTGGAAAGAAGGAGTTCGTATGACATCACACGAAAAAATCCAATACATAAATGAAGAAAATAAAAATATTGTAAAAACGCAGTTACCTTAGATGTCACTCGAGCTAGAGAAACTCTTTCGAAAATCTCTCAATGGCATACCGTCCATAAAAGTTTTTGTTTTTCAAACCGTCCCAAGTTTCTTTATTTGCATTCGAAAATGGGAATTCAAAAGCAAAATGGTGAAAACATCTCCACGGCCTTGACGAATGTTCAAAAATAATATCGCAAATCAAAAATAGGTATTAAATAAAAATGTATTATCAGGTTCCAAAGAAATCATAAGATAGAGATAGAGAGATAAGACCTGTTATTTGTCAATAGTATCTTGAAAAATAAATCGACTGTAAATAATTTTCTTTACTTTTAAATTTTGAACTTATAGTTCAAATGATCATAATAAAAAATAAAAAAATTTCAAATCCCTTCCTACCTTATAAATTATTAAATTATAATGTATTTGAGCAGACATTATTCTATATTTGAAATGGGTGGATTATAGCAACTAATATTTTTTCTTGGCAAGTCAAGTTACATCCCGTGATCTTTCAGTATTTTTCAATAAAATGAGTTTAGTCTTCTTGTTTGTAAGCTCTGTGTGAGGGTAGGTCACGTGACCACAATGCAAGATCAGATGTCAGAGACGTAATGTTGCAGCGTCGCCTAATGCAATCCCCAGAGAACCTCCCCGCGTCCCCTCACCCCACATCCATACGCAGTACTCACAAGCTCCCTCACATCCCTCACTGCCCCAGACCGATGTTTATTCTGTATCCATTAAGCATTCATTTGCTAAACTTTTCTGCTTTCTGGGACAGTTTCAAACCAAATTTACGATTTTTATATTATTACTTTATTATAACTGTATACATTTTTATTAAATAAATAACTAACTAACCATCACTCCGTTTCCCCGCAGGGGTAGGCAGAGAGGACGGACCGCCATACAATTCTGTCTTGGCACACACTTCTTGCTTCATTTACATTCATACATCGTCTCATACATACTCTTCTGTTATTCTGACTCTTCACGTGACCCGATTCAAGTATTTGATTTACTTGATCGTGCCATGTCTTCCTCGGGCGTCCTCGACTTCTTCTTCCATTCACTTTCGCATCATATATTCTTTTCACACTCCTTTCTTCGTTCATTCGCTCTACATGCCCAAAACCATCTCTACATCCCAAATAAATACATGTCAAAATACATGCTTCGGAAAACAATCATTTGTTGGATCGATCTTGCTGTAACGTATTTTAAAGTTATCTTAGAGCAAACACACTGTGCGTTATTACGAGTAAGGTTTAGCTACCATTAGTTAAGTGAAAAATGTATTTCATCAGCTAATATTTAAAAAAGAAACAGCCTCGACAAAGCATGGGTACAAGTTAAACTTGACGAGCGGTTAGGTGGGTGTTGTATTTATGTATTATTTGTAATGTTAAGAGTTTGATAATAAATTTATTTTAGTACATCCTTTTCACAACCCCCGACTTAAGCAGTAATTCGTAGTTTTAAGCTTTTTTCTAACTTCATAAAGAGTTCTTAGATTGTGTCACAAAAACTTGTATTAGTTTTATTATTTCTCAATTAAGAATACGGGTAGAATCCTTAATTGAATAATATAACTATGCATCGTCATTAGAACGATGCTGTGGCGCACTCAACATAATTGTATGTAGACGCTGCGTACCGCATTTCGCTAAATATGCGGAATCAACTCGGCATTAAATCCATTTGAAGCATTCGTGGCACTTCAAGAGGCGCAATGCTGGGTAATAACTTTGGCTTAAAAATGCAGCAGCCAGGATGAGTCGACTTACAGAGGCCCCAGATGTGCCATTAGACGCAGTCAGCTCCTGCGACGACCTCGCCGTACCTCTGCCCGCCTGGTATTCCGGTAGTCATATTTATTTTTATATTCACCGCATGCACTCGTCTGACTTTACCCGAAATACTGAATGTGGTAAGGGTTCGCGTTGTTTATTTTCACGCACTCCGAGGCGGAACTCAGAAACTGTCGTGATATTTTTTCATAAATGCGTCAGGGCGACGACCGCAGAAATGCGATCCAAATCACTCGCGATAGTTTGGTAAATATTATCAAAGGTACTCGTGTAATTGAGGTCGGCTATTTCATCTCATGAAACTTGTTTAAACTCCTTTCGATAAATTACTTAGATTTTTTTGAAAAAGTGACGTCTTTCTCTGTTAAGTTTGTGAGGCAGGATAAGTGATACTGTTATATTAATAATTATCGTCGTGCGAACGTGTATCGGTTACATCCTGCAAGTTTTGACGTAGGTATCGAATTATTATTAGACATTATAAGTAAAGCTAATGTGCGTAGGTCAGTAACCGCTTAAATGCGTCATCATTATCAGAGTGGTAAAGGTTTATGAGGAAATAATATAAAAACGAAGATCGCTTAACGTCAATCGGCGGTACGCCCCTGGCATTCTGAAACGGAGCCAGCGCTTCTCCGCTTCTCCGCTCCTCACGCAGAGGGGAGTCCAGGGATTGTGGCTTAGCGGAGAGTTTTACTGGTAATTGGTCCCAATTTAGCCCCACGCTACCCTCATATTACATCACTAAAATTTTCTCCCACCCCGGCTACCAGAAAGACGGGAAGGTCGCAACTCCCCCGTATCGGCGAAACGGATCGGCGCTCGTCGGGCGACACAGTTCGTGACTTGCGCCCTTGCGCTTCTGACCTCGCCGCCAGCGCGACGGTTTGCGCCCGAGCAGAGAAAAAAATCCCGATAGCGTTAGGGTTTGAATATTGTATAAGTGGTTGTGTACCGGGCGATGCGTCCGCTGCGACGCCAGATCTAGAAGTCGGCGAAACAAATTTTAGTTCGGTAAACAAGCCCCGTTCCCAATACGGCACGCGTACGAAAAATGTACGAAGCCTAAATATATAAACGAGCGATATACGGGGAAATTTAATAAAGGAATGTTTGGGTTTAGTCCTCGAATACGGGGATCACCTTGCGGGCGGGCGGGGGGAGGGCGTGGAAACAATTTACACGAGTTCGGCGTGAGGGATCTCGCCTCATACCTACCACCTACCACCTACTACCTACTTCTCCTAGGAAGTTGTACATCCTCCGACCATTATTTATTCACCGACTACCTATAGCTCCGCTTCCCGGATACTTTGAGAGATAGATATGATCAAATATTCATTCCGATTTATACGTAACAGTCATCTTACGTTTACAGCGAAATGACTCCGAGACGTTGCCTAGCTTCAAATATTAATCCAACATCTCGGTCGCTGAGCCAGCGTGAATGTTAAACTTTTTTCGTCTAACCAAATAATAATAATACCCACAGTACAAACTGGCTTATGAAACAAAGTATTTCTACACCGCGAACAGCTTTATCTCGCAGTTTTATTTCAGTCGTTCTGCCCACGAAAGAACATTCACGAACCGAAGTTGGAATGAATTTAGTCAGTCGAATAAAATAAAATTCGATCCGATAAATATATTATGATTATTTAACCGGGTTCTGTTCATATATCCCGCGTTACTTGATGCCTTACAAATCACCGACTGGATAGCCGAAGAGGCCGTAGAGAGATAAGCAAAAAAATAATAGGCACACTCGAGTCTTCCGTTCTTAATTCTTCTGGTGGAGTTCTTTACATCTAGATCGAGATGGGAGATATTGCAGAGTCAACAGCATTCCCGACTCCAGGTAACAAGCCAGCAGGCTGAAGCTGTGCCGAGTACGTTCGGACAAAAACTCCCGTGATTAGGAAAACATCAAATGTAAAGGTAAATAGAAGTGGCGGCTTGCGCGTGAAACCCTCCTATCGTGCTGCTCAAAGTGAAACACCTTTCCTGTGTGATTTATGTCCGACAGTACCTACCGAGCGAGCGAGGGGAAAGAAGTTTTTAAAATATATTTCTAAAGAAATATGAATAAGGGCATAACTTTGCCTTTAATGAATTGTTACGGTGACAATTTCAATGGCAGACGAACCAACGAAAATTGGGAATAATTATTACTAGCCCCTTCCTCAAACACAATTTTATTCAGCCTTTATGAGACACACAAAACTGGTATCACTGAATACATTATCCTCCATGTGGCCTTACTGCAGTTTGATAGTGGCCTTATACGCCGAAACGGCTAAACACTAGCAGAACCTAAAAAAAATATTATTTTGAATATTTTCGCAGAAAGCAATCACTTTGTGGCTTGACAAATTTAAAGAAATGAAAAAAATAACTTTGTCTAAGACCACGAATGTATATATAATTTTTTGTCTCTTTCAATTCATATTATCTGTCTCTCTCTGTTCCTTGTTCATAATTTAAATGTTATTATATGTTTTTCTCATTGTTTTGTTATTTTTTTTTCCCTCTGTATGTATTTATAACGAAACACTTTATATTTTTGGTTTAGTTTAATTTTGTAACATGATGATGCTTAGGTTAAGAGAAACCGGTCGGTCATAACAACTAAAATAATATTCGTGGTCTTGACAATGCGGTTTTTTTATTTCCTTATAATAAAATTTAATCATTTTGAATTATAAAAAAAATCATTTAATTTAACATTTTATTTCAAGGTTTCTTTTATTTTATTTGGGAGACCAACAGTTTACATACAAACTAGGTAAAATATTATATGGGTAGTATTAATATGACCATTTATAGGTTTCCACTTGGGTAGTTTCCACTCTATGTAGTTTAAACTCTAAGTAGGTATGTTCTTAAATCTTAATACCTACCTACAGGTAACTGGAATTCACACAATAATAATATTGTAAGGAATTGTTATCCGTTTCAGAACTATTTTAACATTTGTAAAAAATCGGTTCATCAATGGTTGGATCTTAAAATAATCTATTTCGGTATCTATTATTAAAAGAAAATAAATCAGAATAAGGAGGCAACTCTGGAGTCGTCCCATGTTCACATACGGAGAAGATTTTATAAGATAGATAAGTAGCGATTCGAAGCTGAATACATTTTTTTCTTTCTATTTATGAAGTTTTTTAAGGGTATCCTTGTTAGGAATGGGTGCAGGATTCTTTGGGCCCTTAAACGAAGCAGGGCTGTAGAAAATACACGATGAATGGAAAAAATGTTTTTATAAATTCAACTCACAAATGGACATAAATTTATCGAGGAAGAATACTAAGCTCGATCGAAATGCTTTTATGTATTTTTGAATTTAAATTACTCAAGCCATCTAATTAGTGCGAATGCGTGTAATTACAAAAAGAAAACTAATAGTTATAAACAACGTTGCAATTAAGTAGACTCTTAAGGAAGTACTTATAAGGATAATACTGTTTTGATTAATATTTTTCCCCATTCTTAAAAAAAACTTAATGAAGAAAATGCATAATTTTGATTTTTCTGTATTGTATATTTGATTTAACTCATGTATTCTTTAATTTCCATTGTCCCAGAGTAAGTTTTTATAACTCATCGGGATTGCTATGTCTGTTAGCAAGATATTAAAATAACAAAAAAATTAAATAAAATGTAAGAAGAAGTCGGGGACGCCTGAGAAAGACATGGCACGATTAAGTAAATCAAATACTTGAATCGGGCCATGTGAAGAGTCAGAATAACACAAGAGTATATATGAGACGATGAATGAATGTGAATGAAGCAAGGAGTGTGTGCCGATACAGAGCCGTATGGCGTTCCGTCCCCTCTGCTTATCCCTGCGGAGAAGCGGCGTGAGGGCCAGTCAGTTAGTTTAGTTTAAAATAGAAAATTAAAATAAAATCTTTTTGTGTGTTTCGTAAAAACTCTTGAACGGCGAACTCTGGCGTTATTAAATTTAGACAATTTCACTATCCAAAATGTACACAAACACGTCTAAAGCCATTTCAAGCTTCATTTCAACTCTGAATATTAGTCGTTCACCACGGCGATACTGTATATTCCACTTCTAACCACAAATTTATAGCTTCCTTTTACGATTTAATATTTTCTTTATTCATTCGAAAGAGTGAAAAAGCATTTTCCTTAACGAGACGAAGTCGCCTGGCAGTATCAGTGGGTAGTAGGTACCTAGGTGAACATAAATACCCAGTATTATTTATAAATAAATTATACAGTCTTCCCCTGCGAGTAAGGAGATACTCAAATGGCCGCAGATGAAAAAAGAGACCAAAACAAAATAAAAACTACTTATGACTAACTTGATCCTTCATAAATTCCAAACTGAACAATCGCTGGAATATATCATGACCATCCAAGTGAGAATGGTCCCCTTTGAAACTTTTAAAAGGTATCCTTCGCAGGGAACACAAATAAAATAAAACTGAAACATCTCCCAATCCAACCTGCTCTGCTGATAACACATAAAATTTTATAGTAAAAAGCGGTAACTTTATTTTTGTATTTTTTACCGATTTAATTTGATTATTTATTCTTCGGATGGATAAATCATTTCTGATTTCTTTTGCGGGACATGTCCACGGATATTCTTGACGTGAAAAGAACTCCGCGTTAGGAATAAGTGATGTTACATGAATAGATAGTTTAAGTTCGATTTTCTCCACTATCTTATTTTTATATGCTGTAGTACTGCCTACTCAAAACCGTACGATTTTTATAACGATTATTGTCTCCGGCTATTTACATATTTTGGTTTTAATTATTTTTTTTTAATTACATACATTTTTACAAAATTTCAACTATGTTTTAATTTTATTTTATTTTTTAAAAAGAAAGACAAACATTCTCGGGTTACGAATAACCTGACAATATTTGAACTCCTACTGCCATCATAAAAAGCGGAAGATGTTGCTTGTGTAATGATGGAGGACTTAGCCAGCACGGGAATTGAACGCACGACGCCCGGGTGGGAAACCGACGCGTTTGTCCACTCAGCTACCGACCGGTCTTTTTCTAGACTTAATCTTTTAAAACTTTTTTTTTTAACTTCTAATGGGGTTTTTTATAATAATAATAATAATGATACTTGGCTTATTTATATAGCGCAGTTTTTGAGAAATATCACCTCAGTGGCGCTTTGCAAAACTTAAAATCTATGGCTAAATTTACCATAAAACTACATACTTAGGCTAAGCGAAACCGGTGGGTCATAAAAATTAAAATTAAATCTATGGTCTTTTACAAAGTTATAATTTAATTTTCATTAGTTTAACTAACTAACTAACCATCACGCCGTTTCTCCGCAGGGGTAGGCAGAGAGGACGGACCGCCATACAACTCTGTCTCGGTACACACTCCTTGCTTCATTCACATTTATACATACTCTTCTGTTATTCTCTGTATGACTCTTCACATGACCCGATTCAAGTATTTGATCTACTTGATCGTGCCATGTCTTTCTCGGGGATCTTCGACTTCTTCTTTCATTCACTTTCGCATCATATATTCTTTTCACACTCCTTCCTTCGTTCATTCGCTCTACATGCCCAAACTTATTTCATCACTTTAATGCAATTTATGCCACACGGGTAGAATTACTACTTACGCATTAATAATTGATATTGTAAGTGATAAGAAAACTACGAATCTAAGTATATTTATATAGGTACATGGTAATCGTTGCTTAAGCTATCAGAGTAAAGCACATTAGGGGGTGAGTATTGTTTGCATTGATCAACCATTTTTGGAGTCTCCTCATTTGGGTTCGAATATTTGTAACTACTGTTAAAAGCATTTTTCGTTTACTCGGTTGGAAGCGTTTTTTCAATCCATAAGCACGTTGTATGAGATTTATTTAGAAATGTTCTCGAGGAATAGACTCGGAGCACTCGCCGGCCTCTGACAACGTCATTTAATACGACTGAAAATGTCTGATGACACTTCTCCATACATCAACTCGGAAAGCACTCGCTCTGTATTAATTTCTTTTGCCACTCAAAATACATAAACATACCCGTATGCATATCAACATTTTTGTCGAGAGAAAAATATCTTAAATGTTGGCGGACGGGAATATTTGTCTCGGGTAAAAGTCTTCATTCGAGTGCTCAGCCAACCGAAACAATTTAATGCGAAGCGATATTCTAACTAAAACAAGATCTCGTTAAGTGCACAAGAATATTTTTGTGTGTTACTTTTATTTTGTATTATTTTCGTCATCAAGAATTTCTACAAAATCCCATCATTTGTAGGTATTTTCACCTCTATTGAAACTAACTAACTAACTAACTAACCATCACACAGTTTTCCCGCAGGGGTAGGCAGAGAGGACGGACCGCCATACAACTCTATCTCGGCACACACGTTTTGCTTCGTTCACATTTATACATCGTCTCATACATACTCTTTTTTTGTTCTGACTCTTCAAATGGTTCGATTCAAGTATTTGATTTTCTTGATCGTGCCATATCTTCTTCGGGCGTCCTCGACTTCTTCTTCCGTTAATTTTGCATCATATTTTGTTTTCACACTCCTTTCTTCTTTCATATGCTCGACATCCCCAAACCATCTAAGCTTCCATTTCTCGAATCCTATTCATTACGCTTACATCAGTCTTGCATTCTTTCCGTATATCCACATTTTTAACACGGTCATTCATGGTTTTACCGCACATACGTCTCAGGGATCTCAGTTCCACAGCATTCAGTCTACTTTCATCCTTACTCTGCCAGTTCCATGCCTCACTTCCATACATCGGGGTTGGTGTAAGCAATCAATTGTGAACTGCTAGGTTCGCTTATTCGGACAATTTCTTATTAGCGCCAACAGCGTTCAGTCCTCCATCAATGGAGTTTCCTGCATTATCTCAATATCGTTATTCTTACTCTTACCTCTATTTAAAAATATATATATATATACACGAAAATATAATTACTGTCGACTTCTCTTCTGCGTGCCCTATTCTTTTGAATAAGTTGACAATATTGCAAAAATTCTTTTTGTCCTCAACCGACCGGAAGATCTCATCAACACCTCGTACACCTGTTCACTGACAAATGTTCCTCAACCGCGAAAATCACCTTCGTCCTTTATCCCTTTGCCTTCCACTCTTTTCGTGACTAATTTCAAAATGTAGCGCTTATATTTCTCTTATATGTCTCGGGTATATTTTACTCAATGGTACTGTACAATTACATAAGTAAAAAAATCACTATTTTCGTAGAAAGCAATTACTTTGTGGTTTGACATATGTAACGATTGTTCCGCATGTTGTATTGGTAAAACAACCCGTAATGTCAATGTTAGAATAAAAATACATTTTAGATGTTTAAATAACCACCGTTTTTCAGAATTCGCCAATCATCTTATTGAAAAAGATCATACCTTCGAAAAATCACCGGTGCTCATATTCTCTATACAAATGGTCATGGTAACAGATCAAATAATTTTGAAGCACTAGAAATACAGAAACCCATAATAGTCAGCTAAATTTGTCCAGTTTTCCAATATTAAGTAAATCTCCTGTAAATTGACTATTCCTTAATCACCTTCTCAGTTGACGTTTTGCCTCTTTCAATTTATATTAATAATAATAATAATATTTGGAGAATTTGTATAGCGCCGTTTTTGTGAAAAATCACCTCAAAGGCGCTGTACAAATCTTAATTTCGACTTAATATTAATTCCTAGTTTATATTATGTATCTCTTTCTCTCTGTTCCTTTGTTGTAATTTAAATGTTATTCTTTCGTTTTCTCACTGTTCTCTTATTTTTTTAATATTGTGTTCTCCCTCTGTATGTACATATATATAATAACCACACACTATATATTTTGTTTAGTTTAATTGTATATCCCGATGATGCCTAGGCTAAGCGAAACCGGTCGGTCATAAAAATGAAAATAAAATCTGTGGTCCTCTAAAAATTCATTTCATTAAAAAATCAATAAAAAATTCGACTTTTTTCGTTTTTATCCGAGCAAATACTCGTACACTGAACAATTCTTTATTCAAATGCTTTTTTCCTGTTAGATACACAGTAAGTACCCGTGTAACACTTTTTCCATCAATTCAACGTGAAATCGTGATAACTGTCAGTCATGTTTCATCTCCGAGCTCGGAATCAGCTTGATGTATGGGCGCACACGTGGGTCTATTAACGGTAAGTGGTGGAGCTGCAAGACTGGAGTGAATTTATTGTTGTTGTCATACGATTTGAATGTGAGAAAGGGATGCGTCTCTCGGCGTGGAGTTGACATCGGAGACGGACCAGCCAAAGTAACGAAACTAAAAAAATGTCTGAAAATATTGTGTTTCCAGCTTTGGGGTGGGAGTATCGATGGACAGATTGACGACGACACGTAAAGTTGTTGAGTCTGGGATTCGTTTCTGACTAACTAACTAACTAACCATCACGCCGTTTCCCCGCAGGGGTAGGCAGAGAGGACGGACCGCCATATAATAATAATGAAATCTAAGATGTAAGTTACTAGTTATAAGTTATACTCAGTAGTAAGTTACAAGCCATAAGTCCTTATTGTAAGTCACTAGTTGAAAATATTAGTTGTAAGCCATTAGTAATAAATCTTCTGTAAGTTATTAGTTATAAGCTTAAGTAATAAATTATAGGTTAGATGAATTAATTTGTAAAGCGCCCTTGAGGTGATCTTCCCACAAAAACGGCGCTATAAAAGTAATCCATTTATTATTATTATTATTATTAACTCTGTCTTGGCATACACTCTTTGCTTCATTTACATTCATACATCGTCTCATACATACTCTTCTGTTATTCTGACTCTTCACCTGACCCGATGCAAGTATTTGATTTACTTGATCGTGCCATGTCTTTCTCGGGCGTCCTCGACTTCTTCTTCCATTCACTTTCGCATCACATATTCTTTTCACACTCCTTTCTTCGTTCATTCGCTCTACATGCCCGAACCTAATCATTCCGCTCACATCAGCCTTGCGTTCTTTCCGGATATCCACATTTTTAATAAGGTCATACATGGTTTTAACGCACATACGTCTCAAAGATCTCATTTCCACAGTATTCAGTCTACTTTCGTCCTTTCTTTGCCAGTTCCATGCCATTTGTTTCTGATTGGTATAAATTTCGGTGTCTTTAAGGAATACAATGTGGCCTATCAAAAACTCAATCAAGAGGTCTGATTGGACGTAGTTATGCAGAAAGCATCCAACACCAGAAAGATGAAACCGAGAAAAGCGTGTTTGAAAATATGACGATACAAAAGCATTGAAATGCGTAATCGGCATTATTAAAGCATACTATGGCATTTGTAAAGTGAATATCAGTGTTTATTTTTTCTTTATGAGAATTATTATAAATAGGTAGTTTATAATCTATTGATATATTTATTAAAAAAATATTATTTTTCCTATGTTATCCTACATTTTAATGTTTCTAATCAGTTAAATATCTGTTATGTGCGTAAGTAAAAATTGAATTACCAAAAATCTATTGCATTTTTAAGCTCGATTTTGGCAAATTGTGGGTTGGTCGCTTTCTGCATAACTACATACAATTAACCGACTAAATCAACCAAAAGAAAATGTATCCGAACCCATATATATCCTGGCACACATTCCTTGTTTCATGCAAAAGCATACATACTTTTCTGTTATTCTGACTCTTGACTCGAGTGTTGTATTATATGTTGATCGTGCCATATCTCAGACCTCTCCAACTTTTTCTTCAAATCATTTGCTCTTCATATTATATTCTCATGACATTCCTTCATGTCCATCCAATCTACGTGTTAAAATCAACCCGCTTTGACCTCTTCCAACTCTCCTCCACTAGACGAAGAAGAAGAATCATCTTTCGTAAACTAGTTAACTACGCTTACATCGGCCTTGCATTCATTCATTCAGATGTCCTCCAACCTAATTCGGTAATACGTGGTTTCTCCGTACATATACTATATGAAAATAATTTCTACTGACTTGTATTTGAAATCTTAATTCCGCTGTATACTGTTCTCGCTTTATTTTATAATATTTTTTTATTAGCAAAATTGCACTCAGTCGTCTATTGATTGAATTTACTGCATTCACCCTTCTGTCAATATCCTTATCAGACTTACCGTTTCTCGATCTATTTTGGCTGTTCAAATACTGCTGTGTCAAGTAATATTTGATTTATAGGTGAGAGGTGAAAAACAAAACGATGAATATGTTCACTAATTGCAATTTCCCTTAGCTCTGAAACTACCAGAAAGAAATGCTCGACTATTTGCTTGCCAGGAATCCAGTGGCCACTGAGTAGGACATTAAGAATTGAATCATTAAACTCCGGGAGAATGGGGACTGTTCTAGTGTCAGCAATATTTTAAGTTATTTAAAACGCATATAATTGCATCTAACTCTGTCACCGAGAGCAGTAGTCACTCCTCTGAAATGCGCCAGGCGAAATACAGAGGATGGAATTGCATTTTCAGTATGTGATGTGCTTTCACGATCTCCTAATTAGTACATCAACTAGATACATAGAATTTAGCCAATTTTGTCACAGAAATATAATTACGTAACGAATGACTCTCACTAGCATACCATAGGTAGTCCTAGGTGCGACAAGCGTTTTGTCCTTCGCCCTTCACTTCTACCAAACATGACACGCGAGCGAATACGCCAATTCGAAGCAGATATCCAAAGCAGTACCAACGTGTACCTAGTACCTATCATGTTCCGTATAATGCTAAACTTGTTGACCTTTCATTTGAGGTAGAAAAGTGTTCTCGTAATATATCGTTATACCAATCAAGTGGGTGATCTATTGCGCATCCAACAAACTCAAAAACCATTGAACAAAGAAGCGCGGACTATGCCTTTACAATACAATTAATTAAATTAATAACACGATTACTCAGACGTCAGCTAAAAATGCAGCAGATAACACACGAGAAACTCTGACGGAACATTTGGCCCGTCCATCCAGCTTGACCAAACCATTTGTATAATTCCCTACCTAGGAGTACGGGTATGTCTCTGCGAATTGTAAATGAATTAATTTATCTGTGGATTTGCTTCAACATACTGGGAATATTTTAGTTAGAGTGCACCGTATTTTGTAACGCTTCAGCTACTATCCCGACACAGTCTCGCATGCGTTTAAGCTCTAAATAATATTTGGATTATTTTACTAGGCACATACGTTAGCGTTTAAAATTACGCGCAAAATAATCATTGCTATAGTCCCTAGTTTCTTAGTTACGACTAAAAGGTTTTTTTGTTTCCCACGGATTTAGTTGGCATTCGAATGACGCAATCTTTGTCTTATTCATTTTATTTTCATCCACTTTGTGGTGTGAACCGTTTTTTAGTTTATAAAACTATGCATTCCCTGAAAATTACCAATAAAATAATGTTTTACGGAAACTCTTGGTCTTAAAGAAGCTTAAAATAGGCAATCTCTAAAATCTTTTGTGTAAACGTATTGAAAAATAAGTTTTGATGCTTTTAAATTGTTTAGTTCTGTCCGTTGAAAGTATCTTCTTGCCAAAGTAACTAGATTCGCATTCGGCTAAAGAACAAATTTAACCATTGACGCGTATGAAGCAGTCGCGTTCGTAATTTGGCATCGAAAATTTGGGTCACGCCTCTGCCAAAAATCTCTGTCAGCTTAATTATTGTGGCATGTCGACATTTTAGCTTTATGTAAGATAGCACGTTAACGTTCAATAAAGATAACTTCTAGAATTGCATTCGAGGAAAAGGTACACGCTCTTGCAATATAATATCAGAGGCACTCATTAACTTTAAGTTATTTGGCACAGATTTAATGTCGTATCAAGAATATCATGAAACAGCTGTTTTCTAAAATTTGCGATCGTCTAAGACTGCTCGCGCAATATTTAGTAAAATATTTAACGCCGGGAGTGCACGAGACGAGACGCACCACGAATCAAAGTGATCAACACACACATCTGCATTAGAATGTGAGGACTTCGTCTCTGGTGACATCCGCGTTAATTTATTGCCATCGGCAGCACAGCTTGGGTCACATTATAATGCGGCGGGTGCTAATGAGAGCTCCCGACCGATCTCCCGAAGAATGCTGTGCGCCTGGTCGCTGGGCGCAGCTTGCATGCTTCAGCCCGACCCGAAAATTCGATTTGAGCTTTTTACCAAAATAAGGTTAGGTGTCCTATCCGAGGGCTGAAGACAAGACGGACGGGGCCCGCGACACCTCCCGACTTTTATTAAATTCACTGGAAAAAAGGATTAATCAAAGTTACAATCTCAAATAAATTTGTGGATGTGTGATGATGGTGTAAAAGTACTGTAAATGTTTGCATGTCTGTAGATGATCCAATGCCAATCTTTGAATGATGTGTGTGTTATTGTATTTTTTCGCACATAGGTAAATAACAAAACTTGAAATGTTATTAATCATAAAATGGTGTGTTTTTTTTTTTACGTTAAGTTTTGGACGCTGCTTGTCATTTCTCGTTTTGCCAAGAATTAATTTGTGACTCTGGTCGACAGGGGGAAAGCGAAGACTCCGGAGAATATATAATTATCACGGGTGTCCGCGTGTCACATCTATTCCTAGAAGAATGTTCTATAGCCGAAAAGCTGCCATCCATTTTATCCTTGTATCATTCCATTGCGTGGAGAGGCAAGGAGAAATCCGCTCAATGGAATTCCGCAGCGTCCGCCGTGGCGACTTCTCACAAAAAGGGACTAATATTGCCCCAAGAATTGAGTAAACGCACACGGTGTTTGTCGGCCTCTGTGGAGAATCGCAAAAACAATTGAAATTACTTCTTTAATACGAATTTATTTCTTTATCTCGGCCTTTACAGAGCTGGCCGCCGCACGATGGTTAAGATGCAAGATATGGGCAAATATATACACAGAAAGGTTCAGTCGCGCTCGCTGCCCGCAAACCACTTCTGGCATTTTCATGAGCTGACTGCGGACTCTGACTGCTGACCTATCACTAGATTATCTTAATATGTATAACATTAGCATGCTGCTACTGTAGACAGATTAAAATCGTCTTTTGCGATTTCAAACCAACCGCGAAGGAATACCTACAACTCAATTAAACAAACTCGAATATGTTCATAAGCTGGGTGAAATAGAATTCTACAACAATCCCGATGTTTAGCAGTGAGGAATGGAACTGGCGGATGAAGGACGAAAGTAAACTAATTGCAGTAGAAATGAGATCCCTGAGGCGTATGTGTTAAACCATGCACGACCGTTGTATATGTCCATAAGCGTAATAAAAAAGACGCCCAAAAGATGATATGGCACGATCAGGTTAATCAAATATTGACGAGTCGGGTAATGTCACGAGTTGACAGAACAGAAGAGTACGTACGAATGTAAATGAAGCAAGGAGTGTGGGCCAAGACACTTGTGTGGCGGTTACCTCAGGGACAGTTCTGTGACGTTCAACGGGGAAACGGCGTGATGATTATTTAGTTTAGTAGAGAAAAAACAATGTGTTAATATTTTGAAATTTTCAGTTTTTACATCACATCTTATTATTAGTGGACTTCTGAAATGTCGGTTAGCCGCCACCGCGGATACATTTGAACCGTCGCCTCCGCTCCTTTTTTTCTCATCTTCGATGGCTGTCTCCGCGCGGTCGATTTTATTTTTTTCCGTCCCGCGGTGCATCTCGACCGAGACTCGGATCTGACGTCCGAAATAGCTCCCGCGATGAGACAATTTGCATTCCACCGCCAGAGAGCTGACTCCACGCACACAGGCGGGCCGTAGGACTACTCGCAACGCCGGCACCCGGCCCTATGGACCACAACCTGGCGCACTGAACAACAATACTCATTTTTATAAATAATTTGACCAGACGGGCGAAGGGTCTGGAAAAGTAATCAGAATTTTTCGAATGAAACTCATCAACTTTGCGTACTTCTCCTTATTTTTAACAAAACGCCAACCGGTTTCGCCGCAAACGTTCCTTCGTCGAAACGAAGACGGAATTACAGTGTTTTATTTGACAATTCATCAAGTCACCAGTTACTAACTAACTAACCGTCACGCCGTTTCCCCGCAGGGGTAGGCAGAGAGGACGGACCGCCATATAACTTTGTCTTGGCACACACTCCTTGCTTCATTTACATTCATACATCGTCTCATACATACTCTTCTGTTATTCTGACTCTTCACATGACCCGATTCAAGTATTTGATTCACTTCATCATGCCATGTCTTTCTCGGGCGTCCTCGACTTCTTCTTCCATTCACTTTCGCATAATATATTCTTTTCACACTCCCTTCTTCGTTCATTCGCTCCACTTGCCCAAACCATCAAAGCGTCCCTTTTCTTTCTATAAAAGTGGTCAATGCTCATTTCTGAAATTAAAACTATCAAAAGCAATTTTCTAAACAAAGGAAATGTTAGGAAAAGAGATATAATACAACATTATCTAGTATCGAGATAGATATTCTGGAATTTTTAATTTTTGTTGAAGATCAAAGAAAAAAAAATCACGCTTTTCATTTCAAGAATAAACCAATTATATCAGCATCCGCCGAAAATCTCCGATGAGAAATATATTTCTTCGCAACTTTTCATTTTATGAGATAAATCGAGCACGCTTCGAATGGCTCCATTTAAGAAAACTACAGGATTCATTCCTCATCCGACGCGTCAGATCAAACGCTGCCACAAAGCGGTTGTTGGGAATATTTTTGCGATGGCAACTTTTTTCCCGTCCGATTGAATAAATACGAGAATGCGCGCCAATGGCATGGGATACACGGGCATCCGATACGCGGCTGTGCCAAATTAATTTAGTGTTTACTGTCAGGGAAGTGCCAGCATTTTTGACAACATGACGCTAACTCACATACCCGTCGTCTTGGGCGGACGGAAATAGATCGCGCGACAAGGACGGCGCGGTAATCGCCGCGAGATGTGAACGCGCCTCCTCGCACCAAAGGCTACCCCTGCAGATATCACAAATAGTCAATCACCTCTCCCAGTGCACGCTTGTACATGGTACAACGCACAACCCAATACATTTCTTCAACAAACTCATCTTTGGTACAATTCACTAAACTCTGTGAAATTCGAAATATTGGAACAATATCAATCAATTTACGTATTAGACAAACACGCCAGACATTTTCCTGACTCGGGTGTGGCTAGGGCTAGGGCTAGGGTATTTGTACATCCATTCATAACACATATCGACTTTACGTTTTGTTTATTTGTGTAACCACTTTTTCACTGTATTATTTTCAGCAAAAATATAAGATATAACCTCAAAAACCGTTGAGTTATGTCATGCTATGTCACATAACAAAACCTAGTAGGCGGAGTCGCCGGAGACAAACGCGGGAGACGGAAAACATGGTTACATACCTAAAAGTGGTGCGATATTATGTGAAAACTTGTCTTGTCTCTTTCTCTCTCACGGTTTACGACGTAAAAATATTTTATTTCCCCTGGAGAAAGTGATTTATCGTAAATTTGTATAGGTTGGGTAAAAATATTTAGCTCTCTCCATATGTACGAGTATTTTTAATTCAAGGCTACAATTCACTAAACCCTGTGAAATTCAAAATATTGAAACAATATCAATCCATTAATGTATTAGAAAAACACACCAGCCAAGAGATTATCTTTCTAACCACTTTGCAGTCTTATCAAACTTCAGACCTACCATGTTTCTCCAATGCACAAAATGTTATAATCTGTAGTTTTTATACGTCTAAAGCTATCAATGGGAAGATTCAACAAAGTATGCATTATCATAACCATCAGTTTGTTCAATTAATCATATAACACGCAACTTTCTTCTTTCGAGTGAAGATTATCGCACTAAAGATCCATATCCACTAAGGTAGGAAATGATTTATTATTACATCGTCCACATTGTACCGTTTATAAATAAACATATTAATTGAACCATTTTATTGGTATTCTTTGCCTCGACGGGGAAGTTCCAGCCGCAAGTCGCTGGCTAGTTAGTGAGACACCGAGTCGTTAGTTAAAAAACATTTTATTTTCGAGGAGACGCGCTTTTTCTTCGGGTTTATGAATCAGCGTTCATACGTTCATAGTCTAGGTTGGCTAGTAGCTTCGCGGTCTTCCTAGGTGGCCGCACCTCTTCAGACAGTTCAACAAATGCCCCATACAGATCTGTAATGTTTCCCATCCGTCTTGAGGAGAAAAAACTGATTGGCGAGATAGAGAAACCAGTGCCGGCTGGGCTCCCCGCGGTCAGCGCAATTAAGAAACAGAACACTCTTCAGAATCTTTCTGGTCCATTGGGACCGTTGGGCTCTTCTTCCTAGTCTTGGTCAACCAATAATATTAACGCTATTTTTTACAGAATCATCACACGCTCTTTGTATGCCTGCCATCTAAGCAAGTTCTTTATTTTTATTTTAGATAATTGATCATTCCTCTACGTAACAGGTTGGGAATAATTACCTTGCGTGAAAGATGTAGAAATTGATCGTCGAAATTGGAGAAATCATTAAATTAACAAGCGATGGTAACAGTGATATAATCGACAAAGCCAGATAAAAGAAATTTCAGAGCTCCTATGATATTTAAAAAAATCCAAGAATTAGCTAGTTTTTTAATTTATTTTTTCTTGCTAACTAACTAACCATCACGCCGTTTCTCCGCAGGGGTAGACAGAGAGGACGAACCGCCATACAACTCTGTCTTGGAACACACGTCTTGCTTCTTTCACATTTATACATCGTCTCATACATACTCTTCTGTTATTCTGACTCCTTACGTAGCCCGATTCAAGTATTTGATTCACTTGATCGTTTCATGTCTTCCTCGGGTGTCCTCGACTTCTTTTTCCATTCACTTTTGAATCATATACTCTTCTCACACTCCTTTCTTCGTTCATTCGCTCTACATGCCCAAACCATCTAAGCATCCCTTTCTTGATCTTATTTATTACGCTGACATCAGCCTTGCATTCTTTCCGGATATCCACATTTTTAACACGGTCTTACGTGGTTTTACCGCACATACGTCTCAGGAATCTCATTTCCACAGCATTCAGTCTACTTGCATCCTTTCTCTGCCAGTTCCATGCCTCACTGCCATACATCAGGGTTGGTATTTTTTTAAACTTATCAATAGTTCTAACTTCCCGGAGGCACTGAAATTGTAGCATTCCTCGTGATGCAGCAAACATGATAGATACATCATTTTGACGACACGTATACAAAAAAAATGGCAGGTGAATTATATAACAGCATTGACTCTTATAAATTATTATACTTCGATGGAGGTGACCACGGGGTTTCATCAGGACTGGCGACTATTTCTTTAATTTGCTGTGACGTTTTACAAATATCGGTGCCACTTGATCTGCGAGTTAATTAACAATGAGACAACCTATTGTTTAGCTTACCTACTTGTACCTATATGAACACTTTTTCCATTAAAAAGAAACAGACCCAGTTCCACCATCTTCAGTAAAAATGAACGTTTTTTTTAAATATCATTTTCCAGAGTTAGAAAACAATTTTAGTATCGCCCTGGCCTTGAAATGGTTTTAGCTATGCTGAGTGATAAGAACTGAATACTTGGGATCGGTAGGTAGCTTGGAGTAAAAATATATATGGAGAGAGAGCTAGATATTTTTACCCAACCTATACAAATTTACGATAAATCACTTTCTCCGGGTTTTTGCGTCGTAAACCGTGAGAAAGAAAGAGACAAGACAAGTTGTCACATAGTATTGCACCCCTTTTAGTTATATAAGCATGTTTTCTGTCTCCCGCGTCTCCGGCGATCCCGCCCACTACATTTTGTTATGCGACATAACTTAACGGTTTTTGAGGTTATATCCTGTATTTTTGTTGATAACAATACTGTGAAAAGTGGTTACAAAAATATACAAAACATTATGTCGACATGTGTTATGAATGGATGTAAAAAGGTGTGTCCATGAAAACTCTAGCCACGCCCGAGTCTGGAAACAAATAACAATCCTGACTACGGTGTTTCGAAAAGCTATTCTTCCTGGTATATTATTGCTCTGAGGTAGGTACATACATTTTATAATTTGTCTTCCTTCAGCCTATTTTTTTCTAAATTGGGATGCTATAGTTTCCCTGGCTCTGGGCAGTTGAAGCTCTAGTGCGATATGTCATAAAATAAAATGAAGTGCTGTAGCGCAACATCCTGTACGTCTTGTTAGCGGTTGAGCCAGTTCTATGGACAATACAAAGATAGGCCGCTCCCTAGGCCAAGTATTGCTTCAACCCGTTCTGATAGCAGCAGGGGTCGGCTATCTCTCGAGCCACTAGCCTTTGTTGCACCGCTGGGGCCATCATTCAAATCCCGGGGATTCTTCACAGTCGGTCCAGCCTGTTAGCCCTGCTGCCCCGTTGGCCTGTTATTCTGTTACTCTCTTATTCTGTTCTGTTATCTGCGGACTCGTGTGGGTCGGGCTGATCCAGTGCGATCGTCGGTTCATTACACGAGAGCGGGTCAAGATGGCAGTCTGTCATTGGACGTGGGACGTTATTGTCGGCCATTGTTGATACTATTACATGTGTCCGGAAGATCAACCCTATGTTGCTAAATGGCGATGCATCATCCACTGATATAATTTTACTCTTGTACGGATAACTTTCCCGATACAGGAATGTGCGTTTCACATGTACTCGTCTGTTACAATATTTGAAAATACACTAAATGGTTGTATCTAACGAGAGAGCTAAGTGTGTTTATTATGAGTAAGAAATCTAAAGAAGACAAAATAACATTTTAGTTGGCAGGAAGATGAAAACTTTACAATAATTAATCTCGGAATTTAAAGAGTCGCCAAGTAAATCTCCGGGCATTGCGTCCGAACGCGAGAGAGAGGCAAGAGGCAACCGGACTATTTATAATAATTTAATGATAATATTTTTCATCCAGTTGATCCGTTTGGATCTCGCCTCTAAACAATTCCGCCGAATGTTTCGTCTTGCACAGGCGAAGTGCTCGGCAAAAAAAGCTTCTTCGTGGGCGGCAGAGTTGAATTCCTCTCGCAGCCGAAATGGCGGAGCCGCACTAACAGCGCCGCTGCGTCTTCTGCTGTTTGTCAGTGCTTAATTGTTTGCGGAGTCTGGCCGGTTTACGTTTGCAGCCATCTCCGAGGCCCGCTGTCGTCCTGGTAAACTATTGTGAGATAGTCAAGATGGGAGTGCGAATGCGATTATCATAAGGCCTATTTATAATTGCTCGCCGTTTATACAGCGAAAAGGAAAGCACGTGCTGCTGTTGTTTTAACAGTTCGCTCACCATGGAATACTTTACTACTATACGCAATACGCAATGTAAACCTAAATTTAAATCCTCTAATTTCCACTTTCTTAATGTGTTTACTAAACGCGTCATTATTCCCATGTAACAATGTTCCAACGTCTGTTCCGTAGGTACTAGGTATCAATGATTCCACATTATGTAGGCATGAACAAAGTATCGATTTCATCTGAAACTTAATAAGAAGGAATAAAGTATTTACTATCAGGTGTAAGGTAATATTATTGAGATGCGTTTGCAAACTGGCTGGGTCGGGTCACACAAGTAACGAGTCTCATCTCGTGTGATAGAGTGGGAGGAATGCGGTGGACTTTTATTTTCCATGTTTCATCCGGAGCTTTCCAATCGCATTTAGGCACTTTGGATTTGAGTTATGTTACCAGAATCCCCGCTTCTTATAAATCCGAGAGATGCTTTTCGAGCGTGTTGAGGCTGTACCTACTTGTCGCACGAGGTAATGGAAGCACCTCTTATCTTAATGTGGAATATATTCATAGTCCATCATGTAGATCGATAGCTGAATCTTGCGAAAGAAAGTGTCTATTTATCTCGGTGATAAATTAGGTATAACGAACATTATTTGCTTTGTGGAATCAATTAATGAATATTTATGTTCGGTCGTTTCCTTTCTCGGCGCCATTAAGAATTAATATCACTTAACACAGCAAACACACATGGTCACGGAACATTTTTACATATTTCAAAATGTCAACGGCACAAAAATAACATTTACCATCAATTTACATAGTTCGCTATCGTACCAAACCACATTCTCATCTCGGCGGGCACACATTCTACTCGCGACAATACAATCATGTTCCCGATCCATCAGGGCCGATCACTGAGCCCAGAGGACCGAGGCAGTGAGACAGTGAGGCAGTGAGGCAGTGAGGCAGTGAGGCACCAGCGGAGGAGAACTGTTCCACGCAAGCGGTTGAGCCCTCCTAAGCAATCAGTGTATGGAGTTAGTATTCAACCTATCCACACTACAAGTAAAGTCAATCTTATACGAAAGCCTGCCCATCAAAGTATATTCCAGCACACTTGTATATAATTCATCCAGCATTCGAGCCTGTTGTGATTTCATTAAAAAAAATCCCCCACATCTTCGAGGAGAGACGGGAGATGATGGGAGAAGAACGAAAGAAGCTCGCGCACCGCTGATTGAGTCTGACTCCGCGAGTACGATTTCATTTCATCACTCCGGAGTCCCGCTGTGAGACTGGCTCATCTGAGCCGAGCCGAGGAAGGGTATTGTTACCACAGCGACCCCTCACGATGACACAAAACATTATCATAAAGCCTGTACTTGTACGACTGGATAATATAGCTCCGAAGACATTACTGCGATCGACACTAAACTCGTAAACGACCGCTTGATTGATTTGTTCATTTGCAAATGTGATAAAAATGTTAATTGCGTGCCTTTGTGGATATTCATTAACTCCATCGTTGGTCTTTCAACAGTGAGACTTATTTTTTTATCATAATACATCAGTAGAAGATAACGAAGTCAAGAATTACTGTGGTAAATCTACGTTTTTTTTTAAGTTCAATGCAGGTGTTCAAAAACAATGCTCTACACGTTAAAAAATCATTACTGGTTATATATTTATTTAAATTCGCTTATTAAAAATGTCAGATTCAAAATCATGGCAAAGTTTGCTTTAAAACATCAGCTTACATCTCTATCTTCGGTGATGACAAGGTAGTATTGTGATACTGTTTGTAAAGCCACTATTCTTTGTTCCGACTACAGTGGAATCACGAATTGACTTGTGAGGAGGCGATAACAGCCGGGGTCTCTCGGCTATCGGGGAAACAATACATATCTCGTAAGTATTACGTATGAATAATGAATATATCAAATCAGAAAACAAAGATAAGGGTCTTCGTAAAAAAGGGCAGGAGGAAATAATGATTTATAAAAGAATATCCTATTTTTATCTATGCTTGGTGATAATACTTCTTGGTTATAATAACTTTACTAACTAACTAGTTCCCCATTGCGCCCTTCCCCCAGTTATAGGGATAGAGGAAGGACTACAGAACACTTCGGTTTTGGCCTACCTTGTTTGTTAATTCACACGCATACGTGGCGATGGTGTATTTATATTTCTTTGAGAGTCCACAAATTTTCTAAATAAATAAATAATTGAAAGTTCACCTAAAAATAAAATACTCGTATAATGATATAGGAATATGAGAAAGCAACTGTACACCGTATATCAAAGCAAAAATAAAGGGCTAATATTAGTGATGATGATGATATAATCAAGCTCAAAAATGACGAATTCGAGACACTCAGTTCTAAATCACCGAGAATCGATTTGTATTTAAAGACTTTCACTTAAAGCGAACGACATCGTAAAACTCGGCACCCCCCTCCGGGCAGCGCAGCCCACCCGCCGCGGACAGTTTCCCGACAAATCGCAACAACTGTTACATCTGTAGATCCGGAAAATCTCAGTACAGTCAGCGGAGAAAATTACATCCGAAATCCTTGAATCGAGAGAAATAATGGCCAAATTGGAGGGGGTGCCCCGTGGCTACTTCCTGCAGGGCTGGAGCGGTCGTAAAAACGCAGAGTGGAACTGACTTGTCCAAAATACTGGCGCTTGTTTATTTTCTGGCTTCGAGTAATAATGGGGTTGACTAGGAGCATTTTAAATGTACACATTTCTTGAATCAATCTTGATGGGTTCTCATTTACTCATTCTACACATCTGCAATAGTGCTTTCCCATCGTTGCGTGAATTCTCGCTTTTTCTTCTAATTAAAAACACCAGGTTACAGGTTAGGAACATTTCCGATGCCCATCTCCAGAAAGGTACCGGGCATTACTGGTTACTGGTTACTGGTCGGGTGATGAAGGACGTACATCGATCGACCCCTCAACAGGCTGAGCTGAAGTGCAGTCCAGCTCCGAGATCCGCGCCTGCACAGCTTGATGGAGTGCTAAGTGGATGTACAGAAAGATGCAGGGAATATCCAGTCAACGCAACGCTGCAGGGGTCTGATCGCCCGTCCGATCCAATTACCCGCTTATTTGTACCGTCGCGTCGTTCACAGTTTTCTTTTACCTTTTGCCCAGCTCATTATTATTCCATCCCTCTTCGTTCGAGTAGATCGTGTTTTGTCGGCTGATAAAATAAAAAGCACACTTTCGTATGATTGACCAACGAAAAAAAAAGCTCTCCATACACACGGAATCATAAAGTTTGTTATTTTATATTTAATGTCTCTTCCTCGAGAGACTCTGAGAGCAACCTCGGGGCCTATGTCATCTTTGAGGATGCTGTGTAGAAGGCTTATTTAAAAAAAGAAAGCAGTGACGGCCGGAACATCATTTTTCAAAAGGGCTGTTAACGACCCGTTATAATGCAACAAATGTTAGAGACACGCTTTTGGTGTATCTCCAGGCTGCGCAAAAGTACAGAAGGGATCAATCACGCTAGTTCTTCGGAACGGCTTTCATTGAAATACCGGTAGAAAAAACACAAGTTTCCACTTGACGTATTTGATCTAAAGTTTGTAATATATCCGTTAAGGTAAGTGAATCTATCTAACGGTTTACCTGTTTTTGCGCAGTTAATTGTGTTGTTCTGTAGCGAAATGGATAGGGTCAGCGGCGATGTACTCGTATCCTGCATGATCGGCTCCGATGGTTAAATAGACTTCGGAAAAGAATCGTATCTGTTTATTTTTCAAATTCTGTTGTGTTAAAGGTGGAAAACGTTTTTGTCGTGGACTCGATTCAATGCAGATTTAAAGCAAAACAAGTTGAATCGAACAATGATCGGAGGAAATCTAATTATATGCCGCGATCCGTTGACGTTAAAAGACCGTGGAATTCATAAACGGCGGAACTAACCTAACTGTAGAGCACCGTAAAAAATGCTTCAAACCTTGAATTCAGGATTTTATCGACAACCGTGATACTTTCATACGTACTAATGTCTGGGTGGGTCCAGAAAAAACATTATCATATTACACTCATTAGAAAAAATGCTACACATACCCATAGACACTTAGGCACAGATTCTCTTGGTATAGTGACAAAAATAGACATCCGTAGTAATTCATCCACACGCTTACCGTGCACTCCACAACAACGCACATAACTATGTTACTATTGTAGCAAGCAGTATTATATCTTCCGATAATGTAACAATTTATGCAAAAAATACAATTATAATAGTTTGTTATTTGGTCAGTCGTAGAGGAGTCGGTCGGTACGCTAACACGCCACTCGAGCAGGAACCCGGCATCCCACGCGTTACATTGATGTCATCTCACAACACTCCGATTGATCTTATTAGGCCGAAGGGGGTCACTGTCCAGAGGCGACCATGAATCTGGGCGAGCGTTGGTCCAAGCTAAATTGGCATCCAGCATCCAGCACATGACATAATCAATTCACAGCGCTTATTGTCTTCCTGTCGTTGTGTTTATTAAATATCGTCACCGCCCAAATTGGATATCGTAAAAAAACATGAAGACATCTACAGACGCTGAAATACGATAGGTTTAGTTCGTTCTTTATTGTTTGTCTAAACAATGTAAATAATATCATTTTATTTCTATTTTCTAGCTGTTTTTGCTTTAATGGAAATCAAATTTGACCTGTTTAGCTTTTTGCGTGAAGTTGTGTTTTTTTTCCTTTTCATAATTTAACATTGACACAAAATCGTTACTGTTTTCCGCAGTTCTGCCTAAAATATTGCCGACCACCATTGACTGGCGCACAACAATAGCCATGTAATTGCCGTGGAAAAACAATACATTTTAAATTCGTTAATTGAATTTATCCACTAAAATTTATATCGGATCGCTCGACAATGTCTCCCAACTTTAATATCGTACTAATAAAACTGTCATTCCGGCAATAAAACTGAATTTATTTATCCAAGGTGTACAGAAATTCGTCGCAGGGATCAATCTACTATTTTAATGCTTCAGTTTTTAAATGAATTTGTAGTAATAAAAATACAATTACAGTTTATTTAAAATACTGGCATTTAGTTTGTTTAATGATTCAGGAAATAAATCTAAAGATTGTCCCACGCGAATCGGTGTCTAAATGCGATCCATTAAGTAATATCTAAATGAAAGAAAATTTGTAATCTCTACATTGAAATATACACTTGCGTCAACTCGGCGTTGCTTTAATAAATTGTGAAGCATATTTCACTAGATAAGCAAGTTCCAAAACCTAACGACACAGGGAAAAAAACTGATTAATTACCTCGAGATTTGGTGCATTTAACAGGGACACATAAGTTATAAGGCTCCTCCGTGGTACGATATTCATCACGGAGTAAGTAGTCCGAGAGGAAGCCGAGAGACGGGCAAAGGTGACACGCTCATCCGGTAAAAATCTATCCAGAGGAATATTAATAACTAGAGGATATTAATTTGAAAATAAACGAGATATTATTACGAGCGCGCTCTTTCCGCGATCCGCCGGCCTAGGAATTCCGGGCCCGTGAAATAAAACATGCGCAAGGTGTTCTGTCACAAAACTAATTTACAGACATACGTTAAACGAATTTATTGCCCGTCATGGACTTCGACGCACATAGGCATACGTATTTTAATGTGTCGCTCTAGAAATAACGTTACTCCGTTGATTATTATTTGTTATTATTATTTTTTTAAAACAGGAAGATAAAGTAAACGTGGAAAGATTTAGAGGGTCGTCGCAGACCACTAATGATCTAATATTTTAAGAAAATGAGAAAATATCAAAGGTATACATCAGATTTTTTTAAATAGTGGCCCTGTATTTAAACGGGCTGCAAATTTTTCAGTCTAAATGGTTTTTGAATAGTTTTGAGAATACTGTACACTGATGATATTTATCGTTACTCCAACTGACTAGCCATCACGCCGTTTCTCCGCAGGGGTGGGCAGAGAGGATGGACCGCTCTGTCTTGGCACACTTTCCTTTCTTCATTCACATGCATACATCGTCTCATACATACTATTCTGTTATTCTTGATCTTCTCCCTTGATCGCGCCATACCTTCTTCGGGCGTCTCCGACTTCTTCTACCATTCTCTTTCGCGTCACGTATTCTTTTCACACTGCTTTACTCAATCATATGAATTGTAATTAGTATGTAAAATGGTTATAAAACTTCCAGAAGTTTAGTACGCAGGAGTTGCCAGGAGAAACGTATATGTTATAATTAATTATAGATAATTTTCTTTGTGAGTGTGAACTTTTGAACAAGTGTAACTAATGTTAATTGAAATTATAAACATTAAAAATAATCTTTTCAAACCTCTACCTACCTACAAAAGTACCTAACTGTAATATATTTTTGCAGACATTATTCTATGTTTAAAATAGGCGAATTCAGACAACTGTTTTTTCTTGGTAATTCAAGTTATATTCCGTAATATCCCATGACAACTAACTGTCTATATTGGTCTATTCCTGGAGACACGTCTCGGTGACGCGATGCTGAGTGTATTGATGCATGATGTCTCGATGGTCGCGGGCGAGTGAAGTCAGTGAAGCCGCGGAAGTTAGCGGAGCCGGGGAAGTCAGTGAAGTCACGAAGGTGGCCGCATTAGGGGATGAGTGAGTACCGTTTTCCCGCTGCATCTCGGACCGAGATAATGAACTGTGGGGCTGCCAGGAGAGTAAATGCGTCGCGGAACATTAATCTCTTTACGGTTTATTTATTGCTTCGCGAGGCATCTTCCCCGCAGCTTCCCGTTCCTAGTAATGCCCCGAGCAATACATTTATATCACATATAGCTAGCAATATTACAAGCACCGGGGAGCAATTCGTCATCGTGTTCCTCCCCAAAATAATGGCATTTATACTAAAACATTATTTTTATTTATCTAACCAACTAACTAAAGATCACGCCGTTTCTCCGCAGGGGTAGGCAGAGAAGACGGACCGACACACAACTCTGTCTTGGCACACACTCATTGCTTCATTCACATTCATACATACTCTTAATTATTCTGACTCTTCACATGGCCCGACTCAAGTATTTGATTCACTTTCGTGATCGTTTCATGTCCCCGACTTCTTCTTTTATTCACTTTCGCATCATATCTTATTTTCACACTCCTTTCTTCGTTTATTCGCTCTACATGCCCAAACCATCTAAGCGTCCCTTTCTTGATCCTATTCATTACGCTTACATCAGCCTTGCATTCTTTCCGGATATCCACATATTTAACACGGTCATACATGGTTTTAACGCACATACGATTCAAGGATCTCATTTCTACAGCATTCAGCCTACTTACCTGCCTTTAATATATGTTATGCAAAAGCAAGTAATGTTTTTTCATTCTGTATTCAAACAAAAAGAAAATTACTCGGTTTTCATCTAGGCAAGTCAAGTTACATCCCATGTTTTTTTAAGGGGACAACTAGTCTTAACATAAAACGAATATCGGTAGATGGGCATTCACAGATTGGAGTATTTCAAGAAATGGAAGATTCTCGACGAGGTAATTATTTATCAGATGTCAATTAAAGTGCATTGCTCATTCAGCGTTGGCCGTCAATTCATTACGGCCTCTGGAAAAACACCACACCCCACAAGTCATCCTGTCGAATAAAACCACACGATACGCCTTTTTTATAGAATCCTGACTGAATTTAAAGCTCGGAATGAAGTTGCGTCCATAAAAAAGCCTAGAAATTATGTGACATTTAATGCCATAGTCACCCAGACAAGAAGGAATATTAAATCAGTCACATTCTTGGCGGCGTCTCACATAAATCTTTTACTTTATGGAAATAAGGATGGGTCATGAGCGTTCACTTTAACGTTCGGCCGAACACATCGCCGCTGAACTGATCCTGCCCGATGACCACAACAATTATTCTAAAACGGACGAATAAAGGACGTTCGAGCAATTAGTTACACGGCGTATTCCGCGCGAGTACATTCGCAATGCCCATATTATTAAATAATATAATCTTCTTGCCCGTACGTACGTAGAAGTGTAACACTTTAAAAATTGGAACTGGAAAAAAATTATACATTTAAGGAGCAAAAATTGCTGACGTTCACCTACTGATGAATATTAAGCTATAATCAGTACAACGTACAAAAGTGGAAAAAAAAAACACTCGTTTTCTTCCTGTTTTAAATCAGTGTTGCTATAATACGAACAACAATATCCTAAACAAAATGCTTACATGCATATAAGACATTTGCACGAAAGTTCTTATGATAAAAACAATGTTTATAAGAAGATTTTCAGACGCACTGTGCGGTGGAACAGATACATGTAATAATATCGTAGAAAGCTATCACTTTGTGATTTGACATATTTAATAAAAATGAAATAATAACTTTGTATAAGACCACGAATATTATTTTATTTTTTGTGACCGACCGGTTTCGCTTAGCCTAAGCATCGTCAGGGTGAAAAATTAAAATAAACCAAAAAATACAAAGTGTGCGGTTATATATACACACAGAGGGAGAATAAATTATAAAATAAAATAACAAAACAATGAGAAAACAATTGAATAACATTTTGATTATAAAAAAGAAATAATTTAATTAAAATAATATTCGTGGTATTATACGTATTTATTATCTCATTTCCTTAAATATTTCAAACCACAAACTGATTGCTTTATAAGAAAATATAATAACTACATACTTATAGTTATATTGACTTTGACCATTGTCACACGGTATCAGTGAGGTGCTTTACTTCATTGTACATATATTTGTTATTTATAATAATTATTTTTCCTGTTATTAAAGACTTCTTTAATGTCTTAGATTCAACGTAGGTAATGAAATTAGGAAGGGGAATAAAATGCATTTATTACGGGAATAAATGTACATAATTTACGGCGTCCTTAAGTGAGCTATATTATTTTCCAAAAATCGTTGATTTAGTCGTAAAAAGTTTAATAAAAATACATATTTGGCCGCTAGGAATTCGACAAAGTTTAATGCTTGGCAGTAAAAGTCAATCACACCAGCTGTTGGGTTGCTGGGTTGTTGGCTTGCTGGCTTGTTGGCTTGTCAGGTGGTAATGTTGGTAGTTGGAAGATGGTAATAGCCGGTGGTGGCCTGTTGCTCAGTGGTGTCACCTGTCCGCCGTCCGCTCCACCATATGAATACCTCATTTTTAATGTATGGGCATTATCAATTACAGCGGGTCTCCGTGTTGTGGTAATCAAATTGATCAAAATCCGTGGGTGGCGTGAACCTTCACCGGAATACGGGAGTCCTTAGCAGCTCACATGTGACAAAACTACTAAAAGCTATGTCCGCCCGTGTGTGGTTATTTTTGAGCGGTTTCCCACGAAAGACCGAAATTTAAACAGAAATGGGTGGCCATTAATATTCATCGGACGGAAAGTATGCAGAACACACCGCTGGGAAAATCTCCGCCTATCTTCTGGGCTCCTATTCAATAGATTGCATTATTATGTGTGCGAGGCGTGGTCGCGCCGAGGGGAGACAACAGGCAACCAACCTACAACCCCACACGGAAGATGGCTCAATAAATTATTTAAATGCTTATCCATTTTATCGAATCCTCGGAGATTTTATTATCGCCTTGTGAGTTTTCGACAAGAGCGCAGACAGATCGTTCAAATCCGGTTTCTAATATTTACCGGAGGGTTTGATATGATTTTACATTATCCACGTGAGTACTTTCCTAGGTCAAAACTTCCCTAACCACTGGAATATAATACAAATAAGTCAAGCAATAAATCCTGAGGACAAAACATATAGATGTGCATTTTGTTGTAGAATTTTATTAATCTAATAATAAAATGGTTCCCATCTTCAATATGTGTGCCCGATTGCCCTGTCGCACGATTGATTTAAACACCCTTATACTCTTACTAGGTCATCTTGGTCGTGTTGCGAGTATTCGACCAGCAATGCGAAATAATAAATGCAATGGAAAGGGGCGTCATTGGCGGTATTGGCGGTTTCGGCGAGATTGGCAAGGCCGGCTCTAGGCACCACCTCCTCGGCAACTGGTCCTCCCGGTGGGAGAGGGATATAGAACGGCCAAATCAAATATTCGCGACGCGCAGACGTCTTTACGATTGTTCTGCTATTATCATTGCTCGCCGTGCTCGGGTAAGCCAATAAACACCCCGAGGATTGACGAGGCCACACCTCTCAGACGCTCATGTTTTCCTGGTACCTGGTAAGAATTAACATAAACTAATGTATTAAATAATAATAATCAACTCAAAATAAAAAATAAACCTGATTAGAGAAAACAAAATAAATCGTAGTTAACAACGATTTTTTTCGGTCATTCAAAATTATTTAAAAAAAAAAAACATTTAAATTTAAATGGCTTCAAAAGGTGCCGTAATTATGTAAATCTTAAAATGAATTCAAATTTATTTTCCACGTAGCAAAGCATGTATATAACCTAAGCAGAGCATGTGCTTGCTCACATTATTTTGTACATTATAAAAGTGCTCGCGTTCCCTATTGCCTATTAAAAACATAATTAAGATATTACTCTAGAAATCTTGTATCACAGGCATCTTAACAACACGGGTTTCCTCCTCCGGCGAATGCGGACTCTATTAAGGCCCAAATTATTCATAGAATTACTTGAATTCCTCTATAATTTCACCGACCAGGCAATTTATTTTTATCGCACAAAATAACTTACATCAGCTTATTTTTACCTCCGCTAACCGCCCGAAACTCTCGAGATGCGAATCAAGCAAGTACGGCCGCAGAATCGTAGTTTCACAATCAATATAATTTTACCAGAGTCGCTTACCTGAATTATGTTTTTACACGCACGACTGAATGGTAAACATTTCCTTACGCGCAACCATTTAAATATCCTCGTTCCGCCGTACAGATGCTAGGCGTAACAGAGCTTTTTTCAAGCAGATTTATAAAACTCCCGAAATGAGCTTCGAAAGCTCAGCTGAACTTTTATTTTTTTCCACGGAAGCTAGTCAATCAAACCTCCACAATTCCGCGGGCGGAGAAGTAAAATAAAAGTGTCTGGAAATTCAATGTTCTGCAATCGGTGATTTGATGGAGTCTGTCGAACATTCGGGAAGACATGGTTTGAATTCTAAAGGCAAGATTGTCGTCTTAACGGCTCTGGCCTCCCCTAGTAAAAGAGGCTTAGACTGCACCGAATCTAGGCAAAAGAAAAGCTTTTAGGCTAACTTAAAAAGAAAAGTTCAGTAATTGTTTAATATTCATTGATCAATATTTAACTTTTTCAATTATAAAACCGCATTTTAGTTTTACTTTCTTATGTGAAATATTTACAATACGAAATTGTTTAGTTGACGCTTTTACTTATATTGCAAATCATTTTAAATGCCACTATTTCACCGAAATAAGTTTTTTAAATATCACATTTCTTTTCAATTAATTTACATGCAAAAAACCATTTTATCATTATAGGTTTGATTTTCGAAACACAAAACGATACCCAGCTAATCTAGGTAAAGTTTTTTTTTTTGAGATTAGGTTTCTACATCAATCAAATTAACCTGAATCTACCTTTCCACTGCGTGGCAACATTTCCCTGCCGTAATTTGCCCCTCCTGATCGCACCCGGTTGGGCATTTAGAGATTCACCCTTCATCCCCTTGAAGAAGATTCACCCGAAGCGAAAACCGCGCACGACGTTTTATTGTTCCGACATTATCATTTTATTGAGCTGAAATTGCTTGTAAAACGACTATCACCGAAAACCCTTTTCTTTGAGGATTCAGCTCTGCTAAATTTGCCTTATGTTTATTGCCAAATTGAATGTTTGCCCCAACTGTTTTATGCCACCTTTACTGATTTCTCTCCCTCGTTTGAGATGGTTCAAATTACATAATTGTGATTCAGAATGGAATGCTAACATTAAACTTCTTCATTGTTATGATTTTAACGTTATTTTAAACTGTGGTCCAAACACAAACTGATATTTTTGAAATAACGAGAATTATTACTACGTATCGTGGCGAAACAGGGCGATAATTATTATTTTGTTCTTAAATAATTAAAAACACATCTTTTCAGTATTTAACGGGGAGTGTTTTAATAATAACGTGTTTAAATTTACTTTACTAGCAAGTTACAAATAACCATGGTGTACCCAGCATTATTCGCTTCTAATAAATAATATTTCCTCGCTTTCGATATCTATTTTCCTAACATGCATTCAGTTTTCAGTTATTTTGCCGTTTATCTTCTACACACAGATCCGGGGATTCCCGTTTCCCGCCAAAATGGCGCTGCCGGAAGCGCCATGCTCGCTACCGGAAACAGGTCCTACTGCCTCCCCACGTGACACTGCGGGGCCAGGATATAAAAGCATACATACTTCTGAGGACGGAGGCACCAACGGTGGTACCCATACATTACATGTGTATTGAAAATGAACCAAACATTGAATTGAAATGGTTGAAAAACAATAACTTCATGTTATTCGGATCATTCATCGATGTTCAGACCTCTTTGTCAATTATAAGTTATAGTCTACTCGCTGATATATTGATTTTCATCCAAAATAGAACATGTTTTGACAAATAAATCAGTAAAGTTCAAAACCCCAATTAAAAATATATAACACTTGTAGGAATATCTTATTTTTTATGGTTATTCCTACACTGACATATCGCGACTGAAAAATGTTATTGTGAAGGCCACGTCATCCTGGAATAACCTTGACTTCTTCCAACTTAACTAAATACTATGTTTGGAGATCGCGCTTTCGGAGTATCGGAGCCGAAGGCTTGGAATAAACTTCCTTCGGAACTAAGATGTATAACGAGCCCAACAGAATTTCGGTCCAAACTGAAAACTTACCTTTTCAGACTCTCATATCCTTAAATTCATTAAAAGAATCTCAACATAATCTGTCTCTCGACGAATCACCTTTAGATATACAATTTTTAACCAAATCCTGTACTGTACGACAAATTCAGAGTTATTTTTTTTTTAATTTTGCTCCCATGGAACAAAAAAATTAATAAATTATAATTATAATCTTAAGTTGATAAGTGTTTCTATCTGAAGGGACCTGCCAGGTTAGTATGTTCCTGTATATTTTCTCATTTAAACTAGGAATTAATATCTAATAATTGAAAATAAGACCTGTAGTGTAGACCGGCGCTATATAAATCATCCAAATATTATTATTATTATTATTAACTAAATAACCATTACGCCATTTCCCCGCAGGGGTAGGCAGAGAGTACGGACCGCCATAAAACGTTTTAATAGCCTTTCAAAGGCCTTAAAAGAAGCCTCAAGTCTCAGCACTTTTCTTAGGATTTGTGCTGAATATGTAAAGAAAAATCTACGATATTTATACATACGAAGATTCCAATTTATATCTACTAATATAAATATAAATCTATATATATATATATATATATATATATATATATATACGTGTTAAAATAATTTAAATAATTTGCATACATCTAAATAAGAAATACAAAACAAACAAACTCTGTCTTTGCACATACTCTTCTTGCTTGCTTATTTACATCATCTCTTACATATTATTTTGTTATTCTGACTCTACACATGGCCCGACTCAAGTATTTGATTCACTTGATCGTGCCATGTCTTCCTCCGGCGTCGCCGACTTCTTCATCCATTCAATTTCGCATCATGCATTTTTTTCACACTCCTTTCTTCGTGCATTGGCTCTACATGCCCAAACCATCTAAGCGTCCCTTTCTTGATCCTATTCATTTAGAGAACTACATTTAGAGAATAACTCACTTGAGATGAAATATCACCGATTTGTTTTTGTAATTATTATATTGAATGCGACCCTCATTTTTCTCTCTTCATGTTGTCCAAACCATCTGAACCTCTCTTTCTTAATTTACTTATCTGCTTATTCGTAAAATGGTCACACATGGTTTTACCATACACACGTCACAGTAATCTCATTCATATTGCAGTGTTTATCGTTATCTTGGTTATTTTACATTGTGGTCGCCGAAATGAACGAGAAGTGAAATATATTCAAAAGCAGGGCCCGAAACGCATACCGAACTACGCATTTCCGCCAAGCGCAAAGTAATATGGCCAGCATCGTAGAACGAGATTAATTAAACAGTATAAGAACATCCTTAATTACCGAAATCTAACAATTATGTAAAATTCCTCCGTCTGGTTTTAAATATGTAATTCTAGCATTTAAAACATACACTCGCGATAGATAAATTACTCGGGATAAAATTGCTCGGACGTGTTTTCAGAGCGGACTCACTCGAATGTAAAGAGGAACACACCTTTACTAAAATCTGTGTTAAGCATGTCAAAAAAATATGACTTAAATTGAACCTTACCTGCTGATACATTAACGCTATGTACATAGGTAATATTACAAAGAGCTACTATCTGACTTCGTCGTAAATTACAAGAATATTTTTTTCTTATTGGACGTAGTTATGCAGAAAGCGTCCAACCCACAATTAGCCAAAATCGAGTTTTACATGTTTTCCCACACATAAGTACAAAATTATGTATCTGTTAAAAACATCCATGCTCCAAATGCAATAGATTTTTGAATTTGTTTTTTTTCTTACTAACACTCATTGAAAATTTTTGACTTAAATTGAAGTTTAAAAACATTATAAAATGTAAGATAACATAAGAAATACTTTTTTTTAATGAACGCATTGATAGATTATAAATTACCTATTTATAATAATGCTCATAAAGATAAAACACTGATATTCACTTTACAAATGCCGATTACGCATGTTAATACTTTTTTATCGTCATATTTTAAAATGCCTTTTTCTCTCAGTTTCACCTTTTTGGGGTTGGATGCTTTCTGCATACCTACGTCCAATTAAAGTTCAAATTTAAAAAAAAAATGAAATAAGCAACACGGCATCTTCTTTAATTTTTGGATAATGCAACAACTCCATATCAATGGAAATGACGTTATGAGCTGAAAATAATTGTCTTTTGACAATTTAATGTAATGTAATCATGTTATCCATTTCTAACTACTCAAGTTAAAATGTATTACTTTTACCTTCAACCAAAAGAATCAATTTTTCATATTGTGCTAGTATGAAACAAATTGAAAAGTAGATATATATAACTTTTTGTATCCTAATTCAGTTTAAATTAAAATATCTTAGTGTGTAAGTAAATAAATATTTGGGTTGTATGTAAAATATTTAAGTTACAAACCGGTAGTTCGTTCCTGATCGCCCTGTCGTATAATTTTGATACGGCCGCCATGGCCCCCGTTTTACATATAATTATTATAAAGACGGTGTACAGAATTATCTGAATCGCTAGACCGAATTTTACAACAGCAATTATTTGTATGCACGCCGTATAATGTATGGGAGACGATACCGCAGGTAACCGCCCGCCTTCCCTCCGCTCCGGATTGGTCAAAAGTCTACCTACCTGAGCGTGCATAGGTACTTTTCCGAATAACTTAAAGACGAACTTACGTTTGACCGAAAGCTCCAGAAGACATCTCCTAAATATATTGTTTGAAACAATGAGCGCGGCTGATTAGGATGATTTTACGATTCCCACAGTATTGTTTCGGGGGCCTTATCTGATCTCTGTAGACTACATTCTAAATTCCAGGAGAAACAGGAGATTGAAGGTTCTATGTAATTGGACGATGTTACATGGGGTCGTTATCTTCAATTGTATACTCCACCAAAAGTGCACTGCTCAGTATACTTAGTAGAGTTTACTATTATAGTATTTTAAACGTGAATTTGCTTTTGGTACCAGCAAATAGCGACTGCTTGGTTCTGGGTGAGCACATTAAATATTATTAACATAGGTATGTAGGAAATAATGTCGTACTACTATCATCAGAATCTAACTGTTTCTCTTACCGTAAGGTGCATGTAATATTCCCATAGGTATGTAAATGGGTGATTATATGGCATTGTTCACAGAACACTTGAGCGAAACAGTTTCGCGCGGTTAGGCTCTTCATAATTCAAGCGTGTATTATCATTTTACGGAATTCAGTTCCTACGTTCAAATCGCTCTACAAGCTAAAAAATGAAGATCTATGCTAATTTTCCTCAGTGCCATAGTTTACTACTGGTTAATTATGTTTCTTTTATCTCCACGGTTCGGTCGGAAACAATCTTGCCGTAATCTAATGGGAACTTGAGATTTTCACTGTTTGCTGGACACAATTTATAGCATTTTTTTCCAACAAGGCTATATTAAACTGTTGAAAAAGCCAGATGTTAGATTGTGTGAAATGTTAGTAAGAACAATAATGCATTTAGATTAAAATGATAAAGACATCTCTTCTTGTTTCGGTTGCTCCATAGTATGCTTACGTATTCCAAAACACAATTCTAGAAATAAAGAAAGTCTTAAAAGCTTCGCAAAGCGACATGATTGAAGGTTAAACAAAAGCTTAGTGGGCGAATGAATATTTTTATATCGTTAATCCTTTAATTCCTTCGGCGCATCACACGGCTCATTACGGCCTGCTTTTAACGACGCTCGTTAAACAAAAAATCGCCATAATATTTGCTTAACGAAATCACGAAAAGTCAAAACGGGGTTCGGGAATGTCCAGGGGTGGATTAATGCACCCTCGCGCCCGGCGCCCGGAGGGTGGGAAGAGCCGAGAGGGTGGTATTTAAATTAGGGAAACGGTCGGTGTGCAAATCTCCTAATAGGATTTGAAGATATTATATCGGAGAGTAGGAGTATGTCCGTCACGGGGTTGTGTGCGCCTGTACAGATAGAAGGGAAGGTCGGAGTAATTTTCGGAGAGGACTCCGAATGTGAAAAATAGGGTGCGATAATGGCTGCTCGTCCAATTATAATGAAATTCAAACCTGTGTTATTACTTCTGCGTGGGAATGCGGACCCGAGATGGCTTATTTGGAGAAAGCCAAAAGGCTCTGCTAAATTGGATATTGAACTCAAAACACTGAGAGAAGGGCAAAGGGGACTCCGGCTTCGGTAGACTTCTCCCTTTGACCAGGGAAACAAGAAGTTGCAAGGAAAATGGAGACAATTCCTGCTTGGTTTTTTTTTGTCACACCAAAAACTATTCATTCTCGAATCATCACATCAGCAGTTATCCATCCAAATCATTGATTTTCCAACGAACAGCACACTTAACTTCAGCCTAAAATTTTTCACTATAATCGCGATTTATTTATTTAGAATAAACCGTCACACATCCTGGTAGCAGTGTTCAGAAAGCCGCGGCGGAGGCACTTCCCCCGCTCGTAGGGGAAGATCGGCTAAGCCGTTTCGAGCAATTGAACTCAGAGGCACTAATCCTTGCTCGCTCATAAGCCGACCACCTGTACAAATTGTACATATAGTGAGGCTAAATTAGACGGTCAATGGGAAAGGGGATGTTGGAGAATTACTTAATGGACGATCAGGAATAAATGCCCATTCGAGGAATTACACACGTGTAGTTGATTCAGTGGAATGGCTTTATCGGGCGCGTTTTGGTGTCTTGATTTCTCGATGATCTAATTAGCTTGTACATTCTTCATAAAACAGTAAATACTCGTATTTGTTCAACACGTAGTTTTTACACAATGAGCAGGACATAGTTGTTTTGTTTGATCCCAAGTGAAATTCGTATTTTGCTCAATTTGTAATCGGAAAAAATATTATTGGGTAATTTGACAACATCTGTGTCAGAGCGGTAAGATGCCAGGTAAGCAAGTTGCTGTATATTTATATAAACTAAGAATTAATTTTAACTAGAAAATAAGAATTGTACAGCGCCCTTGAGGGGATTTTTCACAAAAACGGCGCTATTCAAATAATCAAAATATTATTATTATCAGCCATGCATTCTTTTCGGATATACACATTTTATATACATATTTTAACGCACATACGCCTCAGGGATCTCTTTTTTACAGAAATCAGACTACTTGTATCCTTCCTCTGCCAGTTCCATGCCTCGCTGCCATGCATTAGGGTTGGTATAAGTCATGTATTATGTCTAAAAAAATTAAGCGAAAAGTTTGGAAAAGGTCGAAAGTCAAGAATATTAATCTAATAAAATAAAAGAAAAACTGAAAACTTAGAATAAATAAATTTAAATAATAAATAAACATTTATATATTTATAATTCAAATATATATATTTTTTATATATATATATATATATATTTATATATATTTTTAATATTTATTATTTAAATTTATTTATTCTAAGTTTTCAGTTTTTATTTTATTTTATATTCTTGACTTTCGATATTATATATATATGAATACCGCACAACAGTCATAACTGCTGCAGAATGTTTTTGCGATATTTAGTTACTACATCTGAATAGTTGGGTACTTACTAAACTATCCTACCTCATCAACACCGAATGCCTAAAAAATAAATTAATCTACTATTATAGTTTAATAAAAAAAGGAATTAGAAAATAACTTTGTATAGGACCACAAATATTTTATTAAAAAATTAATAATAATACTTGGATAATTTGAATAGCGCCGTTTTTGTGAAAAATTACCTCAAGGGCGCTGTGACCGACTGGTTTCGCTTAACCTTAACATTGTCAGGGTAAAAAATTAAACTAAACAAAAAATACAATGTTTGCGGTTATATATACATAGACGAAGAACAAATTATAAAATAAAATAAAAAAACAATGAGAAAATAAATAATTACATTTAAATTATAACAAAGAATAATATAATGATAATTATGATATAATTATAATTCTTTGATCTAGTTTAAATGTTATTCTATTGTTTCGTAACTTTATTTTATAATTAGTTTTACCTGTTTGTATATATGACCGCACACTTTGTATTTTTTGTTTAGTTTAATTTTGTACCTCGATGATGTTTAAGCTAAGCGAAACCGATTGTCATAAAAATTAAAATAATTTTCGTGGTCTTATAGAAAGTTATTTTTTCGTTTCTTTAAACACGTCAAACCACAAAGTGATTGCTTTTCAGAAAAATATTATATATTATAATTTATTCTTTTAATTATTTTTTATTGCGTTTCATTACTTTTTAAACTGTAAGATGGGCGGTTCAGCAGAGCAACAAATTTTCTAATTATCTACAAATTCCATACATAATAAACCTTTAATGATAGTTTTAGATGCGTCGTCAAGTTAAAATATAATCGTATGCAAAACACGCCTTTATTGCCGTCGGGTGAGTCCTAGCACGGTGTTATCACCTCCCGCGCGGAGGGGTCGCAACTCGCAGCCCTGCGGTAGGCTTAACGGGCTACCCTCACTCATTTCCAATGCAAAATCTTCCCTTGCCCGCTTGGGGTCCGGTTTAATTGCCTTTCCGATCGTTAATGAATGGGGCCCCCTGATAAAAGTATTAATGGATGGGATTTTAGCCAGGTTTAAAACAACACCCGCCGCGCCGTGAATATTTGATTACGTTAAACGGCCTCGTATCTTTTGTATGCGTGTGTGGCGGGCCCAGCTTCAAATGTGTAGTACCAGCATTTTCATATTTATACGTGGATCGCATCTGGCGACCTCCGTGGCGGAACGGTAAGATCATTGACATTGGGCCCAGTTTAAGGGCTCCGATGCCTAGCCTATAATTAATGCACATTTACTCGGGTGAAATCTATGAACGGTCGGTAGCTGAATGGACAAACGCGTCGGATTCCCACCCAGGCATCGTGCGTTCGATTCTTCTGCTGGCTAAGTCCTCCGTCATTGCACAAGCAACATCTTCCGCTTCTTATGGTGGCATTAGGAGTTTTTCAAATATTGTCAGGTTATTCGTAACCCGGGAATGTTTGTCTTTCATTAAAAAAAAAAAAGTAAAAAAATAATAATAATAATATTTGGACGATTTGTATAGCGCCGTTTTTGTGAAAAATCACCTCAAGGGCGCTGTACAGATCTTACTTTCTATCATTATATATTAATTCCTAGTTTAAATAAGAAAATGTACAGGAACATACTTACCTGGCAGGTCCCATCAGATAGACACAATTATTAACTTAAAATTATGATTGTTATTTTATTTGTTTATTTTTTTTTATTTCTTTATTATTATTTTTCATTTTTAGGGCATGAGGGCAAATTTAAAATAAAGTATATCGAATATAGAATAACAGTAGAGTATGGATAATAAAAATTTAAGTTATTCTAAATTTTAAGGTATCATGATATGGTGATTGTGTCCTGCCAGAAGTGACCTGCCAGGTAAGTATGATGCTGTATATTTATATAAACTAAGAATTAATATTAAGTAGAAATTAAGATTTGTACAGCGCCCTTGAGGTGATTTTTCACAAAAACGGCGCCATACAAATTATCCAAATATTATTATTATTATTATTATTATTCTGACTCGTGACATAGCCCGACTCAGGCATTTTAAAAATTTGTTTATTACTTATATTGGTACATACAAAATGTAAGGGCTTCTCCGTGTCTGTCTCATCAGAAAATTCTTGTGTCTAGTTTCACTTGATGGTGCCATGTTTTCCTCGGAGGTCCCCGACTTCGTCTTCCATTCAATTTCACCTCATATATTCTTTTCACGCTCTTTTCTTCGAGCATTCACTCTACATGCCCAAAACATCTAAGCGTCCCTTTATTAATATCATTCATCACACTTGATTCAGTCTTGCATTATTTTCGGATCTCCACATTTTTAACACGGTCATACACGGTTTTATCGCACATACGCCTCGGGGACACATTTCTACAGCATTCAGTCTACTCGTGGGTTGAATTGAGAACAGGTAAATAAGCTAATTTGAGCTGAAGTTTGCCAAGTAAAGATTGCTCTGATGATGGTCAACCTATTGATATTGATTATTAATTTGACATATTTATGTTGATATTATTAAATATTTGGGTAATTTTCAAATTTTGTGAAAAATCACCGTAAGGGTGCTGTATAGCTTTAAATGTGTTAAATAACTAGATAGATACTTCTTCTCCAACTCCTTCCTCTTCAATAATTTTATCGACTTAGAATATTGCCCATTATGAGATGTATTAATCCTTCTGGCTTATATCAAATAAAAAATATAAAAATCAAAAAGCTTGTATCTACCTACATATCACAATCATAATATGTACATTGTTTATTAACTAAATAGTATTTTAAACAAGTTAAATACATATGCACTTATGTCCACTACGTTTTCCTACTAATCAAAGAATCCTGTATAAATTGGTGGAGTATTTTATTCCCATCAAGTCAGTGGTTACAAAGAAGTTCAAATGGTAAGCTGAGCTATAAAAATATTGTTTGGTTAACCCATTGTTTTAATCGCTTCATAATTGCTCCCACGTTTATCATATAGAACTTATGATTGTTTTAAAGCATTCATTTATTTTTTTACATGGATTTCATCTTACCTATTATATTACTTAACATCCGGGTATGAAGCACAACTGCTTGAAAATACTCCAATTTATTTACTGCTTGAATATTATATACCAAGTCCTTTCCTATGTTAAAAAAATCATCAAAAGGCCGATATTTTTCAATAATAATAAATGGATAACTTTTATAGCGCCGTTTTTGAGGGAAAATCACCTCAACGGCGCTTTACAAATTAATTTATCTAACCTATAATGTATAACTTAAGCCTATAACTAATAACTCACAGTTAAGATTTATTACTAATGGCTTACACCTAATATTTTCAACCAGTGACTTACAATAAGGACTTATAGCTTGTAACTAACAGTGAAATAGATGCTAACACTAAAAACATTAATATTTACAGACATTTAAAAATGTCAGACGAACTAAATTGGCTAACAGTGAAATAGATGCTAACATTAAAAACATTAATATTTACACATACAATAAAAGACAAACATAGAAAATACTCTTCTAAAAACGATAAAAATAACTTACTAACCACCACGCCGTTTCCCCACAGGGGTAGGCAGAGATGACTGACCGCCATAGAACTCTATTTCGGTACACACTCCTTGATTCATTCACATTCACACATCGTCTCATTCATACTTTTCTATTATTCTGACTCTTAACATGACCCTATTCAAGTATTTGATTCGCTTGATCCTGCCATGTCTTCCTCGGGCGTCCCCGACTTCCTCTGTCATTCACTTTCGCATCATATATTCTTTTCACACTCCTTTCTTCGACAATTCGCTCTACATGCCCAAACTAATCTAAGCGTCTCTTTATTGATCCTATTCATTACGCTTACATCAGCCTTGCATTTTTTACGGATATCCACAATTTTAACACGTTCATACATGGTTTTACCGCACATACAGAGTAACTCATTCAATAAAAAATTAATTAGGGTGTTGAGGGTAGGTATTAGTTACTAACTGTCAAACAAAAGACGTAAAATTTTGGATATTTTTTTGGTAAAAATAAACAAAGTAATCAGCTACTAAAATATGCAAAAGATTCATGTTTTAATTTTTACTGGGTACCGCAAATTGGGAAGCGTTGTGTTTGGCTAATGATTTTGATTTCTCGAAAGTTTCATTAGGTGTCAAAATGTCGTAACGACCCCATTTCCTGCCCAGTGAATCCCCTGACTATTTCTATAAATTGAAGCGAACATTCCTAGAAATCTACATCATTAGCCTAATCACCAGACCTATTTTGGCGACAGGAAGTCTGCAACACCATATTATATTGAAATCTTTACACTGTTTCTGAATAAGAGTACCAAATCATCCCACTTTCCAAATTTCTCAAATCATTCAGAAATCGAATTTCTGGCTTCTCACTATTTACAAATAAAATTAGAAAGGTTCAAACTGTAAATTATTTACTTTAACATTACACCACATATGAAAAGGCAGTCATGTCGTTTATTAGAATATGCTTTATAAGTTAAATTCACAAATCTATCTACCGATAGGTGAACCTTTCGACACCTTCAATATAAACTGCGCTATATAAGTTCACTGTTATTATTATTATTATACTAGTTGTTACCCGTAAAAATCACGAGATGTTACTTGACTGGCCAAGAAAAAATATTCAATCGATACATTTCAAATATAGAATCATGTCTGCGAAAATAAATTATGAGTAGGTAGGAATATGAAAAGATTATTTTTAATTTTGTTAATTTAAATTAACATCAGTTCCAAAGTTCACAGTCGCGTAGTTGTACGTTCTCACAACATAAATTATTTTATTATAACTAACTAACTAACTAAACATCACGCCGTTTCCCCGCAGGGGTAGGCAGAGAAGACGGACCGCCATATAACTCTGTCTTGGCACACACTCCTTGCTTCATTCACATTCATAGATCGTCTCATACACACTCTTCTGTTATTCTGACTCTTCACCTGACCCGATTCAAGTATTTGATTTACTTGATCGTGCCATGTCTTTCTCGGGCGTCCTCGACTTCTTCTTCCATTCACTTTCGCATCAAATATTCTTTTCACACTCCTTTCTTCGTTCATTCGCTCTACATGCCCAAACCTAATCATTCCGCTCACATCAGCCTTGCATTCTTTCCGGATATCCACATTTTTAATACGGTCATACGTGGTTTTACCGCACATTCGTCTCAAGGATCTCATTTCCACAGCATTCAGTCTACTTTCATCCTTCCTCTGCCAGTTCCATGCCTCACTGCCATACATCAGGGTTGGTATAAGCACTCCGTTGTGGACTGCTAGCTTCGCTTCTTTGGACAATTTCTTATTTGCGCCAACAGCGTTCAGCGTTCATTTTATTATATAATTGCTTAATACATTAAAATTGCTTATTTAATTTAAAACGCTAGATTTTTGTATCATCTTTTTTTTTCATAGATTAAAAATAAAAATTTTGTTAAAAAATAATAAACAAATTTAATAAAACTAAATTATTTTGTAATCAATGGAATACTATTATACTTAACTAAGTTTCAATACACATCTCTTTCGATTAAGTTAGTAGATAATATTAAAAGTGATTTACATATTTGAATAAACAAAAAAAATGCTTAAATCATCCACTTCATGAAAAGAAACTGATTAAATCATTACATTATATGTTTTGTCTCACTGTTTTGGTTTAACGACAGGAATGATTGAAACTTTTTGCGCCGAGTGAAAAAATACCTTCAGCTTTTTCGGATCGTAAAATCAGAAGTTGAAAATGGAAAATAAAAATCCGCGTGACAAAACTTTCTCCCCTTGAGCGATACAGCCTCCAAAGTACTTCCGTCTGCTCGGGAATTCTCAAGACACGCCATAAAAAATCAATTTTAAAAACGGTTAAGTCGAAAAGTTATGTGGCCTAGACTACGGAAGAGAAAGCGCGTCTCGGATATATATTATTCCGACTTCCACCACCTCCGTGGGGCTCGGGTTCGGGGCCGTTGAGGGAATTCATCCTGACGGTGGGGATTTCAATTTTGTTGAATTAAACTGTTTTTTTTTTAAAATAAGCACCTAGTGAGAACTCTCTTCTAAGGTTTATTAAAATTACAGACGTGTTACCCTAGCTGACGTAACAAAAAATAGTTAAATATTTATATTGCTGTTAATAATCACTAGGTGTATCTATGAAAAAAAATCCCAAAAAATATAGCATCAACGAAACCTAACGGTTGAACTTTTTTTTAAATTTTGAAATGGTAAAAAAACAAAAGTAAATTTGTCCAAAAAGCGAAGCCAGCAGTTAATAATGGAGTGCTTATACCAACACTGATGTATGCCAGTGAGGCGTGAAACTGGCAAAGGAAGGATGAAAGTATACTGAATGCTGTGGAAATGAGATCCCCGAGACGTATGTGCGGTAAAACCATGTATGACCCTGTTAAAAATGTGAATATCCAGAAAGATTGGATGGCTGATGTAAGCGTAATGAATAGGATCAAGAAAGGGACGCTTTGATGATTTGAGCATGTAGCGCTAGTGAACGAAGAAAGAAGTGTATAAAATAATATATGATGCAAACGTCAATAATGAAAGAAGAAGTCGGGGACGCTCGAGGAAGACATAGCACGATCAAGTGAATCAAATACTTGAATCAGGCCATGTGAAGAGTCAGAATAACAAAAGAGTATGTATGAGACGATGAATGAAAGTGAATGAAGCGAGGTGTGTGTGCCAAGACAGAGTTGTATGGCGGTCCGTCTTCTTTGCCTACCCCTGCGGTAATGGTTGGTTAGTTAGTCAAAATGTAACACATCCTCTTATCTTCTAATGCATTCTCGGTAGATTTTAGCCTTTATTTCATGTACAGCGTTTTACTATCAGAGTTATCCATAAGTAGGACACTTCGAACTTCTCTGCGTGGAATAAATTTGGGGTAGAAATGCCCCGTCGCAACGCGGCCAGGGGAAGTCTCGAAGCCCGAAACCGCCCCCGCCCCTCCAGGAATATATTCCCCAATTCGGGGTTTTCCGCTGATAACAATTTCCCGGCCAGGTGGTACCGCCAGTATCCGCACTTATTTTCGTGTTTTATATTTTGGGGAAAATTTTAATTTTTCCCTGTTCTTATCTTAAAATTAAAGCAGTACTAAAGTGAGTTAATACGATTCTTTACTCTCGTTTCTGCATTATTTTCAAGCAAAAATTGCTGATGTTTACCTTCTAATGAATATTAAGCTATAATCAGTACAACGTACAAAAGTGGCAAAAAACACACATTTTCTTCCTGTTATCAGTGTTGCTATAATACCAACAAATAATATCCTGAACAAAATTACATGCATATAATACATTTGCACGAAAGTTCTTATGAAAAAAACAATGTTTTCATGAAGATTTTCAGACACACTGTGCGGTAGAACAAATATATATATATATATATATATATATATATATATATATATATATATATATATATATATATATATATATATATATATATATATATATATATATATATATATATATATATATATATATATATATAATTTTAAGATAAGAACAGGGAAAAATTAAAATTTTCCCCAAAATATAAAACACGAAAATAAGTGCGGATACTGGCGGTACCACCTGGCCGGGAAATTGTTATCAGCGGAAAACCCCGAATTGGGGAATATATTCCTGGAGGGGCGGGGGCGGTTTCGGGCTTCGAGACTTCCCTGGCCGCGTTGCGACGGGGCATTTCTACCCCAAATTTATTCCACGCAGAGAAGTTCGAAGTGTCCTACTTATGGATAACTCTGATAGTAAAACGCTGTACATGAAATAAAGGCTAAAATCTACCGAGAATGCATTAGAAGATAAGAGGATGTGTTGGCATTTTGACTAACTAACCAACCATTACCGCAGGGGTAGGCAAAGAAGACGGACCGCCATACAACTCTGTCTTGGCACACACACCTCGCTTCATTCACTTTCATTCATCGTCTCATACATACTCTTTTGTTATTCTGACTCTTCACATGGCCTGATTCAAGTATTTGATTCACTTGATCGTGCTATGTCTTCCTCGAGCGTCCCCGACTTCTTCTTTCATTATTGACGTTTGCATCATATATTATTTTATACACTTCTTTCTTCGTTCACTAGCGCTACATGCTCAAATCATCAAAGCGTCCCTTTCTTGATCCTATTCATTACGCTTACATCAGCCATCCAATCTTTCTGGATATTCACATTTTTAACAGGGTCATACATGGTTTTACCGCACATACGTCTCGGGGATCTCATTTCCACAGCATTCAGTATACTTTCATCCTTCCTTTGCCAGTTTCACGCCTCACTGGCATACATCAGTGTTGGTATAAGCACTCCATTATTAACTGCTGGCTTCGCTTTTGGACAAATTTACTTTTTGTTTTTACCATTTCAAAATTTAAAAAAAAAGTTCAACCGTTAGGTTTCGTTGATGCTATATTTTTTTGGGATTTTTTTTTCATAGATACACCTAGTGATTATTAACAGCAATATAAATATTTAACTATTTTTTGTTACGTCAGCTAGGGTAACACGTCTGTAATTTTAATAAACCTTAGAAGAGAGTTCTCACTAGGTGCTTATTTTTAAAAAAAAAAAACAGTTTAATTCAACAAAATTGAAATCCCCACCGTCAGGATGAATTCCCTCAACGGCCCCGAACCCGAGCCCCACGGAGGTGGTGGAAGTCGGAATAATATATATCCGAGACGCGCTTTCTCTTCCGTAGTCTAGGCCACATAACTTTTCGACTTAACCGTTTTTAAAATTGATTTTTTATGGCGTGTCTTGAGAATTCCCGAGCAGACGGAAGTACTTTGGAGGCTGTATCGCTCAAGGGGAGAAAGTTTTGTCACGCGGATTTTTATTTTCCATTTTCAACTTCTGATTTTACGATCCGAAAAAGCTTTATATATATATATATATATTTTGTAAATAAAAATATATGATGCGAAAGTGAATGGAAGAAAAATTCGAGAACGTCCGAGAAAGACATGGCACGATCAAGTAAATCAAATACTTTAATCGGGTCATGTGAAGAGTCAGAATAACAGAAGAGTATGTATGAGACGATGTATGAATGTAAATGAAGCAAGGAGTGTGTGCCAAGACAGGGTTATATGGCGATCCGTCCTCTTTGCCTACCCCTGTAGGGAAACGGCGTGATGGTTAGTTAGTTAGTTATATATATATGTGTGTGTGTGTGTATTGTAGAAAGCAATCACTTTGTGGTTTGACATATTGAATGAAAAAATAATTTTGTATAAGACCATATTTAATTTTTATTTTTACGACAGACCGGTTTTGCTTAGCCTATGCATCAAAAGGGTACAAAATTAACTAAACCAAAAATACAAAGTGTGCGCTTATATATACATACAGAGAAAGCACAATATATTTAAAAAAATAATAAAACTCTTAAAATGAAATTAATAATAACGTTTAAATTTACAATAATTTAAATGTTGTTATATTATTTTCTCACTGTTCTCTTATTTTATATTATATTGTGTTGTCGCTCTGTATGCATATATAACCGCACACTATGTATGTTTTGTTTGGTTCAATTTTCTACCCTGATGATGCTTAGGCTAAGCGAAACCGGTCGGTCATTAAAATTAAAATATAATCTGTGATCTTATACAAAGTTATTATTTAATTTTTATCAAATATATATAAACCTTCAGACGAGAAAATACTCTTACTAAAGCAAAAACTAGCAACAGAAACACCGTTATAACTAGCCATTTCTCCACAAAAGTAGGCAGAGAGGGTGGACACACTCCTTACTTTATCGCCTCATACATACCTAGTCTTATGTTATTCTGTCGGTACCTACTTACAAAACACAGTAAATACTATTTCTTAGTGTATTTTTCGTATGGAAAAGTGGCTGCCACTGAATTTATAATTAGCTATTTTCACCATCAGAAAGTTTGATTTAATATCAAGAATATCATTTAAAACAATATTCTCTGAGAGAAAAGTTCCTGCCCCCGAGTTAGTGGTACCAACTCTACTCAACCAACCCAACCCAACCCCTGTGGCCTCGGCCTCGGCTGCGGAGGCTTTTTCCTTCTAATGTCATGCGGTTTGCAAATGAAATAGAAATCCTATGCAAATCAGTTGGAAATTTCGTGAGAATAAGAAATTAATACAATTTTGGACCGTGTTTGCCCCGAACGCCCCAAGTCAGATATTCCCTTTTTATTCGTCTTCTTTGTTTCGCGGTTTTATGAAGCGGGCACGAAGAACGATCTATATGACGCGGCTAGTTGGAGCGCTGACTATCCTCATACTTTACTTATGTAATGTTACTTAGCCTTAGAGTAAGAATATACATGGAGAGAGAGCTAAATATTTTTACCCAACCTATACAAATTTACAATAAATCACTTTCTCCGGGTTTTTACGTCGTAAACCGTGAAAGAGACAAGATAAGTTTTCACATAATATCGCACCACTTTTAGGTATGTAACCATGTTTTCCAAATCCCGCGTCTCCGGTTACTCTGCCCACCACGTTTTGTTATGCGACATAACTCAACGGTTTTTAAGGTTATATTCTATATTTTTATTAAAAACAATGTTGTGAAAAAGTGGTCATACAAGTAACCAAAACCTTATGTCGACATGTGCTATTAATGGATATAAAAAGGTGTGTCCATGAAAACCCTAGCCACGCCAGAGTCAGGAATAAATCAACAATCCTGACTACAAACTACTGTTTCGCAAAGCTATCCCTCCTGATAGTTGACATTCATGTAGATTTACACTTGTTATTCCATGGAAGCGTTCTGACGAGTTGGACTTGTGGATTCCATCATGTGAAGTTCTTCGTCGAGCAGTCCTTTAGTGGGAGATGTGTGTGGGGTGTGTAGATTTCGAGATAAAAATAATGTCCTAAGAGTTCATCCACATAATTATTTTAGGTAGCAAATAAATCCTCGAACGGTTACGGTTTGTCAACCTAACGAGATATAGGTATTCTCTATGAATCAGTGTTGAGTTATAGATACATGAGAAGACATAAAATCAACCATAGCGTAGAATGAAAACACATGGATAATTTACATTGAAACATAACGTTTATTCATGATTAAAACTCACCCACATCCTTCCGATTTCCAAATTAAACCAAGTATAAAAGAAAATAATTACCTTATTACGGGTAAGTGTATCACGAAAAATATCATTAAAGCCTATTTTATAATATACAATACTTCCTTGAATGGATCCAATATCCTTAACAAAATAAAAAACAAAATGGAGAAGATTTTTTAGAAAACATCTTCCGCAAAGTTTGTCGTTTTAAACACAACACAAGCTCTATTAAAAGCAACAGAAAGGTTTAAACAATATTATAAAAGAACAAATCTAATTAAATTTTAATTAAAATACTATAACCAATAATAATTGTCAGATTAAATCACAAATCATATTGACACTGATGCAAAAGTCTCATAAAATGCCCATTTATGTATACCTACCGTATATATTATACATAAGTGTAGTTAAATTATATATCTCCTTAGTCAATATATGTTACCTAAACGTAGATTAACGAATAAAGTATTTATTTACTGGGTAAATAGCTGCACCGGGCTTAGCCGGGGCATTACAAAATGTCTAACATTGAATCAGACGTTTTATTTGAAACAAATTTATTTCAGTATCATTAGTTATTAAAAATATTTTTCGTATACTTGTCAATCACGTAATCATTAAATGCATTTGCCAAATAGTTCTACGCAAAGTTGAGCACAAATAAACGGTTTTAAAATTACAGTTATGCTAGCATATCTTACCAAAGTGAACACCTAAACTCCTAGGCGTTGTGTATATTTCATATACTGGTAATGGCTAAATTATTATTGTTCAAATTTTATTCGACTGTATTTTGCAAATATCTTTTTGTAAAGGTTTCGGGTCAATTTCAGTGACAAAGCATCTTCGTAATTACGCAATTTAATTTTACCTAGTGCTAACGCAGAAATCTTAAATGAGATCAAAAAGTGTAAAATATTATCATACAGCTTATTTTAAGTACTTATGCCTTATATCATTGTCTCATTTTACGTATACTGTTGCAAAAACATTCAGTTTTAAAATTATTTTTCGTTATAGAAAAAAATATTATTTTAAAATGTACATTTACAAATAGGTTAAGCAAGATTATTACGTGAAATATGTAAGTAAAATAGTTAATATTTTCAACCCTTATTAATTTTCGTATACATTTGTTTGTATCATCTTTCGATATAGGCGACCGGCGAGAGCTCGCGCCCGCCGCCCGGTAGGCAGACACAGAATCACCAGTTATCATTGAACATGTTCTCTTTTAATTGACAATTATTCTAATTTTCATCTTTTACTAACGTCAAAGACATTAAATGAATCCATTTAAATCTTCATTATTTTTCCTACGCGGTATAATTGTTCCGAGGAGCGGATTTCATTATGCGTATGTATTTTTTCATGTATTTAAATGGAACGCGAAGCGACTTAGCTATTAGTGTTGCCAAACTACAGTTTGCCAACATAACTTCAAAAGAAAATGTAAATATTATTCACTTTCCTACGGGTAATATTTATAATATCAAATATCGTCAACGTTTATACACAGGAATAACCAATAACACAATAAGAGGTAACAACAACAAAAAAAAGATAAATAAAGAATCGTTAGATCAGGATCAGTATAAATACAAGTGCCAGCTACAACCAACATGAGCAGGAATAAATTAATACAATCACTACTTTAGTCAAATGTTAGTAAGTATGAATTAGGATCAGAAGGTCAGAAGGAGAGTGAGATGTCCACTGTATAATGTATGTACCGATGGCAGTTTAGCAATCTGCAATCTTCCCGATCATACAGTGGGAGGGATGGGCCAATTGCAAAAACGAAGGTTTTGACGGTACATCAACATATCTGTTCAATATACATATTTAAATCATCGTGTGAAAAGGAGGTCCCTTCGTCTGACATGCGATAGATATTTCGAAACCATTGACACGTGTACGAGTAAGTGCAAGTATCCAATGCAGAGTGAACATGTACTTCGTATTTGGAACAATTTACAAACATAACCATCGCATCGCATGTCAGATATACTTCTTACTGTGGTAAATAGGACCTTTATCGAAAGATTAACTTCAATCTTACAATATAAAATAAAGGGGGAGTTTTTGGTCGGGGATCAAGGATCGGGGAAAGGTTGGTGGGACACATAAGAAAAGAACACTTTTCACATCGATGATAATAAATTTACAAAAGCAGTATAAAAATAGTGAGAAATAAATGAAAGTGCGAGCAGCACCCCCGTTCAGACTTCGTTTTTGCAAGTTGGCCTCGAGTAAAGGAACAGGGGCGCACGACGCTATGGCGGATAACGGAGGGGTTTGATAGAGTTACTGGGCACACTAGGAGCACGGGTGCACCACGTGGTTGTAACTGGTCGTGAGGAGTTGGGGAGTGCTGAAGGGGGTACTCACTACGTCGGGGGTGCTCGCGCCGTCAGTGTGGGAGGTAGAGTCGGCGTTGCTGCGGCCGCCGCCCTCGCCGTTCGTGGAGCCCTCGCCCGGCCGCGCGCTGTCCCGCTCGTCGATCACCAGGTCGATGGGCATCTTGCCCTTCAAACAGCTGATGTATCGGTGGCAGAAGTTGTCGCAGAGCTCGTGCACCTGCGGACACACGGCCACGTTAGTGTCTTGCTACTGCCGCGCCACGGGGGCCCGCGGACAGCCCTTCCAGGGCCGTCCTCCGTCTTCACACGACCGTCTGTACGCGCTCGGACCGCAGTCCGTCATTATAGCAAACGGCCCGGTTACGGTCGGTAACGCGTGCGAACCAACACTCGGAATACGAACTACGCGCGTACAAACTATTCGTGTGAAGACGATAGACGCGCGACATCGTCTCGCTATACGCCGTTCAAACTGATCACTCGTCACGAGCTTTCGCGCTGATGAAATAATCGACTATTTCCGAAAACCTGCGCCACCTACCTCGAAAGCTTTGCCTTCGGTAACGTTATTCGGTAAGGAACGAGACAAAACGAACATGTTCGAAATCGTAACAATTTTCCATTATGATTATTTCGTATCGAAATTCGCCTTTTTACGACGTCTCGAAACATAACGCAACCGAAAGTGAACGACCGAACGACGTTTGAATGTCGTCTGAACCTTTTTTACTACCGATCGTGATCATTTTGAAGAACGGTACGGAAACGATGCCATGCGCGATGGCAGTACATAGGAATTCAATACTTTATTCAGAATTCAAATCAAATAAGACGGCTTTGATTTTAACGTCGACGCGCGAAGAACAGCATAGAGCCATTTCGTCTTAGATCCTTAGGGGGACTTACCGGAGATGACACAACTGCAGCGCAGGATCAGCTCGGCAGCGCAGCGTGACTTACCTTGGGCTTTCCACACCTGTATTTCACATCTCACCTATTTCATTTGAATTCTGAATAAACATCCCAAAAAAACTGTGAAAGAAGACAACGAAATCAAGCAATAGTACATACATAACTTATAATAAAGCACATTACAAAATAAATTCAATCATTCAATAAATTGTAATCCCAGATGGATCGTATTGAAAGATAAATATAGTTTTATGTTTTACGCATAAAATTACTGTGGAAAATCCTACTCGAAAAATCGTTGCCATAATTCTTATAATGAATGAACTAATCGTTTTCAAGAATTTAAATTAAAATGCATAATCCTTTCAAAACGAGATAATAAATTTAGTAGAATTTCCAAAAAAAAGTTGTAAGCTTACTTAGCCGAAGCACCTACCTACTTAACGCTTCCCAGGTAATATTATCACACGTGGTAATGAGGTATTCAGCGCAAGTGAGAAAATATCGTTATTTTCAACCGAAGTTTAGTGGTCAGATTAAGGTTTTTCATTCACAGCTTAACTTAATTAGTTCTTGGTATCTTGTGTGTAGGTACCTGTTTATGACTATTTTAATGTACGACCATTGGATTAGTGCCTACTTGCCATTGAACATAAACTGCAAACAGATAAGCCGATGACATTAACTGCTCTTGTTAAGACGCCTGTACTATCGAAATAGACAATACTTTATGTGTGAGTTTCGATTATACAACACTTAAAATGAAGAGTATTATTATTAGGATTTAAAGCGACTAAAGTAAAACTAATTTTCTAGACCGTATTGAAAATAGTTCACTTAGAAACAAGGTGGCTAGATGATGCCGAAGACAGCTTTATCTATATTTTAGTGTAAGTTTTGCTGTGCTAGATTTAATTACTTTGGTATCTTGAATCGAGGCAGGACTCCCACGGCGAAACCGAGCCCGTATGGCGTATGGATGGCAAAAGTGAGATTCGGGTGTATTCAGTGACAGGCTGCGTGCAGGTCGTATTATTCTGCGGTCAAAATTTGGTCAACGGATCAAATTACCTCTTTTGTAATGTATACACCTGAAAGATGGCTAAATTTATAACGGGGGGCTGTGCGCGTGTATTAACGAAGAATCAATTTATTTCCGTTTATTATGACCACAATCAAAACAATATCTTTTAAAGGGATTTATTATTCCTCTCATTTGGTAGACTCGGGTTTCGTGGAAAGTGATATCCTCGTAAAAATACGCATATCTCATTAGGTGTTGCGCAATTAATTTAGTTTGGTCGAATCAGGCATTATTGCGGGGTGTCTGTCCATTAGGCTAGCGCTTGGGTTTGTTTGTCTGTGATTCTCGGCTTACAGAGGTACGCTCGTTAAGAACCCATTGTAGCGGGGACACGAGGAAACACAAGTAAAGAGTGGCCGTCGAGACCGAGTTGGCCGGTGTGGCCGCAGTGTTCGCAGCACAAAGGCGTGTCTCCATGTCGCACACAGCCACAATCCATGTTCCCCGCGTACAGTTTATCATAATATGGATTGCCATTTAGAGTCATGATATCAAATAAACGAGGCGCTCACGACTGCGACATCAAAATGCCCGCCGTATATAAATACACAATTTGCATTTTCCATGAATGGGCAACACCGCTTGACGGCACTTAACCTATCGGCGGTGGTTCCAATTCTGAATTCATTAGTTTGCGGAATACGCCGTGATCGCATTATGTTAAATGTACATGCACCCGTTTTCTGCTCTCCCGGTCCATTCGGATTCTTCTCCGTACATTCGTGCCAAGGGGAATTAACTTCTATTTGTTCCAGGCTCCATGCTCCATGCTCCATGCTCCATGCTCCATGCTCTCGGACTGTGGTTGTGCTTCCTTGCCCAAGCAGGTACCTGCACACCAGCGCACTGAACGCTCGACTAATCTACGGGTTCAATATCGCTGCACTTTGAGACATCTTCAATTACGTATCTTATATCTCGCAGGTGAGAAAAGGGCTCTCAGTTCATTGGACTAGGTTCTTCGTCGGTCATTTTAATTTAATTCATTTAGCCTCCTTTGTAATTCTGTTTTCTAGTTTGCCAATGATTTTTATGTCTGAATCAAGTAATCTGCAAGAAAAACGTACAAAATGTATGCGTTATTAATAATAATATATGCAGTCGCAAACGTCGTTCAACGATCCGTTAGTTGACGTGACACAGTACTTGATGTGAAAAGTAGTTCAGTGTCTCCGAAGGCTGGTATCACACGAGTTTGCGTCAGTTTGACGTAGCTAAGTTTGATCAATACGTAGTGGAGCTTTGTAAAAGTCAGAATTTTATAAAGGAGAATTAACATAAAATACCCATAAAGAGAGCCCGGATAAAATTGTGTCCAATAGAATGAAACTCGCATATAAGTATTATGTTAATATCGGCTCGGCGGCAGAGTGGGTCGGGACGGGGCGCATCCGATGGACGGTGCCGCGGCCGGTTCGATGCCAGAATTATGGGACCATATTCAAAATTAAAACGCCATTTTTATTTTTTATTCAAATATCTTCATTTGGGAAAGGAAGTTTTTTCAAAACATACCGCGAAGTTTTGATATTATTTAATAGATATTACTTTCCCTAGGTAAGTAGTGGGTAGGATATTTACTAGTAGCTTTACTAAACGGCTTGTATTCATTCATTTTTGAATGGTATTTCATAGCCCATTTAATCGTGGTGAAAATTATATTGCAAGATGAAAAAAAATGCTTTTACATAGAAAATACATATTTATACAAAAGGCAGTACAATTTTCGGACCGCCATAACTCACCGTTGAAGATTTTTTAGGTGGACACACAAATAGATTTTCTGCTTTATAGTTGAGATTTTACCCGTTTAAGGAATCCGAAAGTAGTAGGTACAATTCTATTCAAATTGACTGTACATTAAAAAAACATATTTTTTTAATACTGTCCCGAAGATGGAAGGGTGCCTCCGAAACCGGTCGACAAAATATTAAACAATAAAGTGGTTTTAAACAAATTGAATCTATTTTCTTTATAAATGAAATAAGTTTGTCGAACAGGACCGCAGAAGAAAAAGATCGTGTTGTTCATTCAGAATATTTTCCACGCAACTAATAAACGCCATCCGAAACTATACTAGCGGTCTGTTTACGGCGACCACTTACCTCGGGGGCAAAATACCTCCGCGTCATTATGCCCTCCCGATCCTTATTGGCCGCTGCCCAACATTCCATGAGAAAGGAAAGAAAAAGAGTTATAGGTATCACGGAATACGTCATTTGAATTTAAAATTACACTCTTTAACTATGATCGAATTAAATAATATACCCGCTCGGACATTTTGTTAAGTGGAGGGGGAGATGCTTCACGAAATATTTAACCGAAATGGTTTCATGTCCTCCGGGTATTCGATACCGTAGGATCCTTGGGTTACTTTATATAAAGGTATACCCAGCACCCTGTCGCTTGATTAGGTATTATGTTGGGATCAGGTTTGACAAACGCCAATCGTAAGATGATCGAAATCTCCAAAGCTTCGAAGATAATACCATCTCCGCAGTGTGAGTACAACTAATTGATGCCTAATGATTTCTGTAGTGATGAATAACCTTTGTAGATAGAAATAATTTTAAATACCTACTTTGTATTTTGATGATATTTGCAAGGATTTGATTCGCATTTCGCAGAAGGTTTTAGTCATATATTTATGATACGGATGTGTGGTGTTATGTGTGTGTTGTTGTTGTTGTGTGTTATTGTGTTTTTGTGTCGTTGTGTTGGCCGAAGTGTCGCCAGCGAGAAGCGGAGGTTGTTGAATAAGATAACCGGTTACGGAAATACCGTCACCCGATTCGAACTGCGACGCTTAAAATTTAAAATTAAATTTATTCGAAGAACTTCTCACAACATTAAACTATTTCGTAATCATTGTTGCAACCCGACAAAGATCGCTTAGAATAAATTATGTGGTCCCATAGAAAACAAGAATTTCATAAACCTGTCGAGCAACCGAGAATCTACTAATCTATCTAAAACTGTTAATAATTCAAAAACAGGTAGGCTATAAATAAAAAAAATCTGTTTATATGTCCCACTAAAAACTCGCAAGCGGTGAGATCTGCTGGCATGGAATGAGGACAGCTTTTTGTGTCTGGAATTTCTGGCCGACGTAACTGTCTTCAGATCGGTGTATCATTTCCATCATGAGCTGAGGAGCTTTTAAAACTACATTTACAAAAATAAGACTAGACGCCATATTCATTGCTCATTTATTTTTCAATGAGAAAATAGATTCTAAAGCTGGGTAAGTTTATTTTTTATTGCATTAAGAACATCTCGAAGACGTAAAAGCTCTGATCCGATACTGTTTTAATTCATTTTGAAAGCTATCTTACGTGTATTAAACAACTATTCAGCTGTCATTATAAAATTTACGGAAAAGTTGTTTTTGCGATGAATTTATACATTGTTTCTTGTCCATGCGTTAATTTTTCAGTCGGGTAACGGAACGTTTCGCAGCATCTCTTCTCGCCCGAGATATCTTCCCCAAGCAACCAGCCATCCTCTGCGGTGCGGCGTTCAAAATGTATCTTTATTGATGCGCTCGCAAATAGTCACACGACGGGAATCTTTGAATTAATGCAGCTTTATATGCACTCCTATATAAACACCATCGCAGTATTATAATACCGGTCACTGTAATGACATCACTCAGAGAAATTATCGCAAGCACCATTAAGGCGGGCGAGCGAATTTGCGATGTATTTAATGCACCCCGCATACATTCATAAGGACGCTTTTGTTTTGACCAAAGTACAGATGACTTAGCAGCTTCGGTGATCGAGCGAGAAGTTTAATTAAATATATACAAAGTAAAGATAGTGCGTTAGTATGTACAAAACCCGTTATAATAAAGCTGCTTTTGCATATATAATACATAAGAGTATTTTCTTAATCTGATAAGATGAGTGTTTTTTCCATTCGACTGTCTTTATAAATAAAAACGAACATTTTATTTCGTATTTCCGATTAACCTTCTCGTTATTAAGTAAGAAAACTTCCTCCCAAACTCAAGACGACACGCTAGCGTTACCGTAATGATTGAGGTATTCATATATTTTACCGTGGAAAAGTTAAGAGTAAGCTAATGTATTAAATAAACATATTTCCGACATACATTAAAACCTGAAACAATAACAAAAAATAATAATTTATTAAATATTTGGCTGCATTTCTCGTAGCTTTCTATTTTTGTTTTTGGTTACGTGCAATTTTATTTATATTATTTCGTGTTTGAAAAGCTAAAATTAAATTATGGTACTGTGGAAGTTTACGGAAATATTAAAGATTTTACAAGTTAAATTACATCTTTTGCCATCTTGGGTATGTAAAGGTAAAGGTCAGGTTAAGATTTTAATTAAACGGTTTTCAGAATGAAACTTTTTGAAAACATCACGTTACGCATTATTTAACAATGTGCCCAGCCAACGGTTGACAATGGCTTTCGGGCGCGTTGAATAAAATTACGTAAATATGGAAATCATACCGCCCATAAAAATATACGTAATGGTCACTGCATACTGGGAACTGGGGCTATTCACAAGCCAGAATATTACCGAACTTTACATGTGCAAGTCGGTAGATATTATAATATAGGCTGGTATCAACCTTCATTTACCTTCCACATTAATGTACGACCTAACAAACGTACGGTAATCAGGCAAAACGTTTTACTCGGCTGACTGCAAGATATAAGAAATACACCTATTTAGTCTGTGGTTTTCTTGACATCAGAACGTTTGTTCTAAAAAAATGCCGAAAGATGAATGCGTGTAATTGATTGGAACGCTGAAATGACAATAGCGCGTGTTGAAACCTAGCACATAAACAGGTGCGCACAAGTCGCTAGGAGATGTTTTTTAGGCGTCGACGCATTGTCAATCGACACCCCGCAAGGGAGAAGTGTTTGGCATCGCGGCGGAAGAACGGGTGTCAAGTGATCGCGCCGAGAGTTGCCGAGCGCGGACTAGCCGACACGTGTTATTTGCTCCGGATAATTGAACCGACAAATCAGACCGAAATGCCCGACTGGCACGGGGTATGCAAGGGTCAAACTTTTCGTGTGTCGGGGACTCGCACGCCAAGGAATCAAAATTTATAAATACAAACAGACGCTAATTATGTACACATCTCAGATACGCAATCTCAAATATTTCTGTTTACGAATGATGAGCAAATCGCGCAAAACATATATTTTTTAATTCTCTCTGACGAGAATGCAGCGGAACCGAAGGAAACAAATAATCTATTTGACAGTATCTGGTCACATCGCAAAACACGCCAACAACCATTAAATTAATTTACACCCATCTGAGTTATAGCGAGGAGGCATGAAACAGTTATTTTGTTGCGCAGTATCTTGATGTTGGGAGAGTGCAATTTGCGGGCTAATTATGATCGTTTAATTCGTGTTATACGACAAACAACGACTGATGGTTTCACTACTATAATCGTAATTTCTTCGATAGACCGTTGTCTTTTAGCGGCCGTGAATGACGCATTATGATAATGAGTGCGCAGAGTTTCATATTAGCCTGACAAAACACGAAACATTGCAAGATGCCATGCCCGCTGAAGAAATGCATTGAGCAGTTTCTTTGACTCGGCGACATGCATCGCGATCGGGAAACGAACGAGCGCTAACCTTAACTGCTGTAGGTAAAATAACGAACCTTGAAGACTACTTGAAACCACCGAAATAAGGAGACATGAAAAATAAAGAGTTGTTTGTCGTAGCTGGGAGCTGGAACTGTTGGGAGTCGGTTAGCAGGAGTTGTGAGCCATGCCCGAATATGTACGAGTATGTTGGAAGAGTCGGGACGAACAATCAATCGACATCGCTGTCGCCCGCTGTCAGTCCGCAAAGTTACCGGCGCGTCACACGTCAGCGGACAATTCCTCTTATTCCGCTCTTAAAATATTTTCGGTTTAATCCCGAGAAAACGCCAGAGTAACCGTTACACGAGGGAAGAATTCGCGAGGATGCGGCGGTGTGAAATACGACTGATAGGTTTTTACCAGAACTACATGTTTCGCGGGCGGACGCGTCAAACAGGTGTTTCTGTTCGCGAGGAGGCTTTTTTCTATCCTTCAAATTAACGGTCGGGGCCCTCTGTTGTCCTCAGACACCTCTGAACAAGCACCCTCATTGTTTCCAAACAACCAAACGAGCCCTGTCTTGCCTAGTACTTTCATTTTATTGCTTTCTTGTAAAAATGGGTATCGAAAGAATATTATCATTTTTTTAGTATTTTCATATTCTTTAAAAGATTGTTAATATTTTCGTAGAAAGCAATCACTTTGTGGTTTGACATATTTTATGAAAATAAAATAATAACTTTGCACATTTCGCATTTTTGTTTAGTTTAATTCGGTACCCTGGTGATGCTTAGGATAAGCGAAGCTAGTTGGTCATAAAAAATAAAATTACATTTGTGGTCTTGTCCAAAGTTATTATTATATTTTCATTGTTAATAATCTTTCATTAATCAATATTATAATGAAGTGTAAAGCTTCAATAAATTATTTTTTATTTAAAAATTAATTCTTTACTTTTCAAAAATGCAAAGATTCTCCGTAAAATAAAAATGGATATTTATTTCCATGACACCATTTATGTTTGCAATTGTGTTCGGAGAGAACTTAACTAATTATTATAAATATGAAATCCAAATAAAGTTTTTTATGAGTTTTGTCTATTTTCACACTCCCATCATTGCATGTTTGGATTAGAAAAACGGGTAGGTACCTAGTTATTAAAACTTTACCAATAACTACCAAAGCGAGATCACCACTCGGGTAATTATTTAATTAATTTTAAGCAGTTCGCTTAGTTTCATGGCGTTGGTATCAAAACAACTCAATGGGAATATTTTAATAATTTGATCAACTTATTATTCATTATGAAAACAAGACCTTTGTATTGCGAATAATTTACCCAAAATTCAAAAGGCATTATTAAATTTCGCAATAAATAATGTTATTATATTTCGAACAAAAGCTGTCAATGCGAATTCGCTTTCCGCCCCTGTGAACACTTTAAAATGTAATTTGAAACGCGTACTCATTGATTCATTTCAAAACACGGCGAATCCTAATAAATTATTACGCTATGTAAAATTCATATTTCGGGGATAGTAAGCTTTATTGTGCCCGATACGAGCGCTGCGGATGAAATATTAACTACAACAATGGCGTAAGTAGTCTGCTTACACATTTGGTTCGATATTCATTTGATGTTTAAACTTCCCCGCTCATTCTAATGACTAAATTATCGAATTCATTTTGTACAGTCTATCCAATAACTTCAACGCATTTTTTTTTTTCGCCGGTTAGATTTAAAAATGCCTGTACTTAATAATTTTGACAGTAAGAGCTTTAGTTGATTGAACTTATTTTGTAATTGTGCAGGGACGTGCAAATACAATGAAGAAAAATAATTTATTAAATGAAACTTTATTTACCTTTTCTAATTCTAAGAGGTGAAACCGGAGGACTTGGATTGCTTGTACCATCTGAAACAGAAGAAAATCATAATTAGAATTTACCAAAAACAATAGCACACAGAACAATATTAGATAACTACCTGATGCACATACAAAGAATACCTAAATGTTTTATTACAAATTAACGAACTAATCATTAGGCTGTTTCTCCGCAGCGGTAGGCCGCCCACACGACTCTGTCTTAATAATATATATATATATATGTACTTATATATATATATATATATATATAAATATATATATATATATATATATATATATATATATATATATATATATATATATATATATATATATTATATATATATATTTTATAAATATTATATATATTTTATTTATTTTTTTAATGAATATCTTGTAAATGTTTTTAAATTTTGAAATTATTTTTCCAAAATAATTACAAATGAAGATATACAGAATTACAGGAAAAAAACTTCTAAAAAAAAATCTAAAACTTTCTTGGCACCCACTTCTTGCTGCATTCACATTCACGCATCGTCCCATACATACTGTTTTATTTTTCTGAGTCTTGACATGACCCGACTGAAGTATTTGATTCACTTGATCATGCGATGTCTTCTTCGGGCGTTCCCTATTTCTTTTACCATTCACTTTCGCCTGATATATTCTTCTTAAACGCCTTTCTTCATTCATCCGTCCTACGTGTCCCAACTCACTCCCAACCATCTAACCGTCGCTTTCTTAATCTTATTTATTACGCTTACATCAGCCTTGCATTCTTGCCGGACACACACATTTTTAAGACGGTCTTCAATGGTTTACCACGCGTATGCCTCAGGGATCTGATTTCTTCTGCATTCAGTCTACGTCCATCTTTCCTCTGCCAGTTCCATGCCATTTGCCAGTTTCATGTGGACTGGTAACTTTGCTTCTTCGGAGACATTTTTGTTTTTATTAGCGACAACCGCGTCCAGTCCTCTACTAATGGAGTTTTCTGCATTCACCCTTCTTTCAATGTCCTTATCAGCTCTTGCATCTCTCGTAAACGCACCTCCCAAATGCACAAACTTATCCACTTGCTCCAAGTATTTATAATTCACAACTGTATTGCTCACTGTTTTCGTACTCTCTCTTTCAAACACCATTATTTCGAAACTACTTACATTCATCATTAACTCAAATTAATTACTTATAAATATATTTAGTTGACGCACCCTTTCTTGCGGGACATTAAATAAGATAATAATAATAAACACGGAATGAAATAATTATTCATATAATAGAGACTCGTTAAGAATGCGTGTGCAATTAGCACTCAGCATGGTTAATTAATTTGAGTTAATTTAAACACGTTTTCCAGTCAGCGCCAGCCAAAATATTGCGATAATGTTCTTATTTTAAATGAATGATTTGAAAGCGAGATGTTCAACGTCTAGGTATGCGATCTAGGATCTAGCTTAGCCTGGAGTGGTCGGGTCACACGATGGTGGGTTGGTGGGTTGGTGTGGTGTTTGGGAATGACAATGGTGATAGAATTCTCCGATTCGCGTGACCCCAACCCTCCCCGCCGGCCGCACACCTCTTTACACCATAAATCATAACGTGCTCTCCTAATAAATCATGCAGCCAACTTATCCATTTACAGCCGGCGCGTTGAAATTCATCAAAACACGCACGCATCCAGTCTAATTAAACGTAACACATATCCAAGTGCTCCGACGAATGATAAATCAAAACAAATTACCTATTTTAATACATCTCTCACATTCCTAGACACCTCATTACGGGTTTCTTCCTGCGACGAATTGTGCCGCCACAAATTAGCCGTTTTTTCGCGCTTTCCATGAATATTCATGCCGCGGAGCGAGAATTCCTTACACGCGGCTCATGCTCCATTGTGTGCGTGCTCCATACCTATTCCGCTAAGTGTGCAAGCACCTTACAAACCGACTCCCTGCCTACCTGCATACCTACCACCTACCACTACCACCTACCACTACCACCTACCACTACCACCTACCACCTACATATCTCGTGCAATAAGGTAAACCACTCGTGCTCTCGGCTTTCCAGAATCTCCGAGATTGGTAGTTTAGCAACGCATCAGTGTAGCTGTAATTGCTCCACTTTACTCGATCAAAATAAACTATCTCAATTGGACGACAATCTTGCGTTGTGGCCCACCAATATGCAAGAACTTGGCCGTCATAAAAAATAGTTTTATAAGAAGGCAAACACAGATAAAAAAAACTCGTAGATTGTGTAATAAATTCAGGTAGTTAGCTGACACGCAGGCAAATCTATAGACATCAATATAAATAAGTTAACAGTGGCAGTTCTAGAGTTCCTTATATCTTATCGTAACACCTATCATAAACGATAATATATTCTTATCAGTACAAAATAGGTACCTATACCTACCCACGAAAAGCGTAATCTCACAAATTACAGATGTTCTTTTCGACTCGAGATAATATTATAAAAATGAGAAGTTAAAACTATTTATCGATATGGGCACTCAAGGACGTGTTTGTAAACAAAACTAGTATGCTTACAACTGTTTACTGTGTCTGTTAAAATATTACACCGAAAGTGGTGTGTGCACAACTGCTGAGGATGGATACGGCATCAAGCGTCGATAAACCAGGTCTATGTTATTGGGGCGGTCGACACGACGCAGCACGGAAGACCGAGGCAATGTAAACTGTACCCCGTACCCCGTACACTGTACACTATACCCTGTACAACAATCTCTAGAAGGAAAAAATAGGATGTAGTTCGGATTATTTAATATTTGCCCTCCTCGCGACTGCTTGACTCCTGATAAGCCGTGTTATTTGTTTGAAGCGTATGGCTGACTTCCTTTTCGGTTACGGCCAGAGAACTTTCCTATCGTATTTGAACACTAATTTTGACTAGGTTTTATGATATTGTTTGAGTTTATGTTGTTTCATATCTAATATAGCCCCACGCTGCTTACACATGTAGAGGAATACAAACAAAACCTGACAAGTGTTGACTTTTAATTTTAGCAAGTACTCCGTTAAATTTGTATATGTAACATACGTTAGTAAATTGGCCTGGTTTAAAAAAACTACCATCACGCCATTTTCTCAAAACTGCCACAAAACTGTCTCAACACACATTACTCGCTTCTGTATAGGATTATTATGACACTTCATATTTGTAATGCATTCTTCTTCTGCATTCATCAGGGTTACTTCGTTTCAGACTGCTAATACCTACCGAATATATAAAACCCCAGATCCTCGCAGTAAGTGCGGAGCTATAGGGAAGCTGGATAACTTAGCCAAGGTCCAGGAATGCTGACCCGTGAAAAAGCAACAGCCAACAACTGCCATAAATGTTGTAAACCCCGAACGATAAAGCACGCAAAATAAGGCATAAAAGTATGCGCTAAATTTTAACAGCGACACGCTGCCATACAGAAGTATTCGAGATTCAAGGTTGTCCACCGACGCTCGTATATTGAAATTCGTTAAATACTAAACATTAAATTGCTATTTTATAGTTTCAAATCTAATGTTAGGTGTAGGTATTCTCTCGGACTAAACAGCTATTCGAGGATTCCATTAAATATATTTTATTTTTTATGTCATAACAAGTAATAGCAGGAAAGATTAAAAGATGAATAACAAACATGTATATAATATTGAATAATCGATGGCGTCATTCTATTTCAAGTATGCAAATGAAGTTCGAATTGAATGTAAAAATGTCACATTAAAATTGAAATATAAGAGCTAAAAAAAAATACAACGATTCTGGTCTACGAGTAAAATTAAGGTTTACTGAATGTTATGTATTTTTTTAGTTGATTCACAACTGTGGAATTTTATAATTATTGCAGATATATAATGTAAAGTTTCGGTGATAATATTTTTAAGTGCTCGTAAGATAAAGTATACTTTCAGCACCAATAAAGAACACCAGATTATATTCATAAAATAGCCTCTTCCGTTTGGACATAGGAAAACCAGTTTAGAAACGAACGGTTTAATTTAATTTGGGAGAAGTTGGAATTTTTGGTAATCTAGTATCTCTGTAATGTCTTCCGCCGTAGAATTCGCGTTTCGGTATTATCAATTATATTCCATAAAAAAAACAGGTTATTAAAATCACATGTCCCACAAAAAATTGATTTCCTCGCATCCTGTCTACATTTTTGCCATACCTACCCGTCGGGGCCAACGCGAATAAAATTACATAGTGTTTATTTTTTGGGCAGTCGTTTTTCTCTTCAAAATCGTAACCAAACGACATTAGTTTTATTGGTCGAATTCGGCTAAGTATCCGTGTCCAAATAGTCCCGGCCGCGCGGGTGGTCGGCCAATACTCGCCCCATGACGTTTCAGTCCCATTTATTTATATGCTCGCATGGCGATACTACAATATCATATTATAATATATATAGCCAAAATAATACTTACAAGTGAGTCGACTTCAGGGTCTGCTAAATAATAGGGCTTTTCTTGGCGTATCTGAAAGTAAACAAACAAACAAATAATTAGTAAAATCACCATTACCTAATAATAATAAATTATAATAATATTTGGACGATTTGTATAGCGCCGTTTTTGTGAAAAATCACCTCAAGGGCGCTAATTCGTCTGCCAAATACACGTGTTTACAGAAGTCACTTTTTACAGTTTTCATGTCGTATGTCAAAGTTAAATCAATGTCGTCTTCTATATTCCATCATCCAAGAACATTGGAATAAGATAGTAGCCATCATACACAATCTACTTTCGTTATACATCAGCTATTTAATTTGTGTAGGATTGCACCACCCAGCGAAATCCCGGAATAAACATATTTATTAATTAATATCAATAATCAACAACACAAATATAAAACAGAAAGAGTTAGAAAATAAAAAGACAATGGTCACAACCGAGACTCGAACTCGGATCTTCTCCTGTATCCGGGAGTAACGCTTCAACCAATTCAGCCGTTGGGACCTTATTGTTGAAGCGTTACTCCCGGATAGAGTAGAGTCAGTAGAGGATCCCAGTTCGAGTCTTGGTTGTGACCATTGTCTTTATATTTTTTGGATTTTTTTTGTTGATTATTGATATTACTTAAACATTTTTAAAAAATAAGCGTAAGTTGGAATTCAAATTTATAGAAGATGCCCAGTGAAAATGTTTATGTTCAACTACTTCACAATATAATAGGAACTTTATTTTCATATTGCGCAATTTAGTTATATTCCACCCCAAGTGCGTTTTATGCTACTAATTTAACCTAAAAATACATTTATTTAGATCTATTCGGGACTCTTCTTTCTTAAAGCCCATATAATAAAATGTGCAAGAAGCTAAATATATTTAAGGTAACCTAAGAATTAATTAATTTGTAAAGCGCCCTTGAGGTGATTTTCCCACAAAAACGGCGCTATAAAAGTAATCCATTTATTATTATTATTAATGCTTTAATGTGAATTCTAATTTCAACAAACACATTTATTTTATTTTTTAAATTGACAAAATGTCGCATTAGAGGTAGGTATTGAAATGCGTGAAGTTCACAGGTGGATGGAGAATATCGATCCAGGCCATAATTCAGTGCGCCTCGAAAAGAAACTAATCGCCGTCAGCGTTTTAAACAAACAAACGGTCACCTCGCGCCTCACACAAATTCCAAGATAGCCCCATTTAGAGGCTATTATTTAGTGTTGGGCCCATTGTTCCGCCTTTATCTATATTTTTGACAATTTGGCCTCTGTTTTCCCTCGCTAAGACTAAATTACAGTAATTTGGGAGGGGGTCGCCCAGCAGACCGCGGGCAGGTACATAATTGTCTCGGCTTTGCGGGACCTCCTCCCCGCTGTACCTAACCAGCACACAGCACACAGCACACACAGGGATGCCTAGGTACCGGATAGCTATAGCGCTATAGTCTCGTAATGCGCCACCCACTCGTATCAAATTCGGGTTTTTTTGTCTTCCCTCGGCCACATTAAATGTGGCTCTGATTGTGCGAGCTTTGCTGTCCAGAACTAGACACAGGTAAAGGCACAATCAGGCGGAGGGACGCTCAGGTACGGCGGACTCCGCTGTACCCGGTACACGTTACACAGAAGGAAACTCGTTAGCGAGGTTGTTTACGAACAATAGTGGACATACTTTGATATGCGTGCTCAATTTGAAAATAAAACCGAGACAAACTTTTATAATGGTGCTCTAAAAATATACTGATGACTTTTTCGTGTAATTGTGCCTAGAGCCTTTTCTGCTTAATGATGATGTTATAATTACATTCGTAATGATTCAATACATTTAGGATAGTGAGAATAATAATAATACTACCAAGCTAATATTCATTGAGAAATTTTAGTAAAATATTACCTTAAGGGTGGTTTGAGACAAGCATGGCAAAAATGTGCACATATAATAAATAATACGGATTGTCAAATATGAGAACCTGTTAAATTTCCATCTAGAAGCTTGACGGGACTTTATTTTGTAATATTATAAAACATTTTGAAATAATTAAGAAGTATTATATTAACAAAATAAATAATAAACTTTTTAGAACTCGAGTAAAATACATACTAAAAGAAAAACCATTCCACTTCGATCGAACGAGACTTAGTAAATGAACTTTAAATATTGATTATTCAGAATGTTGCAGCTGACACTCTCACCTTCGGGTATTTTTCCCCACTATTTGCAAAATATCTGATTATGGTTTTATTTTGTCATTTTTAGTTCCGGTTGAAAATGTGTTCGGGGTACCCACCGCGGGGGAGACGGGGTAGTTTAACAGTTACCCATAACTAAGAACGTTTCAAACGTCACGAAGCATTATGGAAGGGAAGTTTAGGGGCAGGTAGGTACCTGGAAGAGGCCGTCGCGCATTATTCGTCGTGCTATGACATTGTATGGCCGCTTTCTTCCCCGAGACTTTTTTCATCCATTCTCCTTTTGTGGACCACATTGTGAGAAGACGGAGGGATGGCCAATTTCAGGGGGGTACGGAATAGTACGGCAATCAAAAACGAAAGCCAATTCATCAAAAAATATTAATAACATCTCGATTTGACCAATATTGTAGACGAATAGTAAAAATGCGTGATCAAGTAGAATCTACAAGTGAAAAAAAATAGAATAAGTATCATAACCTACCTGAATAGGTACTTGAGTTATTTTACTTCCAAAGTCTTAATACTGCAATCCTAAAAGTAAGCGCCTTTTTTCTTATAAAAGGGAAAAAAATGGATAGAGAAACTTTTTTTTCAAATATCATCTCTGTTGAATGGACTGTACCACAAGACGTGCGAGGCTAATACTGGAGTATACTACAAGAATAATTCTCATAGAAAAGCACACCAGCGTGAAAAACATCAATAGGCAATGGGGTTTTGTGCAACTTGCCCCACGGGTAGGCGCTCTCCCGCTCTCCTCCGCACACCCCCAGTGGGCGATTGTGATGGCAACCAGGAGTGATATCATTTTTAATAACAATAATTTTTGGGAAATAATCGTGTGAAAATCCGACCGCCATTTGTGATTATCAACAAAGTAAACAAAGGTAAAGGGAATAATCACAGGTTCGGGTCTCCAAATTGAAGGGACATCAAAAAATAAAGTGCACCGTTTACACGATGATGCCTTCTATCGAGACCGAGTGTGGAGTTAGTCAGGTAGATGGCACCTGACACCTGGTGCTGGGTGCTGGGTGCTGGGTGCTGGCTACCATCGCCATCATCATTAGCCCTCGGCTTCCAGTCCTCGAGCCTCGACGCTCCTCGTCTAAAGGACGATAATTCATTTGATTACCGTCGTGTGCCGAGGCCGGCCCTCCGTCGCCCACCGATTTAATCCAACGAATTCGGTAGAAATTTTGTTTCTTGGATAAAAAGCTCTTTATTATACCATTAAAAGGCAGGGCCGTAATACCTCAATAATTACTTCGGCGTTGAACCAAATTCCTCTCGCGCGCCGAGCCAATATGACCGGTGCCCGCCGGGACATAAGTCGCAGAATCGCGTGACAACGACCCGGGCACTCGCGCCGTATAGCGTACGCGCCGAGCCGCACCGCCGGACCTTATAATTTTGTAAATACATTTTATACAAAAAAAATCACCTTAAATTTACTGGGTTCTATGTTGAATATTTTCGAAGTTTTTGTGCTCGTAAGAAACAAGGAATTATGATGCTTATACGAGGGTTCGTACGGCCGGGATTGGGATGGAGACATTGTTGACAAAATTAACATGAGGCATAATGATAGCAAGGCTGTGGTTTTGGGTGAGCTTACTTCAGTGGGATAGTGTGTAGCGGCTTTTTCCACCGGTTTGCCCTCCCACTTAATGAGTTTTATAACATTTCATTAGGTCGGCTCTTCGCCTTTATGGGCGCGGGCACGAACGGCTACTGAAGAAGGTCTGGGACCCCAAATTTTAAATTATATACCGAATATCACCGTGCCAGCACACGTGGCCAGGCATTCCGCTTACCGTGGGCAATCATTATCATTGCGAGATGAACCCTGGACACAGAACACTGCACACTGGACACCCCCATCAAGCACAAGTATGATCTAAAACGCTTATTGAATTGGGGAAATCAATTGACTTTCTCTGTGTTTAGTGAGAAAGTAACTTGAAATCGAGGCTTTCGTAGCCAGTAGACTATGTTTCTATGAGATACTAAACTTGTTTTTAAAGACCTATAGTTTCGTACATTGTTTTTCGTGAATTTAATCATTTTCATCAGCGTTAAAATAATCTACTTCAAAATACCCGTTATTGCAAAACGAATAATTATTTTTCAAGCCAAACATTCCATTCAAGGGTATTCAAAGCATAACAGTAACTTCTTTATCAGAGAAAGAACTCAACTCTTTCACATTTCAACGTATTATTTTTTTACCTGAGCCACGTTTTTAAAGGCGAACTCGGGGCGTTTATTATCCGCATTCAAACATTCTTTTGAATCCTTTTAAAATTGCATTGAACAAAGGAATTTTGTGGAAGGGTTTGGTTGGTTTTGGTAGCTCGCCTGGCACTTGTAGAAAACCCCATTATTGATGAACAGTAACTCAATAAATATAATCCCCAAATTCCATAATCGCCGTGGGCAGTGGTGGTTCCTTTGAGGATTCGTTAATACGACTGATCCGTGAGACGCTAAGCCGAGATAGTTGGTCACCACAAGCCATCAGTAAAAAAAAACCAGAGCCTCCAGTTTGGGACTTAGCCATTCGAGAGGAAAAATAATATAAGGCCGGACAACAGGCAATTTCGTACATTCAGGCAGTACTTTTATATAAATTACTGACAGTCAAAACATAGGACATTTTGGATTTAAAGTTAATAATATTTAGATGATTTGTATGGCACCGTTTTTGTGAAAAATCACCTCAAGGGCGCTGTACAGATCTTATTTTCTATTATTACATATTGATTCCTAAGTTGTAGCAGGAAAACATGACAAGAGTGAATCAAATTATCGATGACGATAATTCCCACAGTCCACAGGCTGTATGATGAACTGAAACTAATTACTTATATTAATTCATTAGTGAATGAAAGAATAAGCTGGAAACGCCCGAGGAAGACATGGCACGATCGAGTGAATCAAATACTTGATGCGGAATAACAGAAGAGTATGTATGAGACGATGCATGAATTTGAATAAAGCAAGGAGTGTGTGCCAAGATCGAATTGTTTGGCGATCCGTCGTCTCTGCTTACTCCTGCGGAGAAACGGCGTGATAGTAAGTTAAGACAGTTAGTTAACAATCTTTAAAAGATCATATATTTTTAATCATATTCACTATTCATTAAGATACATCCATTGCATGTAGAAATTTAAGAAGGAAAGAAGACAAGTTACAATATGAGATGGAGATAGAAAGGGGGACGGAGAGGATTGATTTAGCTTAATATATATATTTTTAGATACAAATAGTAGTAGTAGAATAGTGGTAGTAATGAGTTAATGTTAAAAGTTATGAAGTTTCGAAAGCAAGTTGAAAATCCACAAAAATGACAAATGAAAATGTAGTCGAAAATCAAATGAACACAATCAAAAAAAGGTAGGTAGGTGCCTACCTAGATGGTTAGCACGTCAGCTCTTTTCAATAAGGTTGTGATACATCAGTGGATAAAATATTGAAGGAGGCGTTCGAATAAAATCACGTCTCAGTTCAGAGGAATGCATTAACGCGAGCCGGTAGCTCTTCTGTTCGCCTGGTAGTCTGAAGGCAGAAGGCAGAAGGCAGAAGGCAGTAGGCAGTAGGTATCCTCACCTCCGAAGGCTTCAGCGACTTCGGGTTCACGCGGTAGACGGTGGTTGAGTAGCCCGCTATGCAGGTAGCTCATCTCCACCCTGTACGAGGAAGGTAGGAAGATAATGGGTAGGTGTGTTTGTACCGTTTGGCCGCCGAATTCCGCAGCCGGGCTGCCTACCGTCACCGGGACTAGGCGAAATGTTTACCTTTTTTATAACCGTCCGGTACTACACTTCCAACGGCTAGAGATCATGCATGAACTCCATCAGTAATATTTTAGCCGATGATGGCGAATATACAAAAAAGGCCGGATTTCTCAACGTCATGTCAAGAGTCAGAATAACAGAAGAGTATGTATGAGACGATGTATGAAGCAAGGAATGTGTGCCAAGAAAGAGTTGTATGGCGGTTCATCATCTCTGCCTACCCACGCGGGGAAATGGCGTGATAGTTCAGTAGTTTAGATCAGTGACATCTCAAAAGAGCTTTCCTATCAGTGCAGCGTAAAGTCGGAATGTTATGAGGTTTTTTTAATGTGGGTATTGAAAGGGTTCGGATTTAATGCAAGAGAAAACAGAGAAAGCGGTAGGTATTTGCAAAATATAGTAGAACCGCCAAGAATGACACTTATATTTTTATTAAGACGGGTAGTATTTTGCGTCACGTGCTTTTATTTGCCGAGATTATTTCTGAGAAGAAAAAAAAAATATTAATAATGTCAGATGTCAACCTTCGTCGTGGCGACTTATCGCGTCTCAAAATCGAGGAAGGCGACTACCTTGCAGCTCCCAGATGAGGCCTTTATAGGCAGGTTATTATAATTAATATCGGAGCGGTCTCCGATTAGTATGGATGATTATAAATTCATAAATATTCCATTTTGATGCACATTTTTTCGACAGCCAGCCCACAAAAATGCATCAATTAAATTTAATAACCTCGTCTGCTCCGCGATACCAACTGATTTGGAATTATCAACAATATCTGCGAAAATTCTCATTTTAATTAGTGGAAATATTGAAACGAGGAATTGCAGCTGTGACGAGTGTGAACATGAATCCATTGTTATGATTACAGACGTAAATCGATAGGAATTAAAAATTCGCTTATCTATAGGACAGTCATTATACTTACGGGTTGTTTTTTTTTATTTATTGTAAATAGCGCACAAGAGTCCCAACTGCTCCCAACCGTCTAGAGCCAGTGAGACTATGGCATCCCCAATCGGAGTATGTTGTGAGGCTGAAGGTTGTGGGGAGGGAAGGAGATGGGGAAGAGGAAGGTTGGGAAGAACCTGGTTTTTACTAAACATGGCTAAAAGCCATTTCAAGTAACGTTTCGATTCTGAATGGTGGTCTCTCACCAAGGCAATACTTAGAGTATCTACTAATCTGGAACCTGATATACTTTTTTAATATTTTATATGAATTAAATGTGTTACGACACATATAAATTAAATAAAAGTTATTTTAGTTATTTAGTTGGCGCACGCCGGGTTTGAATCCGCGACCTTCGCGTTCGTAGTCGAGCGTCTTACCATTCGGCTATGATGGCCGTCAAACGGCCATAAAACCTATTTTATCTCTAGAATCTATAAGTTAAGGTCTGAATATTATGCCACACCCGAAATACGGATGCGGTATTTTTTTAAATTTTATAGTGGCTTTAATTATAGTGCGAAAAGACTATTTTCATTAATTAGTTATTGTTATTACTTATTACATAAATTAACGTTGGATAAATTTATTGATTCTGCAGGTGATAAGAACATTCTAATTTTGTTTTTATAGACGTTTTTAATAGCAAACATCGAGCTCTTTGAAACTCTTTTGGTATGAAGGTGTGAATCTACGGAACACCTGTCAAGAATAGATACTCCCCTCCGCGGTGGAAGCTATTATTACTTAATATTCTGAACATTGTAACATAGGTACTGTTTTGCATGAGTTAATAAATTTATATTTATTTAATAATTAAACTACTTGTTGACATAACTGAGTCGACATAACTGTCGCCTTCGCGTATTTGTTACAATTTATGACAATCATTGACTCGAAGCCCAGGGGCTTAATTAATTTATAACTTAAACTGCTACCGTGCAGGCATCCGCAAATAATACACGTAGTTATAATTACTGCTAATAACACTTTATCACTTAATTCAGTATCAAACATAAGATATTTAATGTCCCGGTCTATCTAAGGGAAACGTTAAATTACAATGCTAATTATTTATAAATAATGTGTGTTCTGTAGATCTCTGGGTTTCTTGGATTAGTGTGGAGCCCATAAAGGTGATTGCAGTGGCGCCTTCCAATTTCCGTAACAACTGCTTTCCTACAAAAAATATTCCAACACAAAGGTAGGAATGTACGCATATAGTAACGCTTTAATATACTCGTACGTCCATGTGAAGCATTATTTTAGTACGAATTTATAATTTAATCATATTCTATCCACTGCAAACTAGTGTTACAGTTTAACATGGCTATCTTTGCAGGCAGCCAAATGAGGAACTAACGGTTTTTTTAAACCACACAATTTTGTGATTATTTCATTTTTGTTTCTGTGCCTTGTGGTAATAAATAAAAAAAGTTGTTTGGTTTTAGATTTATTTATTTTATATTAGTTACTTGTACATTAAAGTTTACAAAGTTTCTAATTATTTCATTTTCTCAATTTTCTCAATAATATTTTAACTTATATACTACTTATTATTTTGATTTATATGTATTTTAAATGATTCTCACAGGCATAATTTTGATAGTTTCCGGCAGCGAATTTAAAAACACGCTCGTATTGATACTTTCTGAAAAATATTCTATTACCAATAATTTTAAAGTTTAAAAATGAAGAATTTCCATAATTTTTAAATACTGATGACAGATCAAATCTCACAGAATATTGATACTTCGAGAAGAGTCCAGTTGCCTTCGGACATGGTAATGTGTTTACATCAGGATTCTCATTTCTAGCACTCAATCATATCCACCTACCTTTTCGGATACGCCACGCGATGTTATGTGCGTATAATTATTAATGCGAGTCTGTGCGAAAGTTTACTTAGTGCGGTTTTAATATTCTTTGCCCGTCACGGGGCAAATCGACACATTGGGTGCACGTAGAGAGTATCTAACGAGTAGGCAGCCAGAATGCCACTTGCTCCCAGCTCCCAGCTCCCAGCTCCCAGCTCTCAGCTCCGAAGCCAAGAGAGCCACAAATAATTATTAATTTATTCAAGTGATGATTTATTAGGACGCTCCATAGCGTCTACAGATTTCGTACCAAGGTCGCGCGCCTGCGCGTTACAGACCGGCTGAACAGTAGCCGACTAAATGAAGAGTATTTTTCAATTAAATAATTAGTATTTCATGAAATGTGTGTTTCTTATTAATTATGGCATACATGTTTAGACAAAAGCTTTACAGGATGATGTGAACAGGCTCATTGGTTTTGTAGACCGAATAGGTTATTTCTTTTTCACGATAAAACCTACGCAGAATCTGGTCAGTTCCCTTCAGGTGATTTTTCGCAAAAACGGCGCTTTACAAATTATCCAAATATCAAATATAAGTAGGTATTAAAAAAAGTGTTTTTTTTTTAGGTACAATCGCACTAAGAAAGCCTTTTGTTGGGTGGAATTGATTGCTGCTTAAGAGACACAAAAATAGGCACTTATTACGTTAAATTCCTTCTAAAATTGACCGGTCGGTAGCTGAGTGGACAAACCCGTCGCATTCCCATCCGGGCGTCGTGGGTTTAATTCCCCTGCTGGCTAAGTCCTCCATCATTGCACAAGCATCATCTGTCACTTTTTTATGATACTAGTAGAAGGTTTTCAAATATTGTCAGGTTATTTGTGATAATCCCGGGATAACTGTCTTTCTTTAAAAAAAAAAATGTCCCCTTCACTAGTTTCTGTGGAACATCTGTGCTGAATCAAGTGACTCCCGATCTCCTCGACTGGCTGAATAACTTCGGTACCTCACTTGCCCTCCATAAACTCTCCTCCACCGTACAAAGAAGACGAATTTATACGTCTTAGTTGTTATTCGGTAGTTATATCATAAGACTAAGCCTCTAGTAATAAATCTTAGTTGTAAGTCAATAGTTATAAGTCTTGGTGATAAGTTGTAGGTTAGATAAAAACACGTCCTTTAGGAGATTGTTTCACAAAAACGGCGCTATAGAAATCATCCTATTATTATTATTATGTCTTATATGTACTGTTATATGATTATGTTTTTAGCCAGTATGGTGGTTAAAATGACCAAACGGCGAGTGCCTGTTCGGTTCAGACCTCGTTTAGATGAGCACTGACGTTATCAAGCATTCTGCATTCTGCGAGTTCGCAATTATAGCGCATCTGCTGGCTAACTTGTTCTTGACCTTCGCGAGCGATGCATCTACATAAGTCACATGCATCTGGATGCGTTGATTATGTTCCTACTTCTCAGTTATTAATAATAATAATAATGGATTACTTCTACAGCGCCGTTTTCGTGGGAAAATCACCCCAAGGGCGCTTTACAATTTATTTTATCTATCCTTTAACTTAGCACTTAGACTTATAACTAAAAGCTTACAGCTAAGGTTCATTACTAATGGTTTACATCTCAAACTTATAGTGGGTGACTTACAGTAATTGAGACCAGTTAAGACTTCGCCATTGAAAAGTCAAGTAAATTTTAGAGGATTTTACTGCCTCTTTCTTCTGGGCATGCTATTTACGTAGGTATTCATAAATGTATTATTAACCTAACTCAAAATATTTCATTGAATTGTCCAAGTTACACAACTGACATATATGGGTAATATAGACACAAGTTGTAGTTATTTCATGTAAAAATAGATTATATATGTACAGCAGTGCCAATTATTGAAGAAAAAAAACAATTATTTTCAACGAAACATGAAACAGAAGAAGGCATAGAAAAATAAGAAAAAGCTGCGATCGAGACTTGAAACCGGACCTCTACTCTATCCGGGAGTAACGTGTCTGCCAATTGAGCTACCGAAACCTGTTATATACTGTCATTTTCATCAATCTCATATTTATGTGAAAACTATGCATTTCACTTTTTCCCAATTTATATCGATATACGCAGCCATATTTGTATTGGTATGCAAATTACAGATGCACGTATAGAGTCTTGTAAAAGCTGATTTAAAATATAAGCATAATGCTTTAATAAGTTAATTCTAATTTAAATATAGCAATATCTGTAAATTATCTATTTACGTAGCTATCTGTAAATACATAATATTTACAAGATACTTTGTTCGTGAAGCGTACATAGAATTAGTTAGCACTAACTACATTGTAACATTATTAACTAAAAATAATTTCCTTTGTGAGTGCGTACGACCGTACGAGTGTCAACTTTTCAGATTTTTAACTGATGTTGATTGAAATTATCAAATTTTAAAAATAATCTTTTCAAATACCTGCCTACCTAATAAAGTAGCTACCTATAGTATATTTTATCAGACATTATTCCATATTTGAAATGGGTGGATTAAAGTGTAATTTTTTTTTTGCAAGTTATATCCCGTGACTTTTTACGAGTAATAACTAGTATGTAAATATCAATAATTTTTAATCCAAATAGTTTTTAAAGTAATTTTAGTTATTTCTATGATATCATTAAATTGAGAACAGGTAGAGCATTTTATAGGATTTTTCATGGTAATTTTAGCCATTGTTTTCACTTATGTTCTAGTCTTGCTAAGCGCCCTTGGAGTGATATTTCAGAAAAAATATATTATTAAGTATAAATAATTTGCTACTATATTAGAATTAATAACAATTATATTGTTATTTTCTTTCGCGAACGGTACAAAAAAGTACTTGTTTATTCTGGTTGACTGGTATTTGTACGCTTAGAAACTGCAGATTTATCATATAAATATTCTTGTCCCCTTTACATTTATTATGAACTACATGAATGATCCGACTAGTTGACTAAAAAGTGAGTTAATTAATTCCTCCATTGTTTTACGGCGGGCACTCGGGCACTCCGGCAGATGCCCCCTAATCCCGAGGGCCTTTTATGAGTTCATTGAAATGTTATTAATATTTAGAGCTCGCGATCGGCCGACTTCGTAATGGAATTTCTCGGGTGTATTATGAAAAAGCTCGACGACATCCCAAACTACTAAACAGTTTCTAAGCCACCGCATTAAATTCAACGCTGCATTAAAAAATGTGTAAGTTTCTTTAACTTACATGTTAATGCTTATTCACAAAGTTGTATTACAAATATATCAATTTCTGACTTAGTGATTTCACGGTCAACCGAAGTCGATTTTCTGTCGCTAAATTAACTGAAAGCTGAAAGTTTTCATTCAACTTGCGACACGAATACCGCCCTTCCGTTGCGAGCTGCCAACCTCAGTGTTTGGTGTACACAAAGAAGTGGTATATAAAATAAGTATACGCGGGAATTATTTGTTTATCTACCATTAAGCCTTCAGTATCGGAGTTGTAAGTATTTTACTTCCAATGCCTTTTATCGAAAATCTACATAGGACCCGAAGAAAGGGGGAAATTATTTTCAATGGCTAGGTCTAGCAGGCGAGCATGATGATGAAAACCATGTTTGCATGTATAGGTTATACAGAAAGTATGAAGCAGGAACCTGCCTATATTCTTATAATAGTTTTCAAAGTCATTACGCTGACTCATACGAGGGCAGGAGTAGTGGGTAGACTGCAGAGGGTTGTTTGGCTGAGCGGACCCAGCTCGGCTAAGCCTTGGCGTTAGTTCTCAAGCGGTAACCAGACATGGCACTAAATGCCCGCGGCCGTGTTATTATTGCTTTAAGTATTAATGCACAGTTGTGTGTGTGCGCGGGAGAGAGTATAATAACTCAAAAAACTCCCGGAAAACGACCGCCGCGTTCTGCTTTTGACAGGTTAACAAAACAGAGGAGGTGGTTCACCAAGGGGGGCGAGGGCGCCGGAAGCAGCGGGGAGGGGGGAAGGTAAACATGGCGACCCCCTCCCCCCGCCGCCCAACCTCCCCAACCTCCCGCCCCAGGGAACATTGAACCTGTTCGATTAGGAGAACAGAACTGACTTACGCCGCACAGCGAAATGTATGATATCAAGTTTATTACTGTGACGTGCGATGAAACCCGCCATGGAAACATTTCTCGCCTGAAGGAGTCAGGCAATATACGATACGATACAAATACTGTTCAGCATTCAGCGACGACATTTAACTGCTTTCTCCGGATTAACGTCGCACTACAAACGGATTGGAGCTTATCGCAATGTTCTTCCAAAGAACGTGAGCTTTGCGCGGATGGAGCGGTGTTACCGTGTTACTGTACGCACCGCCCACCGTTTTGTTGGGTCAGGTCTGGTACAATAATTGTTTTGAATGCTGAAACCCCATTATTTGAATGCAGTACTAAATCCAGCACTGACAGTAAACGAAATGTCACAAGACGAAATTTATTCGTCTCAATCCCACGCCAAACCCGCACGATCATCTTCTGTGAAAATAATGCCAGTAAAGTTGTATTCTGAAGAGCAACATTTCCGAATCTCATCCCAGCCTCAGAAATATCACCTCCGATTCTTATCATTGCTCAAAAAGAGCTGGTCTTTAATGATTCCGAGACTTGAGACTTGAGGAGAGAATGAGTTTAGATTTAAGATGATTAACGCCGTCTCGGAATAATCTGTTTTTTAATCTTGTAGTTATTTATTGCTTTACGACATCCCTCGCTTATTTCCCATTATCGCCTTCTCGCCAAACCACCCATAACAGACAGGGACGGCGAGTGTGACATTGAAAAATACGTGTCAAAAGACGGAGATGACACAAAAAATAATAATATGACGAATATTTATTGCCACATTGTAAATCTTGCACTTAACGAAACTACTTGGGGTTTTATAATTATTACCGGAGTTGGAATTATATTACGTGCTATTAAACTGTTCATAAGTTCATTACTGAATGAAATTTCCCATACTGTGGTGGGATGATTTGTTTTTGTAGAAATAATTACAATTTATTCAAATACGATCACAAGACCACGGTTTGATAATGGCTTTAAATACCGAAACAGCTGTCACTTAGAGTACTGAAAATGGCAGCACTAAATTGTAATAATATTATATTTAATTCATTTGAAATATTAAAAAAAATAATTTCAATAATAAGCAATTCTGTAATATTTTAACCCAAGCGAGCCTTACTCTAATAGATACTACTAAATTATACATATGTATTTTTCTTTGGAATAATATTCTTTTGCTATTCGTGTGCTATCGCAAATATATTATACTATATAGGTAAAAATCACGGGATGTAACTTGACAAGAAAAACAGTTAGTTGCTTTAATTCACCGATTTCAAATGTATTATAAAATAATGTCTGCTAAAACACATTATAGGTTGGTACTTTATTAGGTTGGTAGAGTTTGGAAAAGATTATTTTTAAAATTCACATAATTTCAATTAACATCAGTTTCAAATTTGAAAAGTTCACACTCGTACGATAGTACGTACTCACAAAAGCAAATTATTTATAGAAATGAAAAAAAAAACTGTGTATAATACCACGAATATTATTTTATATTTTATGACCGGTTTCGCTTAGCCTAAGCATCATCAGGGTACAAAATTAAACTAAACTAAAAAAAACAATTGAATAACATTTAAATTATAACAAAGGAACGGAGAGAGAGACAGATAATAAAATTGAAAGAGATATTATTTAAAGTTTTCATATTTGTAGTTGCAAAAGTTACATGCAAAGATAAAGAAATGTACATGAACATCAGGTGTTTGGAATTGTGCCCATTCCAAAAACTCCGCAGCCATAAATTAAAACTAGGAAGTGATCCTTTTTTTCTTTACCTAAATGCTCGTAAATTTATATGGCCCTGCAAGGAGAAGAGCAAAAAGGCATTTGTATTGCTCGTCATAAACCCGTCAGGCCAGGAGAGACAGGAGAGACAGGCATAAAGACAGACGAGGGCAGTTTCTCGATTACCCCGAGGCACAGTAACACGGAATGGACGGACATGGCCACGTTACCCCGCCATCGGATGCCACTTTAAGAGTGTCGAAATTTAATGTTTTTATTGCGTCTTAAACGACCCCAATAAATTGTACAATATGTAGGAGCAGCGTTTTGAGTTCTGCTGCGCCAACGCCTCGCTTGCAGGTTACAGGTACGACGGAACAACGACACAGGTGGGTTTAGTCGTTTATCCTGCGTACACTTTGACGTCCTGACGAGCAACGCTGGACGACAACGTCATATACTTTTATTAATCTACTAATTAACCATCATGTCGGGAGAATGAGTCTCATGTTACTTCAATATTCATAAGTTGTTTCAATCATACTGATATCACCATGCGTTCGATGGATTTTATAACACTCGTAAACCTACAAATTGTCAAACGTCACTTGCGAAGGATCTAGGATGTATATAAAAAATATTGTTAATTTTTGAAAATAATAAAATGTACCGGTGTATTTGGGTTTAGAGTTATAAAACTGGTTTCGGAAAAAAAATGTCCATAGAAGCGAAGCTAGCAGTCCACAATGGAGTGCTTATACCAACCTTGATGTATCCCAGTGAGGCATGGAACTGGAAGAGGAAGAATGAAAGTAGACTGAATGCTGTAGACATTAGATCCCTGAGACGTGTGTGCGGTAAAACCATGAATTACCGTGTTAAAAATGTGTATTTCCGGAAAGAATGCAAGGCTGGTGTAAGCGTAATGTATGGGATTAAGAAATAGACACTTAGATGGTTTAAGCATTTAGAGTGAATAAACAAAGAAAGGAGTGTAAAAATAATAAATGATGCGAAAGTGAATGGAAGAAGTCGGAGACGCCCGAGGAAGACATGGCACGATCAAGTGGATCAAATACTCGAGTCGGGCCATGTGCTGAGTCGGAATAACGAAATAGTATGTATGAGACGATGTATTAATGTGAATGAAGCAAGGAGTGTGTGCCAAGACTCCTGTCCTCTCCCTACCCCTGCGGGGATGATGGTTAGTTAGTTAATTTTGGACACAACCGTGCTTTTATCAAGGCACGTTGGGTAATTGTTAAAATTTCATGAGAGTTGTTTTATTTTATACTATTTTGACGAATGCATGTTGGGTCAAAAGATAACTGGCTTTGTACTTAAAATATACGGTATAAAACATCATTTATGAGGGGCACTTATTTTTTAAAAATTCTATTCTTTACTTGTTTGTATATTCTTCATGGGGTGTATGCAATTGCACCAACGTCCTCTCAATCCGAAATGAATAAATTGCTATTATTATTATTATTCAACAATGAATGTGACTCGTTAGGCGAGTATTATGCTGAATCGTTTAGAATGTTAACTTAACTCTTATTTTTCCGAATAGAGATTGTTTTATTAGTTGTATTATTAATTTTAAGATTGTAAATTATAATCCAGAGTCAATTCAATTCAGAAGATATGTAAAGGTTGGTATAAAAACATTAAAAACGAGATTATCTGATTCGAATAACTGTAGGACTGTTTGGAAATGATTCATTATCACCCACAGGTAGAGAAAAGGTTAGTTTCCATCTCGCTGCCTGAAACGATCGGGCCGGACTCGAACCCCGCTTTAATGGAACAAAAAACGGCACCGTGGCAGGTGATATGAACAACAACATTAAACGCTTTCTATGTAGAACGTAGGCAGAAGATGGCGAGGATGCGATAAGATGGCCGACTTCTACAACGCCATAAAAATGTTTGTTGATTTTAAAACTTATCTGTGGGGAAAATGAAATGCCTATCGCGGACTTTTAACTTTTTCACACCGGAAACACCCATATAAACCTGCGTAAAAAATGTGCGCATCGGAACCGTGTTCTTGTAACGGTGCGACCGTTTAACAGATAGAAGAAGCTCCTTCCGGTTCCCTTTTCCAGCTAAATAACGATAATATTCATGCGGAAACTACCCTTACAATCGTCATTTAATTAAATTTACGAATTTTGTTTGCACATCGCATAAATTTTGACTGTATTTAAAAGAAGAAAAAAACAAATATACCCGAGAATACGAAAGACCGAACAAAATAATGAACTTTTCCTACTCCCATTATTCAAAGCGAAAAATGTTTCTTGCGCAATTATGGAAGACTTAGCTAGCAGAAGAGATGAACCTGCGATGCCAGGGTGCAAAACCGAGGCTTTGAACCAATCGGCCATCAACCGATCATTATATTCACACATTAAAATACTTTTTTTTAAATATATTTTTTTAATATTTTGTAAAATGTATAACCTTGATACGCTCATAGGAAGAAAAGAGAAAGTGTACCAATAGGGTAAAAGTATTTTTAATTTATTTATATTACATATTTAATAATCTTTAGGAAGTGAAATCACTCACTTAACCCACAAATAAATATAAAATCAATTAAACTAAACACTCGCGCTGTCGGGGTAACCGAGCGCTATCCGCCTTGACCGAAGCGCCAGATCGCTCAAAAACAGCTGTCGCGAATGTGATCCGTGTTCACGAGGGTATTAGTGTGAAAATCGTAAATCGGACACGTGACGCGTGTGACGTTTCGCGGATCGATACTCAGCGTTCGCACAGGTTGCTCGCGTGCAGTATAAAGCCTTACAGTGGAAATATTCTGTTTAAATTCAACAGCGTGTAAAAAGTGAAAAGGGATTTGTATTGAAAGCAGCTTTACAACGACTTAATTATAATACACTTTTTTAAACAGTAATTGATTGATTTGAATACAACCTGCTCCTACGAAAATGTTATACGATTTATAGTGAAATTTCGAATAATATACAAAACAAACCTCTCATAAATTTGGTCATAATTAATAATTACTTTATTAAATTACATAAATGTGTAAAAAACATATTAAATAACTTTTCATTAGATTCCTCTATTTTTGGAACATGAACTTCAAGCGAAAAAGCTGTATTTGCTCTTCCGACATTTCAATGAATGATACTGCAGAGCTTTTCGATCTCTTCGGCACCGGTACACAGCCCAATATTTTTATAATGTTTATGTCGCGTGAGAACGGGTCGTTTTTGCGACTTGTTCTGTACTCGAAAGTTAGGTTGTAGACCGATTTGTTAGCTTTTGTGTTTACTGACTTCTGCAACAAGTTATTTACTTCCTTTCATTACAAAGACCTTCCACACAACATTCTAAAAAATGACACAGGCCCTGTGTAAAGATAGTACTTATATATTATGTTGCATTCTACATTATGATTATGTTTGTCAGTAAATAAATTTTAATATTTTTTTGTAGAAAGCAATCACTTTGTGGTTTGACATATTTATTGAAATTGATAAAATAACCTTGTATAAGACCACAGATTTAATTTTCTTTTCTTACTGTTCTCTTATTTTTTTATATTGTGTTCTCCCTCTGTACATAACTACTACTAACTGCTCTATATATAACCACACACTATGTATTTTTTGTTTAGTTTAATGTTGAAACCGGTCGGTCATGAAAATTGAAATAAAATCTGTGGTATTATACAAAGTTATTATTTCATTTTCATTGAATAAAATTTCGCTTTCTTGTGTGATCGTGGATCTTGTGTTTTTTCAATGACGTGACAAATATATTGACACGTTGTAGCGCTCTCACGTTCGTGTGCTCGGTGTTTAAGCCGATTTACTACTAAACTGTCACGCGTCGCTTGAGGTCGTTTACTATATATAATCAAATTACAAAAATTAGTGCCAAAATGCTCTTGTGTGTGATGAGAAAGTGTTTCAATTACACTGCAAAGACTACTAAAAGCCAAGGGATAACAGTTAATTTGCAAGTACGCGCAAATTTCTGCAAATTACTTATTATTTTAGACAACACAACTATCTCCATTGTTAACCAACATAATGACGTCTTCGCGTAAGCGAGTAAGCGAAGTGCTATCTCATTCTTACCAGAGCATTCCGATCCTAGATCTGTTTCGTTCATACACACATATTCTATGAATGTCTATCTTTGTCATACATGATGATACGTTGCCGATATTTGAATGATGAATTTACTGGTAACGTAAGTGTGTTTGTTACTTGCCACATTATGTGTTAATATTCTATGACTATAACGTGTCTATATTTTTGAAACATCATTGGTTTTTTTGGTTTCAGTTTAAAATGTGTTGGAATATAATGCAGCTTGCGCGAGGGGCTAAGCTTAAAACGCAGCTGTTGACTAAGGCATAGTAATCCCTTCCAAAGCACACTTCCATCGAGAGAATGGAGATATTTCGTTCTAAAATACACACTCACTAACTAAAAGCATTCGATTTCAGAACGAAACAAGAACACGACGGTGAAGACATTCAAATTGATCGTTATTTTGTCTAAATCTAAAGAGGCCATTCCTTATTATTACCAAGTTCCAGCTTTATTGTCTGCGTGGTAGGATGTGTGTTACAGCTTGACACGGATAACTGTACAGGCGGCCAGAAGAGGAACATATTTGAGATTTAACAGATGAAAAAAAAAAACGAAATTGTATTATTATTTCAAACGAGAGGCGGAAATTAAAGGTGACAACATATCTTGGAATGGACCGAATTCGGGACAGACGCAAACTTATCCCACGACTTACCCACACAGACGCTTATTACAACAAATTTAATGAGACATTAAAATAATAATAATATATGTTTGAAATAGTTAATAAGAAAACACGTGCCTGATTGTAGATTTAATTTAGGATTCATATTATTTCATTATCAAGTGCCCTGTTCATACTAGGAGCAAAACAGCTTCTCGCGTCTTTTTCTAGCAAGGACAACTATCGAGACAACAATGGCGACCATTGGCTACACTTTTTTAAGACTTTGATTTGACTAGGAAAAGACCCCGAGAGTTTTATTGCTTGCAATATTAACTAGATTTTATTCGCCATATTACGGCAGATATATTCTAAGCTTGAAACCTTAAAGGCTAGCTTACTAACTATCTAACCATCACGCCGTTTCCCCGCAGGGGTAGGCAGACAGGACGGACCACCATACAACTCTGTCTTTGCACACACTTCTTGATTCGTTCACATTCATACATCGTCTTATACATACTCTTCTGTTATTCTGACTCTTTATATGGCCTAATTTAAGTATTTGTTTCACTTGATCGCGCCATGTTTTCCTCGGATGTCCCCGACTTTCACTTTCGCGTCATACATTTTTTCACAATCCTTTCTTCGCCCATTTGCTCTACATGCCCAAACCATCTAAGCGTCCTTTTTTTGATACTATTTATTACGTTTACATCAGTCTTGTATTCTTTCCGGATATCCACGTTTTTAACACGTTCAAACATGGTTTTACCGCATACACGCCTCAGGGATCTCATTTCTACAGTATTCAGTCTACTTTCATCCTTCTCTGTCGGCTCCATGTCTCACTGCCATACGCAGGGTTGGTATAAGCACCCCATTGTGGACTGCTAGCTTCGCTTCTTTGGACATTTTTTTTATTTGCGCCAACAGCGTTTAGTCCTCCATTAATGGAGTTTTATGCATTCACCCTTCTTTCAATATCCTTATCAGCCTCTCCGTCTCTCGTAAAAATACTTCCTAAATACACAAATACATCACCTTGAAGGCAACTTGTGTTATTTGTAGGAATTTGTTCTGAAACGGATTTTTTTATTGTGGTTTTAATTCTTGATTCGTCCCAGAGAACGCCATTGCGCATCGGCTGTTGGGATAACCTTCTCCGAGCATAACATGTCATGACCAAAAAGCAGATTATATATAACGGTCCCAGATATGCCGGGAGTCATAATCCTCCCTGATATCCTGGTACAGAAATGGTCCGGACGGGATTATTTGGGATAACTCTCGGTCGATCCCGTTGCTCGCATAATTGAGAAACACATCCACGTCTCTCTCTGCCGCATTGTAAAACTGGCGATAGTTGGAACAAGACAACTGTAAAAGTGTGGCGTACACCGAATGTTGAAAAATATGTTTTTAACCATTTCGTTTGTTTTTGTGCTCTGCTGATGGCAAAATTCTTGAAAAAACAAGCGAGACATCTCGAGACTCTAGGAGGATTTTTCTAAAAATACGCGTTTTTTCATTCAAAACACTCGTCTGGGCTCGAAATGTATCTTTAGATACGTTTCTATGCACACATAATCTAAGTTTTTCAACTTCGTATATCCTAAAATGCTTCAAACAGTCTAAATTAATTATTATTAAATTAAATTGTAAAAAATAAGAAATCTTTGGTGGTGTGCACTGAAATGTCTTAGTGGGCAGTGTGAAAATAATATATGATGCGAAAGTGAATAGAAGAAGAAGTCGGGGACGCCCGAGGAAGACATGGCACGATCAAGTGAATAAAATACTTGAGTTGTATGGCGGTCCATCCTCTCTGCTTACCCCTGCGGTTTAACGGTGTGATGGTTAGTTAGTTAGTTAGTTTAGATAGTTTTATTATTTTTTATGTTGTCTTTAAAGTATCTGTCCTTGGTAACATAAATTAAATAATTACCCTTTCAAGTGAAAACAATGTACCTATTTCAAATAAATCATCTAACATTGAAGTGGTAGTGATGAAACTAAAGCACAAGAGAGATGCTGCCAGGTACATGCAGAAGGTATTTTAATGCCTGGACGTAAAGTGCACTTTTTTCACAGCTAGATTTAGAAGTTCACATATTTGAGAGCTCATCTCTGTCTGCATTAGGAGGAGACGTATGGTCGGTATGGCATACCCTTGGCAATATACATTCAAAATCTTTTCACATTTTTTGTTCCCTTTCTCGGATTTGGTTCATGCTCTTTGAAAGGATGAGGTTTTATGTTTCACGGGCTTTTTCCTTTAAAATATACAAGGCCTTTTTTTGTTCTTTCAGATTCTTTTAGAGTTGTAAATCATCGACATAACGGAAAGCTTAAGTACGACGAAGGGAAAGGAAGGGGCACATATTGTGGTATTTTAATGTGGTTTCACTAACAACAAAAGGGTTTAAAATTTTCTTTTCCACTCTAAAACTTATTTTAATTTATTTGTTTTGTAATACGTCATTTTAACATCGACGTCTTACTAATATAACAATTAAAGAACCTTAGGATATATGATCGATATCCTTACTGCTGAAACTCGATAAAAAAGTTCTAGATTTCTTTGTAGTTGCTACGTTGTGTTAAATATAAAATCTTATGATTTTTTTTACAATTTTGAAATATTTTTTTTTACTATACAATATTTGGTGTTTGAATGATTTGGTGATCGAGAAGTTTATCCGTTCAATGGTTTCTTTAAAGTCATTCAGCTCATTAATTACATTCATTTTGTCGATAAGATCCGCCACGCTTTCCAACCAGTGCGACCAATTTCACAAGTTTCACGACATACCGAAACATGTGTGATAACGATATGTTATGTATATTTACCGTAGAATTGCCATTCCGGGAATAAAAAAGAGAGAAATAATATTAAAGCTTAAAGCTCGGCATGGTCGATTTAGTTGAGACGCCAACACAAACGAACCATTGAAATAGAAAACACAAGGTATTAAACTAAAAGTTACGCCATATGAAATCATTGCGGTACCGTTCACTCACTAAAAGACTAGGAAACTAACGTTACTTTTGTTACGTCAAGAAAAAAATCAGGGGACTACTCGCTAAAATCGATTGCTCGATGTTTAAGGTCAATTTTAGTTCATTATATGTTAACGTACATAACAAATACATAATTGTACAATTTTCTTGCAGTAGTAGATGAATATGACGGAACGTCAAAAACCTCCTGCCTTGACAAAACTTTTTGCTTTATCGATATTAAGACCCTTGAGGTGATTTTTTACAAAAACGGCGCTATACAAATTATCCAAATATTATTATTATTAAGACATTTTCTCATACATACGAGTACTTCTCTGTTCTCTTGACATGATTCGACTTAACTATGCTATAAACGTAAGTAGGTATTCGTTTAATATATTTGTGTAGCTACATATTGATACATGTTTAAATTTTGCGAATTTTAGGCTAGTAATAAAATGCAATATCTAGGGCCTTAATATCGATTGTTTTGACTCGGGGCATGCGGCCCGTGGCGCCGGCAGAACCTTGCCCCAATACAAACATTCCGCGGTGCCATATTTTGACCCCATGCGGTGCCATGCAGTGCTATGCCGTGGAGCCATGCCACAAAGGACTCTTGCTCTTTTCGCATAGGATTGCCCTTTGTAAGCCAAATCGTTCGGATCCCATTATCGGACGATTGTATGATTTCAGCTCATGCGTATGGGTTCCTCGCGCTCGTTTAGGTTGCATAGGACTTTCATTGTTTGTTTATTATTGTTGTGCGACGTTCAAATTTCCGAAAGGTATCCATTTTATTAAGAGTTTCACAGAAAGAAGAAAAAAAACTTATTTAACATATGCTTCAGACAGTTAATTTTATAATTATATGGGTAAGACAGGTACTAGATATCGCTCCTGCGGATGGTCCATAAATCAATCGTTGACAAAATGCACACAGCCTCGACAAGTATCGAAAGTCAAGCGATGGAAGATAAGATTGAAATTATTCCAATAGTAATAATAATAACGTTTCTTTTAGGAAATAATGATGTATTGGATTTCTTAAATAAATATAGATTCATCCGAATTCCTTGTTTCGTTTGATAAACTTATCGCAGTAGGTCTACGTGAATAAAGGATAGCGATTATTTTCCGCAGGAAAAAAAACTCTAAATTTAGAAATAAAATTATTATGAAAGCTTTTGAATTCATGTGATTTTTTGTGGTTACTCAACCGTAGACTTGTTTACTTACTCGTGTTAGATCAATGCAATTTGTGCAATAGAGTATAACGTATAGTGTGTATAGTGTATAGGCATTCAGCTAACCGTCTCGTGCGAATGTTTGTTGTGAAGCTTTGGAAGCGAAGCCTTCTACAAAAGGCATTATTCATTCCAACTTTCCTGTTATACTAATGAAAAGAGATCAGACAAAGATGAAGAGCAGATAAAGCGGCCATTGAGCAGGAACACCTGAATAAAAAGTCCCACTTACTAATCTCGGGTATTTCTTCAAGTAAGGGCTTATCGAAAGACGGGAAGTGAAAGCTTTTATTTTAGATAACTTGTCATCCGTTTGCATTTCCTGAACGTTTTTTGTTTGTCTAATGGACGCGCTCTAACTCGTTTAAAGCAGTAACTGAATCACTATCGAGGTAAAATATTTAAATTCCACGACTTTTTTTCATTTTGATGCAATACATCGCAAGACGGAATTTTAAGTAGTATTACACTGAAATATTATAGATTAACTTATTGAGTTTAATCAAAATCAGAATGCATTTAGCGGAAGAGTCTAGAAGTATTTCATAATGGTAATAATATTTAATTCCATTTTTTTATTCGTGAAATACCACCTCAAGAACGATAACAAAAAAAGTTAATCAGTCATTTTAATAACCTTAACTAAGACTTTTTTTAAATAACCCATGTCGTAAACTGCGAAAAAACTCGGGCTTGTGCGAGAAACCCTTAAGAAAGAAGAAAAAATACGCACAAAAGACATAATTTTATTTTTAAGAGTTCAGTTTTGTATCTTTCAGGATCTTGAATGGAGTTCATGTTGTTTCTTGTCTATTCGGAGGATTGGGTACCTATTCCAAAATTGATGCCTACTTCTAAAGCGCAATGGCAAGTATCTGGTTAATCAAGGGGTAAATAGTATAGCATTATAAAAATACCTCGTTCACTAAAAGTTTATTGTTTTATATTGAATACCGCTCAAGAGTCCCAACTGCTACCAACCGTCTAGAACCAGTGAGACTCTGGCATCCCCAGTTGGGGTATGTTGTAAGGTTGTATGTAGTGGGGAGGGTAAGGAGATGGGGAAGAGTAGAAGGTGAGTACCTGGCTATTCAGATCTGGTCACCAAACACGGCGAAAACCATTTCGCGCAACGTTTCGATTCTGACGGTGATCTTATTAATATTAGCGCAAAGAGGGGTTCATTATGAAAAGCGACGATCGTTAATATGCATCAGGCTACGCCTTCACACATTTGGCGATAAATTAAGAGACGGCCAAGAAAGGAATGTCCGATTTCCCACATAAGTTCTTTCTTCGCGCCTTGCGCTTTTTGCGCTCGGGGACACAAATACCCGCCGACCCCGGCCCGCGCCTTCTACGGCAGGCGGAGCGGCCGGGCAGGTAGACTACACCTCGGCGCGGGGCAAAAAGCGCATACCGTCGGGCCCAGCCGTCAGCCCGACACAGCCAGGCACACACCGCACACCGCACACCGCACTCCGCACTCCGCACTCCGGATACCTTCACACTGCGGGCTTTAATCGGTAAGGAGTTCAAAACGTTTGCATCACCTTTTTTATTAAGTTCGAATCAGGAACAATTAACATGCCTACAATAATTATACCTATTTGACGCCACGTTTTAATGTAAAATCACCTCAAAGTGCACAGGTAGGTCCCTTCTCAATTACAGACAAAAAACAAATAGTATGCGATAAATATGCGTAAGTTTAGTACCTCACAGAAAAATAAATTCGAGATAATTTGTTTTTTTTTTACCCTAATTAGTATTTAAATATGGAAGGAAAACCATATGAATAAGTCGTTTCCATGTGGCCTAACCGCAGTCTGATAATGGCCTTAAACTAAAAGCCAAACTAAATAATAACCACGTTAAATTTAATTCAATTGAATTGTAAAAATTTAAGAAAGTTTTACAAAATTTAACACAAAAACTAAAAAATAAAACGTAAGTGTTATTTGCATTGTAAGCGTTTTCTGCATATGTGACACACTCTACATAATGTTAGCAATTAAATATGACCGGTTAGTAACTGAGTGAACAAACGCGTCGAATTCCCATCCGGGCGTCGTCGTGGGTTCAATACCTCTGTTAGCTAAATCATCCATCATTGCACAAGCAACATCTTCCGCTTATTATGATGGTAGTAGAAGTTTTTCAAATATTATCAGGTTATTCGTAGCCCGGGAATGTTTATCTTTCTTTTTAGAAAATAAAAAAATATATATATACATACGATCGTATTTTAAATACAGGATACAGAGAAAACAATATTGAAAATTTGTTGTTAGCCCAGTAGTTCGATTAATTACAGCGTTCATCGACTTTTTAACTTTTCAAACTTATGTTATGGTTAGTGAGACAACGAAAAGCAGTTAATTATTTAAGCTTTCTTTTTAAGTGAAGTTTTCTTTCCCGAGGACCGTTTGCTTCGATTCAAAAAAATGTGAAGGTTTCGCCGTTGCTTTTACCAGTAGAATATTCCGATTTCCGACCTTCTCTAATTAGAACTGATTATTAAAAATATATTTTTGTTTTTTAACAAAACAAAAAAAAATCACGGTTGACCACCCCTGCGAACTCAGATGAATGTCTGCATTAACCATAAGTGTCTCCTATCTTCCTGGCCGTGCCTTACCGCCCCATGTCCTGAAGTAAGCCGCACAACAAATTGGAACTTTGCAAGAAAAATACATTTAAAACTGGCAATACTTGTATCACAACCGTTTCAAATATAAAATATAGCAAAAACAATACTCCTTATTAGAATCTCACCCTTACCAATCTGGTCAAGACGAAAAAATTGTTAAGTTATACATTTTTTCAATAGTTTACCACCTTGTTTGGTGCTTTTAAAAATAATATATTAATTTATAAACCAGCTGTGAGGTCGCTTATGCGTGTTTGAAATTAATGTATTGGAAGCATACACTATTATGTCTATTACAAATACAATAAGGTATCCAACCCGTAACTTTAAAGCTTCTAAAAATAAATCCTAGAAACTTTCGAAGAGAGATTCTCATGGTAGAAAATAGTTTTTTTTTTAATTTGCCTTGTTTAATTTTCTCTCGGTACACAGTATTTTATGTTTTATGTCTTATTTTCAATTACAAAGGTAAATACAGGTAAAGTGATACATAAGAACGTTTAATTTTAATACAAATATAGTTTTTCAGAGCCACAAGTAATGAAATTGCTTGTCATTATTTTTCTTTTCAGCGCACAAGTTTGCCGCGGGCTTTGCTCCCATATTCGCTTCGTTTGTTACTCAAAAGCTCAAAAGGAATACTTGTGGAGACCGAAGACTTCAAACACCTTCAGAGAATTGAAACTTCACTTAAATACACCTTGTACATGTACGTATGATTATTTTGATACCTCCGAGACAAGAAGAACATAGTACATTGAAGACTCCATTGAATTTTGACTATACTTTATAATGATGGATGCATAGAAGTTTTTTTCAAAGGCGTTACAATGTTCGAGTATGCTGTTCAGTAATTTAAAATATTTCCTATTAATTAAATGTTGGAACATCATAAATGTTGGCTTATTTAATTTAACGATTAAATAACATATTCTACAATCTGTGATCCATAAAAAGTGATAAACGTTCAAGCGAGATGATCCCCACTATTGTGTTTCTCTTTCACGCGTAGAATCAATCATCCCACCAATAAATAACCCTTAATTAAGCTGTATATGTTTAACACCAGTCGATAGGACGGCATTAAATCCTCCGGAGATCGTAAAAGTCAAAGCCTCGGTGAAACAACGTGTTGTGATTTAGGCACAATTTCCCACCGGACTGAAGTGGAATTGTGTTTTTATTCTTCCTTAAATAGGCAATGCATATGAGGATTTCGCATTGTACTCGTAAATGCCATTCAACAAGAAGGATGGGGAATACATCGATAAATACTCGCGACCAGTTCAGAGAAATTTCTATTTAGCTGCTAATTAAAACTGGTATGTAGGAATACGGCCATAATACCCGAGTAACTTGCTACAAAAATGACGAAGAAGCCGGGAGCAAATACAACCCGACAATGCACTCAAGCAAGATGGGTGTAAAAGTTTTACAGAAACTCTTGTGACTGGATCAATTAAACGGCTCTCTCGCATTCTTTTCAGCCGATTTGTTATTTATTCACATCATTGTAAATGCGATCGGTCGAAAAAAGATTTCCATCAATGATGATTGATTAGAAGCATATTAGATTGATTACCAACTCGCAATAATACGGCTAGGAGCGGGGCAAATCTTCGATTGGATGCTGCATACACAGAAAGCTGAGTTAATGTACTCATTCATAAACCAGTGTTTTTTTAGCGTTTAAAAAACTTTGAGTCGTGCTTTGGTTTTTAATCATCCGTGTCCTTTCCTGGGAATGTTGTATTTACTAGAAGATGTTAGTCACAGAAACGGGGGATTCGAGAGGTAGTTTAGAAGAAGTAATCATCTGTTAGAGCGTTTTAAATAATAGTTGATTGCTCCACACTCGGCAGTCCGTGCATCATACAGTTACGCAGTGTACAGTGCACGGTGCACCAGTGAAGCTATGAAATGTGCAGTGTGGTTGGTGTGTGCTTGCAGTGTGTGTGCACTCTGGGCAGACATAAACAAGGCTGGCTGCAGAAGAGGAATGAGTGTAGCTCGCGACTCGCTCAAGGCCCGGTAATGATATCATTAACACTTATTTGTAACGGGCAGTCGCGGCAGCCGCCGATAGCAGCGCGGTCCTTAATTGCATTTTCAATTCGCCACTTATTTATTTATTACTCTTAACGGCGCTTTAGAAACGAATCCTCGCCCATTCTTAACAAACATCATCTGACTGTCCCAACTTCGAGAGGCTCCTTAGTAAAACATAATTACTGAGAAATAAAACTAGCTGAATTATTATTGGAAAGTTTACTAGTACCGCATTACGTATCACTGAATAATAGGATACAGCATAGGCCAATTATCTTATTTCTTCGACACGTAGCAAGGTGTATTTGACTTTTGTGCGTAATTAAGTTGTTTCGACATGTTAAACTGCGCTATTATGCAAAAAATCACAAGAAAAAACATGTTAAAGTGAAGTACACATAGAGTAATTAAAAGGGTATTTTAATTTCTTCGAGATAATAATAACAAGATAGGGGATTGGCATGTTTAACGATACTTGGATCGCTTTAGAAAAGGGCGGCGGAGTAGGCGCGCCGCTGTATCGATTTCCATTTAATTAACGAAATAACTTACAATAAGCTTTCTGGGATTAATAGTGCGTGAAAACTTTTGACATTTCTCGTAGGCATTTGTAAGCGATAACGTCACAAAGTCATTTCGATGTTATTTTTTTATGAGAGACCAAGGCGCGAATAAAAAAAGCTGGTCGCCGGAATCGCGCAAAACAAAGAGTGCCCAGTGAGCCCATCGCGATCCGAAAACCAAGACCGTCCGGAGTCGGAATGCCCAGTGCAGTGTTAAAACGGGAGGCGTGGTGCTCATGTGTGCAATTAATTAGTCGGAGAGCACGCCGCGGCTAATGAGGGCCGCCACTACAGGCTACAGGTGCATACTGCATGCTGTCTACACGGAACACTGCCGCCCTGCAATACTCCGACAGTTCATACTGCGACACCGGCCATGGATAGAGCGACATCTCACTATTGACCCGGTTATGTGCACGACCAAACTAGAGACCATTAACCTATTTCATCATGGGTAGGTTGGTATATGTACATTGTACAACCTACCTGCACCAAACCACTCAAAGCGGATTTCAGATCTTGTTACATTACAATCATCGTATAATAATGCAACTTCAGCTCAAGATGGGCAAGATGCATTAATCTAACTCCTAAAACAGCGAGGCACTAATGACAACTTAAATAAATTATCTAGCACTTATTTTGATGCTAATGTATATATTATACATCTAATCAAATAGATATCTGATTTAAATCCACGATCAGTGATGTAATAGTTTGTATGCACATGGTCATCGGTCATCGGTCACACGAATCGGCATCATAATAATGAATATTGATGTTTCACAGCTGCAGCCGTGGTTGTGCGAGATCTGTATGGCCAACTAAATCGTCATAACTCCGAGACTTCTCCTTCCAGCGCAAAAATTTGAATCCCTTTTAGGGCATGCGGAGAGAAAGGGCGATGTTGCCATCATCAACAACTCCATTACGAAGCAATGAATCAATATACATAACCGCGGATGGAGACTAAAAAGACACTTAATGTCATGTTTACAATACATTGGCTGCACTATCCTCTACGCATCGGGAGTTTTAATTGCTATATGAATTTATTGCGTGCGCGGAATTATTATTATCATTGAATAAAAAGTAATTAAAGCGGAAAATATTTATACCACGGTAGCGGGTGGATGCTTTAATGATCGTACTTATAATTTATTTCTTTAAACAACTAAATATGGACACATATTTGTTGCAAACATTGTTTAATCACGTTTCTTGTTGTAAGAAAATTCTATCTATATTGTGACTAACGACAGGTCACTGGAAGCCGAATTACTAATAGTAATTTGTTTTCTTCTCTGAAAACTTTTTTCTGGTTATTAACTTGATACTTACCTAATTATAATTAAAAGAAGATATAAAATAGTTGTTAAGGTTTAACAAAATCTGTAGCGTAGTGGACTAAGTATGTAATTAAAGTCGGGAGGTTTTGGGTTTGATTTGAACGCAACGCATAATTGAATTATTATGAATTTTTCATTTTATAAATGGGGTTATCAAATACAGTGATGCAAAGTTAGTTAGAAAACGTTCGGAATGTTCTTAAAGTCATCTTTTTGACGATCACTCATGATCCACAGCCTCCAACGTAATTTGTTGAATAAAACCTCGCTGTGCATGTATGGGTGCGGTGGGCCAGTGGTAAGGACTGTAAGGAGTGAGGCTATATGCTAGTCACAGGCCCAGGGGCCAGGCAAAGCAGGCAACAGGGCATAGCAGTGGAAAGCTGTTGCATCTCATACTCGAGCGGTCCAACAAAAGGATCTTTGTGCTTTTTTCGATCCTTTTATTTTTCTCATCGTCTGCATGCTGGCATGCGCAATGGAATCTCGCGTGATGACTGACTCCAACAATGCAAGTGTAAAAGGAACCACTTCAATCATTTCTGAGATGCATTGTTTGGACCATTTAAATGGCACTAATGTGACTAAGGCGATGCGTTACTATGTGGACATTTAAAACCGAACAATTTTTGGTTGGCACCACAACAAAACAACCAACAGAAGGATTATGAACGATTGTATCTAACTTTCTAGTCCTAAATTATTGTGACTTTTAAATTCTTTTTTATCTTATTTTTTAAGAATTTCAAACATTCTCGGGTTGCGAATAACTTGACAATATTTGAAAAACTCCTAACACCGTCATAATAAGCGGAAAATGTTGCTTTGACACTGGTGGATGACTTAACTTGTAAAGAAATCGAACCCACGACGCCCGAGTGGGAACCTGACAATGAACATGTAATCAGATAATTCACTACAATTTACGAGCTTTTCAACGTTTGGCGTGATCTTAAAACTGTATGTCACATCCTCAGGTGAAATGAGAGACTGAAATTAAGTGTTTCAGAATTGCATCGAGCTCTGTCATTATTGTACAGCTAAAGACTCCACTAGAAGCAGATCAAAGGGTAGACAGAAGGGGGGATGGAAGCCAGGATTGCCAGGGAGTCAGAAACGAAACGCGCGTAGCCCAACACTCATGGTCCCGTACATCGCCTGTCTAGTTCCATGTTTATGAATATGAAACAGGGATTCTATGTGACGTGCGTGTTGCATATTTACACATAAATGCACCGGGATCATTGGTCGCACGCATGAATGCATGGAAAATAATTTTGCAGAACCGTTTTGCTGCTATTATACAGTGCGACCGGCTTTGGTGGCTTGATATTGCTGCGCTGTCGAAGTATTAATTTTATTTTTTCTTGCATTATTCAATCATTCATTGCCAATTATGATAACTCGGAGCACTAACTCAAATATTTTTTTGTTACATCGACTCTTGGCATTACTTAACATAGATATGGGATTCATTGGGCGACGAATCACATTTAGATATATAAATTTTCATCAAACCCCTGTAGGTAACAATCTACAAATTCAGGAAGCCCGTTTTTAAATTTGTTCTTATTACCTAAATTTTAATAAATACCAACTAAAAGTTTGCCGATCTCATGTCCTCTGAATGGAAAACTGTATTTTTCTCTAAACTAGAAATAACTAGTATAATTGTATGAATCTGAAGTGACTTGTCAGTGTCAGGCAAGTGTGCTTCTGTATATTATCTCTGTACATAGTATAAATAAATATTAATATGACATGGATAATATATTTTTAAAATGAATATTTATCCAAGACACTATCTAGATATTCAATATGTGTTTGGGTAGAACTTTGAATATCATCAAAAGATGGCAGCCTAAAATCGGAAGAAATTGAAATATTTAAAATTTTCAGTAGAAGTATGAGGTCATTTAAAAATACCGCTTTCTAGTGAGGTCTTGATGGCTTAATTGGCAGAGTGTTACTCCCGGTTAGAGTAGAGGTTCCGAGTTAGATTCTCGGTCATGACCATTGTTCTTTTTTGTTTCTGGCTTTTTTCTGTTTCATTTTTGTGGCTTAGATTATTAATATTGTTTAAATATTTAATTATGTATAAGCATTAATGCTTTAAACTTAATTCCAATTTTGACAATGATGTTTATTCAATTTGGTTCTACGCTCATAGGGCTTTTATATAGTTAGTAATAAGATGGAGCCTAGGAATTAAAATTTGTACAACGCCTCTGAGGAGATTTTTCACAAAACGGCACTCTTCAAATTATGCAAATATTCATATTATTGGATACACAATGTTTTTCTGGGATGTCCAAAAGATTCTACCATTTACACAATATTCTCACATTAACACTCGTGCATACGTCAATCTGTCATAGATCAGTCTGAGAAGAAGTATGTTTATTTCAGCCCCTGTCTTCTTTGTACGATGCAGAAATTGCCGATGTAAATTTCCAAATTCAACCATGTTGAAAGTCAGATGGAGAGAGCACATAAAGCAGATGCCGCTAGAGAAGATGCGCGTTATTTTACCTGCCTACCTAAACAAAAAGATCATCGCAACATACCTAGAGCCTTCCCTACAGCATCCCTTTACAGATCGCATTGTACACGGCGTTACGTACATTAGGGTGGTACACGAAGCTTTAAATACCTTAACATACATACGGTGCACGGACGTTACAAGGGCTGCCAACGCGTTTATTCTAAATTGAATGAGTTAGCTTCAAGATTTTTTTTACTTTAAAGAAACTACTGGAGCGTTGTAAATTCATTTTTCTAATTATAACGAATATTCTTTTTGACTTAATAATAATAAGTTATATACTACTTTATATTACTAATGTATTTGAAATGGTTCTTACGGGCTATTTAAAATGTATTAATTGGCATAATTTTGATGGTTTCCGGCGGCGCAATATAACATTTCATCCCTTTATAAAGTAAGCCATTTTGTGTATTGGTTTTATTATTTTTTGGAAGTCTAATTTCTTTGCATGTCTTTGTATTATGTTTGTAAATATCCGCGTTATTGATAATTTTCTGAGAAAAATATTTTGGTAACAAGGTGTTCTTTATTTTATGTATAAACATCAATGTATTTAATGTTAGCATCACGTTTACAGATTGTTTTTTTATGAAGGATTTAATTGGTTAAATTTTAATATGTGTCCGGACACAAAAAATTACAACATATGATACATTTTTACAAAATTTACACCTGTGGCGCTTACTCTCTGAAACAAAGTCATTATTTTATATGCAAGTCTCAGCCAGATTTTTGTTCGTGATACGGTAGTTATATTCGTATTGCACTTACATTAAATTAAATTCGTTGAAGTTTTGTCAACCCTGTGGGCCGAATGATTCAACAGGGGAACTCCGCCAACCCTCGCCTAACGGGGGGTTTAAATTTGCTTACTTATTCATTATTTAAACCTTTTAAATGTTTACGTTCGCTTTATGTGCGCACCAATACACGCATGTGCAGCCAGCGCCGGCTGCTAGATCGACAACTCTAATCTCGAATTCATCCACAACCACGCAAGCCGCTACAGTTCTTTCGCACCAGATAATAAGGGTTGAATTCCCTTATCGGAACGAGGGTTCTTCAGATGGTTTGCGTTGTTTTGTTCGCATAAACAAACCGTTCGCGAAATGGGTGTCGGGATTGTTTAGAATTTTGCGGCCGCTTGAGCAGTTTTTGACTTCGGTCCTCGAGTAGTGTTGTTTGTTGGTTTTAAATTTTGAGCGGCCGCTAAGCGCTCGTGCTAAGGTTGGTGATTGCTGGTGGCGATAAAGGGAATATTATATGGGGTCGGCGCATATGCTTCAAATTGATTGCTAATTTTTGTTTATTATTTTTCAATCATACTCTGGGGGCTAGGGAAAATGCCTCCTTTGAATGTACTAAACAAATTATCATGCTGATGTTGAACTACATTATAATAGTCGTTGTTAAATCGAGCGAGTTATTTACCACTGGGTGACTAATAAAGGTGTTTTTTTTTTAAATCTACATTTATAATTAAATAATACAAGATATCGTATCAATTGACCAGGAATCAGTATTACCAGATGTAAAAAAATATATTTTTGAATGCACTAAAAAATATATCATTCTGATATTCTAATAGGTACCTTCCCACAGTATATTAGTCGAGTAGGTTTACCACTTGTATAATCGAGTAGTCAGTAGTTACTTTGGTGGGTGACAATTAAAAAAAGTTTAAACGTCATGTGTCGGTTTAAATCTATAAATATAATTAGGTTTTACAAGATAATATTTTATCAATAGATCAAGAATCAGCATTTTCAGAAGATACGTTTAAAATATTCACTGGCTGATCGCTTTTTAATTCTCATTCAATGTTATCAATGATAAAGTCATGTTAATTTTTATGAATAGCTTCGTTTCAAGTACTCATTTTGTCTCAAAAATAGATAAAACTGCTATCGGAAAATCGTTCGTGTAAATGTCACAAAATTAAAATTTTAAGCACTGATAAAAAAATGCAATACCATAAAGTTATAACGCAATATTCTTCATAAAGTGTATTTTTTTAAGATAACAATCACACCATAAATAAAATCTTAAATTTTCCATAGGCAAAATGGTTCTGTTGTAGAATTATTTCGTATATTTAAATTTTAAGTACAAAAAATCTTGAGTTTCCTATTTATGGTATTATTTTTTACTATTCCAAAGAAAAAATGAAGATAGTTTGTTTTGAATAAAATAGGAATCCCTTAAATACCTAAATGCATGGTGTTTTCAATGGTATGGAATGGCTCTGTACGTCTGAATTTTACAAGTTTGTTTAATCGATAAGGATTAAGACAATTTTTGGACCGATGGCCTGTCAGATAAACTGTCACTTGTCACATGTTGTCGTTTCGATTCTTGCCCACGATTTTACACAGTTTAATTCCTCTGATAGCACTTAATACCACGAGCACTGATAACGTTTCGGTTAAACTAAATTCACGTAAAATATTGGTGAATGCTGTCGTAGCTAATCCAAAGAAATGACGATCAGAAAGATATAAAAATAAAGCAAAATAATTAAGTTTTTTCACACGTGTATATTTATTTTAAAACAAAAATTTTACTGACGCAAAGTAGAAGACAAAATAACTAAATGAATACGCGATTATTGGTAAGGTTAGGCGAAAAGATGGACTCCACACAGATTATATTAAAAAAGAGGTTTAAATAAAATTGTCAAGTAGGTATATCCTTAACATCGCTGATGTTTCAAAATATTGATGATGGGTCAACCACCTCGTCTTGAATAATTTTCAAGTGGCAATCCTTGATTTAAGGTGTTAAAATGAAAAATCATCTTGGTGATTGTCATTCAGATCCAGTAATAGCATTGTGCAACCTTTTGAAAATTTGTATCAATATTGTCTTCGTTATATTTGCGATTCACTCTGTGTATGTTGTTTGAACAGTCTGATCTTATACGATAAGAATTGTGTTTTCGAAACAGCGGATAAATATTATTTGATTGCCATTCCTGTTAGACGTTCTTATTCAATTAAAAAACTGAATTTTCCGTGGCAAATATTAGAAATAAACATTCCAATGAACTGACCCATTGTACTGGGAGAGAGGGAGAGAACAATGCTAGAATGAATTGCGCTTATGTACGGATAATTATGTCGTAGTAAATAAAAGCCTCCGAACCTTAGCTGAGGTAAATGCATTTCTCAAGTAGGTAGATATAAGCTTAATAGGTGGTTTCTAATGATTGCCTGATCTGTTGCTATTTTTTTGATGAATCAATCGGTGCCCGCAATCAAACTTCGCGAAAATCGTGAATTGCCAACGTAAAGACGTAACACGTTGCGGCGTAATTAATATTGTTCAAAAGCGCATAGTTGGCGTTGGCGGCATGGAGCGCCGATGAAGGGGCGTTATTTGAAACAGACAATCCCAGCGTGATGTCTCGGGCTCTCAATGCACTGCCATCACTGGCATGCATCCATCTGGTGGCTGAATGGACACCACAAAGACCTACGATGTATCATTGATTATTTTTAAGCACTTGAGCACAAATACATATTGGCAAACATGTCCAGATGTTTTACAATGTCATAAGGAGAAGAACGTTCAACGCACAAAACGTTCTTAATTAGTCGTTCGATGAAAAACAACAGCGATCAATCGCATGACCGTGGCAATGTTAATATTCACTCTAATAATCATAGGTAGGCTTAAATGCTTCGGAATTTTATTAAGTAATGAAGGCTGAGTAATTGTGAAAATATTTTGCCTTGCCAACCGGCTAATACCTCTATCAAATAATCGCGTAATTCGCGGGCGCCCGTGATAATGACTTATCTTTATTATATTTTTTGTACATCGGCAGTCAGCATTATTATACGTTGATAGGACCTTACACAAAAATATTTCATTCATTTGATTCGTAATAAAAGTGCACAGTTGCACGATAAAAAGGCTATTCTAGATCTGAATAGCATAGCATAAAGCGATGAAGGTATCTACAACGTGTATGGCGTTCCACAGGGTTCCAGTAGTCTACTGTTTCCATCAACCATTAGAACATAATAAAAACAATTATCAAATCATCAAACTAATTTGGTAATTTTTCCGGTTGAAGATATTTCGCATTTTCAGATATATGTATGACCGAAATGTTAAATTTATTTGTATATGTTGTAAAGGTAAAAGAAAAACGAGTTACCTGTTTGCTGAAAACTGCTATATCTTCGTTGAAGGACTCTGACGAGCAGACGTCACCGCCGGCCACCCCAGGGTCCCGTGGTGTGCACGTGGCTAATTCGCACTTCTCAAAGATCAGAGCGAGGAGGGGAAAGAGGGGGTGGCTGTAAAAAACAAAAACCGTTAAAGCCATACAAAATTACAATTCCACAAGGTAACTATTGGAATAATGATGAAATACCTTCAATTTTAAGGGAATGCTTCAATGTCAAGCCATCAGGTAAGGGCTGCTCAATTCATTGGTTAAATATTCTATGATTATGATGTGTTTGATACATCAAAGTTTTACATCGACTTTAGAAGCATCATCAGAAGTGACGACTCTCCAGAATGAGTGGATCAGTATGTTCATAAGGAATTGAAAATGGCAAGTTAGACCATGGTCCGAATCTTTACCCATCACCGACTCACCCGTATATCGCGTCTTTGTCTCTCTTGTGCACGTGGGGCTCCGCCGCCATGACATGGTTGGGCACCGGCGACACGTGGTTGGAGGGGGCGTAGTGCATGGCCGCGGCCGGGTGGGGCACGTGCGGCACGTGGTGCGCCCCCAGGGGCATGGCGGCCGAGCGGTGGGGCTCGTACATGCCCCCGGGGCCTCCCTCCATGTAGCCGCCGTGCAGGCCGTCATCGTACTGGAATGGAAATAAGCGAAGGTCAGAAGCAAGCTAAACACCAAGAAACACATTCAACCAGAATGCTTCCTAGGATCACATCAAGGAAACAAACTCAGTCAAAGGATAAACAAGTATGGACTTTGGTCCACTTGTACTGAATCCGAACATTCAAGTGTAAGGGTTTCAGGGGATCACGAGGGGAAAAAACCAGTAAAAGACATAAAACGATGGACTATGATACTATTGTACTGAATCCGAACATTCAAGGATTCAAGTATAGGGGTTTCAGGGGATCATGAGGAAAAAAAGCCAGTAAAAGACATAAAACGATGGACTATGATACTCTTGTACTGAATCCGAACAAAATAATCTTCGCGGAATAATAAAAGTCACAAAGAACTAAACTAAGCATGACCAATCCAAAAGCCTGCAAGTCTGTCCAAAATGTTGTTCCCAAATAAAGGAGGAAGCCCAACAAGGCTTAAGGCAAACTTTGGAGTAATTTATTACTCCAAAGTTAAACAAAACAATGCAATATTGGCTGTAAGAATCTCAAATCATATCCAGTTCAATGATGGGTATAATAATTGAACGAAAATTCGAAATAGTTTCCAAGTCCATGTTATGTAACAAACTTCTTCATTTTTTCGCTTTATTTGTATTATTGGTTAGATTTTTACCACGAGGATTTCAAACAGTTATTTCTTTACTCACTAAGTTAATCTTAACTTCATTCCCACTGTATTCATTTAAGTTTTATGCAGCTTGTGCAATTGGTAATCATTAATGCTAGCTCCACATAAGATCAGAATCAAACAAGGAATTGTTTGTTGTATTGAATGCCCCCCATATTCTACATTTAAATACAAAGCATCATCACCGGAGTCACAACACAGAGTCATAAAAAAAGGAGAGTCAGTAATAGTCAAATTAATGTAACGCTATAATGGCTGCTCGTGTGTGGGTATATTAAAGGCCGTACCTTACGCCACACAGACCATCAAAAGGCACATTAAAACAAAGAAAGAACATAACATTTTTTTGTTTTGTTGAATAATTGTAATTCGTTTTGTTGACCATATGGGTAGGCCAAGCAATTAGATGAAATTATGGGAACAGTGAACATGTTACGACACTGACGAGAAAATAGGTTATCGGAGTCATCGCTTAGTGGAAGCTAGTGTTTGATAGCCACAGTTTAAAAATTATTTCATTTCTGCAAGAGCGTACTTAATCCATGGGTGTATTTTTGTGTTGTATGTAAGTCCTAACTGTCCAGGACCAGTGGTACAATGACACCCACAATAGGAAAAAAAATGAGACAAGGGGAAGAGAAAGAAATAAAATTTAGAGTGGATATCTCAGTTCTAAACGATGGCGTTTTACAATGGTGACACCGAAACTCTCTTCCACTTTAAATGTATTAATTGCTAATGGCAAGGTAGGTATTATAGAAGTTATCGTGTTCATATAAACATTAGTGTATCGCAAAGCTCTGAAGTCTACATTACGACGTGTCTTGCGTCAAATAAATGTGCGATTCAGAAATAAGTACCTACTGTTAATCAAAAATAAGTGAATTTATTCTCTGGAGGTAATTAATGGACACCATTATCCATAGTAAAAAAATAACTTTTTTTGTTGATTTTTTACATTAAATTTTTCTATTCTGCATAGTAATATAATAGTGGCCAATTATCATTATTTGAGGTGTTAAAAATATACTAATATGTAAATTTTATGGCCACTAGTTAAGGCGGTTTTCAAAGCCGCGAGGAAAATGGCAGAATGTTAACATGGCACAAGGAATTCCTCACACCGAACATGAAAATAAACTGCCTTTTGTATGTATAATACTTCAAACGGAACCATAAGAATTCTGCCTCATAACGACCGCGTCGTTGAATCGCGTCGGTAAAATGTTTGATATAGTCGGCCACTAGTTTTGTTCAGCAATGGTAGGCAAAACATAAACCTTCTCTAAAGCCCTAGCACCACAAAATAATACAGTAATAAGTTTCTACTAGGGGTTGATTCGTGAGGCAAAGTCGTTTCAAAGATACCTGGGAACATGGGCCCACGAACGGAGCGTTTTTATTTAAACATTATATCGATCATACAACATTTGAAATTTTTTCTTCATATAACCTTCGATTGTGTACTTTGACTAAATGGTGTATCGATGTAATATTTTTTTTTAATTTGAAGGGATCAAAACCTTATATTTCTTAGTTAGTTTTACCAAAAATGCAAGCCCATTTGTCCATTTACAAAAAAAATCATATCTTTAATGTATCATCTTTAGGCATTAGAAGCTGACTCTATTTAAGCGGATGAAATACCAAATAAGTGTATAACTGATGTAAATCTCCTAGATTTCAATCACTCGCTTTCAACGGACCACTTGGGATCTACCTTTGAGCACTCTTAAAAGGATGACGGCTTTTAAAAAAGTTACAACAAAACCTTCGCGCCATCAATTTCGATGATGTTGCAATTTCGAGCTGTTAAAAAAACGAGCCACAATGAATCGATATCTCGAGTTCCACCGCTCTCCGCTATCCCCGTCCGAAACACACCATCCAGAAAGTAAACACAAGGTGATTATTATATCTTCCATCTTAAAATAACCTTCATTATCCCTGTCTATTCTGTACTTATTGTTGTAATTTTAAGGCCAGGGTGCTAAAGTGGGCGGACATTTTTTCACCCTCAAATAGGAGCAAAACTTGCGGGTGAAGAATGCAATCTGTAGCCACTACGTGGGGAGACTTACCACGAAGGCAAGAGGGAATTTAATCACAAGAATGAATTATTATCTTTAGTAATTGTGGCAAAATTCATGACATTAAAAAGCACTCGTATCAACAAGAGTTTCACTTATTGGAGGGCTGAGTAAACTAATACAATAGTCGCTATTAAACTGTTGCCCTGAAAAGCGAGGATAGCAGTCTACAATGGAGTTTTGATACCAACGTACAGAGGATAAACGAAAAGTCGATATTAGTCGAAATGAAGTCGAGAAAAGATCTAATGATGGAAAATGATCAATGAAAAAAATATGAACTCGTATTTAACTGTTAGATATATGAAAACAAATATATTTACGAACCTAGCAGTCGTCAGTAATGAAATTTTATTGCCTTCTTGTTATTTTAACAATTTAAATAATTTTATTTCGGAGCTCTTCAATACGCGAAATAATACGATATTTATGCTAATCTACGCCATTAAGGCAAAAACATTTTTTTTCTTGCGATCAAATCTTTAGGAGAAGAAATAATAGACTTAGTATAATATAAAGCGTATTTTTTTTAAAATCAAATAAAGTTTCTTAAGTTTTAAAAAATACAATATTTTGAAAGTTAGTCAATTAAATTTAAGGCATTGTTCGTAGGTAGTATTTTGTTCACTAAACAAATTCCAAATTAGGTTTCAGCATGTATTGTTTAAATTAAAAAATAAAATAAAATTTGATCCAAAATTTTACTGTGGGCTTAGGTAGGTACATACAGAAATAATATATTATATTTATGTATGGCAGTGAGGCATGGAACTGGCAAAGAAATTATGAAAGTAGACTGAATGCCGTAGAAATGAAATCCCTGAGGCGTATGCGTGGTAAAATCATGTGTGACAATTAATATGTAATGATAGAAACTAAGATCTGTACAGCGCCCTTGAGGTGATTTTTCACAAAAACGGCGCTATACAAATCGTCCAAATATTATTATTATTATTATGACCATGTCAAAAATGTGAAGATCCAGAAATAACCCAAGGCCGATGTAAGCATAATGAAAAAATTAAGAAAGGAAAGTTTAGATGGTTTGGGCATGTAGAGCGGATAAACGAAGAAATGAATATAAGAAGAATATATGACGCGAAAGTGAATGGTAAAATAAGTCGCGGACGTCCGATGAAGACATGTTACGATCAAGTGGATGAAATACTTGAGTCGGGTAATGTCAAGAGTCAGAATAATAGAAGATTATGTATGAGATGATGCCTGAATGAAAATGAAGCAAGGATTTTATGCCAAGACACACTTGTGTGGCGGTTCAACCTCTCCGCTTGCTCTTTCGGAGAAACGGCGTGATGGTTAGTTAATTAAAATTATATCGTTTATTTCGTTAATTATCGTTTATTAAATCATATCGGAAGACAATATGTATTTGTTTAATAAGGCCTTTAACTTCATCCCGGTAAACGTTGAAGACATATGAATTGAATTGAAACCTTAGAGTACATAGAGTGGTACCTATCTAAGGCAGTGTAGTCAGTTTTTGATGATTTTTGCCGGACTCGGCAGACCTGGGCGTGGCTAGGACTGGGGCCAGGACATTTATACATCTATTCATAGCACATGTCGACATAATGTTTTGTTTATTCGTATAACCACTTTTTCACAGTATTGTTATCAACAAAAATAAAGCATATAACCAAAAAAACCGTTTAGTTGTGTCTAGTTTAGTCGCAAATCAAAACATATGGGCGGAGTCCCCGGAGACGCGGGATACCAAGATCATCCTTACAGTACGTAAAAGCGGTGTGATATTTTTGCTGTCTCTTTCTCTCTCATGGTGTACAACGCAAAAACCGGGAAAAAGTGATTTACCGCAAGTTTGTATAGGTTGGGTAAAAAGAATTAGCTCTCTCTCCATGCATTGTTACTCCAAGTTTAAAGCAGTACTCGTACAAGTAAAGCGCGTTTTAAGGGGTTGTAAATAAGTTAAGTGCAGGGCCGTTTCGTCAATAATTAAAGATATGTAGGAATAGTAATGTTACATTTATTATTTATAATTGTTACGTTATGTTGACGCTGGTCTAACGGCAAGCAGAGCTCTCGCAGTAAAATGTGGCCGCGGCAAACAATCACAAGTTTTTGCTGAAACAAGTTGACTCAATTTGCATGGCTGATTGTCTCACAATTTAAATATTTGATTAGCTTAGATGGACAAAGATAAGAGAACACATTATTCTTCGCCGTATATTCTTTATCTTCCTCATTATTGCTATTATTGTTGTAAACTGGAAATAATGCCGCTGACGTCACATTTATCAGTGCTGGTCCGGTTTTTCATGCGACGCTAGCACTATTTTTTACTATCTATACAATGTATCAATCAAGGAGAATATAACCTGCATTAAATACACGTAGGTTGACATTTAAAAATTCTAAAATGAGAAAAACCATACCGGATAGCAGGGGCGTTGCGTGGTGTTTTTAAATATATATTTTTTAAATGCAAATAACAGTCCCAACGGTTAACAACTGTCCGGAGCCAGTGGGCAAGGGAATGGGGAGGAGAAAGACGAGATGTTCTCCCACTAAACGTGCCGCAAATACACCTACCATGTAAAATTATTTTATTTAAATAATAAGTGAAAGAAGAAAAGAAATTTAAAATTAAAGTTACTTGTGCAATATCTATAGATTCGTTTTCTAGAATCTTAACCACTCGACTACAAAGGTCGTCAACTTTGTCGTTACTTTTTAATGATATTTACATGAGAAAAAGATTTTTCTTCTGTATTCTCGTCGGTTTTTTTCTTTATTTTGAATTTAGCATTTTTTTTTCTTCAAATACCTTTTAAAATACAAACATTTTTTTTTTAAATAAAAGTCAAATAGTTAAAATATCACAGCAAGACTTCCGTACACTATCACTTATATTTATGAGCATTTTTTTCAGTAGTTATAATATATTATTAATAATTTTTTTTTTTTGAGGTACATCTTCATAATGAAAATTAAAATAACATTTATATTAGTATAACACTTTTCAATATAATGTATTATCTATTATTATGTTTGAATAAATAAATAATAGATTTTTTTCCGTTTTAATTTAAATTTAAAAGATACATATATTACTTGGATAATTTATGCAGCGCTATTTTTATGATATAATGATATATCTGTAGGGCGCTTGACGTGGTTAAAATTGTCATAAAAAACGCTCTACCTGTATTTAAATACGAGATGATCGAAATAACTTAAAAGACCGTAGCAAGAAATTCCTTAAAGTTCAAAAACTCTACCAAGTGATTGAAATACAAATGTTTCGCTAATTATTGATACCGTGAATAATTATGTAACTTGACTTGTCAAGTTAAAAAACTGAGAAATTTTGTTTCTACAAAACAAAATTTACCTGCAAAAGTAACCATAAAATATATTGTAGGTAGGTATTTTGTCGCTTGTCTGGATTTGAACAGATCATTTTTAAAAGATGATAGTTTCATTAAAAGTTTCAGTTTTTTAAATGTTACAATCATAGGTATGTGCATACGTACGCACAAAGAAATTTTATTGTTAGCCTGTGAAAAGTATCGATTTTTTTATACATTGATATTAAAGTAATATTCTAGGGTTAAAAATGTAATTAAGTATGTTAAAAACTCCTATTTTATCATTTTATACGTCACAAATTATACATGAAATCTGTCCATGTTCAAAAATTATTAACGCACTCTATTGTAAAAAAGTTTTACAAACATTTTCACTATTCGACATGTACCTACCGATTAAACCGCTAACGAGCTTTGAGATATTTTCAAACAAACTCTAAAACTTCAATAATATCTCCACTAAACAAACAGAAAACACAATACGTTCCCATTCAGCTTGCTAAATGGACGTTTGTATGGAAAGAAAATATTATGTTAGTGTATTATGAACCTAAAGAATAATATTATTTAACTAATATTATCGCAAAGAACACGGCATGGTGTGAAACATATTTATTTTGTATAATGCCTATTAGGCACCCCGACAAATTTACGTCACCCGACGTTGAAATAAAATTGATTGAGCCAATCTATGAAAGTATTTCTTTTTTTTTTCTGTTTTGGGACGGTAAATGACGTAAAATGCATCGGATATAATAAAACATGCCATCGACAGGTACCTTTACGAGGCATACTCGTATAAATAAATTTAGATTAGAAAAAACAAATATATTTATGTATTATTCCCAATGAGTTCATTCCGAAAAAAAAAAAACAATTTTTTACGAATGTTAAGTTTTTAGTAATAAAATGGAGTACCTACTTTGCATATATAATTGAAAAACGCTTTGAGGTGATTTTTATAAAAATTGCGCTGCAAAAATTGTCCAAATATTTTCGGGATTTTTTTAAAACTAAGAATTGAATGAAATCGTTATTTGCGCGAGCTTTCAGACTGTTTCACAATAAAATTGATTTTGTTTCGTGAAATTTGAATAACGGTTTTTTTATACGGCGTACGTATTTTATCTTAACATTTTATCATTTATTATTTACGGATAAATGAGGATATAATTACATATAAGTGGATAATTAGCTACGTATATAATACACGTCGCATATTCTTCCCGAGCGAAAAAACATTTTAATCGTCCACAGGGAGTGTATGAGTGTATTGTAACGCGTTTGAGGCAAAACGTACGTTTTCTCTGAAAAACTACGCCGGGCTTGAACGTAGAAAGTACAGAAAGAAGTAATGCTGGAGCATAGAGCGTGAATGATGGACGATCACAGGAACTGCCCGTCGGTGGCTGCTTCTGCCCCTTCAATTTAACATTTATACCTTGTTTTAATAAGAATTAACGATTTTACCTACACAACAAAAGCCCTAGTTCCTATCTCACTTTCAGCCAAATGTATATAAGTTTTAATTTACGAAGCAGGCTATTAATTAAGAGAATCTGTACGTTGGTGAGTTTGAATGGTAAAATATGTGTTCACCAAGAAGAAATCTCTGCCAAGAATTGATGAAAACACTGTAGATTAAGGCATTTTTCTTGGGTGGGTATGTTTGCATATCACAATTTTTATAGGTGTTAAATGTGGGCAAGAAGTCACGGTTTATTTAAGAAGATTCCATTTTGATTTTTGATCTTGTTACGACAGTAGGTATTATACTCGTAGTAAAAACTATGATCTCTTGTGAGAAATCTTTTCTACAAAATAATAAAAACATTAGAGAAATGCATTTTTCTTGACTAAGTAGGTTCGCATATTAAAACTCTCGCCTAAATACGAATCGGTGTCAAATATAAAATGTTATTATTTCCTAAGCGAAAACGACCAGCGCATTTACTATAAAATGTTATTCTGGTAAAAGCACGTTGGTAGTAAATAATCTAAATAAACATTTCCAGTTATGAAATAATGCGCCATCGATTTTGCTTTCGGCGGACCTTGGTGAGTTTCCAGTTTTGGGGTCATCCAAGGGTGAGAGGGACAGCGGCCATGATTGATGATGACACCGGAGCGGAGCATCGCCCCCGCGCGGTCCGGGGCCAGGGCGGCAGGAGACAGCGGGGGTTACAATCATAATAATATACCTAGCCAGCCTACAGCCGGGTACGGGTACGGGTACCTACAGCTTTCTTTTATTGATCGGCCATGGCGCTCGATAATCAGCTGCGATTGTATGTTTATGCTCTCCCAGTGCTTCCACTAAATTAGGCACGGTAAGTAAATTGACGATTTTTAACTAGAGCTTTTGAATTAAAAGCACAGGAGGTATTATTATATGACAACAAAAGAAAAAAATACATATATTAAATTCCTCCTTTGATTTACTGCACCGTAAAAAAGCTTCCTACAATTTTTTTTAAATACATTTTTGGTAAGTAGGTATCCGTTCTCAACACGGAAGACTGTGTGAAATCATTCAAACTATTGAAATTCTCACACGACACGATACCTTGCATTAATGTCAGAAACGCAAAGGCAGTTCCTAACGAGCAAGCACACTAAAACGCTTAAGCATTTTAGTAGTTAATTAGGAATTAAATATAATACTCCTCCATATGTACTTACGCATAAGTTAATTACCTAAATAAAAATAATTATAGTTTCGTACCCACGAGCCGCGGACCGACAATAATTTTAACATAATGGTTCCACCATTTATTTGTGAGTTAGAAAAAATGCTTTTACCTCCCGCGCATGATCACCTGGCTCTAGCTAATTACAAATGGAATACCAGAAAAATTCTCCCGAAATGTATATAACCGTATCAGTGTGTCTGAATCTACCAATTGTTAACAATAGCTACTAGCTACATCGCCGGTCATTAAAATCGCTGTATTCCGACAGAAACGATTTAATTGTTTCTTACAATCATTGAAAAATTCATAACATCCAAAAATGTACGGGAGACGATAATATCCACGTAAAATATACGTATATCTCTAGATCTCTGAATATTTTACAGAAATGAATACATTATTCAGGCGCGTTCGTGGAAATCGGCATTAGCTCCAATCCGGTGAAATACCTAAGTCAGGAACCGCGTTGACTTACTAAATATATGGTACATTATTGAAAAATTCAGTTGTTATAATTTCTGTGAGAATATTTTACACGAGAGTGTGCTAATCTGAATTCAGAACTTCTGATGTTCAGATTTAACTCTTTCACTTTTCATGGGATTATTTTTAACCGCATAAAGTTTGCGGTCACACGGACACGTCACGTCTTCCCCGCGCTCATGATATTGGGGAAATGATGGTGATTATGGGGGAAATGTATGATTAAGTCCGCGTGGTAGTTGGTGGGTACAATGAACGCCGATATATTGGTCCACTCTAGTCTGTCAATGGGGCATATAATCAGTCTAACCCACCAAAACCAGTAATAATTGATCTCAAAACCTCTTGTCCGTGTTCAAAATACATCCGTCTGCTGACACAAAGAGATGCGGGCGCAATTTCAGAACATTAAAGCTGGATAGATGATTGTTGTGATCGGCCGAGGCGGGGCGAGGGTAATTCCTTCACTTGGTAATTGGTATTGTTTTAACTTGCCTTTAACTGGTAATAAATTATTCTCGAAATATCCAAGAATATTGATCTTTTAATTTGGCAAAAAACCTTCGCGAGCTTTTTAAAATGAAATAAGTTCTAGCTTTTAGATGGTGTATTTACGTCGGCTTAAATATTTTCTTGTAAAAGCTCACCAAATCTTATTAATTCACAGATATTAAACAAGCAATAGGTAAAAAAAGGTATTTTTAAAAGAGAGACCAAAAAACGTAAAAACTAAAAAACTTTCAAACAAAATAAATATAATGTCAAGTCTATATTGGTGAATGCGCTTTCAGAAGGTGTGTAAATACCTACAAAAGTTAAAACAATTTCACCGTCGATAATGTCGCTACAAAGCTTTTTAGTACTTAAATATTAAATATGACAGTCTTTTTTAATAATTGAGAGCTTCAATGAATAGTTTATTAGTACATTTGTGAAGTTCTTGCTTCCGAGGAGTAAACAGAGAGGATTTAGCGTGTTCCCCACCAATAGTCACGTCCCCAGTGCTGTGCTACCGCTACCTGCCCGCTACAGTCTTGTCTAACTGACATCGAATTTGTTTCAAGTCGTAAACTGATTTGATTGCTCTGAGAGGTATTCGTTACCTGTTTTATTGCCCTCTCGAATCTAAGTGCCTGCGTGATTGTAATTATTTATACATTCATCGTTATTGTTATTTGTTCGAGAGGAACTGTTCTTAAACGTCTGTCGAAATGTTAAATTAAATAAGGAATTAGTTTAAAAACATAGAAAAATAGAAATTGTCATGATGTCATTCCACGAGCTCAACTACTACAATTACAGAAAGGGGTTCTGAAAACAGCGGTAGGTATATGAGAATTAAATTTAATTTGTAAGTTAAATGGTTACCGGTCTATTAAAAAAGTTCAAGATATCGGGTAGATTCAAAAATATAATTATGAGCATACGAGTATAAATAAAGTACCTTTGTATGTGTCTCCTATAGGTATGACGCTTCAAATTTATTTCAAGTCCGTCATCAAAGTAAGCTATGAAGGTTTTTTTTATTATCTTTAAGTTGTTTCGATAAAATAAACATTAATCTTTCGAGAATGGACATTAAATTATTTGAAATATTCCTGATGAATGATAGAATTTTATTTTTAGATAAAACTACAGAAAAACCGAAAAAATATCAGAGATAACTTAAAGTCACACTATTTGTTTATTTGGTACAATTCACTATCCGTGACGCGGACCGTCCCGCATCGAAAGCTCTCGCGCAGTCTGAATAAAGCTTTTTACGCATTTTTTTCACAATGCACTGCGAAAAGACTATTGACTAAGACTTTATATATAATTTCATATTGACATCATGCTGCAGAACATTATATTGATTAGGAATAATACTGATAAGGATTTAAATGATAAAAATGTTGTCGTTCACCCCTATAATTTAAATATGAGTTAACTCACATTACACGTGAAACTTTGTGAAGGAAATTAAAAATTACATATTGCTAAACAATTGATTACATAAATCAAGTATTTTTTATTCCTTTAAAACTCCGAGTTGAAGTATGCGATACCTGGCAGGTAACAGCAAATATAGAATAGTGGTGTTGATAAAGTGGGTTTATTTATCTCTTTACAATACTATTTTACATTTTTGGTAATATTTGGAATAGAAAATGTCAAAATTTTGAAATAATATGACATAAAAAAATTCACTCAACGTTCGCATTATTACATCCAGATTTTTAGTATTTATTATTTTTATAATTATTATCCGGTAAACAAAATTGTGAAAATAAATTATTAAACAAAAAAACAAACTCATTTTTCACGTGAGTTTACGTTCGCAAAAGTTTTGGGTATTTTCTTAAGCATTGACGTTTTTTATGACATGGACGCATTTAGGTTAGGTTATTTTTTATTACAGATCGGATTTTAGATTTTGATACACTTTAGCATGAAAACACACACCATAAAATACGTATGACTTTTACTGCCGAGGCATTTATGGCTTCCAAAGAAACAACATGTGACGGGTATGACTTGATTACGCAATTCTAAATGAGTAGGTACCGCCTAATACCTACCTACACACTACGCAAGTACACACCGGTCATAAAAATCTACTAACTTGTCATAATTTATTGTTTTACGCGTTGCTTGTCACTCTCTTCATAAAAGCAACTTGTTTTGTTATATTTTCACTTGAGCAATGTACGAAGATACAAGTATTTGATATCGATCGGTAATTTGTACGAATTCTATTACAGGGCTCAACCCTTAAAAAACCTAGTTTAAAAATCGATTAATTTTTAAATTGTATTATCTCACCTTAATTTTTTTTAAGTTGTCGTAGTTGAGATATTAAAGTTAAAAATTATGTGATATTTAGAAAAGAGGTGCCTAGACACCACGAACGTTTTTATTTGACTGAATACATTTGTTTCTCATAGTGTTGAACCAAAAGTTAAATTAGATTAAAGTAAAATTTAGATTTTTTTTTAAATACATTTAGTTTTTTTTTGTTTTATGTTGTAAATGCTCAAAATGTACGCATTGTTACTAATTCAGAGTCAAAGAACTAAGAAAGTGATACGATTTTTTAAATACAATATATCACCGACGGAACCACAAATTATTTAAGTCAACCCTATTTTTGTGATTATGAGTCTTTTAAAAATTATTAAAAATAATTTTAAACAAATTCTAATGAAATTGAATAGGGTTTTTTTCTGAAAGAGTAAAAATAGGTGGGTTTTATTCATTCAATTAAACGAACATGTAACTAATATTTATTAAGTCGCTTTATAAAAATGTGAGAACCAAACAGGACTTGACGTCGACGCAAAAAATAAAGTAGACAAAAAGAATCTTAAATTGAAAATAAACACCGCAAAAACAACGTAAGCCTCATGAAGCTCTTTTTAACTGAAAAAACAAATATGACTAAATAATTTTTGTAATCTTCAGGAAAATTATCAACTTAAAGCATTTCAAATGCGGCTGAGGTTAGGTTAATTATTTAAAAAAAAAAACGAGATTTATTTTCAGAACACTCAAATAAAAACGCTTAATGTATTCGTCTTTTTTTAAATATATTTAATGTTTTATAGCAAAACAATGCGTGATTGATAGTTTTATTTAGTGAAATCGAGATATCTTCCAAATGTCTCTCGCAATTAACATATTTCCGCAATGAAACGTAGTTAGATGTTAAATATTATATTTCGGCGGAGGTAACATACCCGCAGATTCGGTTAATTTGAATATTTCACTGATTAACAAAAAAGGATTATAATGAGTTGATACATCGGTCTGAGCATTCCTCGCTCATTTAACCGTTTCTTGTGTCCGTCCAATAATGAATTTGCTTTTATAAAATATTTTTAAAGTAGCAAAGATCAAGTCGTGTGACGTAATCGCGACTTGAAAATACCCGCTAATCCGACGGCGATAATATGTCCTACTAAGTCTTAAGCGACGCTCATTCTCAATCAAAATATTTTCTCATTAAGACTTTCGTGAATAAGGAATTAGAAACGGCAAATTGTTCTGCTGCGTGAAGCAATACACCCTCTAAAAATGGAAACAAGTGGGAGGATTTCAATGGTTATAGCAGGAATTAGTTTTTAAGTTGTTCATAGCTGGAAAGAGTCGTTTCTTGGTATTTGCTTGCGATATAGAAGGACGACTTAATTGATTAGAAGCAAGACAAAAGCCTTCGGAATTTCTTTCAAAATTTCCACAATAAATTAAAATTAGCAGTGTACCTATGTAGCACGACAAAAAATGATCATTGGATTTCCAATACGATCGAATGGTGTTCTTGTTCAGGAAAAAGAAGCAGAGCTAGCCCCCGGATGAGATGGTCTGTCGACGTAGAATGAACTTCGGATGCGTGAGGACCGCTACGAAATTGCAAAGCTGGAGACATTTCAACAGTTTTTCCTTAGTCTCACAGAAAGTAAAATACAAAAAGTTTTCATTTCAATTCTAAAATATATCATTTTTCGTAGTCGGTTAGAATAATCTCGATACATAGGAGCTTGGCACATAATAATATTGGGTGGGCATCTGAAACAAGCGACGCGCGACGGTCGCCTCAAGGAAGGCTTTTGAGCACTCCCCTACTAGGAATTAGAGCGTTCTGATAGGTAGCTTTTATGTAAAGAGGGGGAAGATAGAACGAAAGGTAACTTTACCTAATATTACACATGGTTATATTTCCAATGACTTGTGAAAATATTCAGCTGATATTTAATTCATTATATTTATCTAATATTTTTTCATGAGATTTATTTAAAAATAAGCTTTCATAGAAACAAATATTTAATTGCTAATCTGAGATAGAACACAGACAAAATTCACCGTCATTAATAAATGTAATCTAGGTACTGTCCGTCGTGGACCAAATCTATAAAATTGTAATCAAGTGGCGGCCTTAATATTATTATTAGAAATATAAAACCTTTGCGTGGGTTTATAATACACATATTCAAAGGCTTTAAAAATGAATATTTTAGTTTTTTTTATATTTTCACAGAAATTCGAACTTGTCTTCCCTTTATAATGCTCCGCAAATTTTTGCAGTGAGGTAAAAAAAGGTTTCTTTTGATTGGTTTCTTTGACTGGTATTTATTCAGGTAAAACTTGAAGGTGTGTGAATACTACCCAGCAGAGCCGTCGGATACTTAGAAGAATCAGAGGTTAAAAAATAATAAATAGCTTAACCGCAAACCTATAATGATTTAGTTTGACTTTATAATTATATGTTTTTATTTGGCGAAATAAAATCTTCGAATCGGAGAAATGTTTGATGGGCTGTCAAGTCAAAGATTTTTTAAATGTGTATTTTCTGTTTTTGAAACTAAAACACTTTTCTAAGAACTTTATCCGTCGCGGCCATGGCCGTGATTTACTTTAATAAATAATGCTTCTTTTATACACGTAATATAATAAAAATTATTTTTTTTACAAATACTTTAATAGTCTCGCAAACTGAACACATAAGGGTAAGTAAACATTTTAGAAAAAAACTGTAAATGGAGAAGGATTTTTTTTAAATAAAGATAACTCGCGTAAAGCTTTATTTTATGAAGTTTTTTTTAAATAATTTTATTTTTATTGTTCACAGATTCATGAGACTTCGAACCATGAGATTTAATTAAACTTATATTAAAATTTACTGTAAAACGTATGTGTAACATCCCTTTAGGTAAATATTATTTTAATTACTGTTCAACTGCATTTAACGACCTATTATTTCTATTCTACGAGTATATTCGTTATAATATCTATGGGTATTTCTGTGAACGGCTAATTCGCTTATAAAAACGTTTAATAATATGAATGGACGGATGTAGTTTATTACAAATTGATTGAATGTCTCTGTAGGTATGACATTAAAAAGCACTTAATATCAAAAGGCGACACTATTCAAATTCGACTGAGTACCTGCATAGCTAATAATGCCGTAATTCAAGGTATAAGTGGTGAGCAGTGTGACTTCCACATAAAAATAGTTAAAAGTAAATTACTGGTCGCTCGTATTGAGGTTTGTAAATTGTATTTTATTGTTCCCAGCAACCATTTCATTTTAAATGTTTTATGTTTTTACGACGAGGTCAGTCGAGCTTTCTAGGTTTCTTCTTAAAAACTTTTCCGTTTTTTTATATTATTTTGATTGTTAAGTCTGGGGTTCAAAATGTTTTTGTAAAATACATAGCACAATATTGGTCAGGATTGAACTATCTGATTCTATCTGAGTCACTTTGGATTGGGTGTTGTATTCGGGGTTTGCGTGGGGCAATGATAGTGAGGAGGTCGAGTGACGAGTAGTAGTAGGTACGTACCCTCGGCTGAGCCATCAGAGCTCGGGCCGCGGCGGGGAGGGCCGCCTCGCTGGCCACGACTGGAAGATCACTTGTAAACTAATGAACACCCTCCTCTGCCACTAAGCACTATGGTTCACTTCACAACACGGTTAGAGCGCCCCTATACAAAACGCTCGCGGTTGCAATATTCCTAAACACAAATATTCAACGGGAGATACTGCTGGGAGTTCTGCTTGCGGAGTGCGGAGAAGCTCGGGCAACGCTATCACAGGCGGAGGTATAGGCTTTATCGGGTATACACTGTTAGATATGGATCACTTATTATATGTACTAAATGTCTGCAGGCGCAATTCGCCCTGACAGGAGTTGTTGCTTCTCTCTGCCGGTCTTCGTATCCGGTATACGGACTGCGGTGGAGCTATTTGTCTATCTGTCGAGTTCTGCGGAATACCACACTACTGACTCGATGTCTCTGCTTGTGACAGATTACGCGCTATTAAATTTATCTAAATTATAATCTACGGGACTATACTAAAGATCACTGTGGTTGCGTATACAATGGATTGTTATAAGGTAATGAATGAGTCGCATCCGAATCAGCTGTCGCTCATTCTACTCAGGCTTCGGGTGGCTTGTTTACTGGTCTGTCACTATCTCTCAGGCTCAAGGGCACCACATCGCCAGCGGCTAGCTGGTGGCTGCCAGCAGTGCTTCCTGCTCGGACAGCATGGTGGGCTGGACGCTGGGAGGAATGGTCGACGCTCTTGGCCCTATTATCGGAGCCACATGCCTCTGACACCCGGGATATCCTGCTCGATGAGATCACTTTCGAATAAACACGTGTCGCGGTTACACAGGACGAAGGAACGCGGTAGTCACTAGGGTTAATAAGGAGCACTCGCGGATGTCAAACACGTTGAAGAATGATTGATTCGCGCGCGACTTACAATTTTTTTTAAGTGTATTTTTGTTTTTCGGAAAACTCGAGTTTTCTTATTCCGCGCGCGTCGGTAGGCACCGCCCCCGTGTCAGTGAGATTGAGTTGAGTGAATCGAACTCGCCGGGAAAGTCCCGCGTGTGACAGCGGTGATGTGACTGGAGGTGGTGTGGTGTGTTATTGTGTTGACAGTTAGTTAGTGTGCGGCGCACGCGAGGCAACCAACGCGCTCGGCGGTCGGATGTGTACTGGCGGGCGGCCGGCGGGCAGGGCAGGGCAAGGCGGCAGGGCGGCAGGGCGGCAGGGAGCGGGCCCGCGCGGCGGCGGCCAATGGCGGCCGGCGGCTGCTCGCGCGCCCGCCACCGCCTCCGCCCCCGGCCCGGACCAGTCGCCCGCCGGCGGCCGGAGCGCCAGGGTCCCGCTGCCCGGTGCCCATTGCCCATGCCGGCAACCGCCATCATGATGTATATTATTTATGATTTACATATTATATGGACGAATTTGTATACAACCCTTAAGTGCAAACAGACAGCCGATTTTGTTTTAAATGCATCAATTTTTAGTTGCCGTAAAAAAATCACAAACTATATCCATAATAATAATATTACTTTCACCATTTTTCATGTGGTCATTTTTATGAAAAAATCACGGGGCACTTCAAAGCCGGAAAATAACTTTTTAATTGGTATTTTTTTGAAATATATAGCTTTTTTTTAATTACCTTGCAAATACTTAATTTATTTTATTACAATTATCTAATCTTTACGATGTATTAAAATAATGTTATTTAATATCTTAGAGACTTGCGAAATAGTTGGATAAACTGTCAAAATGAAATTCTTTAACTATTTAAATTTGCAGATAGCGCAAAAAATCATGTGATCATTTTAGATTTATTGGACTGGCTGTAGAAGTTTTGCCTCCAACTATACTTTAGGTTTATAATCGTATCACCATCCAGCTTTTTAAAATCATCTGAAATAATATTTTCGACACGTCACTGTGTGTATTTTCATAAAATTGGTAAATCAGGTACCTTACCCACGAAAAAAAATCACCTTTTTAAAATTTTCTAGCCCAGTGCAAAAAAAGGTTTCACAAGTTAGACGGAATTTCTTTAGCCTCCCCTATTTGAGAAAGAAGCTTTTTGCAAAGTGCCCTTTTACCCACCTCAAAAATTTGGCATTTGCTCACTTTGACTCGATAAAGATAGTCGTTCTAAGAAAAAGGTGATTGTTGTACACATGTGTTAGTACCTACTTTTAGGTAGAGGATATTTCACGGTGGGGGGGAGGGAGTGAGGGTGGGGGAAGGGGTGGTGACCATTACTTCACACCTCATCTTCACGCGTTCTCGCTAACTGCGGATTAACACATCGTTACCTTCAAGTGGTCAACTACAATAATAGACAATAAGCAAAGAAGATGCTCACACTTATTGGGCATAATCCGCTGATAAGTGCGTAGATACCTGATAATCATCGAATTTAACAAACCCATTAACAGGTTGACAATAATGAACAAGGAGTTCCTTTTTAGCAATAATAATGACAATAATGAACAATGAGTTCCTTTTTAGCACGACTAACAAGTATTGAGAAATTTTCCACTTAAACGATAATATTGACATAAATTATTTCTGTCGTTCACCAAGAACAAGAGCTAAGTCGCTTTTTGGTGGATACCAATATTTCAATAATTCATAAGACATTTATTAACTTGGTAACTTAATGGATTTATTAACTTAATTAACTGGAACCGGTTCCTTGCAAAAATAAAAAGTACTAGTCGATAGGGATTTGAAAACGAAAAGAACTGGAACTGGTTCCTCAACAAAACAAAGTACCAGTTAACTTCCTTTGAAGTATTTGTTCAATGAAATGAAATGAATGAAGTTTGAACTGCGGCAAAATGAAATAGTTCATATGGAGCAGTCAGAACGCTAAAATGAACTACCAACTTCAATTGAAGTATTTGTTCAATGAACAATGAATGAAGTAGGAACTGCTGCCAAAAGAAGTAGTTCTTTCAGAGCGGTCGCAACGCTAATTATCACTCATTGGTGTAGAGGGCGGTACTTGTTTGCTATTTGACATAAAATAAATAAAGTAAAAACACAAAACGTTTAGATATATTCTTAGATTAGGAAAGGGAAGGTATGTACTTGTATTAAATTTCTGAATAGATAGGTACCTACCAATCTACCCAAATTTAATACCCTTTTACAAATTATGATTTTTAAAGAAATATTTTGTATTTTGTAATTTAATCTAATAATATAGATAGTAATGCTTGTCTTTGCCTCAAAATTCCTAGTTTCCAAAATGCCTCAAATCATTGAAAGGTAATAGTAAAATAATCTGGTCATGTAAAATGGTGAGTACCTACCTATCTTCTTCGTTGTATATATATATATGCTTCCCTCTGCAAATAGCTTCCCCTATTTCTTTCTGTCGGTAATAATCTTAAAAAATGTTAAAATATTCTTACAATCGTTACTTATCAAGTAGGTAACTACCTAGCATTGATTTATTATCGATGAAGTACGACCCTTTAAAAAATATGAAACACAATTGAGTGACGGTAAACTGTCAAATCTTTAGTTTTTGGTCACTGAAATCTCTAAGCATTCATGGGCAACAACACGCTTTTATGAAAAATAAAATACAAAAAATTGTAGTCTATAACCCTTCGCAATTTTTAAAAATTGGATATTCAAGATATTGGGAATATTTTAATATCTCAAGAATCTAGCTATCTAGAAATTAAAGCAACTAATGTTTTTTTGATTCTGTAGAAACGAAATTTCTCTGTTTTCATCTTGGCGAGTAGAGTTAAATCCCTTGATTTTTGACGGGTAACAGTTAAATTAAAAAATATAAGCAGACAGGGAGGCAGTTCCTGACATAAATGGTATTTAAGTCAATTAACGGAATGGTTCCGACTTATTTATCGGAACTGTGTATTCCTGAAGATTCCGATTCGCGACAGTCAACCCTTAAATCAGCAACGTCATCGGCTATCAAAAGGTTGAAGGAACCAAAGCGCACATCAGACTCTATGTTCGTAGAGGGTGCCTTCGGAGTGTCAGGTCCTATAGCCTGGAATAGACTACCGTATGATGAAAGACTCGACAGAGTGCAGAAAAAAACTCTAACCGAACTAAACTCAAAACTCATCTCTTCAGAAAATCATGTCCATAAATAACAGAATTGTCCTCATTTGCACGGTTAGCTCGTTAGTATCTAAACTCATCAGTAAAACAGTATTTCATTCACTGGTCGGCAGGATTCAATCAACTGCTATACAAAAGTCCGAAATATTTTTTTTTACAGCCCAAGATAATATGGAAATATAAATAAATAAAAGGTAATTCTAGCTAGAGTTTTAGGTGTTTTAATAATGTTAGCGATAGTTTTTAAGCTTTGTTGAGCGCCTTCAAAGTGATATTTTGCAAAAATGGCATTATATAAATTAGCCAAGTAATATTATGATTATTATTAGAAATAAACGACATCAATCAGAATCATAAGACATTGGATGTCTACAACAAAATATTCAAACGGCTCCTAGAAAGGTGTTTTGCAACTAGGTAAACTCATAAAATGTATTTAATAGCCACGCAACATTGATTTAGCGAAATTTTGGATAACTAACGGATTCAGAGAATGCTGTTATTTCGTTTCTAATTAAATTTATTATGGCACGCCTGGCATTTTGAGAAAAAAATCACTGATATATCTAGTGATATCCATAGGCGTTGCGTTGGAAGGCAAACCATAGGTGACCTCACTGGCGCACATCTAGCGGTAGAAAGCTAACAATTTATTAAGATGTTTTGTGTTGAAAAAAAACACAATGGACAACTCTGTGGATGTCTTAAATTGGTAACCAGCAACCGCATGTGTGTGGAAGACAACTATGGTAATACAGGCCTACATAATTCCCGTATTTGAGATGAGCACGATCGAAATATGCATTTCGAAACTAATCAATTTAATTCGAATGAGATTATTTTCAAAATCGGGGTTGGTAGTTTCTTAATAATTTTTCAACGATTAATATAATATGATGTATCGTTTGTATTATCTTTATCCTGGTTGTATAAAGGTGGGTTAATTTGAGTCGATTGTGGAAATATATTTCCTCTAATAATTTGCCATTTCCTTGTTAATATGATTTCACCAATATTAGTATCACTTTGTACTATCCATCAAACGAATAAATAAAGGCCATTAATTTATTTAAATACAAGTTATTTTGCTCCAATGCTTTTCATCTCTGTGTTAATAATTATATTTAACTTATCTCTTTAACCAAAGGAACATCATTCACTTGCTTTAAAATATGATTTTTGTTTTTGTTTTAAACTTATGTTTAATTGATACCATTTGTCTCCTGTTCATTATTTTATTCCTGTTAAATTTGTACAGAAAATTTGGCCATGTTATGAAAATTACAAATTCGTAAAATATGCAATTTTTTTTTACGAAAACGGCGCCATAAAAACAAATTAATTATTATTGAACTTTATTTCATGAGTGATCGGTATCGGACCTGGAATGTATTTCATAACACATTTTAGGTAATTTAACCGAAGTTTAAACAATCTTTTCTACAATGAAAATAAAATAATAACTTTGTAAAAGACCATAGATTTTGATTATTTTTTATGACCGACCGGTTCCGCTTAGCCTAAGCGTCATCGGGGTACAAAATTAAACTGTTTACAAATTAAATTAGTTTAATTTTGTACCCTGATGATGCCTAGGTTAAGCTACACTGGTCGGTCATAAAAATTACAATAAAATATGTAGTCTTATACAAAGTTATTATTTAATTTTCATTAAATATGTCAAACCACAATGTGATTACTTTCTACGAAAATATAATCTTTTCTTTGTTTAGAAGGTAGCCCAGTATTAAAAAAAACAGTGGAATGTCTTTTACGTAGTATTTATGGTAAAAAAAAGCACAACAAAAGAGTTCACTTGACTTGGTGAGCATACATTTTTTTTCGTAGGGACAATCAAAGTCAAAGTAAACCAGAAGTAATTTTGAAATTAGTTCCAGCTAATTATAGTTTTAAAATCATATTAAAAGTTTTAAGGGTAATATACAGGAGATGAATTTATAAACAATTCAACATTGAATAAAATTCGTTTGAAGGCATGTTTTACGTATTTGTCTTTGATTTGGGGGAATGTGGATTCAATTACCACCAGTGCCCAAAATGTAATATGTTTTTTCAATTTAATTTAGAATGGTTTCCATTTAGATATCGCGTTGTGTGTTTGGTTGTTAAGTTTCGTGAGCTTTACGGCAGTTGTGAAGGGATCATCGACAAACAAAATAAAATTTAAAAAAAACAAGCCTAAACAAAAGTTATTGTTCAAAGGCGCAAAGTTAAAAATCTCGCAGAAGGGAGAATGACATAATATGAATTATAATATATGATACGATACCTATGTTTATTAATAATTAAATTGAAATCTATGCATTTGTTACCGGCAGTCTACTGACCTATTCTGAAAGTTGAGACTTAATTGTTTGACTATTACTGTAAATTAAAGTTTGCAACCCAATTTTGATCTATATTGGTGCATTTCTATTCAGATCTGCGGTAGACCACAAGGGTACCTAAGTAGCTATGTGTTTTTTGTGTTATTTTATTATCTAGGTCATTGTTCCGCAAAGCGTGTGCCGCGGCACACTGGTGTACCCTGGTCATCAGTTGGTGTGCCGCGAAAAGATAAAATTGAAAGCTTTCGCGCTAAGTTGGTGTTATGGATCAGCCATGCTGTCAATGGTAGTATTGAAATGTTTCCAAATGTCATGGCTGCCGATTCAGAAAAAAAATTGCAGGCTTTGATAGACATTAAAACAAAAATTTTCCGAAGTAGAGCTAGTACACTTTTGGCTGCATATAAAAAATGAGTATCGACTGCTTTCAAAGCGTGCTGTTGCAATTCTATTACCATTTGCCACAACTTACTTACGCCAATTGGGATTTTCAACTCTCACTACTATTAAATCGAAAAAAAGAGGTCTCCTGAGGACAACCAATGAAGAGATGAGAGCAGCCTTATCGACGATTCAGTTAAACAGGCTCAAATTTCTCACTAAACATCTTTTCATATTAGGTATATTGATTTTAGTAATAAATAAATATTAAATAAACGTTGCTTTTTTCTTTGCTGTACCTCTAAAATTTCTTGATTTGATAGGTGTACCTTGAACACAAAAAGTTTGCGGAACACTGATCTAGGTAACTAACCATTACGCAGCTTTTTCACAGGGTAGGCAGAGAAGTTCAACCGTCAAACATCTTTGTCTTGGCACACACTCCTTACATTATTCATATACCTACATCGGAAATACACACTATTACAGCGCCCTTGAGGTGATTTTTTACAAAACCGGCGCTATACAAATTATCCAAATATTAAATATTATTTTTTGATTCACTTGGTCGTGCCATGTCTTCCTCTGGCGTCCTCGACTTCTCCTACCATTCACTTTCGCGTCATCTTTTCTACTTACACAAACCATGTAAGCGTCCCTTTTTATTTCATTAATTACGCTTACATCAGCCTCGTATTATTTCCGAATCTCCATATTTATAAAACGGTCTTACGTGGTTCTACATCTGATCTCATCTCCACAGTCGTGATTTTTTGTGACAATTTTTTTTCTTCTTTTTTTATTTATTTTGTTGTTAGGCTTTTACATTTAAATAAAGTTTTTTTTATGCAAGAAACCTCTTGAAAATTTATTCATTTAATGATATACATAATTAAATCTACCAAATCTCATTAGAATAATGAACTTGCTCTTCTGTAATACTAATAATGATCATTAATGTAAATATTTCTTTTTTATTTTTTCTCTATAAAAAAAAATAAGATACAAATATTCATACAGCCTCTCATGAACAATTGGGAATATTGAGTGTGAAGTGGTTATGAAAACTAAAATGAAGGCATCTGTGAACCAAATTTCTTCTCTAAGATCATCCGCATCATCTACCTTTTCCAGTTGCTTCGAGATGGTAAAACATGGACAAGGCAGTCCACTAGTCCAGAAATAAATACAGAGTTCAATATCATATTAAGCTCTAAGATAGCAGTTAAAGCAATTAACTGCCTCGTATACAGGATGTAGATAGTAGACTATGAATAAATACTTAACTTAATTAATAATTACGTATTTAGATATATAAAACCGGCATGAATGTCAAAGAAGCGACGGAAATTGTTAAGTTATCGGTATCTGATACCCTGTGTTCCCATAGTATAACTTTGGGCATCTACAACATACTGTCGCTGGAAAGACAAAAGGGCTTAGGCGACACTTTGGTCAAAAATGAGTTAAATATGCAGTTTTGATCTGTTTTTTTTTCTGCGTAGAAAGCTCTGACTCTCGTTTGATTCGGAAGACTTTTGTGGCCTTTCAGCCATCTAAAATATATTTACCATTAGGCTCGACTTAAACGACACAAGTTTGGGACTTTTTTTAGGTTTTTGTCACTTCAGGCAACTCAGTGAGAGCATTGAGTTACCTGAGTTAACTTTTTTTTTTTCAAAATCCATCCAGTCACTGAAGGCTTATGAATTTTATTGTAAAACTATTTTACTATATTTTTAATGTAACTTCAAAGTGCTCTGGTGTAAACTTTTCAAAATGGCGCTACAACCCTTTTGCCTTTCCAGCGACGATATTAAGTCTTCATCGAAAGCGAACACTTGGAGATATGACTAACTAACTAACCATCACGCCGTTTCCCCGCAGGGGTAGGAAGAGAGGACAGACCGCTATACAACTCCTGCATTGGCACATACTCCTTGCTTCATTCACATTCATACATCGTCTCATACATAATCTTTTGTTATTCTGACTCTTCACATGACCCGATTCAAGTATTTGATTTACTAGATCGTACCATATCTTTCTCGGGCGTCCTCGACTTGTTCTTCCATTCACTTTCGCATCATATATTCTTTTCACACTCACACGCTCTACATGCCCAAACCTATGACCTATGGCCTATGACCTATGACCTATGGAGATATGATATTTAAAATAAATTGTAAATGGGTTTTAACAATATTGATATTATAATGATATAGACGGCGATCAAGTTTCACCTGTATTCAAGCTTCACTAGTGCTGTAAAATAATACATTTTCAACTTATAAGCTAGTAGTAGGTACTGCTAAAAGTACTTACTTGATATACTTAAAAAAAGCTTTGGTACAAGCGAAAACAGGCCAGTTTATAACACATTAGTGATAATAATACTAACAACACTTGGCTAATTTACATGGTGCAATTTTTGTGAAACATTACCTCAAGAGCGCTTTACAAAACTAGCTAAATAGGTTAATTAAACTATACCTAAAATTACCTCATTGACATTTACATAATTATTTATTAAAAAGTTTCTGATCTTTCTGTTTAGCAGCAGATCGGGGATTTGTCTATCATTGCATGAAAATATGTTATTATACTGGTGAGGTTAGGTGCTAACGGGCTAGCCTAGCCTTGTAAATTAGGGCAAATTCTGTCATTCTGTTATTTATGGATTTGATTTTCTGAAAATATGGGTTTTGAGTTTAGCTCTGAGCTCATCTGAAGTAGTGTTAAAATGAGTTTTTTTTTTTAAATTTTATGTAGATACTTAATATATTTGATAAATCAAAAATATTGGAAAGTTGTTGAATACAAATATCCAGGAATACAAGTTTTGAAGGTTCTATTTTCTAACTATCTAGCTAACTAACCATCACAACCATTTCTCCGTAGGAGTAGGCAGAGAGGACGGACCGTCATATAACTCCTTGGTTTTATTTTATTTATTTTTTTTATGCATCATTTGGATGAAAATCCTGTTTAAATTGTCTTATTTTTTATTGTTTTATTTTTTACTGCCTTTTACTTTGCATTCATTGCAGTAATTTAACCATCATATTTATGAATATTGTTAATACATAGGCTCTATTTAAAAACGCCAGAAAATAAAAATTTTGTAATGTTTTCAAAATGATAAATAAATGAATAACTGAACTCTGTCTTGGCACACACTCCTTGCTTCATTCACATTCATACATCGTCTCATACATACTCTTCTGTTATTCTGTTTCTTCACATGACCCGACTCAAGTATTTGTTTCACTTGATCGCGCTTTGTCTTCCTCCGGTGTCCCCGACTTTCACTTTCGCGTCATATATTCTATTCACACTCCTTTCTTCGTTTATTCGCTCTACATGCCCAAACCATCTAAGCGTCCCTTTCTTGTTCCTATTCATAACGCTCACATCAGCCTTGGATTATTTCAGGATATCCACATATGATTTTTTACATCTATCTGCAGACCTACATCAAAGCTTAAAAATATGTCAAATTCGAGAACACTGCTTATTGATGACATTATTATTTTCAGAATAAATTATTAAAAGAAATGCTTTTCTAGGAGTTAAAACAACTCATTGGGGTCAAGAGTCAAAAGAATAGTAACTCAAAGTTTCTCAAAGTTTTACGGTAGATGTTGGTTTTTGTTCTAATATACAATATATGTCCCGGAATAGGTTCACCTAAATATTTAATGCCTATGGATAATACCTACAGTACCTACATATGAAACTCATCATAAGCATTCTCATCGGCATCGCTAGAGTAGTGTCTTATACCTACTTACTAGATTTAAAAAAAAACATTTTGCCTTCGACTATATCGTGACTATAAAAATATACGAAACCTTATTAACCTAGCGATTTTTTTAAAACGCCTCTTCGTGAAAAATCACCCGAAAGATATTTCTCATCTTCTACATAATTATTTCTAGTAAGATCGAGTCTTAGCCCGCAGAACGCGATAAGCTTCTGTCACATTTGCTGGGAGTTCATTAGATATTTTAAATCCTTATAATATTTTTTGCGTTGAAGCGAAGAAGCCACGAAATTCCTGACTCGAATTAACATTGTTGAAAAAATATTGTCAGACTCGAATTAACATTTTTGAAAATTTTTTTTCTCGGCACAATTATAAATTTTTGATTTATTATTCAAGAAAAATCAAATCCGGAAAAATTGTTTCCTCGAATTCAGTTTTTTTTTTTTTTAATTTTCAACAATTTTCTAGGCTCAAGTTATTAATAAACATTAAGACAAGAAACAATAAAGGGTCTCAAAAATACAGGCAGTAATAGTAACCGCTGAGCGTATTTGAGTTTTGTTACAATTTTCTACTTCTAACTTCTAGACCAGTGTAATAGGTGGACATTATGTGTGGCAGCCGATGTAGATATATGGTTCTCGGAAAATACTTTGGGAATTATTTAAACAAAGTACGAGTCTATATATATTTGCTTTTCATAATAAGCAAAACGTTAATGGCACCATAAAAGGGACCGAAGATTCGTACAATCTCCTGGACACGGTGAAATTTGGGGATCGAAAGGTTGCTTGAAATGGCTTTAGACGTGTATTTTGTTTAACCTAACCTAACCTTACCTTCCTCTTCCCCATATCGTTCCCATATTAGAGTACATAGAGTGGTACCTATCCAAGACAGTGTAGTCAGTTTTTGATGATTTTTACCTGACTCGGCGGACCTGGGCGTGGCTAGGACCAGGGCTAGGGTATTTATACAACTATTAATAGCACATGTCGATATAACGTTTTGTATATTCGTATAACCACTTATGAACAGTATTGTCATCAAAAAAAATATAGCATATAACCTAAAAAACCTTTTAGTTGTGTCCAGTTAAGTCGCATAATAAAATATGTGGGCGGAGTCTCCGGAGACGCGGGAGACCAAGATCACCCTCACAGTACATAAAAGCGGTGTGTTATTTTTGTTGTCTCTTTCTCTCTCATGGCGTACGACGGAAAAACTCGGAAAAATTAATTCGTCGCAAGTTTGTATAGGTTGGGTAAAAATAATTAGCTCTCTCTAGGTGATGCTATAGTCTCACTGGCTCCAGACGGTTAGGAGCAGTTGGGACTCTAGAGCGGTATTCACAATAAAAATATTTTTTTAAACAAATGAAAAAACCACCTTCGTATTGTTATTTTCTGAATTACACTATTTTTAATTTATGCTATTTTATTTTTAAGTTTATTTATTTTAATTGGGAGTGTATTGAAGCAAACTGCAACACAAGTCAAAGGATGTAATTATAATTTTAAAAAGAGCTTAGAAAATAGGTCTCATGAACATTGCGGGTATTCTATAGCCAGAGGCGTGCATTCCATAAAGGCTCATAAGCACTGCCTACTATGCCATATTCGTATAAAATATGTATAATATTGAATACAATATAAATAGTTATTATTCCAAAAAATTAATCTACAATTTCAAAAATACGGAAGTTCAGGTAATCGCACCGCCGCGAGTACCTCACCAACCGTCCTACTATCACGTGTCAAAAGCAGTAACTACATATGCCCAAACGCCGCCAACGTCAGAGTAGATTATTCTATGTGCTTCCCCAAACACGCAAGACTAGACTGGGTACTCTTGTTAAAATATGTAAATATAAGCCATAGTTTAAAGCGTTCAAGTATTTATTTTATATTTGTGTTGGTAAAAAAAAATATCTTTGTTAGTGTAGGTACGTAGGTAGTGCTTTTACAGAACAAATCCAAGCAATCAGTGACATCTGTTGGTACCTATCTCTATCATCAATTAATCCGCTGTTTTTCTTACTACTTACCCTAATCAAAAACACTATACACGCCACTGCCTATAGCGCATGATGGCACGATGTATAGGTAAGATCGACCAGCATATAAAAAAATAACATATTCAACCGTTGGGTACGTGCCTAACGATGGTCCACGCATCACAGTCTCTAAATATTTAGCGCATTGGAACAAATTAGCCGAGATAAAATATAATCCACGAGGTACCGATCATCAAGGCAAACGTGCTGAGAGGCACATAAATTCTCACCGGCAGACTGCATCGCCCACCTCACCGTTGTCAGGTTAACATAATTTATTTTAATTACTACGTTCTGCGAATAGACAGCACGGGTAACAAAGAAGAGACAAATCACACCTAGTAAACACCCAGGCTGTAAATCAGTACGGATTTGATAACGTATCTTTATCGGATTCGCTTTGCAGCGGGTACCTATCCACCAGCGTAGCCGTAACGCCCCCAACATAAATAACCCGCAGCTTTCCACATTTACATGCGTATTTGATGAAATATTAAAAAATAGACGCGGATAAGCATCTCGCGGACAATAAATCACAGTTGCACGGGTCGGATGCAGAAGCATGTCATTTTAATAGCCGCACTCGTCAACTCTCGTAATTCAGGACAATCGCAAAGGAGGCGGGAGCGGGCGGCGCGGCTCGGTACCCGTGCTGCCATCTCTGGCGCGATAGGAGAACTATTCGCGGTGAAGAACTTCGCTGTCGTAAAGATAATGGGGAACCAACCAACGAACATACTTTTAAATTCGAATCAACTTGTGCAGCGATGTGAACGGAACGAGAATTCGCTTGATTATTTGTATGATTAAATAATAAAGCCTTTTTTATATGTTTTTATTCGCATAAGTTCCGCATATTATAATACTACAGAGAAGAAAAACAACGTGGAAGCTGGCTTTGAACATATCAACACACACACACTAAGTAGGCACCAAATGAAAATGTAATTTTATTTAATTATTGCGATTTTTTTAAGACAGTAGATAATATAGTTAGGTATTCCTAAAGCATAAAAAAATATTATGTTAAAATTAAACTCTTAAAATAAATCACCAAATTTTATTTTGCGTTATTAAGTAGGTACTTTTTAATAGCAACAATAAAGCGATTAATAAGATTGTGTTAGAAATTAATAATATTGTTATTAACTTGGTGATTGATTATAAATTGTTTTGCTGTTATTTATTAAATGACTGAATGTGTAAATAAATATTTTAACAAATAGATACCACATGCACATTTCCGAATACCAGGACTCCATTATCAGGGGATTGAACATGATCACATAATCAATTTGTTAATATCCACCTTTAAAAAATAAAGTTATGTATGACTTATATCTACTTATTTTAAACATGAGGTGATATTTCACAAAAACGGCGCTATACAAGTCATCCAAATATTATTATTATTATAGTATTGTTAGGTCAACCCTTAGCACAATGGGCATTTTGTATTAAAGTGTTGTAAAAACAAGATGGTTCCAGCTAAATTTCGTTTGTTGGTCCATTTCAGCTTTTTAACTAATTTTGCTTGGAAGACAAGCATAACAACATGACAGTTATGCTTTTCAGCTGATCAAAATTTCTTCCTAAATAATAATAATAATAAATGGATAACTTTAATAGCGCCGTTTTTGTGGGAAAATCACCTCAAGGACGCTTTACAAATTAATTTATCTAACCTAAAAACTAAAAATTAATTTATCTTATTACTAATGGCTTGCAACTAATATTTTCAACTAGTGACTTACAATAAGGACTTATAGTTTGTAACTTACCACTGAGTATAACTTATAACTAGTGACTTACAAATAAGATTTCATTATTATTACTTCATTACCTCTTCATTATTGCTCCACATTTGCATTACTGTTCAACGATTCTAGCATATAGAGCGAATGAACGAAGAAAGGAGTGTGAAAAGAATATATCAAGACCCCACGGCAAGAACCCGTTAACTAACATTTTTGCTAAAAATGAGTTTGTATTCTCACTAAACTAATTCTGGTACGCTCTATCCAATGAACACACTTTCAGATCATGAAAATGGCACCAACATGGAAAATCAAAGTGTTGAACATGTTAACTGCAAATTTTTTTATAACTGGAATATCTTTTTATGGCGAGAACATGTTATCTACAATAATAAAATTGTATTGCAGAAATGCATTAAAATTCTAAATTATATATTAATTTACTATGTTAGCTATAACATCCACGAAACATAGTTAGTGGATTTGTAATGGTATACACTTTAACAAAAAGCAAGAGACTAAATATCTCAGAATGACTCGACGGTTAGGTAACAGGTTCTTGCCGCGGGGTCTTCATATGACACAGAAGTGAATGGAAGAAGAAGTCAGGGACGCCCGAGGAAGACACGGCACGATTAAGTGAACCAAGTACTAAAGTCAGGCCATGTGAAGAGTCAGAATAACAGAAGTGTATTATGAATGTGAATGAAGCAAGGAGTGTGTGCCAAGACAGAGTTGTATGGTAGTCCGTCCTCTCTGCCTACCCCTGCGGCGAAACGGCGTGACGGTTAGTCAGTTACATTTTTATCAAAAGCTGAAACTGACCGACAGGTGACGTTCCAAAGACCGTTAAAAAAAAATGGCGCTAATCATAGAGCTGAGACCTCAGAGCAATAATATATAAGAGAGAGCGCTGCTGTAGTGAGTTTTGAAGAATTTTTCCGGACTCGGCTAGACCTGGGCGTGGCTAGGACTAGGGCTAGGGTAATTATACACCCATTCATAGCATACGTCGATACAATGTTTTTGTTTATTCGTATACCCCGTAACCACTTTTTCACAGTATTGTTAGAAACAAAATTATAGCATATAACCTAAAAACCGTTGACTTATGTCCATTTATGTCACATATCAAAACGTGTGGGCGGAGTCCAAGAAGACGCGGGACACGAAGATCATCCTTACAATACTTTAAATCGGTGTGATAATTTGGGAAATTTTGCTGTCTCTTTCTTTCTCATGGTGTAAGACGTAAAAACCCTTAGAAAGTGATTTATCCCAAATTTGTATGGGTTGAGTAAAAAAAATTAGCTCTCTCCCCATAAATTGTTACTCCAAGGTTGTGACGATGTCAAATATTACGAAAGTTTGCTAAACCTAAATCTTAGCTACCTACCAACGTTTATATTAAAACAAAGTTTTGCAAAGTAAAGAACAGTGGTTTATACATATTTTTAAGTGTCTAAGAATTTTATGCCGTGAGAAGGCAGAGACTTAATTGTTTGGTAAGTACGGGTTAAGTCAAAGATATTCCTCCTCATTATGGCTAAACAAATTTTAAGCAGAGTTATAATAATTCAATAATTTATTGTTAATTCGAAGTTGTTTTTTTCTCAGTCACGATCAAAGGCTGAGCTGGATACCACGAATATGCGGCTAGAAATTTACCAACATAAATAAAACGTTATATTATCAGGAATGTTTCATGTTCCTCGTACTAATTTGTTAAATCTTTCACAAATTGTCTTCCGTCAGAAAACTACAAGACGCTATCCATTAAATCCGCCAAAGCGTGCGTTCAAGTGTGTAGTAATAATAATAATAACAGTGAATTTATATAGCGCAGTTTTGTGGGAGTTCACCTCAAGTGGGCTTGACACTTAATCACTTAACCTAATATACGAGTATAACTAACTAACTAACCATTACGCCGTTTCCCCGCAGGGGTAGGCAGAGAGGACAGACCGCCATATAATTCTGTCTTGGCACACACTCCTTGCTTCATTTACATTCATACATCGTCTCATACATACTCTTCTGTTATTCTGACTCTTCACCTGACCCGATATGTGTATTTGATTTACTTCATCGTGCCATGTTTTCTCAGGCGTCCTCGACTTCTTCTTCCATTCGATTTCTCATTATATATTCTTTTCACACTCCTTTCTTCGATCATTCGCTCTGCATGCTCAAACCATCTAAGCGTCCCTTTCTTGATCCTATTCATTATTCACGCTCGTTGCTTTCATCAATAATTGCATTCTTTCCGGATATCCACATTTTTTTAATACGGTCATACATGGTTTTATTGCACATACGTTTCAAAGATCGCTATCTACATTTCAATACAGCATTCAGTCTACTTTCATCCTTCCTCTGCCGGTTCCATGCCTCATTGCCATACATCATGGTTGGTATAAGCACTCCATTGTAGACTGCTAGCTTCGCTTCTTTGGACAATTTCTTATTTGCGTTCAGTCCTCCATTCATGAAATTTCCTGCATTCACCCTTCTTTCAATATCCTTATCAGCCTTTCCGTCTCTCGTAAACATACTTCCTAAATACACAAACTCATCCACTTGCTCCAAGTATTCATCATTCACAACTATATTGCACGCAGTTCTCGTACTCTCTCTTTCAAACACCATGACTTTGGACTTACTTACATGCATCATCATCAACGCATCAACTCATCTTGACGAGTATAACGATAAGAAAATTATATATAACAGATATGTATGCAAATTAAAACTATCTAAAATCATCATCGTTATCATAAAGCATGAAAATATGTTCAGATATGGGTATAACAATGCATGCGTAGGTATACCAACAGATTAAAAAAACAATTTACTAGAAGCTAAGGGTGTAAAAAAATCCTGACGAAAAACATATCGTCGCTAGAAAACCAAAAGGGGTTAAGCGACACTTTGGTCAAAAATGAGTTAAATATGCAGTTTTGATCAGTTTTTTTGTTGAATACTTTGACTCTCGTTTGATTCTGAAGAATTTTGTGGCCCTTTAGCCATCTAAAATATACTCATATTTACCATTTGAGAAAACCCTTGACTCAAGCGACACAAGCTAGGGACTTTTTTTTAGCTTTTTGTCGCTTCAGGCAACTCAGTGAGAGCATTGAGTTACCTGAGCTAACTTTTTTAAAATCCAACCAGGTACTGAAGACTTTTGAATTTTATTGTAAAACAAACAAAAAACTTTAAAGTGTTCTGATGTAAGCTTCCCAAAATGGCACTTCAGCCCTTTTGCCTTTCCGGCGACGATATGTAAATAAGAACAAATTTGTTAAAACAGAGAAAATGCAATATCATTTAAGAAAGTTAACGTGTTGGTATTTAAAAACATCAATATTAGAGTATTATAAGATTATCAACATTAACAGTGTGAATGTAAAAAAAAATAATAGAAGAACGAAAAAAAAATAAGTACAAGGTTTTCAGTAGATGGTAAGGACATTTAGCAACAAGGATATAACTAAGGAGAAAACCGAAATTAAGGACGATTTAGATTTAAGACCCGTTTGAACTCTGCGAATCGAAGGAAACTTGCTGATCGCGAGTAATAATAATAATATTTGGATGATTTGTATGGCGCCGTTTTTTATGAAAAATCACCTCAAGGGCGCTGTACAGATTTTATTTTCTATTATTAGATATTCAATCATATTTTAAATGAGAAAATATACAGGAACATACTTATTAACTTTAGATTTAGATAGTTTATTTTCATTTTAGATAGAAACACTTATTAACTTTAAATTTTATTTTTTTTTACTTTTTAGGGCATGGGAGCGAAATTAAAAAAATGGACTTTCTGAATTTGTCGTAAAGTACAGGTTTGGTTAAAATTTGTATATCTAAAGGTGATTCGTCGAGAGACAGATTATGATGAGATTCTTTTAATGAATTTAAGGATATGAGATTTAATAGAGTACATCAATAATACCTAATAATGTGGGTTTGAAAGTAAATGAAACTAGGAGACATACGTGGCTGTTCATTCTCTCTGCTTACCTGTGTGTAGTGACGGCTTGATGGTCTATCATCTCAGTTATACAGATGCACCTGCATACATGACCTAAGTCGGTATTTAACTTGTTCTCCAATGCGATGCAAGCAGAGTTCTGGATTCAAAAACGCTGCTTTTCTACAAACGTCACTATAGTCGGGAGATCACACATATCTTCAACCCTTTTTTGTATCACAACTTTAACATTATGGTCGATCAATTACTCCCTTATCACAAACTTCGATAGCACTTATCACGACGTTTTGTCCATAGTGACTGTTCATACAATCGTCTTTTGGGAGGAAAAACCATATCGGCTGGCACACTTCACTTGTAGTTAAGTACTGAAACTTATGCACTGACTTAGAAATAAAATGTTACACACAAGGTAGTTGTTACCGGTTAATAATCACAGAGTCTAACTTGACTTGCATAGAAAAAATATCGGTGGCTTTAATCCACGCATTTTAAATTTAGAATAATGTCTGCCAAAATACTTTTTTGTGTAGGTAGGGATTTATGGTAAAAAAAATATACTATCAATTAACTGTTTCAAATTTAAATTTTTCACATTTGTCGGTGCGTAGGTACTCACGAAGGAAATTATCGTATTGTGTAATAGAGATCCCTGAGGCGTATGTGCTATAAAACCATGTATGACCGTGTTCAAAATGTGGATATCCGGAAAGAATGCAGGTATGATGTCAGCGTAATGAATAAGATCAAGAAAGGGACCCTTAGATGGTTTGGGCATGTATAGCAAATAAACGAAGAAAGGAGGGTGAAAAAAATATATGATGCGAAAGTGAATGGAAGAAGAAGTCGGAGACGCCCGAGGAAGACGTGTCACGATCAAGTGAATCAAATACTTGAATCGGGTCATGTGAAGAGTCAGAATAACGGAAGAGTATGCATGGATGTAAATGAAGAAAGGAGTGTGTGCCAAGACAGAGTTGTATGGCGGTCCGTCCTCTCTGCCTACCTCTGAAGGGAGAAACGGCGTGATGGTTAGTTAGTTAGTGTAATAAATTACAACAACGCTCCCACTTTCTCAGCGGTCGCGAATTGCGTATTGTTACCATTCCTACCCATGAGTGGTAATTTTCTAGTACATTTCTCTTTTGATAATTCTTAATAAATAATGATATTTCTATAGTAAATTTAACTATAATATTTATAGTAAACAGACTTTCGTAACTCGATATAATATGTAGGTATATTAAAATAAGGCAAAACATTGCGTAGAAATTCGATACTTTCAATTTATTTACGAATGTTTCGAACTCTGATACTGTTAAAAAGATTTCAGATAATACTGTAGCATTAAATGTCCATAATGAAAAAAAAGAGAACAAGATAAGATGTTCTGATTTTGAGCATTGAATAAACAGAAAAGTATTTATCGACGTTGGAAAGATAAAGTGAATGAACAGAAATGTTCAGAAAGGCCAATCACCATTTTCAACTTTTGTACTTTCACGATTATAAATATCGGATTGAATTTTGAAAATTAACAGTTTTTTGTGCAATATAGTAGATGCAAATAATACATACTTGGAGCAAGTGGATGAGTTTGTGTATTGAGGAAGTATGTTTACGAGAGACGGAAAGGCTGATAAGGATATTGAAAGAAGTGTGAATGCAGGAAACTCCATTAATGGAGGAATGGACGCGGTTGGCGCAAATAAAAACATGTCCAAAGAAGCGAAGCTAGCAGTCCACAATGGAGCGATTATACCAATCCTGATGTATGGCAGTGAGCCATGGAACTGGCAGAGGAAGGATTAAAGTAGACTGACTGCTGTAGAAATGTGATGCGTATGTGCGGTAAAAGCATGGGCGACCGTGTTAAAAATGTGGTTATCCGTAAATAATGCAAAGCTGATGTAAGCGTAATGAATATAATTAAAAAAAGGGACGCTTAGATGGTTTGGGCATGTAGAACGAATAAACGAAGAAGGGAGTGTGAAAATAATATATAACGCAAATGGAATGAAAAAAGAAGTCGGGGACGCCGGAGGAAGACATGGCACGATCAAGTGAATCAAATACTTGAGTCGGGCCACGTCAAGAATCAACAGAAGAGTATGTATGAGACGGTGTATGAATTTGAATAAAGCAAGGAGTGTGTTCCAAGACAGAATTATATGGCAATACGCCCTCTCTGCTTACGCCTACGGTGAAACGGTGTAATGGTTACAGTTAGTTAGTTACAATTTTCAAGAAGTATGTTTTGGTAGATGTGCCGCTCCCGGACAGATTAACGGGGTTAAACCTTTTACAAATCTATTTTCTGTTGAATTCTTTTATATTTTCACATTTTTATTCTAAGAAGATTTTTTATCCGTAAGATGGCTACTGCAGGATTTGGGGGCGTGGCTTTTCCGACCATGTTTTTATTTCGGCTATATCATTTTTCGAAATTTTTTATTTCGACCCTTAATGTATTTATTTGGCTATAAGAAAGTTATTTGACCCTTTTCTGAATTATGATTTAAAAAATATATGGCATAAAAAATATGGTGAGAAAAAAATACACATTAATAATTTTCAAAGAAATATGGGATTGATAAAAATGACTATGTTAAAAGATTTCACTAGACAGAGTGTATATTTCGGATAGAGTAGGAGTTCTTAGTTCGAGTCTCGGTAGCAACCTAACCCTTTTATTTTCTGTGTCTTATTCTGTTTCACATTTCGTAAAAAAATATTGACGTTGTTTCAGTAATTAATATTCTTATAAATGATGCGACTGAGAAAATCTTTTTTTTTTAATTCGGTACTAATAGGTTGGTATTTTTCTAAAACCTCAGGATTCTAAGGCTCCACTTTCTTCAATAATTTTGTATCCTTTTGGAGTTTTGTTAAAATTAAAAATATGTTTGAATTGTCAATGTTTTTTTTGTTATTTAGTTGCAAACATTTGCAATAAAAATAAATAAATTACAAAATATGCACTTATGCTCACTACGGGGTGGAAAATATTTTTTTTATAGCAATTTAATTATTGAACGATTGCCTGAACCTTGATATTCTGCTTAAAACGTCGGTACATTCCAATGAATTTTATTGAACCTCGCAGACTAAATAATTGATGTAACATGTTGTTTTTTTTTACAAAATGCAGAACCAAATATTTCTTCTGAAAATAATGTAAGCATGTAAATAAATAAACAAACTGTCTCCAAGTAAAATTATTGATATAACATTCAATTCTCGATCAAAATTTTCCGCAAGTTAGCACGACATTGGTGAGGTGAAAAATTTGACGAAAGTGGTGAGGTGGGGTATGAAAAACCCCACAACTTTTTTTGTTAAAGAATGTATTTTTGGAAATACTATTTTAAAACTAAGTATTAATTATATTTAAAATGCTAACGTAAATTAAAAGTTTTTTTTGTTGAAAAAATTGTGATTTAATTTTAAATGATTTAGTGCAAAATTAAAATTACATTTTCGAATAACCAAAAACATTAAATATATTAAATCTGTTTTGTAGTGATATAAAGCAACAATAAATTATGAGACATTTAAAATATGAAATTTAAAAAAAAATTTCAACAATTTTCACGAGACTTTTTCTCGACAATTTCACACATTTATAGCACGTTGGAAATAAATATATTCACCACATATGGAGCACGTAAATTGAGTTTTACAATCTTCAGACAGATAATAAATCTCTATAAAAAAAGTTTTTGTTCAACCTTCCATTTCACTATTAATTCTCTTAGATTTTTTTTTTGGTAATCTAATATAAATATGTCCTTTATTCAACTTTAATACTTGGCTAATTTATATAGGGTCATTTTTTGTGAAATACCACCTCAAGGGCGCTTGAAGACTTCGACCTAGTTACGCTAGTGGTTACGCGAGTGGTGAAGTGGGGTGTGACACACCCTATCCGAAAACGATAGCGTATGCCAAGCTGAAGGTTATCAGTCAAATCAGATATTGTCAGTAAGGAAAATTGCAGAAAAAATATTGAAATTTTTCACAAAAAAAATCTTGGGGTTTGTCACACCCCATCTTACTACCACCGGGTTAAAATCGTTAGTCCACCAATTCGAGTGACATACCAATGAGCAATACGTGTGTAATAAATTGTTAATAAAATCATAATTATTAAGTTAGGAAGATACCTATTTCCTCTACTGTCCAGGGATATTTTAAAATTTATGTTTAGTTACTGTATCTGGAAGTTGTTATAAAATTATTTATACTGATACTATGTATGTTCTATTCTTTAATAAAAAAAAATTCTTGTTTTTCACAATAGCTATCATGGGTTTTCTCGAAATTAAAATATTAAAAAATGAATATCAAATGAATATAAATACATTTTGGGTTATTTTATTGAAAAGTGTATTTTGAGTTTTTTTTTATTTCGTAGTTGTTTAAATCTATTATGTCTTTGGGAAGTTTGTTGAAAATCTTAATTGCTGAGTAGGAATAGTGATGTTGTATAATTCGTGAAAAAAATGGTAATTATTTGGCTTTGCTACCCTAACACCCTAACTGTCCAGGATATTTTAAAAATTAAGGTTTTCATACTTATTTCTATTTGAAATTATACCACTGTCATATCCTAATTCCTTAGGTGATTTTTCACAATAGCGAAGAAATTTAATAATCTGTTATCATCCATCTACGGCAGTGGTAAAATATCGTTAAATTATTACGAAATCTCAGATTCAATGGAAGATCCGAATATTATTCGCAAACGAAAAAGAAAAATACGGCTTTGCTACCCTAACACCTAAGACACATTTTTAAATTGCTCTTCATACTGAAATTCCTATTTGAATAATAAATAGGTACTTAAAGTTTAATTGTTACAAGCTCCATCACATTAGATTGACGATCAAACCGACGATTAGCGTAGTTTCGGATATTTGACATTTGAATGATCCCCGTTAAATGCCGCCAAGTATGAGGGTAATTAATGCTTGACGGCTGATCACAATTTGATCAAAAGCTGAAACGGGCCAAAAATCAGCGTTTTAGGGGGATAATTTTATTCTCGAAAAACAAAAAAAGTGTTGAAGTTTGAAATATCCAAACCTGAAATGTTATGATGTTATATGTAAAATTTCACATTATGCTTTTTATCGTTCTCAGTTGACGTTTTGCCTCTTTCATTTCATATTATCTGTCTCTTTCTCTCTGTTATTTTGTTATAATTTATTTTTGATTCTTGTATTCTTACTGTTCTCTTATTTTATTTTATATTGTGTTCTCCCTCTGTATGTATGAGTATATATAACCAAACACTAAGTATTTTTTGTTTAGTTTAATTTTGTACCCTGACTTTGCTTAGACTAAGCGTAACCAGTCGGTCATAAAAAATAAAATAAAATTTGTGGTTTCATAAAAAAGTCATTCCTTTCATTTTCATTGTTAAGATGGTGGTTATCAACATCAAAACTCAGATCATCTATTGCATAGGTAAGTACCCACAGTGTTGCATTTTTTCGTGCTTTAATTAAATTAACAATTTCCCTCCTTATGATTTTACACACGCTTCATAAAGCTTGGGTGATCAATTACTCACATAAGAAAACAAAGTCTAATAGATGGGCAGGTAGGAATAACGCCTTGCACTGTCACATCTGGCTTTCCTAAAGCGTTTAGCTCGCTCTCCCTCGGAGAGACGCACTGATATTTAATTGAAACTGCGACTTCGGAACATGGCCGGGAAATTTATTGCCGGAGCTCCTCTAATTTGTATTCAAATTTAGTAAAGAGGACCCCAAGTAACGAAAAATGGAAAAATGAGAGGAGCCCTTACGAGGGTCCCCAGTTGGGTACACAACCAGCCGTGTAACGCTTTGAATGAGGCCATAAATAAGGTCGGACCTGGCTAACTCGCTACTCGCTACTCGCTACCTACCGACATCTAGCGGCCGACCCGACACTTTCCAATCTGCTGAGAACACAACTCCTTCGGTAAGTACTTAGGTACGTACTGACTATTATTAATAACCTTATGTCAAATTTTAAATATTTCAATCGTAGGTATAATATAAATAAATGTACAGCTAATTAGATTATCATCTCAAGATATCTCAAGATACTCTGCAATCTGCAATTACTAGTTTGATAATCCAAACCAACGTCCTACCTTTTACTTAAGGCTTACAATAAAGAACAAGTATATCACTAATAACGACAATAGTTAAATGTAAATACATTAATATATATGTAATAATAGATGTTTTTTGTGAATGCAGGAAACTACATTAGTAAAATTAACTACATTAACGAAATAGCCCCACTGTACATCACCGAAGTATGCGTTCCAGAAAACATTCTTTTAAGGTAGTCGACTCTTAGATCAGCAACATCATCGGCTATCAGAAGGCTGATAGAACCCAAACGCAATCCAAATACTAAGTTCAGAGATCGGGCTTTCGGAGTATCGGGGCCGAAGGCTTGGAACAAACTCCCTCCGGAACTAAGTTGTATAACGAGCCAAACAGAATTTCGATCCAAACTGAAAATATACCTTTTCAGACTCTCATATCCTTAAATTCATTAAAAGAATCTCAACATAATCTGTCTCTCGACGAATCACCTTTAGATATACAAATTTTAACCAAATCCTGTACTGTACGACAGAAATTCAGAAAGTCCATTTTTTAATTTCGCTCCCATGCCCTAAATCGGAAAAAAGAAATCATAATTATAATTTTAAGTTAATAAGTGCCTATCTTATAGGACCTGCCAGGTAAGTATGTGTCTGTATATTTTATTATTTAAACTAGGAATTAATATCAATATCATATAAAATAAGATCTGTACAGCGCCCTTGAGGTGATTTTTCACAAAAACGGCGCTATACAAATCATCCAAATATTATTATTATTAATGGAGGACTAAACGTTGTTGGCGCAAATAAGTAAAAAAAAATGTCCAAAAAAGCGAAGCTAGCAGTCCACAATGGAGTGCTTATACCAACCCTGATGTATGGCAGTGAGGCATGGCACTGGCAGAGAAGAGTCAGAATAACAAAAGAGGCTGTACAAGACGATGTGTGAATATGAATGAAGCAAGGGGTGTGTGCCAAGACAGAGTTGTGTGGCAGTCTATCTCTCTGCCTATCCTGACGGTAAAACGGTTCTTTAGAATAACAAAAAAAAAGTATGTACAAGACGATTATGTTATGTAATGAAGCAAAGGTCAAACTATTAATTTTCGGCTTGTAATTTCAGATACCATAAGTCAAAACCAAACCGAGAAATCAAAAGATTTGCTCAAAAAACTAATAGGTGCATTCTACGTTTGAGATTTTTTATAGATTTAAAAATAAAATAAAGAGAAATATACCTGTGTGCGCAAGGAATAACGGAATGAGTCAATAAAAACCAGAATTTTAGGAAAGCCAAAAAAAAATTTAAGAACTTTGTTTTTTGTGTGTAATAAAATGATAGCACATTATTTTATTTTCTGACTCATCTCATTTTTCCTTGCTGGATGTGCATCTAAGGAACAATTCTGCATACTTAACCCAAAACTTGATTGTTTTACTCTTTTTTTTCTCACCCTTCGCACACAGATATTTGAATTTGTATTTGCCAATTTACTGTTTATTTTGTAGAACTCCGTTATGACGAATGAGTATTAAAATCAAACTACGCTGTCAAAGTTCTGATATGCAAATTTCTATTTACACGTGACAGCTGGTCTGCCTGCAGATTGTGAGAAGTAAGTCGTTATTCAGAAAACGATAATCGTTTTAAAAATCGTATATGTTAGGAAAAAAAACTTACGGTACACTTTCTTAAAAGTTTACAGTGGACTGTTTTATTTGGAGATGTAACTACCTAATACAAACACCCTTTACGTATCTCAGTCACCATTCGGGTTGATTCCTGAGATAACTGCGAGTCAATCAATCCGGGGATTCTGAGACGAGCCCTGAGCTCCGGGGTACATCCATCAATCAATCAATCAATCAATCAACCAAACAAACGAGATGGTCCAGCAGACTTTTACAGCCGCTGTCTTGGGGACTTTCGGCTCGCGACAATAGACGTTTTATGACCGCACTTCAACGTTTCTAATTCATGTCATCTTTCAAATTAATATATATTTAAATTTTATCAAAGGATCATAACATTTTAATATATAATATAATATAGTACACGACTGCTGACTTTGTATAGATCGAAATTTTTTTGAGCTCCAAAATACCTGAAAAAACACTAGACTCTGCAAAATGGGCGGCCCATTTGATAGATTCTCCTATCTCGATTGCAATCTTTAAAGCACAGAAGTCAGGTGGGAATGCTGTTCTTATTGTATCGCTATTTCTATGGAAGATGCTCCTAGGAACTAACGTCATAGCGTAGTTGGGAAACTCGCCAAACGCGCGCCCAACATTTGTACACGGTTGACATTCGACACATGAGAAAGCGTCGCTTCCACGACTTGTTCTTGTGTTCAACAACTCGACTATGGAATGATTTGCCAGCCTCTGTGTTTTCCTCCCTCCTACAACATGGGCCTTTTCAAGACTCAGGTTCACTCCTTCCTTTCCACACAGCATCCCCAAAGATGACATAATGTAAAAAAAAATGTATATAAAAAAATCTAAATACTTTGTTTTATTTTTTTAAGCACTACCTTCTCTATAACCTTCATTGCCTGCCACCATAGGGTGGTGATTCAGAGGGCTGCGAAAATACACGAACATGGAAAATCTAACAAACTAAGCTTTACGCCATTTTACCGCAGGGGTAAGCAGAGATGATGGAATGCCACAAAACTACGTCTCGTCACAAACTAATTGCCTCATTCATATTCGCATTTGGTCTCATATAATATCATCGTCAGAAAGGTAAAAGGGCTGAAGCGCCATTTTCTGAATTTAATAAAAGAATGTTTCAAATTTGAAATATGTAATGTTTTTCCATGAAAATCTTTGGTTATTTTAGGTTTTAATCCAATCAATGTAATGGTTAACAACCCTAACTATGCAGTCAATTGTTTGTAAATAATGCGTCGCCGGAAAGGAACAAGAGCATATTTGAAAAAAAAAAGGACTGAGTAATGCTGGAATTTCCCGAAGCGACCAAAAGCCAAAAAGTCTTCAGAATCCCAAATGGTAAATATATTGTAGATGACTGAAGCACCACAAAAGTTCGATGCAGACAAAAAACTGATCAAAACTGCGTATTCAACTCATTTTTGACCAAAGTGTCGCTTAAACTCTTTTGCCTTTATAGCGACGATATACTCTTCCGAATCATGATATGACAGTCTCAATCATATGATTCGCTAGTTGTTCCATGTCTTCTTAGGACGTTGTGAACTTTTTCTTCCACCCACTTGTGCGTTTTATATGTACATTCTCCGACGTATATTTTCCTCCTTTTTGATGTCGAAATAATTGTTATTTTTCTTTCCTACTAATGTGAACACTTCAATTTCATTAAAGCATATGTTATTTCGCAATAACATGATATATTAACTAGCAAAATCGAAATAAAGCTCTTGAATAGACACGTAAGCGCATGTGTTTGTTGGCGTGTATTTTTATGAACATTTTTTCGCAAAAATTGAAATAAAGCGACTAGATTAGGTTTTTAATTAACTTTTATTGTTTATTGTTTCCTGCCCCATGGCAACAATCTATACAAGGTGTCCGGGGGCAAAGTGCGGTAACTTTGGGAGGTGTTTCTACGTGATAGTACAAGCATAAAATAAAAAATGAAAATTGGAAAAATAATCTTCAATGAAAATGAGATCGATTGAAAATGTCGGTTTCTAAATAAGGTCCCAATGGCTGAATTGGTTGAAGCGTTACTCCCGGATACAGTAGAGGATCCGAGTTTGTGAGTCTCGGTTGTGACCATTGTCTTTTTTATTTTCTGTTTCATATTTGTGTTGTTGATTATTGATTTCACTTAAATATTTAACAAAAACATAAGCATTAATCTCTTAAAGTTTATTCTATTTTTTTTTCTCTGCATAAAAGGTTATTAAGGTACTTTTTTTTGTGTGCGGTTTCAATGATACAGATCAAACATAGAGCGCGACGTTTCCACTCTTTACCCCGGCGTATTTATCAGGTAAGTTCCACCTTACACTAGAGATTTTTAGTGTTTATGACTTTTTGTAAGAAAAAAAGGAATTTCTAAAAAAGTTTTTAATTTTTTTTTCGTAGACTATCGTTTAAAATTACTTCCCAAAGTTACTGTTCTTTACCCCCGGGTACCTTGTATAAATCTACCAATTTTTATATTCTTAAATTAGTAATTAAAACCGACTTAGGTAATATAAAAGCAAATTTCCACTGTTTAAACATGTTCCATTTCATCTAATTTATTTACCAGTCGTAAAACGGAATGTGCAGTTTAAACTATCTCACAAGCATTTTAAACAGCCAATAAAATATGTAAAACAAGAGGAAAACATTCTCTACTAACCTATAGGTTGTTTGCTCTCCTGCGCGTAGTTGTAGTGATGCGTTCCGTAATTTGCCTTTTATGGTATAATGTTAAAAATTTTCAATTCTTGAATTATCTAAATATCCATTTAGATAAGAAATCAACTAGAATAAAAAGCTTAGGTAAGTATATCTAAGTAAAATCTGACGATTTCCATGGCCGAGCGGTTAAGACCCGTTGCTCCGGATCCAAAGGTCACAGAATCTAAGCCCATTTAAAAAATATATTTTGAATACGTTAAATCATGTGTAGGCAATATATATAAAATAATATTTATTGCAATTATTTTTGGCACGTTCTAGATTTGTAAATAGGCGCATCATCGCCCTGATGGAAGGTGACCATTTAGAATTAAATAGGCAGTTTGGACTCTTTAAAAAATTGTCATTTAAAAATATTTTTAGTGTTTAAAAAATCAAAAATTATATTTACGTTTTAAAGGGAGTTATAAATTTTACCTATGGTAACAATGTAATAAGTTGATTAAGTGAAAATCATCCAAATATTATTATTTCTAAAAAATAGAGTAGGTACCTAGTTAGAAAAAAACTTTTCAGTCTCCCATTCTTTAAAATCATTAGAAGAATTTCCTAACTATATGTTCTTAACTGAACGACGAATCACCTTTGAATATACTATATTCTTAATTTTCTCTCATGCCCTAAAAAAAAATATACATATTATTTCAGCTAAAATTTAGGTAATTGTAATAAAGTGGTTGTGTCAGTTGTGTATCAGAAGTGACCTGCCAGGTACTTATCTGGTATAATTGCATACTTATGTTGCTGTATATTTTCTCTGTTACTTAATTTAAATAAATATTAATATAAACGAGGAATTAATATTGACCAGAAATTAAGATTTGTACAGCGCCCTTGAGGTGATTTTTTACAAAAACAGCGCTATACAAATTATTATTATTAGTAGGTACGTAAGTATGTCGTAAGAAAAAAGTTGAATCTGTCAGGTATAAACCTGTTAATCAACAGCACGTTAATAGTTGCAAAGTGAGAAATATATTATAATATGTTTTAGTCATTTGCAACTCTAGCTTTAAGTTCTAAGTTATTAGATATAATACGGATTCCATGTTAAAATTATCTGTAAGTCAAATTGACTTATTGTGAAATATTCTTGTGACTTTTCACTAAAACGCTTCCAGCTTAAATATCAATTCAGTATATTGACTGTATTCTCTAAATGTGTTAACTATGTTCCCAGGGTTCAGGAAATACGCATATTTCACATGTCGCAATGACAGAGAGCTCTCATGTAACTTTTCAATGCAATATGCAACATTCCTAAATTTGTTCCATGTACGGCAGAGACCACCGGAATAGCCAGACCTAATCATATGGGATTTAATGTAAATACAGATGTCCTCCAACTAACAAACTCAACTAGTGGGAATGCCCCCTCTTCCGTATTAGGATCTATTCGCTGTTATCCATATCGTTATTGATAGAACTGTTTCTGCTCCTCTATTCTAACAAAAACCAGCTTCCACAGAAACCTAGCGAACCAAGCCATTTTAATTCGTATTCGCTTTGAAGTACGGTTGAATTTGGTATGCGGCGGGTAAAGGACTTGTTCGTCTTTGCAAGCGAGGGAGCTTTCATTTGCATGCGCTCTGAAGCCGAGAAGTTGGCCGGGCAACAAATCACTCGAGACGTAATCCATTCCATCTGATTCGAGTCATGATGCCGGGGCACTTGTCAAATCTCCTCGGCAAGGAGTTGGATATGTCAGGTGTTGTCAACTTGCGTGCCCATTGTTTAAGGGCAGCCCCGTGTGCCGGCCGGCCGTACAATAAATACCCCTTCATTTACATTAAATTGACCGCCAGAGAGTAGATGCTGGGCAGAGATTCAAATGAAAGCTCCGGACACGTCAGCGGGCGACAGGCGTGGAGCGGACTGTTTTGATATAAAAGCTCGAGTAATTAATTTACCAAAATATTTAAATAATTTTTAATAATCTTAAACATTTTTTTTGTCAAAGGAAAAAAATCGAAGAACACACAAAAACGTGACTAACCTTTCCAGTTGTCAAAAACAAACCACTAATCCAAAATAGCTGATAATGCTAACATATGATAAACATATGTGTACCAACATAACACAAAAAAAAATCGATAATCGAATGTACACAGCCCGCGAAAATTCAAAATTCACCTTTTCTTTTGAACAGGCCATGTATATATATTTATTTTTACGTGATTACCGCACAAGAATCTCAACTGCTCCCAACCATCTAAAGCCAGTGAGACTATGGCATCGCCAATAGGGGTATGTTGTGAGGCTGAAGGTAGTGGGGAGGGTAAGGAGATGAGGAAGGGGAAGGTTGGGAAGTACCTCTGGATTCATAGTCGAGCGTCTTACCACTCCACCATGCAGATTGTCAGTGTAGATGCAAAACTTCCAATGTCCACTATCTGTGTTTGACGTATATTGACATCGGGCAGTATAGTTGCGGGTGTGCGATCTGTACAATTATGCGTAACATTCAAAAGATGTTAGACTTGATAATTTTCCACAAAATACTCGTAGAAAAATAGTTTATAAAAAAGGTTAAGTCCCAAACTAGTAAATTTTAAGCTCAAATAAAAATTTGAAAACAAATCTTTTATTTTTTGTATCATCACAAAGTAATTTGTTTTCAATCAAATTATTGCAGTACCAAGAAATAACCATGGCAACATGTTATTACAATTTGGTTTAAATATATAGGTACTCCTATTATTTTTAATTATCTAAAAATCGTAATGTCAAAAACATTATTTATAATTTTAAAATTTATAATTCGTGATGGAATACCATCACCGAAAGTATATATGAATGTAATTTTAAAGCTGCCCCCAGCCAGCAATAAAACAAAATACCAAGTTACAAATGTTCAATATGTAATAATAATAACAGTGAACTTATATAGCGCAGTTTTGTGATATTTCACCTCAAGTGCGCTTCATACTAAATTAATAATGCTAAAAAGACAAACTAACAAGGAGAAAATAATATATAATATGGAAACAAATTAAAACTATCTAAAACCATGATCGTTACCATAAATCATGAGAGAAAAGGTTCTAAAATGGGTATAACAGTGCATGTGTACATCAACAGATTAAAATTTACCAGAAGCTAAGGGTATAAAAATTCAGATGAAACGTATGAATTTGTATTAACATATTTGACAAATCAAAGAAAACGAAATTAGATTTAGGACAGTTAATATGTTGATACTTCAAAACATTAATATTCAAGTATTACAAGTAAACGATTCTAAAAATGCAAACAGAGTAAATATAACAAGTGACAAAAGAACAATAAATATTTTATGACAATATGTATTAAATGGTTTTCGGTAGATAGTGAGGACATTGAGTTATAATGATAGAAGTAAGGAGAAAACCGAAACAAATCAAATTAAGGATTAGTCGTTTTTAAAGAAATTAAATTTAATAAGTTTCGTTTGTAAGTAACATTTTGAAACAATTTGGTTTTTAAGACCCGTTTGAACTCTGTTAGGCTCTGTATGTTGGCAAGTTTTGGTTGAAGCTTATTCCGTATGGCATTGACACACACATGTGTCATTTGTGAGAAAATTTGGAAGGTTACCGGCGGTATGCCCATATTTTGATAATTACGTACGCTTTACGGTGAATACTTATTTACGTTGATAAAAAGTATATAAGGTCTAGTTTTATCCTATTTTCAGAGTCCCTCTCTGACCCGATCTGGATTAGGCAAATATCCCCGGGCCGCGTGTGTAAATCTCTCTGTCGCCGGGCCCCAAAACGTCAGGGCCCGAGTCCCCAGCGGGGCAGGGGCCGGCGCAGGGGCCGGGGACGGGGGCCGAGGGGCCCGGCCAGATTTATTTATTAACGTAGGACCCAAGCGGGCCCGACAGGTGGAATCACATGACCCATTCACCCTTGGAAACCGGAAAATGTTTCAAAATACATTTAATATATTTTGGGTAACGATTTATGACTTTTCTTGAAAAGAATTTGATTGTCCATGCAGATTGTACAATAAACTAATGATATTTTTTATTAATTATTTACAGAAGCATAGTGTTATATATCATTTTATTAAACTTTTTAACAAATGGATGCAGGTGTTTTATTAGAAAGGAGGTAAGAAGTGTGAAAAGAATATATGATGCGAAAGTGAATGGAAGAATAAGTCGAGGACGCCTAGAAAGACATGGCGCGATCAAGTAAATCAAATACTCGAGTCGGGCCATGTGAAGAGCCAGAATAACAGAAGCTTATGTATGAGACGATGTATGAATGTGGATGAAGCAAGAAGTGTGTGCCAAGACAGAGTTATATGGTGGTCCATCCTCTCTGCCTACCCCTGCGGGGAAAACGGCTTGATGGTTAGTTAGTTAGTTATGTCCGAAACTAATAATTAACATCTAAATATCAATAAAATTTCTGAATAATTTTGTATTTCAATCTCAGTAGAGTTTTTAAGCTATTTTAATATAATTCGTGCTATAGTTTTAAAATATTTTCTTACCTTGTTAGGCGCCATTGGGGTGATATTTCACGAAATAGGCGCTTTATAAATTATCCCAGTATTATTATTAAAAACACAAGTGTTCTTATTATTATTGATAATAATAAATTACATCTCTTTAATTTTACGTATATTTTAAAATATAATTTAAACACAACGACTGAGAGGATAGCCACCTCATGGGTTAAGATGCCGTCTCCAGAATCCGTGGTCCATAATATGAGAGCAAACACAATGGCAGCATCCCGCATCCAGCTTCGGTATCATTGTTATTATTGTATCTGCACTCCTCTCATCTCAGCAGCGCCGTGGACCGCGCAGCTGAAGAGAGATCTTTAATATTATCTCCGCATTGTAATCTAATCAGCATCTCAATGGAGATCTTTATGTGACGTATTAACTCCCAATTCCAGCACATCTCCAACTCGTTACTCTTCCCCAAGTACCGACGTACGTAGTTACCTATTTATAAGGGCGCTCGAATTTTTTCCGACCACGAACATTGCGCACAGATTATTTCGCACACGAAGATTGCGCACATCAAAAACTCCAAACACAGATTTTCCAGCATTTTTTTTCATATTCGAAGTGTCTAATAATTTTCAAATTAGAATTGACTTATTATTTTTTTATGTTTTCATAGAAAGCAATCACTTTGTGTTTTAACATATTTAATGAAAATGAAATAATAACTCTGTATATTTCCCATAAACTCATCAAATTTCTCATAATTCTTTTATCACGTTATCAGTTGACGTTTCGCCTGTTTCATATCATACCATCTGTCTCTATCTCTCTGTTTCTTTAATAATAATAATAATAAATGGATAACTTTTATAGCGCCGTTTTTGTGGGAAAATCACCTCAAGGGCGCTTTACAAATTAATTTATCTAACCTATAATTTATCACTTAAGTTTATAACTAATAACTTACAATAAGGACTTATAGCTTGTGACTAATATTGAAATAGATGCCAACATTAAAAACATTAATATTTACAGACATTTAAAAATGTCAGACGAACTAAATTGGCTAACAGTTTGTTATAATTTAAATTTTAATTATTTTGTGTTCTTACTGTTCTCTTATTTTATTTTATATTGTGTTCTCCCTATATATGTATGAGTATATATAACCACACACGATGTATTTTTTGTTTAGTTTAATTTTGTACTCTGATGATGCTTAGGCTGAGCGAAACCGGTCGATCTTAAAAAAATTGTGGTTCCAAAGAAAGTTTTTTATTTTATTTTCAATTTAATGCATTTTTTTTATTTTGATGTTAATTATTGAAATAATATCAATACCTTTTAATTATTTTCATTCTTTAAATTTGAATTCCTGAATTATCAATATAGTTCACGGGTTTGCAAAAGTTGATCGGAAGAAATGGAATATGTACTTACCTAAAATTGTTTAAAGGTATAATAATTCTATCTTTTCACTGTGAAACGCCCTTTCGTTGGAAACTTTTCTGAAAAATGACGCCATTAATTTTTGTTCGCGTCTTAGATAGTGATTATTGAAATATTAAAAAATAATTCCATGAAATTACCGGTTTCATTGCAACTTTTCGGTTACTATCGCACATCATTAATATAGCATGTTGCATTTTAATAATCCACTATAAACTCCACGTTACACCATTACAACATTCCTCACCCTTGAGACTCGAGGACCCGTGGATAAAGTTAATGTTTACAAAGGCTGTAAAATGTTATTACCAATCTAATAAAAGCTCTTTTTTATGAGGGGACATAAAACATTAAAAGCTTGCAAAGCTAGTGAATAAGATTGAAAAACGTAGCCGTGACGTACATATAAACGTAGTAAAGTAACTAGGTAGGTTCTGACTTTGGCGTGTTTTATTTCGGTGGTAAGTATCTACGTAGGTACTTATCACGTATCACGTCGTGTGGAAAGTAATGTCTATTTATGTAATGAAAAAAAATTACATTGCAAGATAAATAGGTAGGTTCATACAGATAGGTAGCATGTCGTGTATTTTGGTCTTTTATTGATACAAGCAAAATAAGTTACATAAAAATCACATCTTATCCTACAAACCACTAAACAAAACTTGTTAGTCTAAAAAATCGTGACAATGGGAAAATAAGTTTATAGGGAGGAGATTATTATTATAAATTTTAATTTCGCAATTAGAAGAAAAACTATTTTCGCTAATTGGCTGATGACTAAATAACTAACTAACTAACCATCACGCCGTTTCCCCGCAGGGGTAAGATGAAAGGACGGACTGCTATACAACTCTGCCTTGACACATACTCCTTGCTTCATTCACATTCATACATCGTCTCATACATACTTTTTTTTTGTTATTCTGACTCTTTACGTGGCCCGACTCAAGTATTTGATTCACTTGATCGTGCCATGTCTTCCTCGGGCGTCACCGACTTCTTCTTCCATTTTTTTCGCATCACATATCTTTTCACACTCCTTTCTTCGTTCATTCGCTATACATGCTCAAACCATCTAAGCGTCCCTTTCTTGATCCTATATATTCACTACGCTATTGCTTAACCGTTTTTTTTAATTATTTTACTTGGCTTTTCGGTATTTACCTTATGATAATGTACCTAACCCACGATTCAGATAAATTATAAACGCTTTACAGCTCATGATTTTGTTTTATAAAATCGTATGATAAAACAACCGGTTTTTAAAAAATCACGTTTTTATGAACGATTCCTCTCTCGATGGGAAACCAAATCGTAGCTTGCATCGAAGATTACGTTTTTATGTATGTAAATGAATGCCGAATTCATATTTTAAATCTGTCACAATTGCATTAAAAACGATTTCCTATAAATCGAACTTGTATTAGTTCCAGCTATAGACATTATCATTAAATATGCTATGAAAATAGTTATACGACCAGATCAGATAGGAGATACGAGTACCTTTGTATGATTTATGGCTGGGATTTATTATTGCTCTATTGGAAAAAGTGTAATAACTTGTATCGCAGGTGAGAGAGAGACAGTACCTACCCGTATTTATATTATTTACATGTTTATTGTGTGATTATTTGTATGGCAACTCAAGTGCTGGATATAATGCCTTAGTGTTGCCAGATAATGGACTGTAATAATGCGTTACGAAACTTTTTTTATGGTTGACAGTAACACTTGATATGGGTATTATTGTGCGTCGGTACTGGCGCAAATAAGCACGTATAACTCTACTAATTTTCGTGTTTATTACGTTCACCTATTCAAATACATATTTTATGATGGATAATGGTGCTCCATAGATTGTTTACAGTTGGCAAGCAAGTTTGTAGGATACTTGTCAGTGCAACGGACCTAATCAGGGAGAATCCTGCACGATTCATGGGTCATAGTCACAAATAATATTTAATTCAATTTTGAGGATGGGGTGCTTTTTCGGATATTTTTTTAAATATTCTTAATGGGTACACACGTACCTAATCTACATCAAAAAATAAATTAGAATCTAATGAAATGAAAAAATAACTTTGTATAAGACCATAGCTATTGTTTTATGATTTATGACCGACCGGTTTCGCTTAGCCTAAGCATTATCAGAGTACAAAATTAAAATAAACAATAGTGTGCGGTTATACGAGTATATATATTTATATATACATAGCCTGTTCAAAAGAAAAGATGAATTTTGAATTTTCGTGGGCTGTGTAATTTCGCCTCGCATATACAAAGGAAGAACACAATATAAAACAATAAAAATAAAAATAAGAGAACAGTGAGAAAACAATAGAATAACATTTCAATTAAAACAAAGGAGCAGAGAGAAAAAGACCAATAATATTAATTGAAAGAGGCAAAACGTCAACTGAGAAGGTGATTAAAGAATAATAAGAAATTGTATGAGTTTACAGGAAATATACCTAATATTGGACTACTGGAAAAAAATATCTGATTATTAAGAATATGACTATTAATTTTATAATTAAATTAGAACACTATATTTCGCTTCACAATTATAATAGTTTTCTGTTTACTTTATATCTACCACGACTATCATGATATGGGCCTATGAGCCTTAGGTAGGCAATAAAACCTCAACGAAAATTGTAACGTGTAAAATAAATACAATAAACTTAACAGTTTATTCTTAAAAAAAAATATAAGCCTTTTCAAAGTAAGCGACATCCACAATATGTAAATATCAATTAACTTTTAATTCATAACGCCTCTTACAATCTAAGTACGTTTATATATATTCAAAACAATGTAACAATACTTAAGTTTATTAATACTTAAGTTTTTATTATTGACGGCATCAATGGTCGAGTGGTAAGACGCTCGACTACGAATCCAAAAGTCACGGGTTCGAACCCGGCGTACGCCAATAACTTTTATTTAATTAATCTGTGTCATAACACATTTATTTTATATAAAAATAATTTAAAAAATATATTTGCGGCTCGTTCCAGAGTGGTAGAAACTCTAAGTATCGCCCTGGTGAAAGACCACCATTCAGAATCGAAACGTTGCTTGAAATGGCTAGATCAGATAACAGATCTGAATAGCCAGGTACTTTCCAACCTTTCTCTTCCCTATCTCCTTCCCCTCCCCACTACCTTCAGCCTCACAACATACTCTAATTAGGAATGCCATAATCTCACTGGCTCTAGACGGTTCATCAAAGGGGCAATATGATTATTGTGGCAGCATTATTTTTTGAAATATTTTGAAAAGCTCTACTGTCGATAATCGCAAATCGGTACGACAAAGCTTTTTTGCACCCACTTGTTAAATCGTATAGGTAGATAATTAAGCATCCTCATATTACAGACCTAATTATAGGAATAAGTCAGGTACCTACCCATTTAAAATTACTACGTACCTGTCTATTTACTGTATAACCTACTATCAATGAACAAAAAAATCCTAGAAGTGTTATCTGAAAAATTGTTTGATCAATTTCACCAGAAGTAAGGAAAAATGAGCTTACTACGGACACATGGACATGCCCACAATACAGTATTATCGACTTACTTAATTTCTTTCCAATTCATTGGTATATGAAATACCTACCTCTAGTATGATGATGTTTATGTTTTCAAAGCGGAAAGCCTCCTTGAATATTTCTTGGTATATATAATAATTGCAATAACAAATACGTGTTAATAATATCAGCTGCTTACCTATGCTCTGTATTGTCAAATTAATTCAGATCACAGTTTAATTTTACCAATGACTTCTGTGTTTTATTTTGAAAATTTAAAAATACATCGTCACGCTCCGAGGTCTTATCGCGTATAAATGATTATAGCATTTCCTAAATCCCTCCTTATAGCAACGTCAGCCTCCCACGGATTAATCCTTCACGCCACTTTTGCCCTTTGGTGATCCTCTCCAAGTCCTTTCTTTATCCGTCCCGTGGCCAGCGAGTGCCGCTTTAGTTGGGAAAGCCATTATACTGGTTCAATTCTCGTATCACACCGTGAAATGGTACGCCGGCCTCATAATACGACATTATAACACCACGTGAAACGCGACGTGGAGATCATTGTCGTAGAGATTCATCTCGCAGCATCGTTGTAAAGGTGAATGGATTAAATGTTATTTGTTATTTATACAGAATGTTGAATCTAGTGTCCAGTGGAACCCTGAATCACATAAATATACCATGGTTATTTCAAGTCGTATTTTGTTTGTCCACAGCCTTCATAAATCTCGCAAAAGAACACTATTTTTTTCAACATTTTCTGATGCGATTTTTTTGGGCGACGCATGTATTTTTAGCGTATACGTCGGCACTAAATCAATGCCTTGAAAAATGTTGTGTAAAAAATAACTAGATGCGTTAATTAATTTAAAAAATGAAAAGAATATATGATGCGAAAGTGAATGGAAGAAGAAGTCGAGGACGCCCGAAAAGACATGGCACGATCAAGTAAATCAAATACTTGAATCGGGTCGTGTGAATAGTCAGAATAACAGAAGAGTATGTATGAGACGATGTATGAATGTAAATGAAGCAAGAAGTGTGTGCCAAGACAGAGTTCTATGGCGGTCCGTCCTCTCTGCCCACCCCTGCGGAGAAACGGCGTGATGGTTAGTTAGTTAAAAAAATTGGTTTAGTAACTTAAAAGTATGAAATTATTATTAGTTCTTTAGAAAAAGCTTTGTTAGAAAAGCTTTTCTGAATACAGTTACGTTGGCGTAAAAACCACAGACAGATTTTTTTTCTAATTTAACAGATTGTCCGCTTTTTAGTTAATATTATTATCATATCGTCGCCGGAAAGGCAAAAGGGCTGAAGCGCCATTTCGGGAAGTTTACGCCAAAGCACTTTAAACTTTATTTCTTGTCTTCGGCACCTAGTTGGAAGAAAAAAGTTAACTCAGATAACTACTCAATGCTCTCACTGAAATTACCTGAAGCGACAAAAGCTAAAAAAATCCAAACTTGTGTCGTTTGATTCAAGCCTTTTCCCAAATGATAAATGTATTTTAGATGGCTGAAGGGTCACAAAAGTCTCCAGAATCAAACAAGAGTCAAAGCATTCCATGCAAAAAAGTAAATCTGATCAAAGTCTGCGTTTTTAATTCATTTTTGACCAAAGTGACCCTTTAGTTTTTCCAGCGGCGATATGGAGTTATGCAATAGATCAACCCTAGCCATTAATATTTTGATGATTTAAAAGAAAATAATTATTCTAATAAAGGTTTTCTATGGTGCGAATTGAATTGCATATTTAAAAAATACACGTACGTTGCCAATTAAATTTAATTCATTGATCGGGCTTATGAGATGAGCACTTCAACCGGAAACCTCGACCCGTCCTGTAATGGGGAAATGAAAATAATTTAATGAGAAAACACCATTACGGGTGGTAATAATAGTTTTGTTACCTATGAAGCTCATGCTCAACGGTTTTAATGAGCCATAATCGTAAAATAACTCTTTACTATTTTCCTCATGGTGTTCAACGGTTTTTTCCTGACAACTCCATCTTCTTTACGATGTAGTTATCTCATCTCATCTCATCAGCATTATAATGTGTTAACTAAAGCTATTTCCTACGATAATAATACAATGAAATTAAATAATATCTCCGGCAAGTAAACAAAATAATTACATTTGGAATACAAAGAAAGCAGGCACTCAAAAAAAGTATTGTTTAAAAATAGAAATTTAAAAAAATCTGATCTTCTTGGAAAGTTGAACCTTTCTGACAAACCCTATTCTACGTTTATGTATTTGTAAACATTTTCGATCACTTTGTTCTAACTTTGAGTATTCTGACCACTATTGTATACCGACATTAAGGTCCACTTTACAAAAAAATGCTCATTGGTATGTTGTATACCGAGGTCAGAAATCAACTGCGCTTACTCAAATTTGTAAGTCTTATGGTAAATTGGTAAAGGGATTATTTTTGTTTGGCAAATGCGGTGTTTATTAAAATGATTTTTATCCGTATGTCTGTCACAAAGACGAAAAAACGCTAGAGGACATGTATGGTCACAAGGAAATTGACATTTGGTTTTCCATTTCAGTTCGACTTTTCACTCATACAGATTTTTCTGGCTACAAATAAAAGTTTTTTTTAAATTCAATTCTTCACTTAAGTAAAATATTTTAAGTGACCTAGTTAGGTAAACATCATAGTCAAAACAACTAATTCCAATAAATGCAAAATCTTGATAAAATATTAAATTAAGCAATAATTTGTAAATTACCTCAAAGGATGTGTGTGTAGTGTGTACAAAGCTATAAAATAACTTATATTACCTTAAAAATGTACACACGAATAAAAACAATTTAAAAATACCTTCAAATTACTGCTAGTCACGTAGACGAAACAAACTAAAACCTGTGTTTTTGTACAAATTTACATGTTGCGGGAGTTTACTGTGCAAAGGTTAATCATTTGAAAAAATTAAAATCTTCACCCTAGAAATATAAGTCTAAAGGAATGGTGGAATATATGAATAATGTGAAGACATACATTTCCTAAATAAATAAAAAAAACTCGTAAGCTACCCAGATTATAACCAAATCCTGTACTGGATAACAAATTCAGAAAGTCCATTCTTTTAATTTCGCTCCCATGCCCTAAATCGGAAAAAAATATATAACAAAAAAATAAAAATAAAAATAAATAAAAATGATAATCATAATTTTAAGTTAATAATTTTGTTTATCTGATGGGACCTGCCAGGCAAGTATGTTCCTGTATATTTTCTTATTTAAACTAGGAATTAATATGTAATGATAGAAAGTAAGATCTGTACAGCGCCCTTGAGGTGATTTTTCACAAAAACGGCGCTATACAAATCATCCAAATATTATTATTATTATTACTACGGCGCGGTTTTTGTGATATTTCACCTAAAGTGTATTAAAATTAAAATAAAAATTATAACTCGATTCAGGGGTCATAACAATGATATATGGATAATTTGTATAGCGCCGTTTTTGTGAAAAATCACCTCAAGGGCGCTTTATTATCATTAAATAAACGAGGTTCCAAGCGAATTTTACTGATATCACAATAATCGACATGATCAGCAGTAAGCAAGCGAAATGGTTTAATCTAGCGTCGGGAAAAACTTCAAAGTTATGTGAACGCTTCAGGAACTGCTAGTTCTTTAAAATGAACCCTTCACGGTAAACCCTTCAATTAAAGTAGCACTGAAATTTGGATCTAATGTCAGGCCAAGCTTTATATAAAGCCGTAAGAAGCGACCGTATGAGGTTTTCAAACTATAGTAGCGCAATCTAGGTGGGATATGTAAAAGTATAACAATTATTATTAATAAATAATTTCATTATTGTTATAAAAATAAAAAATAAATAAAAATGGACAATTATTATTAAAACAAAAAATTAATTAAATAGTAAATTATGATCAAAACAACACTCGAAAAAACTAGTGTCCCACGCTAGACAAAGCAAGCCAAGAAATCAAAGTTTGTAATTATTTTAGAAAATTAAAGCATATTCTTAAAATTATTCCGAAAGTGCTCCTTGCATTGTTAATAACATTAAATTACAAAAACCCAAATAGCAGCCCATGTTTTAACTAACTCATCACGCCGTTTCCCCACAGGAGTAGGCAGAGAGGACGGATTGCCATATAACTCTGTCTTGGCACACATTCCTTGCTTCATTACATACTCTTCTGTTATTCTGACTCTTCACATGACCCGATTCAAGTATTTGATTCAATTGATCGTGCCATGTCTTTCTCGGGCGTCCTCGACTTCTTCTTCCATTCACTTTCGCATCATATATTTTTTAGTCTAATTATGCAATATAAATGTAATTTTTCGGTTAGATATTACGTATGCATATATAAACGTTATCATTTTTAAATATGAATGAAGCAAAAATGGTGTCAAGCAAATGACAAAGCGGTTCTACTTGTAAATATACAAAGCCACGAGAATAGAATAAGTTAATAAACAACGTAATAGGACAAACTAACACTCATCAAAACAGTTTTATAGAAGCTGGCGAGATGTAAAGCGTGTATAAATATAATGTAATTAATTAAGAATGTACCAGACAGAAATAATATTGGAAGCAGTTAATATGTTGTGAATTCTTCTACATCAATACTGAATTGTTATAAGAAACGACTTTAACATTAAAAATCCAAAAACATTACACGTGTGAGTAAAATAAATAATAAAAGAACAAGATAAAAAACAGTAAAAATATGACAGTATAGAATTTTCAGGAGACAGTGAAGACATTATATAACAACTAAAAAATTTGTGTTTATCTAAAATGATCCGCCAGGTAAGAATGCTTCTGTCTTGGAGAAACAATGTATGAAGAGAGAGCTAATTATTTTTACCTAACCTACACAAACTTGCGATAAATCACTTTCTCCGGGTTTTTAAATCGTACACCATGAGAGAGAAAGAGACAACAAATATAATACTCCGCTTCTACGTACTGTCACAATGATCTTGGGCTCCTGGGTCACCGCGGGACTCCGCCCACATTTTTTTTATGCCACTAAACTTGACTTAACTAAACGGTGTTTTAGGTTAGATGCTATATTTTTGTTGATATCAATACTGTGAAAAAGTGGTTTTACGAATAAACAAAAACATTATGTCGATATGTGATATGAATGGATGTATAAATACCCTAGCCTTAGTCTTAGCCACGCCCAGGTCCGCCGAGTCCGGTAAAAATCATCAAAAACTGACTACCTGCCTTGGATAGATACCTAAGGATACCCTATATACTCTAAGGCTTCTGTATATTATCTCTGTACATAATATAAATAAATATTAATATGCCATAGATTATATATTTAATTGACTGTATTAAAGTGAAAGGCATTATTTTAAATTTTCATGTAAGAAAATATAGGCCTCAGTGGTATCATAACGGTCATGCTATTATACTCGATAACTTATAATAATTTGATCAAATGCTGAATCGGGTCGAGAATTGGTGGTTAACGAGTGCGATGCTTTGAATTGGTAACGGTAAAAAAAATACTACTGAAGTGGTTCAAACCACCAGGTCTAAGTTTGCTTACAAAACATGTTGTATAACTCCTTTGACCTAAACACAGTCGATATATAAACTAACTAACTAACCATCACGCCGTTTCCCCGCAGGGGTAGGCAGAGAAGACGGACCGCCATATAACTCTGTCTTGGCACACACTCCTTGCTACATTCACATTCATACATCGTCTCATACATACTCTTCTGTTATTCTGACTCTTCACATGACCCGATTAAAGTATTTGATTCACTTGATCGTGCCATGTCTTTCTCGGGCGTCCTCGACTTCTTCTTCCATTCACTTTCGCATCATACTCATCTTTTCACACTCCTTTCTTCGTTCATTCACTCTACATGCCTAAACAATCTAAGCGTCCCTTTCTTGATCCTATTCATTACGCTCACATCAGCTTTGCATTCTCTCCGGATATCTACACTTTTTTAGTTAGTAATATGGGGGAATCTAGGAATTGAGATTCCTACAGCGTTTTTAAGGTGATTTTCAAAAAAATGGCCTTGTACCTATTATCCAAATATTGTTTTGATTATTGTTAAAGATAAAACCGAAACTAAACAAGTTATGGAGGTTTTTAAAGAAACATGGCTTTAATATAATATTTACGTAGATGAATTAATATTTTTAAGACCCGTTTGAACTCTGATAAACTTTGTATGTTTGGCAAGATTTGGGAAAAGTTTATTCCAGATACGAAAAAGGCGAGCATAACAGATGGATTTATTTGATCGAAATAGCTTAATTCGAAGCACAAAATGATGAAATTCATTAGAGGCTATCTCGGGGCATAAATTCAATTGACTATCCAAATTTCAAAAAATAGATATAAACACTATTTTCCGAAATATTTTTTCGTGGCGCTGCATCCCCGTGTGGATGTATAGCCTTCGATCCCTCATTGAACAGCTCGCACGGCAGGCAGTGCGGTGGTCCCAGCGGCCCGGCGGGGGGCCCGACAGGCCGTATTTCACGGGGCCCCTAAAAATACCATCAAATCCGAAACCACCTCTGGCAGGGTATCATTACGATCAAACGACTTTAATGGCCGTCATTTTTTTTTAAACTGTGTTGCTTTTGTGGTTTTCGCCGTGGTGTTATTATCACTTTAATTGGATTAGATTCTTCAAAGTTAGAAGGCAGTAGATTTTGAAACCATCTTTAGCTACATGTCAATCAATACTTTTTTTTCATTTTAAATCATACAGGTAAACGAATTGCTTCGTAATTTTCACCAGTAAAAAAATATTAACAAATCTGGTTGACACGGATAGGTACCTATCTGCCTGGAACCTATTATGTTATCTGTGGTGGTTTTTAGTGGTGACCCTAGTGCTAGGATTCAAGCGGATTCAACAGGAACGTAGTTTTGGTTCGTGAATTTCATCGGTCTTGCAGTTCGCGCTCGCGAAGTATTTAAACACCGTTCCGGTACTAATTAAAAATATTTAAAACTCTGTTTTATAAAATAGGCTGTATAATATATTATGTAGATAAGAAGTAGGCACATACGAGTAAATCAAGTTTTGTATCGGCAAACAGAATAAACATAAGTAGGTCTATTTTTTCTACTTCTAAATTATTCGTAGCTATTAGTCTCTATAAGATATTGTATGACAACGAATGTTCCGGTTGGTAAATTGTATAATCTAACTGAACCGAACTAAGCACGGACTGCACACAGTAACCCGTTCCTTCCCCACTTTTTTATCCTTGCGTGCCTCCATAGCGTGTCGGTTTACGCGTTTGATTATGAGTCGGAAGGTTCTATGCTCGATTTCTAAAATGCAGAAAGATATGAGCATTGAGCATGATTTTTTCGTGAGTTCGAAGATAGGTCCGCAGGACCTTGGCGTTTTGATCTTAGAGCCTATCGTAAGGAGCATTGATAAATAAATCAATTTTGCAATGGTATGATAGCTCCTTTCCGCTTACTGAGTAATGGATATCTTGATGTTTTCACTGTTAAATTTACTCCATTAAAGTTTATTTCACTCACTACGCCTACGACATAAATAATGTCAAGAAATCTTGACTAGAAATTCTATTTACGAGTTAGCAGCTATAAATACGAATTTTATAACTTTCTTCCTTTTGTATAACTAGGGGTTAGGTACTATTAGGTAATATCATTTAGTTAACCCAGCGGTTTGCCTCTTTAGAAATAACAGGTGTTTAATTAAAGAAAAATAAAACATCTTCATAACAGTGTCCAGTGTTTTTGACACTAATTTACATTTTATTATTTGTAGTAGGCAATGGTAGTAGGTATCCACAAACATGAATATCTATGCTATGAAGATTTTAATAATATTGTGTTAATTTCAGTCAAAGGTTGCCGTTGATAATAAATTATTTATCTTGTATAAGATGTATGTAGGTACATAAGGGTAAGCGCCCTTGAGGTGATATTTCACAAAATATGGTTCAATAAAAATTAGCCAAATATTATAGACACCTGAAGTTGTCAATATAATCACGCAAAAAATGGATGAAAAAACAAATACGTCAGAAGTCAAAAACGTGTTATTTTGACTCGGAATTATACCTTATCTGTTAATGACAGATAATTTCACAAAATGTACTGAATCTGAAGCACAGTCAAGATCAAAAATAGAATCTTGGCATTTGCTAGAAATTTTCTTGTGTGAGGTTTGTTTATTACCTATTAATCGATTGCTGTAAAAAATGATTGCGCTAGAAACTCCTAACAGAAAAGCTGTGCAAATTACAGGACGCCAGCAGCCCTAACCGTTTTAGAGTTTTTTCAGCTTCGGCAGAAATGCTTCCTGCTTTATAACACGGTATTTTCATTATTTTATTTTAATTCTTTACCGAAAGTAATATAAGTTTATATATTGTTTCTAATGACAATGACTGCTATAAAATGTTCTCAATGAGTTACCCGAAGCGACAAAAAGCTAAAAAAATTCTCCAACTTGTGTCGAGTCTAGCCTTCTCCCAAATGGTAATAATAATAATTGGCTGATTTATATAGCGCCGTTTTCGTGACAGAAATTGATTTTTAAGAGGTGATCCTCAAAAGCGTTTTACAGCATAATTAACATAATATTTAAACTAAGACTTAATATTAACTTACGCCTAATACTTATAACTAGTGACTCACAACTAACATATTTAAAATATAAATATATTATAGATGACTGAAGGGCCACAAAAGCCTCCAAAATCAAACGAGAGTCAGAGCATTCGATGCAGAAAAAAAAACTGATCAAAACGGCATATTTACCTCATTTTTGACCAAAGTGAGTCCTTTTGCCTTTCCAGCGACGATATTTGCCTTTATGTTTTCTACATTATGAACGATCATTGATTTCAATCTGCTACTTACGTACAATCAAATTCGCTATGAAAACTCAATAACATTATCTGTTTTAATAATAATTGTACCGTAATATCTTTAATTGTATAAAAACATTCCCGGACAGGCACCATAAATCACTTGTCACGTCCAATTTGACAAATCAAAGGATTCGTTTTATCTGATCGCTGATCAACGTCTACTACTGATTCCTCATACGCAGCGGGATTTTTCCCATGGACGGGATAACCTCCGGGATGCTGGGGTCAGATCTGGGCCGCGATGACCCGCGCAATAGCTGTCACTCCCATTGCTGGCTGGGTTAAATAAGACGGATGAACGCGCAACAGCCAGGTAACGGCTTCGCGATATTCAAAGCGACTGCTATCACGGGGCGCATTGATTTTGTGATATGATAATAATGGGAAATTCAAAGATTGAAAGACGCAAAAACTTAATTGATTGATCAAATAGTCGTTGGAACGTATACATGACTTTTTCCATCCATTTAATCGATTCATGTCCTTGGAAGACATTTCCATTTCCATTTTTAGTTTTATAAGTTATAATCTGAGGTGATTTTCTCACAAAAATGACGTCATCCATTTTTTATTTTTAATTAAAAACTACAAAAAACGTAATAAAAAAGTCAGCCAAACATAGTTATAGTAATAATTTATAAGGTATGATTATTAATTTGTGAGTTATTTGTTTTTCTTTGATAATAATAAGAATATTTTAATAATTTGTACTGCGCCGGTCCTGTAAAAAATGTGGATTTATAAGATATTGCCATTTTTTGTTTTTGTTTTAATGAAGTTCTACAAAATGAGCTTAAAAATAATACATATTGCCTGTTAGTCATTGGGCATAAGTTATTGGTTATTTGTAGTATTAAGAATTACTCTGGTGAAAGATCACCATTCAGACTCGAAAAATGTTTGCTTGAAATGGCTTTAGCCGCATTCGGAGACCAGATCAGAATAGCCAGATAATTCCTCATCTAATAATATTTATAATAATAATAATTGGATGATTTGTATAGCGCCGTTTTTGTGAAAAATCACCTCAAGGGCGCTGTACAGGACAAAATATACAGGAACATACTTACCTGGCAGGTCCTATCCGATAGACACATTTATAAACTTAAAATTATAATCATGATTTTTATTTTTTTTATTTGTATATATATTTTTTTTCTCCATTCTCTCCCCACAGTCCTCAGCCTCACAACATGCCCAATTGGGGAAGCCATAGTGCCACTGGCTCCAGACGGTTGGGAGCAGTTGGGACTCAAAAAAAAAAGATTTTGAATGCGAAAGGAATAACGGAATGAGTAAAACACGCAGGTTTTCAGGAGAGCCAAAACAAAATATAGGAACTGAGTTTTTTCATGTCATTATGTCATATGTCACATTTAATTTTTCAAAAAATAATCGCACATCATTTTATTTTCTGACTTATCTCATTTTTCCTTGCTAGATATGTATCTAAGGAACAATTCCGCATACTTAACACAAAACATGTTTTTTTTGTTGATTTATTCCGTTCTTCTTTTCGCACACAGAATTATTTTTATTTTACTGGTCAAGTAAGTAAGTTTGTTATACTTTGATAGTTACAAATTATTTGTGATTTTTTATTATAAAACGCCCTCGATAAAGCGATGATACTCAAAAATGGTTGCAAAAATTAGCTACAATCAACCTACCATTCATTACTATTATTAGGAGTTCTATTAGCATAATTAGACAATAACTCAACTCATTCGATTGTCTACAACTGGAAATACCTCACCTAGTATACCATAGTGCTTACCATTGAAGAGGAATGATGACATTTTATGACACAAATTAAAATCTATTTACGTCGCAGCTCACACATTATTTTTCATACTCACTGTATCAATTGTTTTATAAATACATATTTGAATGAGGTATTAGAATTGACATCACTAGAGTTTAATTGGTGTTATGATTAATGGTCATTGGAATAGATGGTAAGTAATCAAAGCCACTTTTAGCATGGTTATTTATTATTAATTACAAATTTAAAAATATTCACTTCATTGAAACAGTGATTTCTTAACAGAGTAGTTAGTAATTACTAATTACCCAGTAATTAGGCAGTTACGTTATAATCCAAAAAAGATAAGGTGTTTTACAATGATTTTGAAATAATACCAGCAAATTAAGGACGTAAACTTTTTTTAGTTGGGAGAAATCCGATTTGTGATATTCCATATGAATTAAAGGCATCGTTTATAATTTAGTACTCTCGGGTAGAATTTTTGAACAAAATTATTTTTATCAAATTATGTAAGTATTCAAATATGAATTAAAATACATTATGTTTTTTTGAAATAGGTAGAATAATAATAAAACCGTTAATTTTAAACTAAAAAAAACTGCCAATATCATGTTCACTCAGTGCAAAACTGTATCTTTCTCCAAACTAGAAATAAATAAAATTATTCTCTTTATCTGAAGTGACCTGCCAGGTAAGTATGCTTCTATATATTATCTCTGTACATCATATAAATAAATATGAATATGCCGTAGATTATACGTATATAGTTAGTAATAACATATATCCTAGAACTTAAGATTTGTACACAGCCCTTGAAGTACTTTTTTACAAAAACGGCGTTTTAAAAATTATCCAAATATTTAATAATTTGTACTTGCACTATTTCTATTATGATAGGCAAATTGTTAATCTTAATCAGTTAAACAAAGATAATATTTAAAAAAAAATTATGTTGGTTTAATAAAGTGATGGCCAAAACCATTAAGGTATATAAATAAAATAAATTTTAATCATTTTCTCTAGTAACATAATGCAACTCTCAACTTTTTATGAAAATATACTGTAACAGAGTACTGTAATTAATATGTGCGTACTTCAAAGATTATGTTAAAAAAATAGAACATACAATATATTTTATATCTCCCGGCAAATATATATAAGATATGCTAATTGTTGCTTTTGTACTAAAAAAAGGCTGATTATTGTAGTGAAAAATAAGTTTCCGTATGAAAGAGTAAGTGCTAAAAAATTTCGTTGATTTATAGAAGAAGCTTAAAGTTTTTTTTTTTTTTTTAATAATTGAGTAAATATTTTTTAATATTATTATTCTAATATATGTGTAAATAAATAATCACATAAAATTTATTGAAAAAATTAATAAACCTCGACCTGCAGCTGTTTCACCAGGGCGATAATTTTGTATTGAATATCTTTTCCGTACTAAACAATATGATTATCTTTCTAGGGTTAATCAAGTAAAAAAAATCCTTACTAAACTGTCGATATTTATCACAAGATTCGAATAGAAGATACCGGTTGAATTAGTACTTTATAATTCATTATACATATATTTTATTCTATGTTTTTTCGTACACATTTTTCGGTACTATTCCGGTATTGGTATTCGGGCAAAAAATTAACTAAGTTAATTCCAGCGATAATTACAAGGATTTCAGAGTCTCCTTTGAAATCTGTCCCCATATGTTATCCTGAACATTAATCAACGCAGTCCAAATACTCTGACGACGGCAGTTGCATTTTACACTCCAACACCCCAAATTGCATAGGCACAAGGACTCTTTCAAAAACAAAACGCCATTTTTATTTTCTAAGCAGAACTTTTCTCAAGATGCTGAAGTGGAGGCCAACATTTTCATTTAAAAAATGTATCCTATTTTTTTTTTAAAAGGCAATATTTTTTTGATCGACTCTTTCTGTATATCGTTACGTTTTTTTCTGATGAAAACATTACTAATTACATATTTCGCTGATTGTAAATCAGGAAAGTAGATTCAATTTTTTTTTTAATAGTACGTATGTACATAATGTATATTTTACCATATACAGTATGGACTGTTGACTTTCTCAAATGAAGGGTGATGTATACATTTGTTTAACAACGAGTTTATGGGAAGTAGCAGACCATAAATATTGTAAAAAACTTGCCTAAGAAATTAAAAGTCCTCACAAAAACCTCAATTCAACTTAGAGTAAAACTTGTAACTCTTCTCGTCAGAAAACATAGTGCTGAGATAAGAAAAAAATTATATATATGGGTATAAAAATTAGGAAATTGCAGCAAATTAGACACATTAAGAGGGAAAATAATAAGACGCAGTTCCTCATGATTTCGAAACTTACATTTCTAATGAATAAACAGCTCCACAGAAAAGAGAGCCAGAAGGAGACAAATACCCAAAGTTAATAATAAAAGACTCGACTGAGTTCAGAGCTAAACTCAAAACTCATCTTTTCAGAAAATCATATCCATAACAGAGTTGCCCTAACATACACAGCTAGGCTAACCCGTTAGCCCTTGGGGTGATTTTTCACAAAAACGGCGCTATACAATAATAATAAATGGATTACTTTTATATATATGGCGTCGTTTTTATTTCTGGGAAGCTGAGATCTGGAATAAACTTTAAAAAAAAAAATAAAAAAAATAGCGCCGTTTTTTGTAATTCATCTAACCTATAATTTATCACTTAAGCTTATAACTAATAACTTACAGTTAAGATTTATTACTAATGGCTTACAACTAATATTTTCAACTAGTGACTTACAATAAGGACCTATGGCTTGTAACTTACTACTGAGTATAGCTTATAACTAGTAACTTACATCTAAGATTTCATTATTATTACTTCATTACCTCTTTCATATTATTATTATTATTATTAGCGTCTAAAATTACCAGTATAATAACATCTAATCATGCAATGATCCGCGATCCTCAATCCTCGATCTACTGCAAAACAAAAAGACATTTTTTCAAAGACAAATGTGAATAACTAATATGTAAATATCAATCAGGCAATTTTAGCTGTAGTTTTTGGTATTTAGATTGTTTTATGGTAAATTTGACTATAGTGTTTTAAGTTTTTTAAAGCGCCCTTGGGGTGATATTTCTCAAAAATGGCGCTATACTCCTATAAATAAGCATATTTTTGTACATGAATTAATAAACATCATGAATATGCTAAATATTGACGACCCCTATTTATTCTCAGGATTCCCAGCCAGATGTTTGTTCCTTGGTGTTTACTTTCGTATGTTGAGACGTGTCTCCCACCGGGCCCCGCGTTAATCTTTCCTGTTCAAAACAAATCCCCATTTCGTCTTCTACACAGTTACACACCCCTCAAGTCCCATAATATATTACCTTCTTCCACACTCTAACACTAACACTCGACCTTCTTCTCTTTAGGTTGTTGTTCGACCGAGGATTTTCCATATTGGAAATAATAATGTATTTAAAAACTTGAGTGTATTAATAATGGATTAAAATACTTGAGTCAAGCCATGTCAATAGTCGGAATAACAGAAGAGTATGTATGAGGCGATGTATGACTTGGAATGAAGCAAGGAGTGTGTGCCAAGACAGAATTGTATGCCGGCCAATGCTCTCTGCTTACTCCCTGTGGGAAAACGGCGTGATGATTTGGTTAATAATGATAATAATAAAACACTGAACTTATAAAGCGCAGTTTTGTGATATTTCACCTCAAATGCGCTTCATACTAAATTAATTATGCTAATAAGACTAACTAACAAGGAAAAAAAAGCTAGTTATATATAAATATAGCCTAATATCCTTAAGATTTTCAATGCCGAGCAGTTGGTTAAACATAAGGGTTAACGTTAGATTTTTACATACTTCATCACAAACAAACAAGTATTTGTTGTGGAGCCATTTAAAAAATGCATTCTGACAGATATTTTTCAAAGCGATAATTTAAAGAAAAATCTTTTAAACAGTTCCTACCTACCCACCTAACAATAAATGAATTGAAATTAAAACGTTAAATTACTTATAAAACTAAAACTCTAAATCCGAAAAAAAAATTTACACCTCATTCCGTAACTTTCAATTGTGAACTTATGTCTCAAATCACATGTAACAACACATCGTAACTATTTATCAAAAAATAGCTTTAATACGATGAAGCGTAAAGCAATATTAATAATGCTTTTAATTAATATTTGTTTAATAGAGTACAAGTAAAAAAATCCTCCATATCCGATGCATTCGGTGTAAATTTTATTTGTTTTTTAACAAAGCCATAGGATAGTGCAAAAAATATAAAATACTCCCCATTAGACAAAACGCAAATAAATGTAAATGTATGCATTATTCACCCAATTAATCATCAAAAAATAACATGCTTGGCTGGCCTTCTTTTATTTACAACAATTATCACCTGCCGGACCCTATATAAAAAAAAAAAGGCTAACAAATCGAACAATTAAGTAAATAAATTATTACACCTAGTATTGTAGATAGATAGGTACTTACGTCTCAGAAACAAACCTACAACCATTCAGGTATTATTTTTTTTTTTTCAGAAAACATGTTTAATGCCACACCTAACTGAACTTCCCCTGGTTGAACTAGGTTATCTTTATCGCTATTTGATTAGGGGATGCAGATAGCAACAAAGAGAGGTATAATAATAATAATATTAGGATGATTTGTACGGCGCTGTTTTTGTTAAAAATCATCTCAAGGGCGCTGTACAGATCTTATCCACAAGTAACTGGGATGGGACTTTTTAAGATTTTTTTTTCGCTTCAGGAAACGCAATGAGAGCATTGAGTTATCGAATTAACTTTTTTTTTAAATCCGATCAGGTACTGAAGACTTATGAATTTCATTGTCAAACAAAAAACATTTAAAGTGCTCAGGTGTAAACTTCCCAAAATATAGCACTTCGGCTTTTTTGCCTTTCCGGTGACACCTTATAAAAATGTACTGTAAATATGTATTCACACAATTATAATAAAGCATTCGTTCCACGGTTGATAAAATGGTTTTGTAACTACAGAATTTATTGACAGGTTTAAAAAAAACTGGTTTTTACGGAAATTGAATGACACCACTGCTAATAAAGTAATAACCAACAACAAATAATAAGATCTTATGTCTGATTGGGTACGTGCTTAATAATAATAATAATAATTGGCTGATTTATATAGCGCCGTTTTCGTGACAGAAATATCACCTCAAGGGCGCTTTGCACCATAATTAACATAATATCACTATTATTTTATGTTTTATATCATATGTTATGTAAAAGCTATACAATTAAATAAATAAATAAATATTACAACTAAGACTTAATATTAACTTATGCTGAATACTTATAACTAGTGACTTAAAACTAACATATTAAAATTAGCATATATTTATAATGGTTGTTACCCATGCTGTCAGACCAAGGGTAGAACAAAAAGTAAAGTAAGTAATATTTAACTATATATATAAACTATGTATAGCACTCGGACTGAGTGATCCAAACTCTAGTGTGGAAAATTGACGTTATTGTGGGTGTGATAATTTAAAGTTCATAACTATCAAAATGTGATGCAAATTTACATTTTTATAATTTTAATATACCTAGACGTCATGCATTATACCCACGTTGTCGATTGATGGGTTTGAAATTACGGGAAAAATATTTTGATGTGATACCACATAAGAGTCCAAGCTGTCCAGAGCCAAGGAGGTAGTGTCGTTACCATTTGAGAAATGTGGAGAAACTGAATAATAATAATAATATTTGGATAATTTGTATAGCGCCGTTTTTGTGAAAAATCACCTCAAGGGCGCTGTACAAATCTTAATTTCTACTTAATATTAATTCTTAGTTTATATAAATACACAGCATCATACTTACCTGGCAGGTCACTTCTGGCAGGACACAATCACCATATCATAACAACTTAAAATTTAGAATAACTTAAATTTTTATTTATTTTTTATTTTTGTTTCTTTTTTTTTTTTTTTTAAATGGATGACATGAAAAATGACAGATAAAATCAAAGTTGAGAAGGACCTAGCTATTCAGATATGTAACGAGGCGATCTTTTGAACATCTTAGACTCTGCAGTAAAGTGTCGAGTCCCAACTGCTCCCAACCGTCTAGAGCCAGTGAGACTATAGTATCCCCAATTGGGGTATGTTGTCGAGACTGAAGGTAGTGGGGAGGAGAAGGCGATAGAAAAGAGGAAGGTTGGAAGTACCTGGCTAAAACCCATTTCGAGCAACGTTTCGATTCTGAATGGTGGTCTTTCCCCAAATACTAAAATAAAGGAAACGCTAATTTCACATCTAGCAATATAATGTAGTTTTTATTTTATTTTTGTACTGTTGTTTTTTTTGTAATTTGGTGTCATTTTATATTTTCATTATTGGCAGTTCATCTCATAAGTTTAATCAATATGTCAATAACCAGAAAAAAATCTAACTTTAAGTCAAATTACTATGTATACATCACTAGGTCTACCTATCTTTATAAAGATAAATTTATAATCCTGGGTGACGGGTGGCGGGTGTCGGGTGCCCACTCACTCCACTCATATTGTGACATTATCTCAACAGGATTCAAGTGTTGCACCAAATTACCAATTAAGAACAACTGCTCCACGTATTCATTCTGACAGCTCAATTTCTTAGAAATTTTTGGCAGGAAATTCCTTGTCAAGCAAATTGGAGGAGTGTCATTACGGGTAATGGTATGTTATTAACTCGAAGCCAGGATTTGAAGATGCTTGTCATAGCCTAATCTCACATCATATGGAATTATATCATACTACTGCTGCGTTTTGCGAGTGAAAATACGAGTTCATTCATAAAATTCAAAAACCACCATACATATATTTCTCCAAAATCCATTTTCCATCAAAAGGGTTTTTAAATTGATTACAATTTTTAAATTTTCTATTTTATTTTACTGAATAGGTACCTACTCATTTGGTAGAACATTCGAATACGCTTATTTAACCTAATCATTTAATAATTTATGAATTTATCAGCTGTTGGTAGCGAAACTCGGCACGTCATGGCTTCGTAATCTACGTGACTGGGACATGTGCAATTCCACAAAGTTTTTCCTAACTGCAGACTGCAGGGTGAAGATTGCCCTGATGATAGCCAACCTTCGAAATAAGAGGGCGCCAGAAGAAGAAAAATAAGTCACAAGTTATACAACTAAAGTAATTTATTGTTTATTACTAAGGTTAAAAAGACCTTTGATATACTATATTTTAAACTTGCTCTCATGCCCTAAGAAATAAAATAATAAAAATATATAAAGGTATATAAATATATATGTAGGAATCAGCTTATTTTTTAAAGTTATTTTGATATAATGATTGAGTCCTGCCAGAAGTGACCTGGCAGGTAAGTATGTTGCTGTATATTTATATAAACTAGAAATTAATATTAACTAGAAATTAAGATTTGTACAGCGCCCCTGAGGTGATTTTTCACAAAAACGACCCTTTATAAATTGTCAAAATATTGTTATTATTATTAATTAATTAAAATAGAACACACTAAAGTACCCATAAGTTAGACATATGCATTTAAAAATGTTGTTAATTCTTTGTCAAATAACTATCTTATCATAAATAGTCCTCCACACAGCATCCCCAAAGATGACATAGGCCTTGAGGGAAATTATTTCCCTCAAGGCCTCCTGTGTGGAGTTATAGTAAAAAATAAAAAAAGTGTACACTATTTTTAATTTCATTTCCTGTACTATATTTCCACTATTTGCAAAAAAAAATATTTTACCAAAAAGAATTTTGACTTAAACCCTCAAAATAAAGCACAACAGTTACTAGAAAACTACATTTTTAATAGACACAAACTAGTTTCATTCAAGTATATTTTTAGAAGGAAACATATTTTTACTTTGTCAAACCACAAAGTGATTATTACTTCGTATGAAAATGAAATTGTTTCATGTTTACATTCGTTCTAATGTGGCTCTAATAGTTATGTAACCTTTTAAGTAACCATCTTTTTTGATAAATATTATCACATCCTTGACGTGATGTTTCACAAAAACGGCACTTTACAAATTTACCATATTTATTAAGACCATAATTAATTAATTTTAAAAAGGCAAGGTAAAATAAAACATACTTAGCACACCAATTGGGGCATTTCAGCGATGACTAGCAGTCATCAACATACTGGGTAAAATACTGACAATTTATTTCGTGATGATACTTCCACAATGCCACATTAATCAGCATCCCAACCCAGATGAAATAACACCTATATTCAAACATCTCAGGTATTGTCACATGTCACGCGATGCTGTGAACCCATCGATAAGAGAGTAAGATATTCCCGAAATACGACACAATGGCCACAATCATTCATGACTTCACCAAACAAATTATCGCATAAGTAAGCATCATTAATGATGCTGCGTCACGAGGACATTGCCCTTACAAACCACGAGACACAGCGCGTCACAACTATACATTCAAACCTTCATTTTTACAAAAAAAAAAACTTTGGAAATAAGTATCCAACCTGATTATTATATCCCGATCACAAGAAACGCAAACAAATAAAGACACTTGCGCAAAAAAGTTCGAGTGCTTTCTGATACGTTTGTTCATCTCTTTGACATGATCCGGCCTTTCAATGAAGTATGGGTGAATTTTTGGACATTTTCTAAATCCGAACGGAGAGATCATGCAGTGACGGTTGGCCCAGTCCCCTACTGGGAAGTAATTGATGGACACTGAACGTCATGGATTGTGGATATGGTCCGCTCCAAACGTTACCCAAAGATTTAAAACCATCCATTTATTTGTTTGTTCGATGTCTGATAAATAAGCTGCAGAGATCATAAACGGACAGCGCAAGAGCTTTTTTGTGTTGTAATAATATCAATTATATATATATATACATTTTTTATTTTTTATTTTTTTATAACGATGGTTCCGTGAAAAATCACATCGAGGACTCTTTACATTATGACTTGTAGGTATCTGAATAGATCTTTCGTATTACTTACTAACAGATTGATATTGTTGTGGGACAAAGCAATGACGTTACATATATATATACACGTTATAACCTTAGAATATACACAAAATGTGGCAAGCAACAAACACACACGTCATGTATGGTCATGTATGACCAAGATAGACATTCATAGAATTTATGTGTAAGAACGAAACAGATCCGAAGTTCGGACCGCGTTTCATACTTATAGATATAGTAAACGACCACGATCACACCAACTAGCGTGATTATTGCTTGCCACTTTGAGAGCGCTACAACTTGTCCATATATATGTAATATCATTGGGACAAAGCCGTATATTACATTTTGAAATTTCACTTAGTGCAAAGAAAAAACTGTTTTTTAGGTTATATCATTCAATCAGCAAATATAGAAATTAGCCATCTTGCGATACCTATAACTTATTTCTCCTCAATAGCCTTAAACATTTTTTTAATTGCGAAGACTGGAGAAGCTTTGACAAAAAAACTTTTGAAAAATCTCTTCGATCTAACGTTTCATATTTGATTATTTTTTTTATTTTTTATGCTTACCCTGAATATGTTATTCAAATGGGGTGAAACTAAAAGGTAACATAACAATAATTTTATTGAATTAAAATGTGATAGACAAAGTGAATAAAACAAAGCTATTTAGTAATCTTTTCTTTTGAATTCTTGCTTAAGATAGCTGCATCATAATATTATTCATACATCGCTACTAGATACGAAGTTTTCCATTCGGACAAATAGATGTGTTAACTATTTAAAAATAAACAAAACATCGATTTTTATGGTATAACACACAAGTGGGCCATCGCCAGAGGTTAAGTGGGACTATGACACTATTTTTTTTTTTGCAGAAGAAATAGAGAAAGATTGGGAAGCAACTTGCAATATCTGGTTACAAAACATAAAAATCATTTATTTATTTATCTAAAGTTAAATCACATCATTGGGTGTTCTAATACAAAAAGTTTAAATATATATACAGACATGATTATTTCAAACTAATGATATTTTATAAATTGAAAAATTAAAAAATATTGGATTACAATTTTTTTTTTAAATAATAACAGTGAACTTATTTAGCGCACTTTTGTGGCATTTCACCTAAAATGCGCTTCATACTAAATTAACTAAGCTAATACCGTAAGACTAGCTAACAAGGAGAAAATAATACATAATATGTATACAAATTAAAACTATCTAAAATCATGATCGTTATCATAAACCATGGAGTAAATTCAGAAATAAGTATAACAGTGCTTGCGTACATAACTAACTAACTAACTAACCAACCATCACGCCGTTTCCCCGCAGGGGTAGGCAGATATGACGGACCGCCATATAACTCTGTCTTGGCATACACTCTTTGCTTCATTTACATTCATACATCGCCTCATACATACTCTTCTGTTACTCTGACTCTTTACATGACCCGATTCAAGTATTTGATTTACTTGATCGTGCCATGTCTTTCTCGGGCATCCTCGACTTCTATTCACTTTCGCATCATATATTTTTTTCACACTCCTTTCTTCGTTCATTCGCTGTACATGCCCAAACCATCTAAGCGTCCGTACATGCGTACATCAACAGATTGAAAAAATATGTGCTAGAAGTCTAAAAATAATAAAAATAATAAAAATATGTGCTAGAAGTCTAAAAATAATAAAAATATGTGCTAGAAGCTAAGTGTCTAAAAATCCAGATAAAATGTATGAATTTATAGATGGTTATAACAAACAAATTTTCTTAATTATTTTTTAAATAGATCTTTATATGCTATTCAAGCAACTTTTTAAAATCTAAATGGTGTTCTCTTTTCTAGGCAATACTGAGAGAATCTTCTGCTCTAGAACGAAGCTTAGTTAAATCAAAGTTGTGAAAGTCAGAAGGTCCTTCTTAGTTGTGTAGAAAAGCGATAGTGATTTATTTTTTTTACACCCCGTAAATATTGAAAGGTTGGCAATCTCCGACTGCGCCAGAATCATCGTGCATTTGAATTTAAAATATTAGACGAGGTACCTACCTACCTGTCGGACTATTGTACCCGCATCAATAATATTTTCGGTATTCCAAACGGGAGGCCGCCTCGTGTCATTGGCCCAATGGTGGTGGAATCTGCAATCTGGTGGATGATGATTAATGAAATGTTTTGCCATATGATTTCTTATTTCATCTTGACAGTGCCTACCGTGTTGATTTTGGAGAACAAATTGTGAGCTGTGAGTAATGAGCTAACCTACTCGTCTTTTTCAAATCACTAACAATTATAAGTTAGTATTAGCGTTGGGAAAAACTTAAATGTTTTGTGAATGCTTCACGAACTGCTAGTTCTTTAAAATGAACCCTTCGCAGTGAACACATCAATTGAAATCGAACGCGCAAAAAAGAGAATGAATTTTTTTGGCGAGGAACCGGTTATTTGTCCAGTTCTTTAATACCTTAAGTACCAAAAACCTGACCTCGTCGACCTTCAATTGAAGTGTGCGCGCTACCCTGCATGTTTATTTGAAGTCGAACTTCAATTGAAGTACTCGAAATGAAGTACTTCTTTGTAGGCTTTGAAGTTCGACTTCGCAACTGAACTGCCGCAAAATAAAGTAGTTATTTGTATTCTAACATTAATTGAAGTATTTGTTCAATGAAAAGTGAATGAAGTTTGAACTGCCACACAATGAAGTGGTTCACACGGAGCGGTAACAACGCTAAAATGAACATATGAGCGGAACTACCAACTTCAATTGAAGTATTTGTTCAGTGAACAATGAACTAAGTGGGTACTGTCCCCAAAAGAAGTAGTTCTTTGAAGTAGTTCTTACGGAGCGGTCACAACTCTAATAAGTATATCAGCGCCCTTGAGGTGATTTTTCACAAAAACGGCGCTACACAAATTATCCATATATTATTATTAAATACTATTATGTATTTTCGTAGAAAGCAATCACTGTGTGGTTCGATATATTTAATGAAAATTAAATAGTAATTTTGTAGAAGACCACAGATTTCATTTTAATTTTCTTACTGTTCTCTTATCTTATTCTTTGTATTGTGTTCTCCCTCTATATGTACGAGTATATATAACCACACACTTTGTATTTTTTTTAAAGTTTAATTTTTGTTCCCTGATGATGCTTAGGCTAAGCAAAACCGGTCGGTCTTAAAAATTAAATATGTAAAGTCCTCAAAGTTATTATTTCATTTTCATTGAGTATTTATGTTTGTTTGCACTCTGAATTGCATTTGAATGAAGGTGATGCAGATAGGAAATAATAAAAATTATTCTAAAATGTTCACTTATTTCAAACGCGTCGGATTCCCACACGGGCGCCGTGGGCTCAATTCTTCCGCTGGCTAATAATCCGCTGGCAAAGTCCTCCACCATTGCACAAGCAACATCTTCCACTTATTACGATGGCATTAGGAGGTTTTCAAGTATTGTCAGGTTATTGGTAACCCTTGAATGTTTTTATTTTTTTGTTTTAAAGAGAAAAAATAGTCTTAAAATAAAATAACCTCTGGACGTAAGCGAATTAAGCGTGGTTTCAGTTCTTTGCGGGTTTCCTAACAATGTGCATACCTAATAATATAACAATATAATATGGCGTAAGCTCCTTTGGTAACCATCGATGATGTTTAAACGCATCCAATATCTACGTAAATCTATTGTGAGAATCCTGAATTTAAAGAAATGCACCCATTATTATGAAATTGTAGAATATCTCCGAAACGCAACGGACGACGTTCCGGAGACGGCCATAAGAATTAGACAAATAAATGCCTGGATTCGGGTCACACAGAAGAATTCTAAGCTAAATAACAAACATTTGACTGAAAAGGTGGAGAGAAATTTAAGTTTCTAAGGGCACAATAGTTCCTTTGTCCCTCGAGAGATAATGTGTTAAAGTCACCGGGGACCCTGGCGTTTTTTTCTTCGGCCCGTCCGTCCCTTCGGTGAAGTATGTGGGAGAAATATTCAGGCGCAGGGGCGACTCGTGAAATGGGGAATATTAAATTCATATTATTTTTTTATAGTGAATACTGCACAAGAGTCCCAACCATAGAGTTGGTAAAGTAGTATCTATCCAAGGCAGTGAAGTCAGTTTTGGACTTGTTTTTGATGATTTTAACATGACTCGGCGCACCTGGGCGTGGCTAAGACTAAGGCTACGGTATTTATACAGCCATTCATATCACATATCGACATAATGTTTTTGTGTATTCGTATAGCCACTTTTTCACAGTATTTTTATCAACAAAAATATAGCATATAACCTAAAAAACCGTTTAGTTGTATCAAGTTTAGTGGCATAATAAAAAAATGTGGGCGGAGTCCCGCCGTGAACCAGGACTTTAAGAACATCCTTACGATACGTTCAAGTGGTCCAAAAAAATTGTTGTCTCTTTTTATCTCATGGTGTACGACGTAAAAACTCGGAGAAAGTGATTTATTACAATTTCGGATGGGTTGGGTAAAACAAATTAGCTATCCCTCCATTAGATTCTTACTCCGAGGTCCCAACTGCTCTTTAACCGTCTGGGGCCAGTGAGACTATGGCATCCCCAATTGGGGTATGTTGTGAGGCTGAGGGTAGTTGGAAGGGGAATGGGAAGGAGATGGGGAAGAGGAAGGTTTGGAAGGACCTGGCTATTCAGATCTAGTCACCAAACACGGCTAAAGCCATTTCAAGCAACATTTCCATTCTGAATGGTGGTCTTTCACCAGGGCGATACTTATGTATCACTATGATGAGTATCTACCACTCTGGAACGTCCCGCAAAATAAACTTTATATTATTTTTATATTAATTAAATGTGTTATGACATATACAATTCATATAAATTATACGATACTAAATTACCTACCTATTATATTGTTTAGCAGACATTATTCTATTTGTGAAATGGCTGGATTGAAGCAAGATTTTTTTTAAATTGCCAAGTCGACAGTTACATTCCGTAATTTTTCACGGGTAACAACTAGTAAAATATAAATATAAAAGGTAGGCATTTATCGAAAACTTATCGTCATTCTAAAAATGAACTTTTGTTTCATCATTTCTATATAACCATTCCATTGGCATTAGTCAACCTTCAGTGAAGAATAAACTATTTAGAGTTTTCTAAAAAAGGCTGGACACCGGAAGCATTCAACTCACGAAGAAGTGGAAAATAACCTTTATAAGATTACTTTAACATTAATTCACTTAAAACTAGAAGACAAATAGCTGATTTAATATGTTTAAAATAAAACAATTCACGGTCATCTCGATACTACAGTATGTCTTAGCGGTATTGAAATAAATGTATCTAATTCTTATTGTTTAAGACGCCATAGCACATTCCACCTGAGTACATTCAGAAATAATATTGCCTACTTTAGCCCTCTGTCTCCAAATGTGCTGACTGTATAATAGGAGAGACTAGGCTGATGTAGACATTTTTGTTGATGATTTGTACAGTTTCAGAAAAAATGTCCTGCTATTGCTTAAGGGTTTGTAACAACAATTTGACCAATTATACTGCGTATATTTTTGTCCTCTTTTTGTGTGTCTTCTTTTGTTTGTATTATTTATCATTGATTGAGTTTTGGTAATTTTTATATTTGATGTATTCTTTCTATTTGTATTTTATTTAACAATGATTATACACTAACTGGGTTTTTATAACTGGATGTTTTCGCGTAAGTAAGAAGATCTGTTAAAACCCAGTATAAAAAATAAGATGCTCTTTAAAGAAAATCTTACAAAATAAATCCATATTATCGATACAATTAACAAATAAGTACTAACTTCAGCAAGATTTATCCAAATTATGGAATATTTTGCCGCCCCTGAATTTTCATTAGAAAAACGCTTACCTTGTTGGGAATTTACTGAACAAAACGTTTGAAACTAACACCGAACCCCGGCATCAATAACCAGCCTGAGGACCAAACGCCTAGCCTCTTATTTACCAATCCTTGGGACTATTGGACGGGAATCACCATCGGCGGGTAGCACCGATTGTTGCATTGATGAGACTTCGACCACTTGTCCAATGGCACAAGGGCCAACCGACCGGCCACCAGCCAGCCAACTGGCCAGCCTGACGGGCGATTAAAAGAAGCAGAACAAATAAACGACACGGTGTTTTATTTAAGACGATTTGAGGATTGACCGGAAAATAGGCGGAATGATTTGATCTTCACAATTATAGATTGATCGTCGTTATTGGAATGCTGGAAAAGGGGAATTCTTTAAATTTAAAACTGCTTTTCGTAAATTTGATAAGCCGTTGGTTAGATCCATGGTGATAAAAATCTTGTTTGATTTACTGTATTAAATTGGCTTATGTGGTATTAACAAAATTTTATTTATTTATTTATAAATTAACGGACTATTGTCCAATTACAAAAAATACGCAACACGAAATGGGAAAAAAGAGCAACACAGAAAGAACAGCACATACATAATATTCTAATGAAGCAATTACAAAAATAGGACAAAACATACATTTGAAAGAACATTTAAATCAAAGCCAAGGTCAAGTCAAAGTTTTGGTAGAGTCGTAAAGAATGACAAAAATCATTTAGACTGGCGCCAAAAATATCAAGACCATGGGTTGAGTTAACAAGTCACGACATTCTGGACAGTGGAGAATGATACCCATAATTAGTAGTGATGATTGAGGAACAGCAATTCGTTGTTTTTGAGTCTACGACTAGGAATGTTGAACTGGATCATGAAATTATCATCCAAATATTATTAAATAATCATCCAAATAATATTATCATTAAAGAAAGTGAGTCAATTATATAATTAATAAAAGAAAATCAATATATACGAGTATAATATATGTCTAAGAGTTTTTATAAAATATGCATTTTATAATGTTTGACGTGTGAAAAATCATGGGATGTAACTTGATTTGCCAAAGAAAAAATATTAGTTCCTTTTCAAATACAGAATACTGTCTGCTAAAATACATTATACTCGTAGATAGGTACTTTATTAGGTAAGGAATAAAGTTTTTATTTAATTTAATAATTTTCTGAACACATATGTCAGTTCTATTTTTTCTAAGTTCACACTCGTACGTACGTACGAACTCACAAAAAAAATATTAATAGTAATATTTGGATAAGTTGTAAAGCGACGTTTTAGAGAAAAAATAACCTGAAGGGCCCTGTACATATCTTAATTTCTACTTAATATTAATTCCTATTTTAAATAAATATACGGTAACCTGGCAAGTCAAGAATTTAAATTTGAATTTAGTGACATAACAATATATATATAGTTATGGAAGTCAAATAAACATTCATCAGACAAGAAACATTTCGATACATTATCATAAATGTAGATACAAACCTTGATATTGGGCTGAATACCACAGAAATACGATCCTTAAGTTGCATAATATGTGATAAAACTATACTAGACAGAATTACCGATGAGAACATCTAAACATATTTCAAGGCCGATGTAAGTGTAATGAACAAGAATATGAATGGGATGCTTTGGTGGTTTTCGAAATACAGAGATGGACAGAATAAAGAGCGGTGGGAAAATACATGACTGGCAAGTAGACGGAAGTGGAATTCGGGGACGTCCCAGGAAGACTGGACATAATAATATTTGTATAATTTGTATAGCGCCGTTTTTGTGAAAAATCACCTCATCAGCACATGTATGGTGCTGTAGCAAGCAAGAGTCGGAGAGTTGCATGGTGTGCTATCCTCTATGCGCACCTCAACAGGGAAGTTACAGAATAGATAGCGTAATGACTAGTTCAATTATTATTAATAAAAAATATTATTTGCGAAATTAACCAAAAGAAGAGCAGTTATAGAGGAAATCTTAAGAACGTGTCTAAGTAGACATCTACTTTTTCAATTTCATTTTTAAAAGAAATCATATATTTTCTGGGATTTTTTGACAAACGCTGTTGCCTCGTCTACCATAAGTAATGATTTAGGGTGCGTAGTACCTATGGTTTTTTTAATCAGTTTAAAGTGAAATCTTATTATGAAACATAATCTTTTGTTGGGTAAAGTGTCGTGTACAAACGGCTTCCAGAAATAAGTTATTGGGTACCGCACAAAAGGTTTTGCCAATGACCTGACCAAACAACAAATACGGTTTCATTTTTTAAAAAGACAAACAAATCGAACCTTTCCCCATAACAAGACACAAAATCGACTAACTTTGTTTCAGGGGTATGCAAATATAGTCCGCAATCAACCTCAATCAAACCTCAATGCCTGCAATACACACACACAGGTACATAAATATATAAATAATGATTAGTTGTTCGAATATTATGAAGACAAAATAATAAAAAATTAAGTGTATATGAACTAAACGCTCTTTTGACCAACTTTTTTTTTGTTCATATTTTTTCAAAAGTTGATACAAATAAGACTTCTGACATCTGCATTAACCCCATGCGCCCTTGAGGTGATTTTTCACAAAAACGGCGCTATACAAATTATCCAAATATTATTATTATTATATTATAGGTGTACCAAATTACAGCTAAGTCATGTATATGAGTCAAACATGAAAGCATATCTAAGACTTAGATTGGAAATTGTTCAAATATGGATATAACACTGATAAAAACAAGGTTAGAGTCAAACTAAGGCAACAAAAATCAAACCAATTACATCAAATTTTATCCCGAATATTTCGTATTCCGTTGCTGTCACTCGGGGTCCATTCATCTCGCTCTTTGTCCTACGCCTCCGTGGCCCCGCCCGCTCTTTGAAAAAAGGAGACACCAACACGAAAACCAAAATTTGAGAAAACAAAACACCGAAATGAAATGAGACCTTTGACAATGAGCGCAGCGTGACGCCGGGCGACATCTGCAGAGGCTGCGGGGGGGTCCATGGACCAGAGATGACGCTCATGTGTCCGTCAGATGACGTCTCAGGGCCCAAGGTACAAAAATCGAGACCGAATTTCATTTACTAATGTAAAAAAAACAAGTTTTTATTTTGAAATTAATACGCCAGTAGGTAACTATTTAATTTAAAATATTTATCGTTTTTTTTTTTTTTTTTTTTTTTTTTTGCTGGTACTTACTTTCCATTATCCAAAATCATAACATAATAATTGTTGTGTTCACTAGCTTTGGGAAAAAACTTTAATATTTTGTTAATACTTCACGAATTGCTAGTTCTTTAAAACGAACTCTTCGCAGTGAACACTTCAATTGAAGTCGAACTCGCAAAAAAGAGATTTGAATTTATCCGGTTATTTGTTCAGTTCTTTTTGGAACCGGTTCCTCGCCGAAAAACCACGTACTAATCGGTAGAGATTTGAAAGTGAAATCAACTGGAACTGGTTCCTCGCCACAGCAAAAAACCGGTTCCTCGCCAAAATAAAAATCACGTTCCTTTAGATCGAAGTGCTTTGAAGTCAGACTTCAATTGAAGTACTTCTTTATAGGCTTTAAAGTTCACCTTCACAACTGTACTGCTGTAAATTGAAGTAGTTCTTTGTAATCTAAATTCCGTTGAAGTATTTGTTCAATGAAATGAAGCTAATGAAATGAATGAACGCTAAAATGAACTACCAACTTCAATTGACGTTTTTGTTCAATGAACAATGAATGAAGTAGGAACTGTTGCCAAAAGAAGTAGTTCTTTCACAGCGGTCACAAGGCTAGTTTTCACATAACAATTCATCATACCTAGCTAAATTTAGTACGGCCTTTTTATGGAATTTCACCTACAAGGCCGTGATAAATAACTGTTAAATAAGTACCAGCCAAAATACTTTCATTTAAATAGGCCAAGAAATTGCGTTAGTTGTCTTTAAAAAAATAAAAATATTATGACTTACACAGTAACAACATTATTATTATTAGGTTAACTAACTAACCATCACATTTCTAAGCACAAGAATTTTCTTTATTAGGGTGGTATTTATCATTAACTAGAACATTGTACATAGTATCTGGTATAAACTGAATTAATATTATAACAACTGTTAGTATTAAGTAAAAATGTATATTTCTGTACAATGGATTAAATTAAATTAAAAAATCACGCCGTTTCCCCGCAGGGGTAGGCAGAGAGGACGGACCGCCATATAACTCTGTCTTGGCACACACTCCTTGCTTCATTTACATTCATACACCGTCTCAGACATACTCTTCTGTTATTCTTTTTATTATTAGGTTGATACATAAAATTAATATTGTTTTGGTACCTATTACTAATTTGGTTAATGTAGGTGTGAATAGAAAAAGGCAAAAGTGTATGGGAGGATAGAGAATTAAGAATTGCAGAATTTAGTCAGCTGAATTAACATATTTAATTATTTAAAAACTTAATATTTCGGGCTGTGAAAAGTTTCAAGCTTGTGGCATGTAGGAATAGCAGTAAATCCAATTTAACGATGACGGAATCCGGATAATCCAGTTTATTTAACGTGAAATCCGAATTATCCGGATTTGAAAATTTAAAAATAAGTTTATTGCAAAGCAATGTTTTTATGAAATAAACTCGTCTATGGAATGTAATACATATTGTTTAGGCATTTCTAAGTAAAGGATAAATACATTTATATATACACAAAAAATAAATTTTCAGATCATGCAAAAAGATATATATAGAGTTCTGTCATTATCTCGCAATATACGTACAAGAGTGACCGTTAGGTACATAACGATCTACATAATCTTAAATAAAATAAATATATATTTTTACACATCTTTTAAACTTGCCAATTCAACGATTATCTCATAATATGTGTATAAGAATGAACCCCTTATATCTTATCTTTTTTTGTTTTTCATTGCTAACCTTATTTGCGTTATTATATCATATATAGTGCGTCACACCACTTCAGTTTGTACTTATATAACTCCTTAGGATATATAATACCTTGTCTATATGTGAGATGTATATAAATGTTTAATTTCTTTTTTTACACTTTGCATGTATCTACAATATTTTTATTACATTCATCTCTTAATGTATTTGGTGAACAACTGTTTTTATGAGATCTTGTTAAATAAATAAATAAATCATTTTTTTTACAAAAGTTTGGCAGTGTGCTAGATTATGTGGCTAGGAAAATATTAAACATTCGAAAAAATCATTTTAAATATGAGGAAGAGAAGAAACATACTAAGAATATGAATAAAGAATAGAATTAAAATATAATATACTTTCTGTTATAATAATCAGATACAATTCTTAATATTAAAGACATCGTATTTAAAAAGATTAAGGTATTGTTATTTGTTATAATAATATTTGGATGATTTGTATAGCGCCGTTTTTCACCTCAAGGGCACTGTGCGTTGTGTGCTCTTGAGGTGATTTTCACAAAAACGGCGCTATTCAAATCATCCAAATATTATTATTATTATGTACAAGGTTGTTTACGTAGATTATAAGTGCTTAATTTGGAGTTTTTTCAAAATGTTCTTAATGTTTTAATGAAGGAAATTGAACCTCTATGTCGTTAAAGTTATTCCTACAAAAACGTTCTCATTACAAAAACGCTGATGCTATTTTTTATTTAAATTTGATCCCGACTTTACGTTTAAATAAAACCTAAAATCTTACATTTCCAAACAACTCCGGATTTACTATCTTCAATTCTAACGCGTGCGGCGGCGGTCTTCGAAAACGCCTTAGAAATACTCCACTACCTACTGCTAGACAATGATAACTTTACAGTTGGTGACGTCACCATAGATATCGTAGAGTGTACAATAAATCCCTAGACGTAGACTTTATTGAAATAATCAACTATTTTCTGAAATTTAAAAATAGTTCAATGTTTTATAAATAATATTTATAACGAAAAAATCAAAATGCACAAACTTATTCGAGAGTCTGAAAAGGTAAGTTTTCAGTTTGGACCGAAATTCTGTTGGGCTCGTTATACATCTTAGTTCCGGAGGAGGTTTATTCCAAGCCTTCGGCCCCGAAACTCCGAAAGCGCGATCTCCAAACTTAGTATTTGGATTAAAGTAATCAATCAAAATAATAAAGACTTTCGATGAGTTGTTATTTTCCGCAAAAACCTGAAACTGAAACTAGCGACAGCTCTTCCTAATACTGAAATAATCTTGATTTTCGTAAAAGAGTTATTTAATTTTTTCAGTTATTGTAAAATATTTTTTAATCACTTCGCTGTAAAAATTACCAATTTGTGATGATTATCATAGCGAAGTCGATTGCTATTCAAAGTCTAAGAACCGGTGTCTCCAACCTAGACACGTATTATTGACCGTCGACCACTATGGGTTTGTACATCATTAAAATATCAATAAACATGACAAGTTTACGGATGTCTTACGCTAAAGCAATTAGCGAACTCGACGTGAGAAAGGGCGCTTGGATATATTTATGTTCAGGACACTGTCAAAGTCCTGAACCTGAGGAAAAATCATACTGACCCAACGAACAGCTGTGCGTAAAGATTGCCAATAGAAAAAAGCGCATTTTAAAGATGGAACTTGACAATTTATTTAACATCCGGATAACTGTAGAGATGGACAATTAATTTTACTTCAAATTAAGTACTTACCTAAATTCTCAGCCGGAGACAAAATGACGCCTGGAAAACTTTGAATCATGATGCCAGTAGAAATCTGTAAAACAAAACCGTTTGTTCAATTACTTAATATTTAAAACAATATGTTTGTAGGTTATAAGCGGCTCTAGTTTTTGGGACAGCTTTCCTGGGGAGAATATTATATTAATTAATATGCTCGCATACATAACACTTTATTTCAGCGCCAAGATTTTTTTTTTAAATGTTACCAATCCAAATTCCTCCAATTATTTTGTTTAAATGTTAATATTCGAACAGCTTTCATATTTAGATAAAAACACATCACCTCCATTTTGCCCACGTGATAAACGACTACCTAATATATAGTTGATTACTACGAATAACAAGGTAGGTACCTAAATTATTTAGGTATATTATGAACTTTTCACAATTTAAGCGGAAGTTAAGAAGTGATTTTTTTTTCTCGCCATTGAGGTGATTTTTCACAAAAACGGCGCTATACAAATTATCCGTCGCGTTGTACAGTTATTTCCAATGAGATTATTTCAGTAACCTAAACTTACTAACAAAAGAACACCCACATAAGTAGGTATAATGCTAAAATGTATTGATTTGCCCCCCAATGTGTACATTGTAATTTTTTTCCTGGTATATTTTGGCATATTTACTACATTGGATATTGTCGTATTACCCATTAAAATACTTAGTGGTTGAACAACTTGCCTGTCACACCGAAAACAGGCAAGGTTTAGCGGGTGAATATCAGTAAATACCTGCCTAAGTGTTTTTGGACAAACAAAACATCATGGCACTGAACACATACAGGTAGATGAGCCTCCATCACGTGTATGCTCACCCCAGGTTGAAGTTAACTTTATTACATAAGATTCTTGGGTTCTACGGGATTTACAGGTAGCTGTTCTTACATCATTGCAATCTAACAAATTTACAATGCAAAAATTCTACAAGGCGCGCGAGGTTTGTAGATGTATTCATTGTTCCTCTGACCGTATGAACACGCTGTTTCAAAACGACGAAACAAATAATTTAAAATTCATCAACGATATTAATTCTCTCAGCTCTGTATTGTCTATTTCCAATTTTAAATATATTAAATGTAATAAATTGAGTTGGATCCGCGACATCAACGCGCTATCAGCAATATTGATCTTTGATCGACCATAAACGAAACGTTTTCCATAAAACAAACGCGTTGTTTCCTAAAATAAATATGTATTCCGTAACTAATGGGATTCAACGATATCTCGTCACAAATTATTTCCCATCAGATTTGAATTAAACGCCTATAAATTCGAGCTTACTCCGTGGGCATTTCTTGATACTTATGCACACATTAATGGCGACCGAGTATATTTTATTTCAGCCTAATTAGCATAATATTATACTAAGATGATTTGGACTCAGCTTTGGCTGAATAAAGTATATATATACATATATGATTGCACATTATTTATTTAATGGCAAATGGTGCCTGACTAGACGTTTTACATTAATAAAACGGTTAGAAGAGTTTTCTTGGTATTAAATAATAATATGATATTATTAAAAGCGTAGATTTAAGACACACATTAGACATCCACCTGCTTGTTAACAAAACTTATCAAGTTTTTTTACAAAGTACAAGTTTCACAGGTAATTATTATGTGTTTTATAACCTATCCTATTCAAAAGACAAACAGCCGTAAATGTAATTTAATCATACGCTGATTGAACATCGAAAATCAAGAAATATCTCTCGCGCAAGAATATTGAATTGGAATGAACAAAATTCGTCGGGTTTTGATGTTTTGCGAAAATATGTAAGAGAATAATTGTTTTTTTTAGAAGTTTGTTTGAAACTGTAATGACTTTTATCAAACTAAATTGAGACCGGCAGATACAAAAAACCACCCGGAAGTCCATTGTAGAGATGTACCCACTGACAACCTGAAAATAAGCAAGGGTTGAAATGCAGGCCTGAAGCAGTGGATAATTAGGGAACAACAAGGTTATATGCAGTAAAAATACTAAGGTAATAAACTTGGGAATGAGGAATATGACATTTTGGTTTTCATTCTTTCAACTTTTTTCTTGTTTGTTAGTTTTGTACCACCGTATGTCGAGAGTCTGCATAAGTCCATAGTGCCATACTGCGCGCGGCTGAATGTTCAATTGTTTGTTCGACAAATATAATAAAATGGTGACATATGTTCCAAAGTGGCTGCTGATAAGTGATAAGGTGGACAGGCTGTTAACTTTGCCCAAAACACATCTATAAATGGAACATTTACTCAGCAAAGTGCATACTTAACGAATTATGCCACCGAAAATGTCGGTGTCTCCCATTGGCGGTATGGTAATCCCAGTGGCCCATGTCTCTACTTATGTATCACGGGAAAAAGGCAAACAAGCCTCGATAAAACTTATTATGCACTAAAAGTTTCGATAAAAATGTCGAGGATAGAAAATATTTACCAAAGGAAATGGAATTTACGCTGACATGCATTTGGGTATGCGCAGCGTGAAGTCAGTCGATTTTCCTTCGAAATCGGCATTGAATCTGGTTTATTACTATTACTATGTGTATTAGGTTGTTTTTAATCCGTTTCAAAGTTCATATTCTCACACCTTCAGTATAAATTACGAATTGTTTCACGTTTATGGAAATTATCATTGCTTCGCTTGTTATTAATACCCATTAAGAAAATTTGTGTACAAAAATAAACGAACTATAAAAACCTATGTACTCGTATGTAGACAATGAAAAGCTAATTTTCTTGTGCGAGGTTTTGTTTATCATTTTAACCTATTATTTTCGAAGAGGTAGCAACATAACAAGCAAAGTGGGTAGGTACTATCTTAGACACCAACCCAATTCGTTCGACAGGTGTCTAATAAACAACACAAGTTGCTAGAAATCTTCCGGTAGCTAATATATTATTATTCATTGTTTCTTGTTCTTGGTTATTTTACCACAAAAAAGATTTATTCAATAACCCATTGATAAATATCTTGAAAACAATAAAAACCGCAGGTTTTATTATTATGAATGATCGTGACATTTGCACGAATCGGTTTCCAGCAGTCCGTTTGTTTTTAGCACCTCTCATTGTTAACTATTATTTCTGATTAGTTTATCCTATAAAACAGGCTTGTTACCACCTCAGCTTGTATAGGGTGGAAATAAAACATATTTTTGTGAAAGGTTTTTATTTACTTTGAATAAAAATATATCACGAAAGACGTTTTACAAAGTAAGGAAATAACTCAAACCTACACTACCTAAAAACTTTGATATTTAAAAACTAACCGTCTTACTTATTATTTTTTTTATGCGCCGGTTCAGCGTTGGTTTAGTTACACCGGACGAAGGCTATTAAATTATACGTATAAGGCAAGGTTTTCGCTATTCCAACCTTTCACCACGCGTAGTATATACTCCTCGTTTATAATTAAAGGTGTAAGTTGAGCGGTTTCTAAATATCAGAGGTTGCGGTCTATCATACTGTGAAATTGTATATATCATAGCTGTAACAAACTGCCAAGGATCAAAGACCAATCGATGTAGAATTATAGATGATACCGGGTTCAAAACCGGCGTGCGTAAATACATTTTATTTAATTAATATGTGTCATAACACATTTCATCAATATAAAATAATATATAGTATAAATAAAACAGATAAACTTTTTAATAACCACTTTATTATTCAATATTATGTCTACCGGTTTCGGAAGTACTCTTCCATCATCAGGACAATATTAAAATAACACAACAAAGTTTATATGTTTTATTTATAAATATGGCGAGCCACCAAGTAAATACTTTTTACGAATATGTAATATACTCGTATAGTATGTTTGCGGCACGTTCCACAGTGGTAGGTACTTTAAGTATCGCCCTGTTGAAAGACCGCCATCCAGAATCGAAACGTTGCTGGAAATGGCTTTAGCCGTGCTTGGTGACCAGATCTGAAAATCCAGGTAATTCACAACCTTCCTCTTCTCCATCTCCTTCCCCTCCCCACTTATTTTAACCTCACAACACACCCCGGTCGGGGATGCCATAATCTCACTGGTTTTAAACGGTTGGGAACAGTTGGGACTCTTGTGCGGTATTCATTAATAATAATGATATTTGGACCTTCCTTTTTCTGAAACCATCTCAGATCTTACTTTCTATCATTACATATTAATTCCTAGCTTAGATAAAAAAAAAATATACAGGAACATACTTTTACCTGGCAGGTCCCATCAGATAGACACAATTATTAACTTAAAATTATGATTATTATTTTAATTTTTTTTGATTTAGGGCATGGGAGCGAAATTAAAAGAATGGACTTTTTGAATTTGTCATACAGTACAGGAATTTTCAAGAAGTGATTTGTGAAATATCCTACTTATGTGGCGAAAAATAACAAGAAAGACTAAAACACGTCAGGCAGCTGCAAAAGCGCCACGACATATGAAGTTTCGCCATCTTAATTAGATAGCGAGACCTTAGTTTGTGTAGATTTATTTAGGAAATAATAGTATAAAGGGAATAATATAATATTCTAAAGTGGTATCTAAATCCTTGATATGATCTGTGAACCATTTCATAGCCAGCGATAAATTATTCAATTGTGCACCAATTTTCATTTGTTCCACGTTAAAAGTATTTTGATGTGATTTAATTATAGTTTTTAGTTTCTTTGTTCAGTGCCCTTAAAGTTAGATTTCATAAAAAAGCCATAAAAAATTGTAAATTTTTATAAACGAAATCTGTCACTAGGCAAAGTTGAAATATTGTGTTGGTCTAGTAACACTTTATCTACCTACAATATTATCTATTTAATATTCACAACAAACATCCTTTGTTCAAATTTTCACCGCCCCAATCTAAACATAAATTTGAATAAAAAAATAATTACGAGTACTTTTATAACAAAGGAAGAAATGCATTAAGCCCTACCAATCCTAAATCCAACACTAATGGAGTGATTTACATTGACGGCCACTCTTATCACACGACAGCTCAAACTACCAAATGTTTGATTTAATTATAACGCTAACCTGCCCCCCGATTGCGCTTTATCCGAAACCGCGCACCTTTGAAACATATAATATATAATGTTTGTACCTTACTCACCGGAATGGATATAAAAAGCGTCGATTGACAATATATTGACATGTTTATCGGGCGGTAATAAAGTCGTTAACTGAGCGGCCATAATTCAAAACGGGCGATAAGACTGACTTAACAATAATACCGTTTTACGCGTGAGTTATGGCCCTACAATAAGTTCTCTGGTTTTACAGCCCTCTCGGATGTCACACGAGGCAGTAAATACAGGCACACTGCGGCGGGCAGCAGGCAGGAGGCTTCACGTCGCTGGACGGTCCTCATGATTAGTGAGGAGTGATTAGCCGAGTCGATATACGAGTAGCTTCACTGTTCACTGTTCACTGTGGACTCCAGGCTGTCCAGGCAGGGCATAGAAAGCACGACCACAGCTAACTAACTAACCACGCAGCGGGCACAGTAGGACGTCGCAACAATCATAACAATACGATATTATTTACATTCCTGCAGCGGCCACAAACGGTGATTTAGTCACATGCTCGCTGCGGATTCACAATCTAATTATTGCAAAGCAGACGTTTTCTGTGAATTTAACGTGACTTTCACGCATCGAATGACTTGCTAACAATATGGCATTTAAAGAAAACTTGAATAACGCTTTGAATTTATATACCTTAACAATGAGGTATAGGTCAATACGAGCGTAGAGAAAAGTGACGAAATATCAACTAGATGGCCAAGGGTGCCCGCTTATTTGAAAACTGGTGCTAAATGCACGATCGTGTCAATCGGTAAAACATGAAACTTATCGTAGTTAATTGTATTATTTTCTGTATGTTTGCTGATGATGGCAATCTTACGTTTCTGTTCAGTTTTTCATGAAAATTCGTGTTGTGCTTATCGGGTGTTCGATAAATAACGCGTTTTATCTAATATTGGGCAGCCGACTTGGGATAAAAACAGAAAAAAGGCATCAAACGTCAAAAGTTTTTTTAAAATATTTTTTCTCAAATTATTTGCATATTATAGAGGTGATGAACAATAAGGAAGTTGAGTCAATTTTTTTTATATTTTTTTATCAATATCCACCTTCAAACTTAAATATAGGTATTTTTTTTTTTTTTTTTAAGTTAGTTTTATAGTTAAATTAATTCTCAAAGTTTGAATTTTGTACACGCCGCCAAAACGGCAATATCTCAGAGGTAAGGGCGGGGTGGGTGCGTGACGCGTTTTTGTACGTTCAGAAGGGGCACCACACGGTACTTATATTTGACATCGCACATTGTCGTTATCCAGCTGTCAGTTGCATATTTGTTATTTTGTGTTTTTTCTTCAATTTTACCGCTTTTAATTTAACAAAACCTTATAAAATGTCAGGAGATAATACGTCTTGCTATTGCATCGTACTAATGTGTAAAAATACAAGCTTACGGTTACAATCATTCCAAGAAATGAAATTTTACGTAAAAATGGTTCACCGCCATTTACTTATGAAGCGTTTCTATTTTAACAACTAATTTTCAAGAAGGGTTTATTAATTCTGGGAATAATAATATGGAAATATACATATATATTCAGAATCTGTGTTTTTCGATCTACATGCACATATTTTTTTAAAGTCATAATATTTTTCACTCAACTTCTCTATTGGTGAAATTGTGTAATCGCGCAATATTTTCAAAAAGTTCGATCATTCTTTTTATTTTAGGGCTACCCAAAGGACCCGAAAAATTGCATTTTCTTCTACCAACCTACAAAGAAATCCCACAATAACTACGAATGTAGTTTTAAAGGATGTAAACTACCGTGACGACTCCCTAAGTCTTCTCAAACAAATTGTGTCTCTTCAAGATACAGATTAACTTAATTTATTTAAAGCTTACGGTGTACCACCTCCAAAGATAACTTGAACCCTCAGGGCCTTCAACTAAATTACTCGAAGGCCTTGAAGTTTTCCATAACATAAAAGCCGGCAAGTTGTTTTACAGCCGTTCAGCAAATGATCGAGTTGTAGAAACGACCCATTCTCATACGACATATGTTAACCGAGTACAATTGTTTGACACGCGTTTGCTGTGCAACCCGTCTTGAACATCACTGAAAATCCGATATAACGAATACAACATTCTCACCTAACTATTATATGCCAAAGATTGCACTCCTTTTGCCGGAATATCTTCTATTTTTCCAGTGACCGTGAGGCTCATTATGTTCATATGTTTGATGTGTCTAAAATTTTAGCCTGCCTACCAGCATTTCAGCCACGGAAGAAAAATTATTCTTTCTTCCGTGATTTTAACCGAAATTCAAACATTCCAAGATTTCACAAAAATTTTTGATGATACTGGAAAATTTTAAGATCTCAAGAACTTACTTGCGTTTAGTTTCTTATTTTTTTCTTACTCAAACAAAGCTTAAAATCGATTACCCGTGTGTTGAGCTTTTATTTAATTGTGTTAATTGGTAGCAGCGTGTAACGGCCTCACGCAACTATTCCACGTCGCATTAATCAAACATTTCTAAACAGCCTTTTCTTGGCAAAGGCTGTGGCCAGAACTAAAAGCTACACTGAAATAATCTCCAAAACAGGAGCTTTCCGTGTTGTATGTAGTTTGACATGCTAAGCAGATTAAATACATTCAGTCCAACCGAGTCAAATATTTGTTGAGAAATATTGTCGAGTGTTTACACATGCAAGGATTGAGGACATCTTGAAAATTTCAAAGAATTAAATAAGACGCTCCTTACTAGACTCTTTCTGTATTTGATGTTGTCCTTCGTAACAACTCGATATAAATAAATACAATTACTAAACCACACACGGTTTTTTTTTGCCAGGCCTATATGTGCAGCCGGGGGTGTCACTGTTGTACATATGTTGTTTTTTAATGTTCATTTGTTAGTTTTTCCTCTAATTATCTCCAATAATAGTATTATAGATCAGTGAACAACTTTTTGAAGCATCTTTCTATGATTCACATTTTAAAAATAACACTTTGCAATTTAAAAAAAATAATTAAATATTAGTTACTTATACATTAAAGTTTACAAAGTATTTAATTATTTCATTTTATTTTTGACTTTATAATATTTTAACTCGTATCCTACTTATTATTTTAATCTATATTTATATTTTTTTTAAATCTTACAGGCTTTTTTGATTTTTTTGATTGGCGTAATTTTCATGGTTTCCGGCAGGGCATTATAAGATCAATAATACAAATATTTGGATGATTTGTACAGCGCCGTTTTTGTGAAAAATCACCTCAAGGGCGTTGTGTCCCTTTATAAAGTCAGCTATTTTATTATTATTATTGGTATTATAAGACGAGTTGTGTTAAATATCACACGTATTAAACAAAACGATACAAAATAAACAAAAACTCATTTTGTACATATTTACAAAAGTTGCAGGCTGTGCACCAAATAAGTCGAGGGTGAGAAAAAATACCTTTATTAGGACAATAATATAAATAAATACTACGGAAAATCTCTTATATTTTTGATATTTTTTCTTACAATATTATTCTTATTCCGCTCTTATTTATTTAAAAAGGGCATTTTCAAATAATTATGAATCGCCTATCAATCAATCAGAGTATTTAATGAATCGTCCCAAGAAATCATTTATGTATTTGCAAGTGTATCAAATGGAAATTTACCAATTAGATTATTTGCACATTAAGGCAATGATCAGGCCTGCACTCATGATGCGTGCAGCGCAAACACCGCACAGCCCATGCTGCACGATCGTGATTTTTAAAAAGAACTTTATCACCTATCTAAATAAGTAAAGATGCAAAATTACTTGCCAATACAACAAAACACAGATATTAATTTGTCTGATTGAATTGGAATACATTATTTATTCTTCTTTGAAAAAATTGAATTAAAAGTAGATATACGAAAAGAATTGGTTTCTCTTTAAAATATATTTGTTCCTTTCTTTGCGCATGTCTCGCGCTGAGAATAACATATCGCCAAACATTTTGACTAAAATATCTTGATAATGGGTACTCCATTGGTTTTAATTACTTTTTTGTTGTTTTGGGAACAGACTTTGGTAGGCCGGCTGAATTATCCCTAGTACCTAGATGCGGCCCTGTATTTAATATATGAATATGTGAATACTATACTATAAATGTATTGAATTCTAGGTATCCTTGTTACAAAGCCAATCTTTAATCTAATTGTTGCGGATTCGAATATCGGCTTATAAAGAATCTAGGTTAATATATAAATCTATATAAATATGTAAATCAACTTAAAATATTCTGCACAATACGAGAATTCGCTAACTTTGATTATCGACCCAAAATATTATTAAATTTGCGAAGGCTTTGACTGGCTAAACATCTGTGTTTACTTATCTAGGATCAATAAACTATTTTTGTATCGCTATTTGAACATTTATCGTTTTTATAACGTCTTGATGATTAAAAGATATCTTATTTCTTAAATCCTTAATTCGTATTTCTTATTATCATATTATTAATAATGATATTAAACTCCACTGCTAAAAGTTTGGTTACTATATTATATTATTCCACGTTGTAGAGATTATTTTACCAAAACTGATTACACCTAAATTAGTTATATAATTTTATTTCATTTATTGAAAAAATATTATTACAGATAAAAAAGGACCGTTTTTTCCATTAAAAAAATAGCACTCTTAATGTTAGCAAAGCATTTTTATTTTTATTAGATTCGTTTATTATGATAGAATGCAAGCACATTTTAAAAAACCGCTTTGCTAATGTTTAAAAATACAAAACAACAATTAAGCAAATCCTACCATTTTCTGTACTTTTGTTATTATATGTGCATTATTTTTTGTCTTCTATTATCTTGCATATGCTTTCTTCTGATTGTTTATATTTTCTTCTACTAATTTATTTAATCTCTGTTTTTTCTTTCCTTTGTTATTGATCTATTTTGTACTATACATCTTTTAACTGAGTTTTTTGTAAATTAATTGTTCTTACGTGTGGACAATCTGTAAAAACCCAGTAGAATAAATAAACTTGGAGTGTATTGTCACTAAATGAAGAATAATGTGTATAATAGTACTTCATGCACTGATCGACTAATTCTCGATACAACTATTGCTATACAAAAATACCGAAACCCTTTTTCAGCCCGCGACATATGTGTCAATAAATAAAAGGTAATTCTAGCTACAGTTTTATGTATTTCGATAGTTTTATGGTAATAGTAGCCAGTGTTTAAGCTTTTTCAAGCACCTTTGCGGTGATATTTTACAAAAAATGGCGCTATATAAATTAGGCAAGTATTATTATTTTTTTATCAAATTGCACTATTTAAATGACAATAAAGCACGATGAAGAAGAGTAAAACATTTTACAAATCATAATGCTGTGAAAGGGAGATTAGCGCATTTACTCTTTAATAAATTTGCTTTAAATAGATACACAATGTATTTTTATTGATATGCTAAATAATAAAAAAAAATATTTTTCTATGTATGTAGATATAAACATTATGTAACTTATTATGACCTCTGTAAGTAGTAACATACATTGATTCATAAAATAATATGTTATAAAAAAAGTTTTCTATAAAAAAGCTAAGATTGAGAAGTCCCTCGCTGCCTTACACGTTTGTGTCTATTACTGTACCTACTCGTACATGGTATCATCCAGTGAAGTTGGACAGATAAGTGTGGTTTCTGGGTCTGGCGATAAGGTTGTGTAAGTGCAGGCGGGAGCGAGGATATCTGTAGATAAGGCTCCACCGGAAGAAGGGGGCTGCAGAGCCTCCGCAACGTCGTTACCTCACAGCTACCTTACCTGGTACCTGGTACCTGCTACCTGCTACCTACTGCTTGCTGGCTCAGTCGTGCGAACCACAAACAACCTCATTAGTTAGCCCCACATACCACCGACAATACACTGAACTGACTTTTATATTTATCAATTATGATATTGCTATCTTTGATCATCTTTATCTGGCTTTTTATTTATTAATAATTTCATTAGACAACTTATTTAAAAAGCTTTAAATAAGTTGACTAAGGCATGTAGTAGGTAGGTACCTACATAAACCCACATTAAAATTATATGAACAATGACGTTTGGCAATTTTCCGCAATTAATATTTGATATTACCTGGCCAATTTTAATAAAGCCATTATTGTGAAATATCACCTTAAAGGCGCCCTTAAAAGCTAGTACTAACTTTAAATTTGAATTCAATTCGTCAATTCAGTACAATTTTCAAAATAAATTATTTATTATTTTTAAAACATTACAAAAATGTATATTTCAAAGCGGTGAAAAATATAATGAGTAAAGGCGTATTACAATTTTTACAATATTATTTAGAAATATGAATTAGAATGAATATTAAGTAAAGATGAACAATTAAAAAAACAATTGTAAAATTAACATAATATTTCCTAATAATGCTTGTCGTTTGAACGAAGCTTCATCTATGCAAGTTGGTCCTGCAGGCCAGGAGATAAAACAATCGTGTTAGGTACCTTAAAAATACTACCTAAATATACTTAACTAGGCTTTATAAAATAAACGAAAATGGTAAGTAATGAGTGTTTTAATTACTAACAGATTTCGTGGACGAAAAAAAAATATTTTATAAGATAAATTGTCAAAATGAATAAACAAAGACAAATAAATACAAATTTGTCCAACTTTGTTAGCTCTGAAAGTAAGGTTAACCTCCATTATCTATTTATTTATTTAGAAACGTTTTGAGTGTTGCGCTAGTTTTTTATTTGTCTTATTATAGTTCGTGTGGTTTAATCCGAGATTCCAAAGCGCGATTTGGGCCATTTGTGAAACATCATCTCAAGAGATAGAAAAATAACTTTAAAACAAACCTTTAATTCCCACGCATAGATACTTGTCAAGGTAGCTTCTCACATATAAGTGAACGCAGTTCGTAAGTTAGTGATATCTAATACCTAAATATAATAGATTTTTTATGAAAAACAATACTTATATTTAAATAGATTTTTTGTGACAGCTGCTTCGGATAAAAAAAAATTAAACTGATTTCGGATCAAACTGTGATAATGGCCTTAAACGCCGAAACAGCTGTCGCTAAAAATAAAACTAAAACTAGCAAAACTCAATACTAAATTTATTTAATTGAATTATAAAAACAAAAAAATTGAGTTCTACAGATTGAACACAAAAACTAATAAATAATGCTTATCCAGTTTCTACTTCAGAAAAGTAGGTAGTATATTGCTAGGCTACCGTTTGTATTTTTTTATTAAGGATTGAAAATTCAAAATAAATTCAAGTTTTTTTTGATACATTTTCATTTTTTTCTTTCATTCTTAGTGCATACAAACGATGTTTGTACAAAAAAGGTTTTTAAGTGGGTACCTAAACTAATAATTCGTCATTCTTATTTGATTTCAATGTGCTTTAGATTAGTTTTTTTTAAATTTCGGCAAGGTAGGTAAAATTAAAAAAAAAAATGATTATTGCTGTTATAATATGTTGGCCATGAGAGGAAGTGTTACCAACCTAGGAAACAAAAAAAGGCGAGATGGACGGTACCCGTATAACTTTAAAAATACAATTTAAAATATTATGTAAATATATTAAACTCTGTGTGAATATTTAAAATGAGCGCTCAAAAAGCGTGAAAAATCTCGGCCAATATTAAATACATAATTTCGTGGCCTTTTTATTTGGCATTGTCTAATTGTTTTAGCATAATGAGAGAACACGAAGGCCAGTGAATAGGAAACATCAGTTGAATCAGCTCAAGGCTATTTTCCTAATTGGAAGATTAAGCAATGGCGATGGAGGATTCAACGAGGTGCCACTCAACGAGATATTCATCCCCACGTGAGTATAATGCTTTTACAGATCTTATCGGCTTGTTAATTTATTTAAGCGAGCTGATTATTATATTCCCAATATTCAGACATTTTACGGCACCTCAGATATGACGTGGTTGAGTACCCGACAGTGACATGGATTTTTAAAGTTTGTTTCATAATTTTGTAAGGAAAACATTGAAAAGAATAACTTACAACGCGGAAGAAAAGTTTACTAATAATTTAAATTCATACATAAGGTATGAATATGGTGGTTGTAGGTACCACCCCGTCTAGAAGCACCCCTATACTGTATTTCATGGACTTAGAACACCTGTTTTGAGGAAGAGAAGGAAATTGAATTTCTGTGAGTAAAATTAATCCAGAAAATCGAATAAAAACAACTGCTTCTGCTACCTACATTCATAATAATAATAATTGGCGCCATTTTCGTGAAAGAAATATCACCTAAAGGGCGTTTTACAACATAATTTACATAACCTACAACTTAATCATTAAGACCAATGTATAACTATATTTACCTTATATATTTTTATTTACCTAGATCTAACTAAAATATGATTCTGTATCCCTCGTACCTACTAAGGCGTGTGTTTTTGTGATTTTTAGAACATGTTTTCGGTTTGTATAATATATAGAATAAAAGTTATTATTTTTCCAAAATTTTTTTCAGAAAATATATAAAAGGGTAGATAATTTCCTCTCGGAAACAGAAAATGCATACAAAAGTCACTAATATCATTTCGGGTTTGAAAATGCTACAGAAAATTAATCAGTTAGTAGTTGAGTGGAAAATCGCATCGGATTTCCACCTGAGCGTCGTGGGTTCGATTCCTCGGCCAGCTAACTCCTCCATCATTGCACAAGCACAATTTTCCGCTTATTATGATAGGAGAGAGAGTTTAAAAAATATTTTCAGATTATTTGTAGCCCGGGAATGTTTGTCTTTCTTTAAAAAAAATAGAAAAAGACTTTTGTTCTAGAAAATTGCAAATTCCTAACTGGCATGCTCTATTTATTCAAATAATAATTAATAATATAGATAAATTCAAATATGGTGGAGGATTAACATTGACTAAAAATTTCTTCGTGGGTACGTAAGAGAGTGAACTTTTCAAATTTGGAACTGGTGTTAATTAAAATTATCAAATTTAAAAAATAACCTATAATGTAATTAAGCAGACATTATCTAAATTTAAAATGGATGGATTGAAGCGACTATTTTTTTCTTTGAAATTCAAGTTTCTTCCCGTTACTTTTCACGTGTTACAAATAATAATATTTGTAAAATTTGTATAACGCCGTTTTTGTGAAAAATTACCTCAAGGGCCCTGTACAAATCTTAATTTCTACTCAATATTAATTCTTAGTTTATATAAATATACAGCAACATACTTACCTGGCAGGTTACAAACAACTAATTAATAGCTAATAATTACGAAGATAAATTTAAATGTTTAATGAAACCAAATCATTGTTTTTTTTATACATATAGTCAATTGATTAAAGTAAATCACATAAAGCATGTTTCATAAACCGCCATTGATTTCAAAAATTAAAAAATGTAGTTTACCCATGTACAAATATATTAATTTATCTTTTGACGTGTTTTTAGGGTTATCTCAATGCTTTAAATGTAAATGTACAGTATAAAAGTTTTTAGAATTCTGGCACCTAACGAAAATTACATGAAATATCCTAAACGTATAATCAACTAGTAATTGTAAAGCGCCCCTGGGGTGATAGTTTATCAATATGTTAAAAACAAAATACAATAATTTTAAGTATTAAAAAATATATATATTTTGGTGTTAATATGCATTATTTAAAAATTATCTAAACACAGAATAAGCCCCCCAGTGTGCACTCCGGCATCTAATTAGATCGGTGATTTTAAATTTAAAAAGCGTAAAGGAAACAAAACATTCGTCTTCATTTATTTTTCATCGTCATCATTCCCCGTTTCATTGGCCACTAAATCAGCCGGCACACTACTCCAGCATACCTAGCCTATAGACGGGCTACACCTATACACTAGGCGCTGGGCGCTAGGCGCTAAGCGCTATACACTATCACTGTGCGCTATAAGCTATACGCGCTATGCGGTGGGGAGCTCATTGATTTCTGTGGCATAACGTCATGTCCGCCCACCTCGTTACTGGGGTGACCATGCGGATAATTTTTGTTGGACATTATTTGATAAATATAAATGATTTTATATTTACAAAGCATTATTATTGATAATTGTATCATTTTAATAATTACAATTAAAAATAAATTTAAAAATACCGTAAGAACCATTAATGATACAAACTTTTTTTCAAAAGCATAATTAAATTTGACGCCACTAAAAAAACAATAGTTTTAAATTGCATTTAATGTAACACGTAGATATCTAAGCAAAGGCTGCTGAAAAAAATACTAACATTAAAATTCAAAAATTATTTTTCTAATATTTCTAACTAACCCTTATGTGACTGAAGAAAATTACATCTTTTTGAAATTGATATGATGGTTTCTTTCACAGTATATCATTTGCTGGACCACTTTTATGACGTAATATATTTCAACTCAGTTCAATACTTGGGGAAGTGGATAGGAATTTCACCCAATACCATCCTTTTTGGGGTTTTTAATTAAATAAGTGATTAAAATAATATTAAGGATACAGGTGATGTACTTTGAACACAAAAATATATCATATTTATCATTTAAAATAAAATCAAATGATAAATAAATACGGCCAAGCTTCAAATTCCATTTAAAACACATGAGGGTACCCGGGTACTCTTTCAGTCATCAGAAATTGTAAATTATACTTATGCCTTTTCTGCTAACACACCACCCTCCACATGTATAACGGTTATGTTTAATTGTTCATTTTCACTATAGTGGAGAAGTCAGGAAGTTTCAGTCGGTTAGACTTACTGGAACATTAAAAAAAATGTTGAAAACCAAAAAGGGTATCCTTTCAGTCACATAAAGGTTAAACTGGTTATTTTTAATGATTTCAAGATGTGCCGAGTGTTTCGACGGCCTGGTAATAAACAAAGAATTTACAAAATGATGTTTTATCTATGGATCTGAGTTTTACAATTTACGTTTTATTTCAGTATGTAGCATTGACGTGCCTTCACTAGTTCTCAGGCAAAATATTGAAAAATATTATAAGGTAGTAGCAGTATTTTTTTTCAATAAAATTTGAAAATAAACGTTTTTCACTTTAATGTTTCAAACGAGTAAGATTTCACTGTAACTTTATTTTACCAGAATTAGTACAAATAAATATTTTCTATGTGAATTTATTTACTTGTAACATATTATAATGAATAAAATTATATTTACGTTATTTTAAGTGCAGTACAAACACATATTTTTTGTTTCTTTGAGCAAGAAAAAACTTGTATATGATACAAAAAACATTAATAGTTTATTAGTTTGCAGTTTTTACGAATAACCGATTTTTAGTCGTGATAAGTCAATATTTGTAAGTTTCTGGTTGTACTTTTTTCAATCATAAGTTATTTGTTAAAGGTGGGTATGATACAAGATGATTTAAATTTAAATTATGACGTTTCATTATTGTTAAACGCCTCTGATATTATTTTTCATTTTCAGATTTTTTAAAAATATTTAAGGGATAATGAACTATTGTGCTTATAAAGAATTAAAAATAAATTTAAATTTCTGATATTTTTTAATTACCCACGTGTAATATTTCACAAAATCAATATTTTGTACGAAATACATATAAAAAGAGTGAAATTAAAAGATATTCGTAAGCCTTTTAAAACCTTCAAGGTTTATAACGAAGCTATCAATAGCCCCAGAGAAGTTATTTAGTAGCATCATACCCAGTACCATACTGTACTGAGCCAGCAGATTACGGTATCGCTTTTAGCAGTATTTGTTTGATACTTGGAGAAACAATGTATGGAGAAAGAGCTAATTATTTTTACCCAACCGATACAAAATTGCGATAAATCACCTTCTCCTCGTACACCATGAGAGAGAAAGAGACAACAAATATAATACTCCGCTTCTACGTACTGTCACAATGATCTTGGGCTCCTGGGTCACCGCGGGACTTCACCCACATTTTTTTATTATGTCACCAAACTTGACACAACTAAATGGTTTTGTAGGTTAGGTGCTATTTTTTTTTGGTTGATATCAATACTGTGCAAAAGTGGTTATACGAATAAACAAAAACATTATGTCAATATGTGATATGAATGGATGTATAAATACTCTAGCCTTGGTATTAGCCACGCCCAGGTCTGCCGAGTCAGGTAAAAATCATCAAAAACTGACTACACTGTCTTGGATTGATACCACTCTATATACTCTAAGGTTTGATACTAACAAGTTATAGCATTTCAAAAATTACGGAGTATGTATCCAATTTTAAACAATTTTAAACTCTCTTACTGCAAGGGCCCTACTCCTCGACTGGAGACCCGAAACTTGGTTGTTTGTCTCTAATAGTAAATCTACACGATAAATAGAAAACGCAAACTTTGTTTAAATAATTTGTTCTAATATTTCTACGTATTTGGTATGATGGTTTGGAACAAATACAACAGAAGCGTACTCTAATTCAAAATATATATATTTTTATTTCTCCGTTGAATTTCAGAGCATGGTCACAGCGCTAGAGTGAAGAGGTGAGCGATACAATCCTCACCGGAGGTTCGCATGTGTTAGAACGAGACCTCAGAGGATTGGCGCCTCCAATGCTGTCCCTCCCTCGCGCCAACATGGCCTCCCTCGCGATTGGCTACAGATACGGCTGTCACGCCCTCCGCGGTTTTTCCGATCACCGATTGGCCGACCGATCTCGCTGAATAAAGCCACAGGTTACCCGACTGAAACTGAAGAAAGATTGATTTACAGTATAAATTGTTTTATAAACATAGAAATTGCTTACAAACCATAGAAAACATTACGCAATCTGCAAATAGTTTTAAGCATAAATTGTAGTTGAATATACTTAACCTGCCTGTGTTCGTTATTTTCTCATTTAAAATAGTGTTCTAGAGTATTTTAATAATGAACAGGTGAACGTCCACCTTTCCCAATCTACCATTTGTCTGTCTCATTCCCGTCACTATTTCCTTCGCAATTACCCGATTTGATCGCTCAGCTGTCAATCGAAAGGGTTAATTACAAATACCGCAGCGGGTACAAACTTACTGTTATTCCGACGAGAAGTAATTCTTGGTGTGAATATACATTTTCAGTTTTAATGGAAACCCCTTTCTCAAAAGCTATTGAAGATGGTCGTATAAATTTTACTATGCACTTTGTCAATCTTTAATCGAATATGGTATTATAGCCTGGGGTGGGGCTACCGCTGATGCCATTAATCCTATCTTAAAAGCTCAAAAATTAATTATAAAAATTATTCTAAAACTACTCGGATGAAATCTTTGAGAAAAATTTGTGTTTTAGATATTAGGCAACTTTATGCCAAAAACATACTAGCATATCTCTTTAAACAAAGAAGTCAATTTGAAAATTGTCCAAACCGCTCGCGATACGAGATCGAAAGGGCATAATCTCTTACTTATCCCTTTCGCTAAAACAACATTTGGCCAAAGAAACTTTAGATACTTTGCAACAAAACTAAATAATGTACTTCCACTGGCCATTAGACAGAACGCAAATTATGTAAAATATAAATTAGACACCAAGATTTGGATCTCCAGCCTAGGAAGATCAAACATTAATGATTTATTTTTAAAATAAAACTTGTTGTGAACTAATAAATTTATTATGATGGTTTAATATTACATTGTTGTTGTAAAATTGTAACTTTATATTTTTGTTTCTATTTTTAAAATGTTGTGTAGACTGCTAACTGTAAACTGCGCCTGCTCTCAACACAGGAATTCCTAGCGAGACAGGCACTGAACTACCACCTTTATGTTGTAATTTTTGAAAAGAATAAATAAAAAAAATAAAAATAAATGATTTTTATCTTTTACAATCACAGTGCAAATGCAACATGATCACAATCTATTTTTGCAATTGACTTGTACCGTTTTTTTTCTTTTTAAACACTATACAATCTAGAATAATATGTGAGCTTTGGTTCCGATTCGTGATACTCATCTTAATACCTATTAACCAGCTGCATATAATTAATACCGATAGATTTTAATTTGAGCTCCCGCGCTACTGCAGCGCTTCGACGATATCGTCAAAGGCCACGTCCGTAGCTTTGCCCTCTCCCAAGGTCACGGATCGCTTACCTCAAGGAAAGACTTGAATGGGTAAAGTAGTATCTATCCAAGGCAGTGAAGTCAGTTTTTGACTTGTTTTTTTATGATTTTAACCTGACTCCGGCGCACCTGGGCGTGGCTAAGACTAAGGCTACGGTATTTTTACATCCATTCATATCACATATCGACATTATGTTTTTTTTTATTCGTATTGCCACTTTTTCACAGTATTTTTATCAACAAAAATATAGCATACAAAAAACCGTTTAGTTGTGTCAGTTTATTTTTGGGCGGATCCCGCCGTGAACAAAATATGCAAATCACCTTTAGATATGCAAATTTTAACCGAATCCTTTACTGTATGACAAATTCAGAAAGTCCATTCTTTTAATTTCGTCCCCATGCCCTAAATCGGAAAAAAAAAATTATATATAATTTAATAATTACATAATAATCATAATTTTAAGTTCATAATTGTGTCTATCTGATGGGACCTGCCAGGTAAGTATGTTCCTGTATATTTTCTTATTTAAACTAAATTAATATATAACGATAGAAAGTAAGATCTGTACAGCGCCCTTGAGGTGATTTTTCACAAAAACGGCACTATACAAATCGTCCAAATATTATTATTATTATTATTAAGATCATCCTTACGGTATATGGAAGCGGTCTATGAAATTTGTCGTCTCTTTCTCTCTTATGGTGTACGACGTAAAAACCCGGAGAAAGTGATTTATCGCAAGTTTGTGTAGGTTGGGTAAAAATAATTAGCTCTCCCTCCATATCTAATCCTCCATATATTGTTACTTCAATCTTAAATGTGACAACACGGAGGCTCAATTGACAAGGAATGGCAGTGTTGGCAGAACATGAATAAAATAAAACATATCTATTATATCCAGAGAGGCATAACTCTTGAGTTCAAAATAAGTCTACACTCCATCGAATGTAGAGTCAATGTAGTGCCTGTTTCTTGATATTTTTTACTGCAGTTGGAAGTAAAAGAAACAAGCAATAATCGATATCTTCTCTTTTAGATGTTTACTATAAAAAATAAGAATAAAACTCCTTTATCTTGATCACATCGATAAGAGCAATATTAACAATGAATTGGAAGACTGCTTGGAGGTAAACCCATCCTCGTAAATGCCTTCAAAACCTACGTGGACTATGTTTTTTTTTTTTTACATGAATACCGCACAAGAGTCTCAACTGCTCCCAACCGTCTAGAGCCAGTGAGACTATGGCATCCCCAAATTGGGTATGTTGTGAGGCTGAAGGTAGTGGGGAGGGAAGGAGATCGGCTATTCAGATCTGGTCACCAAACACGGCTTAAGCCATTTCAAGCAACGTTTCGATTCTGAATGGTGGTCTTTCACCAGGGCGATACTTAGAGTATACTTGTTATTATTTTTTATATGAATTAAATGTGTTATGACACATATTAATTAAATAAAGCTTATTTTTGAACCCGCGACTCTTACCACTCGACCATGGAGGCCGTCGAGTGGTAAGTACAGTTCCACGTAGGTTTTGTATGTTCCGGCCTGCAGCCTGCAGCCTACAGAGTGAAAATAACCCTGATGAAAAGCAACCTCCAATAAAATAGAAGAATACGATGTTTTAAATTGTAATTTGATAATTATGCTTTTAATGTTTGCATCTAAATCGGAAAAAATAAATAAAATAAACAATAAAAATCATAATTACAATGTTAAGTTAATATGTGTGTCTAGGTGGGACCTGCCAGGTTAGTACGTTCCTGTATATTTCCTTATTTAAACTAGGAATTAATATCTAATAATAGGAAATAAGATCTATAGAGCGTCCTTGAGGTGATTTTTCACAAAATCGGCGTTATAAAAATCATCCAAATATTATTAATATTATTATTGTTGTTGTAAATCCATAAATTAAAAAAGGCAGTTGACCCAACACGGTTCGAAATTGACTCTAGGCAAATTAGCAATTAAAATATATTTAAAGAAATGAAAAAATAACTGTGTATAAGACCACGGATATTATTTTATTTTTTATGACCGACCGGTTTCGCTTAGCCTAAGCATCATCAGGGTACAAAATATGAAGTGTGCGGTTATACATACAAAATATAAAATAAAATAACAGAACAATGAGAAAACAATAGAATAACATTTCATATAAAAAAGTTGTCCCTCTGTATTTATATATAACTACACACTTTGTATTTTTTTAGTTTAATTTTGTACCCGGATGATGCTTAGGGTAAGCAAAACCGGTCGGTCATAAAAAAATAAAAAATATTTTACAAATATATTTTTTAATTTCTATGTCAAACCACAAAGTGATTACTTTCTACTTAAATATTAAATATATTTAACTGTAAATATTTTATAAATAAATAACACACCCCCATACACACAAGCACAGCTTTTTTATGAGGGTACATCTTTATAATTAAAATTTAGATTAAGAAAAAATTGAATATTAATATAACACCTTACATTATAATGTATTATTTAAAAAAATAAAAAAAATATCGCAATAAATAAATAATTTTTTTTTAAAAAATTATATATATACACATATCTACACTTGGTAGTGCCATAAAAATTCTGGAAATTCTTTTTAGTAAGAAAAGACGAGAACAAAATAATCACCCGAAAATAAATAATATCACAATAGATTTTTTCAGGCCCATCCTCCATCTTTCCTCAAACCGATAAATTTAAAAATGATCTGTTTTCGTTTGTGGAAATGATCCTAGGATATTTGTGACGAATTTGAAACATCGTGTCCGCGGTGTTTTTGTGTCGAGGATATCTCTAATTGGCCAGTGGGTTAATTTATTACGGTCTGCCGAGACAAGGTTCTCTCCTGGAGTACAGGGCGGTTAGAAACTTCCTTTCGCCACTTTTGATAAGTTTTTAACTTTATGTTTTTTAAGTTTGTTCCGAATAACCTGAAAATATTTGACATCCTCCTACTAAACGAAGACGTATTTAAGGTTGATTCACACCAACGTCCGGTTCCGCTCAGTGCCGATATTGTTCCGCAAGAAAACTTATTGATATGGTATGTTCATTAATCAAGGAGTATGTGCCAAGACGAATTTGTCTTGGCAAATACTCTAATAATTAATAATTAATAAAAATATTATTTAGTGATAAAAAAATGGTTTAAAAAAAAAAAATCTGCGTTTTAAGTATTTTTACACTTCAAAATAATTATTTAACTAAATAAGTAGTTAAATATCACAAGGGTGGGCAGAAGGATATACTGCCACACAAATTTGTCTTGGCACATACTCCTTGATTGATATTCATACCATATCAATAAATTTTCTTGCGGAACAATATCGGCACTGAGCGGAACCGGACGTTGGTGTGAATCAGCCTTTAATGGGTTGAACTCGTGACGCCTGGCTGGGAAACCGATGCCTTGGACCGCTCGACCAACTAACTAATAAGGCGTTTCTACAGAACCCTTTCTGTGAAGTATCACATAAGTAAAATAGGTCAAAGCAGGAAAAAAATTATAAATTTGTATGGACACGAAACTAATTAACCATCACTTCGTTTCTCCGCAGGGATAGGCAGAGAGGACGGACAGCATTAAAACTCTATCTTGGCACACAATCCTTGCTTCATTCATATTTATACATAGTCTCATACATACTCTTCTGTTATTCTGACCCTTCGCATGGCCCGAATCAAGTATTTGGTTCACTTGATCGTGTCGTGTCTTTTTCGGGCGTCCCCGACTTCTTCTTCCATTCCATTTACGTCTTATCATATATTATTTTCACACTCCTTTCTTCGCTCATTCGCTCTACATGCCCAAACCATCCAAGCGTCCCATTCATGATCACATTCATTACTTTTACGCACATAGGCCTCAAGGATCTCATTTCTACAGCATTCAGACGAATTCAGAAAGTCCATTTTTTAATTTCGCTCCATGCCCTAAATCGAAAAAAATAAATAAAACAAAAATAAATAAATAAAAATCATAATTTTAATTTTAAGTCAATAAGTGTGTCTATCTGATAGGACCTGCCAGGTAAGTATGTTCCTGTATATTTTCTTATTTAAACTAGGAATTAATATGTAATAATAGAAAATAAGATCTGTACTCGTACAGCGCCCTTGAGGTGATTTTTAACAAAAACGGCGCTATACAAATCATCCAAATATTATTATTATTATTTAGTCTACTTTCATCTTTCCTCTGCCAGTTCCATGCCTCACTGTCATACCACAGCGCCCTTATTATTATCGAAATAGCATTATCAGGGTTGGTATGAGTACTTCAACGTGAACTGCTAGCTTCGATTCTTTGGACAATTTGGGATATGTTAATATTTTATATTTCAATGATGCATTTTTAATAGAAGTTTAACCGTCTATTATGCATCAGGTGAATGGATGGAGAATGGAGTAAGTAGTCGCAAATAAGAACTTGTCATAGAAAGTAATGACCAAAGTCAACAACGGAGTTCTGATAGAGTTTGACAAACGAAAGAATGCGGCTAATGGCTGATGTGATGAAAGGTATTTTGATCAGTCGAAAAAAAAACGCTTATCACTTTTGTACGGATTGTCTACTTCCAAAACAGTTTTGGAAAAGCTGTGCAGTAAACGAAAAGCCATCCGCATTATTAAATTTGTTTAGCTCCACCGATCCTTCTGTGTAGATACGTATCCTAAGGCCATTACTGACCGGTTTACGAATCGAAAAATCAAGAAGTTATTCAACAAAGGAACATCTAGATGGCTTGGACGTATAATGTTATTTTATATAAAAAGGTTTTTTTTCGAAAAATCACCTCAAAGGCACTTAAAATAAATACGAATAATTGCTCGTGACTGATTAGAAAGAGACGGGGATATCCTAGGACATATTACGATCAAGTAAATCAAATACATGTATTATTTCAAGAGTTGAAATAAGAGAAAATGTATCCACTAGCGTTGTGACCGCTCCGAAAGAACTACTTCTTTTGGCAGCAGTTCCTACTTCCTTCATTGTTCATTGAACAAATACTTCAATTGAAGTTGGTAGTTCATTTTAGCGTTGTGACTGCTCCGTGTGAACTTTTTCATTTTGCGGCAGTTCAAACTTCATTTGTCTACCGACTAGTACTTTTTTTTCGGCGAGGAACCGGTTCCAGTTCTTTTTACTCTCAAATCTCTACTGACTAGTACGTGTTTTTTTCGGCGAGGAACCAGTTCCAGTTCTTTTCGTTTTTAAATCTCTACCAACTAGTACTTTTATTTTGGCGAGGAACTTTTGTCGATTTGCGAGTACTTTTCGAAAAAATATCAAGGATCCGGTTCCAAAAAACTGAACAAATAACCGAATAAATTAAATCTCTTTTTGCGAGTTCAACTTCAATTGAAGTGTTCATTTTAAAGAACTAGCAATTCGTGAAGCATTCACAAAACATTGAAGTTTTTCCCAACGCTAGTACCCACATATGTGAACGAAGCATGGTGTGGGAGTAATGTATGGGTTTAGGTGAATAGTTAGGCACTATCTATTTTCTTACTTTATGAATTTTATTTTCATGTATTTTGCTTCAAAGACACATTCAAGTACCTTTTAGAGTAAAATTTTAAGACTAAATTATGTGAAAGTAGAGATAAAGGGTGGCAGTTTTGAAAAATGTATCGTTCAATCCCCACAACCTACTTATTCTGAGAATTGGTACGACGGTATGCTATTAACTAGAATAAATAACCTAATATTGAACTCCCAATTTTCAGGTAATTTCTTACCACCCCGCTTCTCTATTCTCTCGGGAGATGTAGGCGACGTCAGTCTGGAACGAGGTCCATATCTTATCTCCGGACATCGCAGCCTCCTCGAGGACTAGAAAGAATCGCTAGAGGCATCCCCGAAGACAGATAGACGCGAAACTCTCAAACGGCCGAGTGTTCGCCACGTCAACCATCACAACAAACCGTTATTCAATGCGACACTTCAAAACCTTAAACATTCCTTTAGGATCTGATAAGAGCCTGGAGATAGGTAGTTGGCTAATAAGTAGAAGGAATATTTTTTTTATATCTGGGAAACAGAATGTCATGTCCTTTTATAATATGTAAAATAATTGATATCCTTACACAAGTGTTGACCTTTTTAGTTGTTGTTCAGTTTTGAACATATTTGTAATTAGGAAAAGCATTGACCGAGTCAAAAATGTGGATATTCGGAAAGAATGCAAGGCTGATGTAAGCGTAATGAATATGATTAAGAAAGGGACGCTTAGATGGCTTGGGCATGTAGAGCGAATAAACGAAGAAAGGAGTGTGAAAATAATAAATGATGCGAAAGTGAATGAGCGAAGAAGTCGGGGACGCCCGAAGAAGACATGGCACGATCAAGTCAATCAAATACTTGAATCGGGCCAAAGAGTGTGTGGAAGCAAGGAGTGTGTGCCAAGACAGAGTCGTATGGCCGTCCGTCCTCTCTGCCTACCCTTTCGGAGAAAAGGCGTGATGGTTAGTTAGTTAGGTAAAGTATTCGACATGTATATGAAAATAATGTCACTGTATAAAATGCCTTAATCATTTAATAATAATGTTAGTGTGGGGTTCAAATATGATTAATCCATATCAGCTTCCTCGACTGGGAGTTCTATAATAGATATTGGTACAAAATATCTACAATGGAACAAAGTTTATTTACACTAAGCAGATCGGTTGAAATTTAAAGTGCGAGCAGTCTATTACCGACTTATAAGCAATGCCAATGAAACTTTTCACCCTTATCTGTCTCATGATTAACATTAAAATATATGAAAAATATGTTTTCAATACGAAAACAGCTATTTGTTTTGTTTAATTCGATTTTTCATGATTTTAGAATATTAGTGACTAAATGGTAATTACTAAAAAAAATATCTTGTTTTAACTACTTTGTAAATATATGATGAAATATAAAATGGAATAAAATCGACAATTTGTTTTTTAACGTATTTTTTTTCTTTTTAATTCAATATTACAACCCATTAAAACGTTTTTTATAAGTGTTTTATTTTATATTTCATCATATTTAAAAAGGTAGCTAGAGCAAGATTACATTTTCAATGAACACACTTTCAGATCATAAAAATGGCACCAACATGGAAAATCAAAGAGTTGAACATGTTCACTGCAAATTTTGTTATTATTGAAATATTTTGTAATGGCAAGAACATGTTATCTACAATAATAACATTGAATTGCAGAAATGCATTAAAATACTCAGTTTTATATAAAATTTAGTATGTTAGCTATAACATTCAGGAAATATAGGATTTGTGATGGTACATACGGTTTTTTTAACAAAACGCAAAAGACTTAATATCTCAGAAAGACTCGACAGTTAGTTAACAGGTTCTTGCCGTGGGGTCTTCAATTATTATGCAATTCAAACTTTTTCCATACGTTTTTGATAGTCGTTCAATGCACAGTGACGTTGCCAGCACAATAGAAAACATAATCACCCCTTGATGTGGGTAATTTTCACATTATTTAGGGATTTTTTTATGCGATTTAAGTAAATTTAAATAAGATATTGTAACGCGACAAGACGCCCGGCTCCGAATACTTTCTCGCTCCCGTCTAAAGCACTGTTTCTCTCTAGCAATATTGAGCTGTGTGGATCCAAGGCCAGACTCCGATTGGGCAATCGCTGACGCAATTCTAGGAATTTCATCTACTACTCCCACTACGTGCTGAAAGCCGTTACTCGCCGATATAAAGGAAAACAGCAGAGATCCAGAACAAGTCTCAAGGCCTGATTACTGATTGCGCGTTGTTGAACTCCACTCACTCTTTTGATATAACAAATTAGTTCCATTGCAAATTGTTGCCAACCGTGTGACAACGAAGGGAAAAAAACTGTTATAATATTTATTATCACGGCGCCCCTTCAGAGATGGCGCCTTTGTTTTTTACACAGTTTGAACGTATGGTGGATCCGGCTCTGTTTCTTACCTATTTGCTATCTACTATGCAAACCACACAGCACACAGCTACTTCATTTGAAAGTAAAAATCTCATCCGGTGGCCATTTTATGTGGTTTCAGATAAGGACTTCATAATGTGTATCGTAGGGGAAGGTGGGCTAGTAATTAACATTGGCTGTAATACTTGTATCCTAATGTGTTTGAGTTAGAGGTACCGGTGTTTACTTTAAAATCAGGGCGTTTTCAGATTTGGAGGTGGGGTTGTTTTATCTATATTTATTGTAATTCGACTGGTGTTTTATTTATTCATCGATTCTGAGTACGACAGCTGTTAAGTCATGTTTGTAACGTTCCTCAAACATAATAATCACCATATCCAGGTATGCAGCTTCAATATTAATACATTTTCTAATTTGCGTTTAGCGTACAAATTTTATAATAAGCTACATCATTTATTTATAATAACAGACTATTGTCCAATTACAAAAAATACATAAAACGAAATGGGAAAAAGAGCAACAGAGAAAGAACAGCACATACATAATATTGTAATAAAGCAATCACAAAAATAGGACAAAATATGGCCAAGGTCAAGTCAAAAGTTTTGATAGGGTCGTGGCCGACAAAAAATTGCTTAGACTGATACCAAAAATTTCAAGACCATGGCTTGAGTTAACAAGTCTCGACATTCTGGACAGTGAATAATGATACCGATGATTGAGGAACAGCAATTCATTGTAAATATAAAAATCATATGTAAACAATATACCTCAATGTGTAAACATATATATGCTGAAAAATTATTATCCCGTGAAAAATCACTGCGTGTAACTTGACTGATGAATATTATTAAAAATGTTATTTACTCACGGTATATACGAGCGCACTTGAGGTGATTTTTTTCTAAAAAGTGCTTTATAAATTATCCAAATATGATTATTAATAGTTCCACTTTTAAAAACGGCAAAAGTCATAAAATTATATTAACGCACATTTCAAATATATAATAAAAATAATCGTCTTGTGAAATATATTACTAGTAGGTACTTATTTCAATTTGAAAAAAGATTTTTTTAATAATTTGATTATTTCCTTTACACATTCCGATATCAGTTTCAATGTTTTTTCAATGTCGCGCTTGTACGTACGATATGTACGTACGCACAGTGATTTTTTTTTAAATATGTGGATTATTTTTATAGCGCAGTTTTAGTAAAAAATTATACCAAGAGTGATTTACAGTACCTACTTAATAAATTAATCAAACGAACTAAAAAAACACTTTATATAGGTACTTCCTACTGTGTAGTTGAAATCGGAAGTATTTATTCTTATACCCAAGTAGATACCTGATTGAATTAAATTTAATATTATTAAATTTTCTGCTAAAATAAGTTTTTTTTTATTTTTTGTTTTTTAGTGACAGCTGTTTCGGCGTTTAAGTTGTCAGTTTGACAATGGCCTAAACGCCGAAACAGCTGTCACTAAAAACAAAAAATAAAAAACTTAAAATAGCAGAACTCAATACTAATAATATTAAATTTAATTCAATTGAATTATATAAAAATTAAAATGGAATTCTACAAATTGAACACAAAAACTGTAAAAAAAAATAAATAGATACCTGAAAACTTATAAATATAAGCAGTTGAGACTCTTGTGCGGTATTCATATAAAAAATAAAATAAAAGTGCTGCGGTTGAAATCGATTCTAAAACCAACCTCCCGAACTTCAAATACGTTGACCATTACCCTACGGAAGCAACGTTACTTTTATTTAAATTCTTATATTCTAAATGTCTTCTCCTTCTTAATTCCTGTGATAGTTTCTGAAAAATTTGCCCACACATAGCGTCATAATAAAGATTTGTCTTTATTATTGTTTAAAAGCCTTGGGTGGCATAGAGTTATATCAACGAAATATGATTTTATGTCCCAACTGTGATCGTGTGATTTATGTTAAATAGTAGGTACTTCTCCGTTGGTCTGCTAAATCTTTGTCATATACTTTCTTTGGATTTTGAAGAACTAATAGATAGTAAGCTTTAAGGGTGTGAAAACAATTTCAAACATTTGTTAGTACTGCTTTCATACAAAGTTAAATCAAATACAAAATTTTGTTTTTGATTTAAGGCTAAAATAACCAAACAAAGCAAACGATTTTTTTTTAAATTAAAAAAGTACTGAAAATATCTAGTTCGTTTAACAGCTACTTTAATGATTTTATGTTTTACATTATAAAATATTTTACATTATAGATCACAAAGGAATCGATTTTCATGATTTTACATGCAATTTTGGCAAATATTTTTTGAATTAGATTATTATTATTGAAAATGTAATCTTGCTCTAGCTACCTTTTTAAATATGAATCATGAAAATCGATTCCTTTGTGATCTATAATGTAAAATATTTTATAATGTAAAACATAAAATCATTAAAGTAGCTGTTAAACGAACTAGATATTTTCAGTACTTTTTTAATTTAAAAAAAATCGTTTGCTTTGTTTGGTTATTTTAGCCTTAAATCAAAAACAAAATTTTGTATTTGATTTAACTTTGTATGAAAGCAGTAAATGTTTGAAATTGTTTTCACACCCTTAAAGCTTACTATCTATTAGTTCTTCAAAATCCAAAGAAAGTATATGACAAAGATTTAGCAGACCAACGGAGAAGTACCTACTATTTAACATAAATCACACGATCACAGATGGGACATAAATATCATATTTCGTTGTCTATAACTCTATGCCACCCAAGGCTTTAAACAATAATAAAGACAAATCTTTATTATGACGCTATGTGTGGGCAAATTTTTCAGAAACTATCACAGGAATTAAGAAGGAGAAGACATTTAGAATATAAGAATTTAAATAAAAGTAACGTTGCTTCCGTAGGGTAATGGTCAACGTATTTGAAGTTCGGGAGGTTGGTTTTAGAATCGATTTCAACCGCAGCACTTTTTATTTTATATTTTTTTATATGAATACCGCACAAGAGTCTCTACTGCTCCCAACTGTCTAGAGCCAGTGCGACTATGGCATACCCAAATAGGGTATGTTGTGAGGCTGAAGGTAGTGGGGAGGGGAATGAGATCGGGAAGAGGAAGGTTGGGAAGAAACTAAGAATTAATATTAAGTAGAATTTAAGATTTGTACAGCGCCCTTGAGGTGATTTTTCACAAAAACGGCGCTATACAAATTATCCAAATATTATTATTATTATTATTACCTGGCTATTCAGATCTGGTCACCAAACACGGCTCAGGCCATTTTAAGCAACGTTTAGATTCTGAATGGTGGTCTTTCACCAGGGCGGTAATTAGAGTATCTACCACTCTGGAACGTGCCGCAAATATACTTTTTAATATGTTTGTTCGATTTAATATGTGTTATGACACATATTTATTAAATAAAAGTTATTGGCGCACGCCGGGTTTGAACCCGCGACCTTTGGATTCGTAGTCGAGCGTCTTACCACTCGACCACGGAGGACTTAAATGTCTATAATTGTTATAATTAATAAAATTAATGTTTTTTTTTCTATGAAGAACACCACCCTAATGGTAATTATGTTAATATTAAATTACCTTAAGAAACTAAAAACATTATGAAAAATATACATTAAAAATAATTAAAAATTCAAACTGATAACTTACTTTAACCAAATCGAAACTCGATATAGGTACTTATTTATGAATAACATAATAAAAGTCCACTTGTATGGAGTAACATATTGTCCTCAAATTTCAAAGTCACGTATTTGGAACTTTGTAGGTTAATTCATAACGTATTGGTTTGAAACACGTTAAATATATTTTGTCATTTGTAGGCATACAAATACAATTACAACACACTGACCAAAGAAATTGCGTATAATTTAACACATCATTTGTCATTGATATATGCCTTAATAGTTGATTTAAGGATATTAGTCTATTAGTTATAAATCACCATTTAAAAATTCACGTGTATTTATAAGTTAACTTACTATATATATATACTATATTATACTTACGATTTCAACTACACAGTAGGAGGTACTGCGCTATAAAAATAATCCACATATCAAAATTTAAAAAATCACTGTACGTACGTACATATCGTACGTAAAAGCGCGACATTTAAAAAAATTGAAACTGATATATAGGTAAGTGTTAAGGAAATTATCAAATTATAAAAAAAAATCTTTTCAAATTGAAATAAGTACCTACAAGAAATATATTTCACAAGACAATTATTTTTATTATATATTTAAATGTGCGTCAATATAATGTTGTGACTTTTACCGTTTTTAAAAGTGGAACTATTAATAATCATATTTGGATAATTTATATAGCGCTTTTTTGTGAAAAAATCACCTCAAGTGCGCTAGTATATACGTGGAGTAAGATTTTAATATAAAAATAACATTTTTAATAATATTCATCAGTCAAGTTACACGCAGTGATTTTTCACAGGATAATAATTTTTCAGCATATATATGTTTACATATGATTTTTATATTTACAATGAATTGCTGTTCCTCAATCATCACTCTGCTAATTATGGGTATCATTATCCACTGTCCAGAATGTCGAGACTTGTTAACTCAAGCCATAGTCTTGAAATTTTTGGTACCAGTCTAAACAATTTTTGTCATTCCTTACGACCCTATCAAAACTTTGACTTGACCTTGGCCATATTTTGTCCTATTTTTGTGATTGCTTTATTACAATATTATATATATGCTGTTCTTTCTCTGTTGCTCTTTTTTCCCATTTCGTTTTATGTATTTTTTGTAATTGGACAATAGTCTGTTAGTTTATAAATAAATGATGTAGCTTATTATAAAATTTGTACGCTAAACGCAAATTGGAAAATGTGTTAATATTGAAGCTGCATACCTGGATGTGGTGATTATTATGTTTGAGGAACGTTACAAACATGACTTAACAGCTGTCGTACTCAGAATTGATGAATAAATAAAACACCAGTCGAATTACAATAAATATAGATAAAACAACCCCACCTCCAAATCTGAAAACGCCCTGATTTTAAAGTAAACACCGGTACCTCTAACTCTAACACATTAGGATACAAGTATTACAGCCAATGTTAATTACTAGCCCACCTTCCCTTACGATACACATTATGAAGTCCTTATCTGAAACCACATAAAATGGCCACCGGATGAGATTTTTACTTTCAAATGAAGTAGCTGTGTGCTGTGTGGTTTGCATAGTAGATAGCAAATAGGTAAGAGACAGCGCCGGATCCACCATACGTTCAAACTGTGTAAAAAACAAAGGCGCCATCTCTGAAGGGGCGCCGTGAATATAAATATAATAATAAATTTTTTTCCCTTTGTTGTCACACGTTTGGCGACAATTTGCAATGGAACTAATTTGTTATATTAAAAGAGTGAGTGGAGTTCGGTACAGAGACATAGTATTTATTTTATATTTAAACAAGAATAAATGAAAAGAGACTTGAAAGGGTTTTCCCTTATAACTTTAAAACTTCAAACAATATTTTACAAACAAAACAAACTGAAAGGCCGACGGCGCACAATTCAATCGAACGCTTACAGATATTTCGTACTTAGAACGCAAAGACCACACTGAGGGGGAACAACACGCAATCAGTATCAGGTCTTGAGACTAGGTTCTGGATCTCTCACTAAGTACTCAAAGACCTCACTGAAAGGGAACAACGCGCAATCAGTAATCAGGCCTTGAGACTTGTTCTGGATCTCTGCTGTTTCAAGGACGAGCAGCGCCTTTTATAGGTCGGCGGGTAGCGGCTTTCAGCACGTAGTGGGAGTAGTAGATGAAATTCCTAGAATTGCGTCAGCGATTGCCCAATTGGAGTCTGGCCCTGGATCCACACAGCTCAATATTGCTAGAGAGGGACAGTGCTTTAGACGGGAGCGAAAAAGTATTCGGAGCCGGGCGTCTTGTCGCGTTAAAATATCTTATTTAAATTTACTTAAATCGCATAAAAAAATCCCTAAATCATGTAAAAATTACCGACATCAAGGGGTGATTATGTTTTCTATTGTGCTGGCAACGTCACTGTGCATTGAACGACTATCAAAAACGTTTGGAAAAAGTTTTTGTCACGGATATATTTAACGAATTGCATAATAGTTAAAGACCCCATGGCAAGAACCTGTTAACTAACTCTCGAGTCTTTCTGAGATATTTAGTCTTTTGCGTTTTGTTAAAAAAACCGTATGTACCATCAAAAATCCACTAACTATATTTCGTGAATGTTATAGCTAACATACTAAATTTTATATAAAACTGAGTATTTTAATGCATTTCTGCAATTCAATGTTATTATTGTAGATAACATGTTCTTGCCATTACAAAATATTTCAATAATAACAAAATTTGCAGTGAACATGTTCAACTCTTTGATTTTCCATGTTGGTGCCATTTTCATGATCTGAAAGTGTGTTAATTGGGTAGAGCGTACCAGAATTAGTTTAGTGAGAATACTAACTCATTTTTGTCAGAAATGTTAGTCAACAGGTTCTTGCCACGGGGTCTTCAGTTATTTGGAAGCAAAGTCTGTTTTCTGTGGAGTGTCTTACGTTAAAATCGATGTGATCCGAAGTCTATAACCAATCAGCATGTCTTCCGGCAGTCAAAATGAACCGTTGAATCCCGGTGTCTTTGCGCTCATTCAATTTTGGAACGCGTTTAAAAAGATATTTTTTTGGGGCTTGTTTTCGGAAAATTAAAAAAATAGGTGGGGGAGGGGGCGCAATCGGTACTTACTGCACAGGGCGCTAGATGTCGCGGAACCGGCCCTGCTAAGGGAATGAAAAGTAGGTGTCTGTGCATGTGGCTTGTGGGGTGTGGAGTAGATATGGGCAAAAGATACCAACGTGTCGGGATATCTACTTCGCGTGAGGGAACTAATAAAATGTGGGATTAAATCATTGATGTATATAATTAGATACGACACTAATCGTCCAAATTTGCTCCATTCAAATGTATTCCGTGCAAGTCACAGCTTGATTCACTACTTTAGTCGACTGACAACCGTTGGCGGATCGTGATGTACTATAATTTTGCAAGAACAAACGGAATTTCTTTCCGCGGAAGGTGTATTTTTACTACATCCAAAAAAAATCCAGAATGACTCAATTGGCTATATTATTATAATGAAAATTAAATAATAACTTTGTACAAGACCACAGATTTAATTTTAATTTTTATATTTCCCATAAACTCATAAAATTTCTCATTATTCTTTTATCATGTTCTCAGTTGACGTTTCGTCTCTTTTACTTTATATCATCTATATCTTTCTCTCTGTTATAATTTAAATGTTATTTTTTTGTTTTCTTACTGTTCTATTTATTTTTTTTAAGTTTAATTTTGTACCTTGACGACGCTTAGGCTAAACGAAATCGGTCGGTTATTAAAAATAAAATAAACCTGTGGTATTATAGAAAGTTCTTATTTCATTTTCAATTAATATGTGAAACCACACAAATGATTACTTTCTACGAAAATATATTATTATAAGCTTAAATAAATGTTTACAACACACCAATACATACAACTAAAGTGTAAGTGACCAGGCGGTCATTCGGCGAAGTAAGGTGCCGAACTTGGCCTATCTTTGTCAAAGCTACCATCGCAAGCATGTCTCTGGAAGCGCAGAATGGAACATGATTTAACCAACGTTTCGTACGGATCTGTTCACTCTATTATTTACTTTTATATGTATTAATCAGCATTACAATGTTTATTTATTATAAAAGTAGCCACTAAGGGATGCTCAAATAATATTCTAAGGCTATATATTTGTAACATCATTGGTTATCATATGTGCTTTTTCGAAAAATAATCTCACATTATTTTATTTTCTGGATCATCTAATTTTTTCCGTGCTAGATATGTATCTAAGGAACAATTCTGCATCACATCCAAGCGCCCTGGAGGATATTTTCCCACGAAAACGGCAGAGGAAGGATGAAAGTAGACTGAATGCTGTGGAAATGAGATCTTTAAGACGGATGTGCGGTAAAACCATGTATGACCGTATTACAAATGTGGATATCCGGAAAGAATGCAAGGCTGATATGAGCGTAATGGATAGGATCAAGAAAGGGACGCTCAGATGGTTTTTGAGCGAACGAAAGAAGTGTGAAAAAGAATACATGATGCGAAAGTGAATGGAAGAAGAAGTCGAGGACGCCCGAGAAGATATGGCACGATCAAGTAAATCAAATACTTGAATCGGGTCATGTGAAGAGTCAGAATAACAGAAGAGTATGTGTGAGACGATGTATGAATGTAAATGAAGCAAGAAGTGTGTGCCAAGACAGAGTTGTACCGGCGTGATGGTTAGTTTTAGTTTAAAACGGCGCTTTTTATCCATTTAATTATTAATTTGAAATATTTCCCTTGTTTTTAAACAAAAATATATCATAAATAGAACATATTCACTTTGTTTATAACCACTTTATTATTCAATATTTCAGTTTCGGAAGTACCCTTCCATCATCAGGACAATATTAAATTAACCTGAAATACAAAATGCTGAGTTATATTTAATATTTAGGAAGGAGTACCAAGAATTAAATTGAGGGGATATTTGAATATATAGAGTGGTTTTATTGGAAAAAATATCTAGGATAGGACTATAAGATTTTAAATGAAACCGGTAAACAAAATAAAGTGGTTATCATTTTTTATATTATTCAACTTGAACATTCTCAACCTAATAACATTATGGTGAACGCAATAGTACGTCATATGTCATTCAATATCACATATATTGAGTATTTTTACTTTATGTCTTGGAAAATAAAAATTGGTAAGTTAAATTTCCATTAAAGAGTTTAAAATTTAATTCAAGAAATTCGCAACTTAAAAAAATTCAAATTTGTAACAACAAAAATCATTATATATATTTTATTTGACAATACAGTTTTAAACCTGGCAATAAACAAAACGGATTATTATAAAGTGGTTAATTATCTAGGAATATCAACCTACAAACATTAAAATGTATATTCCTCAATGCCTACAAACCTTTTCAATTTCAATGTAAGGTGTTTTGAAAAATGAGTTATAAATGCTTTTTTATATTGACTATATTTAAAGGTTTATTTTATACGGCGATGATGCCAAAAGAAATGAATATAGGGTGAATGAACAAAGCAAATTAATATAGCTAGAATATATTACACGATAAGTAAATGGTAGGAAAAGTCGGGGTGTCCGATAAAGACACGGCACGATCACATGTATCAAATATCGATCAAAATTTGACAGATTAGTAGCTGAATGGACAAAAACGCGTCGGATTCCCACCCGGACGTTGTATGTTCAATTCTTCTGATAGCTAAGTCCTCCATCATTGCACAAGTAACATCTTAATATTTGGATAATTTTTATAGCGCCGTTTTTGTGAAAAATCACCTCAAGGGCGCTGCGCATGTTTTGATAGTGGTAGAAGTTTTTGAAATATTGTCCGGTTATTCATAACCCGGGAATGTTTGTTTTCTTTAAAGAAAAGAAAAAAACTTAAGTCGGGTAATGTCAAGAGTCAGAATAATAAAAGAGCATGTATGAATGTAAATGGAGCAAATAGTGTGTGCCAAGACAGAATTGTGTGGTGGTCCATCGTCTCAGCCCCTCCGGGAAAACCACGTGATAGTTTAACGTTTAATGAAAATTATCATCAATAGCGCTCTATATAACTACAGAATAACTTAAAACTAATATGTTATTCAAAATACGTAGTTTAAATACTCAATTCAGCTGTTACCTACTTCAACAAAATATAATTTTTCATAATAATAATAACAGTATCCTTATATAGCGCAATTTTGTGATATTTCACCTTAAGTGCGCTTCATGCTAAATTAATTATCTGATTTTAATTCTGGAAAACAGGTTTTTTATTATTTATTTATTGAACAAGATCTCATAAAAACAGTTGTTCACCAAATACATTAAGAGATGAATGATATGACAAAATATTGTAGATACATGCATAGTATACAAAAAGAAATTAAAAATGTATGTACACCTCACATATAGACAAGGTATTACATATCCTAAGGAGTTATATAAGTATCAACTGAAGTAGTGTGACGCACTATATATGATATAATAACGCAAATAATGTTAATAATAATAATATTTGGACGATTTGTATAGCGCCGTTTTTGTGAAAAATCACCTCAAGGGCGCTGTACAGATCTTACTTTCTATCATTACATATTAATTCCTAGTTTAGATAAGAAAATATACAGGAACATACTTACCTGGCAGGTCCCATCAGATAGACACAATTATTAACTTAAAATTATGATTATTATTTTTTTTTTTTGATTTAGGGCATGGGAGCGAAATTAAAAGAATGGACTTTTTGAATTTGTCATATAGTACAAGAATTTTAAAGAAGTGATTTGTGAAATATCCTACTTATTTGGCGAAAAATAACAAGAAAGACTAAAACACGTCAGGCAGCTGCGAAAGCGCCACGACATATCTAACAGGTTATATGCGCAGGCAAAAAGAAGAACTAACGAACAAATAAAAAATATTGTAATGATGATTGTATTGAATGTTAGCAATGAAAAACAAAAAAAGATACGATATAAGAGAGGTTCATTCTTATACACAAGTTATGAGATAATCGTTGAATTGGCAAGTGTAAAAAGGTGTGTAAAATAACATATACGACTATGTAGATGTGAAAGTAACAGCACCCTTTCAGACAACCCTTACTGCTGAAAGCTATCAATGTTTTGCCGAAATGTATTTACAACAATACCACTAAAATATTCACTAATTTAATTCGCAAGACAAACCCCTGCATACCCAGTGACCTGCCTAATGTAATCACAGCAAGAATCTCCAACAGGTTTTTTTTCCCAATTTACGTGTAATTAGCCAAACCTTCCACAGGATGCGTGTCTCGACAGATAAGGAAGAACGAGCAGCTTTGAAGAAATACCCTCAACGTCCGTGATAATACTTCCTTGGCTGTAAAATTACTTCCGAAATATACGAATAAAGCAGTCAAGTCGCTAGCCATGCGGGCAGATATGATTGATAAAGAAACTCCGTGAGATATTGGCTTAAGTTTTTGTTGTATGACTTGTATGTTGTAGACCATTTCTGTAAATTTGATAATATTGGATCATTCAATATCACATAGCACATGGCTCACACGGAATATTGAATAATAATCATTGTTAATGAAAATGAAATAATAACTTTGTAAAATACCAAAGTTTTTTTTTTTTTTATCGGCGGTTTCGCTTAGCCATGATGCTTAGGCATATCATATATCGTCATCATATTTTGTTTATTCGTATAACCACTTTTTCACAGTATTGTTTTCTACAAAAATATAGCATATAATCTATAAAACCGTTTAGTTGTGTCGGAGTCCCGCGGTGACCCATGAGCCTAAGATCATCGCGACAGTACATAGAAGCGGTGTATTATATTTGTTGTCTCTTTCTCTCTCATGGTGTACGACGTGAAAACCCGGAGAAAGTGATTTATCGCAAGTTTGTATAGGTTGGGTAAAAATAATTAGCTCTCCCTCCATATATTGTTACTTCAAAGTGAAAATAGTATATGACGAGAAAGTTAATGAAAGGAGAAGTCGGGAACGCCCAAGGAAGACATGACACAATCAATTGAATCAAATTCTTGGATCGGGCCATGTCAAGAGTCAGAATAATAGAAGATTATGTGTGAGACGTTGTGTGAATGTGAATGAAGCAAGGAATGTGTGTCAAGGGAAAGAGTTGTGTGGCGGTCAATCCTCTATGCCTACCCCTTCAGGGAAACGGTGCGATGGTAGAATTAGTTAGTGATTAGAAGATGCATGTATTTGTGCCAGAACAAAACATACCACTCTCTAATTACAATTACCAATCATTTTTAAGATATTTATTTTTCCAAAGAAAAACGACAAAAACTATTTTTGTCTCAAATTTTCACAATCAACTCTACCTTCGGCACAATATTTTGTTATCGCACTGTTCACTTTCTACTTCTACTAAGAAGTTTTAAAAGATAATAATTAAATATTTTTAAAAAATACCAATTTGCACAGCATAAGTTATTAGGAAGCCTACTCATTATTTACAAAAGACTGCTCTAAAAAATTATAAGTCTAACACAAACTAGTTCACTTGCATTGCAACATATCTACCCATTATTTAAAATGTAACTAAACACGTATCTGCTATCAAAAAACAAATTAACATAAATAACCTTTACTCGAATCTGAGTCAAGTCAGGTTCGTTCAGTTTTAAAAATAAAAAAAATAACAAAACGGTTTGATTTTTTTCCATCCAACCATATTGCTACATCTATTGACAAGACTTTAAAGCTCTAATTCAGTTTGCCCAGGGCACCGGGCAAGCCGATTCTACGTTATTTATGAGTTTATTTGGGACCCTATAAATCACACCCGGACATAAATCTTTCCTTCCTGAAGAGATGTTATATTGCCTTCATTAAACAAAATCGCTTGTAATTCTTTTACAATATGGTGTTAAATGTTGAACCGTAACTGTTCAACTGAAAATAATTTTTAAATCACGTGGAACCTGGTTTAATAATTTTTGACATATGTTTTTTTCTGACGTGCGTAATTTGTTCGACAAATTGGTTTATTTTTCTGATCCACAATGTTATGTAATTAATGGTATTTTTTGTAACTACACAGAAAACAGTTATAAAATGAACTTTTGAATCAACATATTTCATAGTCGCCGGAAAGACAAAAGGGCTGAAGCGCCATTTCGGAAAATTTACACCAGATCGCTTAAAAGGTTTGTTTTACGATAAAATTCTTCGGTACCTGGCTGGATTTTGAAAACAAAACTTAACCCAAGTAATTTAATGCTCTCACTGAGTGACCTAAAGCGACAAAATGCTAAAAAAAGTCCCAAATTTGCGTCGTTTGAGTCAAGCCTTCTACCAAATGGTAAATATATTTTAGATGGCTGAAGGAGTCACAAAAGTGCATATTTAACTCATGTTTGACCAAAGTGTCGCTTAAACCCTTTTGCTTTTCCAGCGAAGAAATATGGTTTCATGTCACTTTATCACAAATGGGACCTGCCAAATAAGTATGTTCCTATTGAGGTATTTATATATCTGAATGTATGTTCCTTTATATTTTCTCATTTAAACTAGGAATTAATATCAAATAATAGAAAATAAGATCTGTACAGCGCCCTTGAGGTGATTTTTCACAAAAACGGCGCTATACAAATCATCCAAATATTGTTATTATTATTATCGGAACCTTTTTCTCTTATGATTTATTATAACGATCATGATTTTAGATAGTTTAATTTAAATGCATTTTATATATTATTTTTCCCTTGTTGCTTAGTATTATTAGCATAATTAATTTAGTATGAAGCGCACTTGAGGTGAAATATCACAAAACTGCGCTATATACGTTCACTGTTATTATTATTATTTACGATAAGAACAAAAATGTAATTTCTCTAGAAACTGGTTTTAAATTTTCAATGAACTATCGCACCCCCAAACGGAGTATATTGTTACGCTCAAGGGTGTGGAGGAGGGATGAAGATTGGGAAGATGAAGGTTAGGAAATACCTGGTTATTAACTAAAAATTGTTTTAAAAAAAAATTAAAATAATTATTGTTTAAATAAAATTAAAAAAACCTAAAAATTAAAATGGAGTTCTACAAAATAAACCATTTAAAAGCCAACGTTTTGATTCTGAATGCTGGTCTTTCATCGGAGCGATACTGAGAGTATCTACCACTCACCAGTTTTGTACAGCGCCCTTGAGGCGATTTTTCACAAAAACAGCGTTATAAAAATTATCCAAATATTGTTATTATTATTTGTTTGTTTTGGTGATCCTTTTGTATACAACGTAGAATTGTCATAACCCATAGTTATATCAAACAAAAGAGGACAAAATTATGTTTATTAAATAACATAAAATGTTTGCACTTGCCAAATAATTTATAATAACCCAAGGTATATGAAGGGAGTTCAAAAAGTTCGTTGAACCATTGAGTGTATTTGAACTAACATAAAGGCGATGTTCTATAAATTTTAAGATTCATTTTTAAATTCCCACCTTAGTTAGCGTCCTGCCAAAAGTTGAATTCGAAACGTCTATTAGTTTAGTTTAGACGGGAATTTGACTGGGATGCGTTTATTTTTTTACGAAACGAATAAAATCGAAAATTGTGTAGATATTGACCTTTTTTCTTTTACGGAAAGAAGCTTGCCTTTTTTTAAATACGCCCAGTTTGTGCGGTGACATCCCACCTGTCCACATCATAGTGGCAAAATGAACTACTGAATTTAGAAAAGACAGAATAATTATCAAAGATGACCTCCGCAGAAAATGTTCTTAAAAAGGATGATATGGTACTGAGTGAACTATGAGTGAAGGGGTGTGAAAGAAGCAGAGGTTTAAGGCTTATCGACAGAGAGCACACATTTAATTTTAACCATTGAGAATGATTTTATCTGATAATTTAGGCGGGTCAAAAGTTGGTCGAGATGGGTTCCGCGAATGCTGACTATAGAAAAAACGCAAACGACATTAAATTTCAAAGAGCCATAATGAAATGTAGTAAAAAAGTTTTTTGTATCATTTTGTGACCACTGATGACTTACATTCAATAATTCTGAAAAAGCTCGAAGAACAATCCAAACCATGGTCAAAGGGAGGAGATGAACGGATCAAAAATTTAAAGCCTGATTAGTCGACAGGCAAAGAAGATATGAATTATTTTTTTTTGGTAGTTCATTAAGAAGAAAAAAGTATTCATTCGGAAAAGGAAAAATATAATCATCAAAGATAATTAATGTGATCTTTTGGACAAGTTACGAGCTCATTGGCGAAAAAATACCTAGAAGATAACAAAATGCATAAGATGTTCCTTCACGACAATGCTTCAGTTTATTTATCGATACAAACACAGCCTTGAACACATTTGACGATATTCGTTGTTGGGAAGAGATTTCAGGCAAATGAAAATTTGATTTTGAAATAGATATCAATTTTAGAAGAGTTTTATTTTTTATAGTGAATACCGCACAAGAGTCCCAACTGCTCCCAACCGTCTAAAGCCAACGATGCTATGGCATCCCCAAGTAAGGGTATGTTGTGAGGCTGAAGGTAGTAGGGAGGAGAAGGAGAGGCTGGGAAATCGCTCATAAAACCCACATAATTACATTCAAACATCATTAGACGAAATGCACTGATCTTTAAAGAGGTTGTTTTCCATTGAGATTTATATACCTCAATGTTATTTTCAGAAAAAAAAACAAAAAATTACCCCAAGAACTGTCTTTATATTCAGTTGTACTGTTATGGATTATTTTGTACTAAAACACTTAACTTGCACTTTATTTGTATTTATTTCATAGAATGAGGTTTTACAGGGTAATTATCTACACCAGAAGCGTAGTGTTACTCCAACTGATATTAACTGTGTGAGACTAACTAAATCTTCATAATGAACCGTCTCATATAGCGGTAGAATGTCTACAAAATATGTCAATATCAGTTGGGGTAAAGTTTAACATTACATTTATTATTTAAAATACCCAAATAATTACGTAATACATAGTTCATCATAACAATAATAATTAAGGGGTGATAACAAATTTGTGTGGATAATAGAAAGTCGGCCAAATGAGTCCAAAGTGTTATCTCCTGTATGGGTAGGTACATAACAGTACAAAACTTTTGAACTTCTCTCGTATAATACTTTTCTAATTAGTTCTCAAAAAAAAAAAATACATCCATGTTAACTTTAAAATTAGAATATTGATAGGAGTGTATTTATTTATATGTATCGAAGTATTGGGTCGCTTTCAACTTTATCGTCTGTAGAGATAAGTTGGTACCTACCTTTAGCGTATTTTATTTATTGTCCTCTTCCCTAAAAGTGCCGCCGCACCTGCCTTCGGTCACACCCGTGGCTCTCAATCTAACCCACGAAAATTCTATTTAAATTAGGCACCTCGCAGAGGATTCTTTATGTGAGTTATTTTTAATAGTCTGAATGGAACCCAAGACTCCGATACTGGGTGATGTGGTGTCGATTGGAATATAGATATGATATTTTAATAATGGTCATGTAAGATCCAGAGTAACCGTGACCTAAGTCTTAATTTAAAAATCAGAATATTTTGTTCTTATGTTTCTCTATTTTTCTATTCGGTGTGGAAATCTAGACACCAATCGGCTATCGGAAGGTTGAAGGAACCAAAGCGCACACCAGACACTAAGTTCGGAGAGCGTGCTGTAGGAGTGTCAGGTCCTAAAACCTAGAATAGACTACCACATTATCTGAGAATAATAAAATACTTGACAGAGTTCAGAGGTAAACTCAACACTCAGTTTTTCAGAAAATCATATCCATAGCAGAATAACAGAATTGCCCTAATTTACACAGCTAGGCTAACCCGTTGGCATCTAAGCTCAGCAGTATAATAATGTATTTTCATGCAATGGTCCGCGATCTTCAATCCTCAATCTACCGCTAAACAAAAAGTTCGACATTTTTTCTCAGCCCGCGACAAATGTAAATAACTAATACGTTAATATCATTAAGGTAATTTTAGCTATAGCCTTAGGTATAAAGATAGTTTTATGGTAAATTTAGCCATAGCTTTTAAGTTTTGTAAAGCGCCCTTGTGGTGATATTTCACAAAAATGGCGCTGTATAAATTAGCCAAGTATTATTATTATTATTATTTAACCAACCATTGACATGGGGGGTGGAAGCATTTGAAACGTGGATGGAAAGGCACAACCTTAAAGTACCTACCCTGGAGTTATAGGTGAACCAATTTAGTAGTTCTTCGTCGAATGACCAAGAATCGCAAAATTATATCAGTTATATAAAAACAACTTCAATTTCTCGGTAATGTTGCGAGGAACGAAAAATACAAGATTACCCAATAGATAATTTAGGGTAAACTTTATGGAAGACAAAGCAGAGGAAAGCGTGGAAACTTCACGGCTTCATAATCCACGTAACTGGTACGAGTACAGCTCCACAGAGTTGTTCCGGGCTTCAGCCTGCAGGGTTAAATTTTACAAGAAGGATAGTCCACCTCCGATAGGATAGGGTACCTGAAGAAAAAGAAGATATACCAATCCTAAAGATTTTCAGATTTGGATTTTTTTTTTTTTTCAATAACTTTTGGTTTCCTACATTTTTTTAAATTACCTACCTAACTAGGTTATTAGAACCTGTTCCGATGTAGGTTACAGTGAGTACATGTAAATATGGATCACGCAAAAGCAAATTTTATGTACATATAAATATGTGCGTATACATATTCGGATTTAAGATTTTTTTGTTTAAGTTTTAAGAAACATAATAAACATGTGTATAAATAGATATTCTCTTTCCCCTCCCCATGTATCGCCACCCACTTTTTACAAAGGGCATCAGGACTTCTGTGCGGATGTTCACGACAAATGACGGAAAAACATTTTTTTTATTAAGGTCCTAATTGCAATGTGGTTACGTGATATACGCAATGCAAAAATTGGCACATTAAAAAATTGCAATACATTTCATAGGTATCAATATATTTTTTATTTTATAAATTTATCTTCAATATCAAAAACATTGAATTAAAGCTAGTAGTCCACAGTGGAGTGCTTATATCAACCCCGATGTATGACAGTGAGGCATGGAACTGGCAGAGGAAGGATGACAGTAAGCTGAATGCTATAGAAACGAGATCCCTGAGGCGTATGGGTGATAAAACCAAGTAAGTTAAAAATGTGGATATCCGGAAAGAATACAAGGCTAATAATATAAGATTAATGAATAGGATTAATAAAGGGACGCTTAGATGGTTTTGCACTTGTAGAGCGGTTTAAAAAAGGTAAAGAACACCGCGAGTCCCAACTGCTTCCGACCATCTGGAACCAGTGGAACTATGGCATCCCCATTGGGGTATGTTGTGAACCCGAAAGTAGTGGGGAGGGAAAAGAGATGGGAAATAGGAAAATTGTAAGGTATCTGGCTATTCAAATTTAGTCACCAAACAAGGTTAAAACCATTTAAAGCAACGTTTCGATTCTGAGTAATGATCTTTCACTAGGAAGATACGTACTACTACTCTGATGGTACGTGCCGCAAATATACTATATATTATTTTATATGAATTAAATGCGAAATAATACATGGTTGATTGATTAAAAAAATATATGCGAACGCCGGGATTTGAACCCGCGACCTCTGGATTCGTAGTTTAGTGTCTTAACCACTTGACCACAGAGGCCTTTGAGGAATGAACGAAGAAAGAAGTGTATGGAGAATATATGACGTGAAAGTAAATAGAAGAAGAAGTCGAAGACGCCCGAGAAAAACATGGCTGTCGGGTCATGTCAAGAGTCAGAATAAGAGAAGAGTATGTATGAGGCGATGTATGAATGCGAATAAAGCAAGGAGAGTGCGCCAAGACAGAATTGTGTGGCGATGCATCTTTTCTGCCTACCACTGCAGAAATCGGGGTGATGGTTAGTTAGTTAGTTTAAATTGAAATAAAAATATGCCATATCAATCCAGAAATAAAATAGCACACTGATTTGAAGCGAAATTAGTAGTCCACAATGGAGTGCTTATACAAACCCTGATATATGGCAGTGAGGCATGGAACTGGCAGAGGAAGGATGAAAGTAAACTGAATGCTGTGAAAATGAGATCCCTGAGACGTATGTGCGGTAAAACCACGTATGACCGTATTAAAAATGTGGATATCCGGAAAGAATGCAAGGCTGATGTGAGCGTAATGAATAGGATCAAGAAAGGGACGCTTCGGTGGTTTGGGCATGTAGAGCGAATGAACGAAGAAAGGAGTGTGAAAAGAATATATGATGCGAAAGTGAATGGAAGAAGAAGTCGAGGACGCCCGAGAAAGACATAGCACGATCAAGTAAATCAAATACTTGAATCGGGTCATGTGAAGAGTCAGAATAACAGAAGAGTATATATGTGATGATGTATGAATGTAAATGAAGCAAGGAGTGTTTGCCAAGACAGAGTTATATGGCGGTCCGTCCTCTCTGTCTACTCCTGCGGGGAAACGGTGTGATGGTTAGTTAGTTAGTTAGCTAGTCTGATTTAAAGAACGATTTTAATATACTACTAAAAATAATAAGAACTTAAGTATCTATTGATTGAACGTAGGTGGGTACACTTGTTTTATTTTAAACGTAAAATTCATGGGAATGAAAACGACACGCGCTGAAAATATTAACGTTGACAGAGAAAATCGTAGCAGAACTTTCTGAAATAATTTTATGTCGCTGGTGTTCTGCTCACATTTTCAACACACATAAAAATACAAGTAAGAAAAAATATTATAAAACAAAAATTGCCTTCATTTGAAAGTCCTGCAACAGTTAAAAAATGAACCGAATGATTACAACTAAAGCTTTTTACCTACGTAAGTGACAGGGGCAGCGTTTAATATCCCTAGTTAGTGAATGTATATTTTGGTAACGAACCAAAATCGACATTTGATCAACTCATCTCTGCGGGAGTCGGATGCTGACTGTTGACTGTAGCATGACCACAGAAATCTGATAGTAAAAAGTGACAGCTAAATCATCTCCCACTCTACTCTTTACCTACTCAACGCCAGACCCGGATTTGGCTAGAATTACATAAATAATTATCTGTAAATAAACAATACTTCATTTATGCATCTTTCTTTAATGTTTTTCGTTTACATAGATCCGATAAGAGATAATATTATTTGTTCCACTGACTAGGTTTTTTTCAGTTTTTACCTAGAAAGTACACCTTTTATACCATGCCAAAATGTCTTACACAATAAAAAGGAAATCCAGTCCAGTTTTTTTCCAAACAATATTCTCTTTCTTACTTTCATAGTAAAATTAATTTTCAAAGTTTGAATTTTTTAAAGTCTGCAAAATGCTTGATTTTTTTAAAGGCCGGTGCGTGAAGTCACTAAACTCCACATTGTTTCGTTTGAATTGAAATTCGATACGTGTTTTTTTTCTTAAATTTAACCGCTTTTAATTCTAGAAAACGGTGTAAAATGTCAGTCAGTGTAAATCGTCATTATTGTTATTTCATTTTACCGAAGTGTAAAAATACAACAATAACTGCATCAAATAGACAATTAATTCGCGTTCCTGAGCGGCCCGTTCCACATTATTGAGGTTATGATAAATGTCAAATGAAGAATGTACTTTACCGCACTTAATTATATATTATATTGATAATAAAATATAACTAAACACAAGTAATAAGACGATGTACTTAATCATAGTTAAAAAAGATTGGTAGGTTGTCATCTTGGCATCGAATATATCCTATTTTGGTCATATTATTAATGTTTTTATATTTAATAACAATTGTGGAGCTTTAAGTCACCTAGATCTAGTTTCTGTTCCGTCATAACTTCAAAAATAAACCTGTTAATATTTTTTATTTCTGTTTTTTTCTCTTTGTTCTTTTTTATGATTTTAAATGTTATTGTATTGTTTTGTTCTCTTATTTTATTATATATCGTGTTCTCCTTCTGTATGTATATTTAACCGCACACTTTGTGTACTTTAATTTTGTACTCTGATGATGCCTAGGCTAAGCGTAACCGGTCGGTCATAAAAATTAAAATAAAATCTATGGTCTAATACAAAGTTATTATTTAATTTTAGTTAAACTTTTTAATATCCAAACAAAAGCTGACACCTAACATTTATTTACGAAACCTGGACAAAATTTTGTTGTTTGGGGATTCGCGGCGTGAAAAACCAGCCGACCAATCACAGGGCGTTTTAATGTATTGGTTTTTTAATCATTTTTATTTGAATGAAAATCTATTAATTCTATACATAATTAAATTTATGTATTCAGAATCAGCAATTGTTGATAAACATGTTTTTTTTAAGCTTTAATTATTTTTCACTTTGGTTCCTTTTTATAAGCAATTTAGGGATATGTTTACGTTTCCAGTGTACAACGTCTAAATTAGTCTAATATATGAATTCTAGTTAGTAACTATTCGATTTGATTTAGCATTATTATTGTTTCATATTTATTACCTACTGTTTTTATTATGATGATAATAACATTCTTCAAAATAAATCACTCGTTCACTTTATATTAATTAATTTAACTTTCTATTAATTTCTTTCAATTATGTATAAAGTTAATACTTCGTCTAATATTAAGGTTAATGATATAATTTTCGATGTTAAATTAACGATAATAATAATAGTATGAAACTTGTTTTATATATTAAGAGGAACGCACCTGTTTTTGTTTTGAATTTACGGCTAAATACGTTACTTAACTGAATGATGTTTTTCGAACAAACGCATAAAAAATATAAATATTTAAGATGCTGAAAAAAAATATTTATTTTTAAAATAAAAATAAAAATAATTTAGAGGCAACACAGGCAATAATTTGTGAGTTTTTTTTAAATATCCCAACAGCTAACTTGGAAATAAAATTAAATATTAAACGTTTTAAGTGCGTTGGAGCACTTTATTCCATTTTTAACGCAAAATTTAATACATATTCTATGATCCATTTTTTTCAAAAGTAAAAAATCGAAGAGCACACAAAAACGTGACTAACCTTTCCAGTTGTCAAAAACAAACCACTAATCCAAAATGGCTGATAATGCTAACATATGATAAACATATGTGTACCAACATAACAAAAAAAATCTATAGTCGAATGTACACAGCCCGCGAAAATTTAAAATTCACCTTTTCTTTTGAACAGGTTATGTATATGTAAAATAGCAAAAATATTATGTCACTTAAATTTTAGCCTATTTATAATATGCATATGTCTGTAAACTAATTCTCCGTTTAATATCGTGTACCATATGTCCAAATAAAAATATTAATTAACATTTTCTCCTTGTGAATTATTCTGTTATAGAATTTACATTATATGTCCTGTCAATTAATAAACGTACGAATCCGACCCTGCCTGCGTTTACGCCGTTAATGGCAAACCTTTCACCGCAAAAAACCTGATAATAAGCTTATAATAAGTCGGCATTCGGAACACACCCAAATATCGGATGAAAGCGTTATGCCATCGTCAAGTCCAGCGGTGAACGCGAAATGAAAGGGCCTAGAACCATCATTATGTATAATAACAGAACACTTACATAATAACCAACAACAAAATACTTATATAACAAGAAGAGAAATTCAATGACTTCCGACTAAGTTTTAATTTAGCAGTTTCGTTCGTGCGTTATGAGTGTGAGTTATGAAAATGAATCTGTAGAATTTAGTGAGAAAATTTGACCATTCAATTAAACATTACTAAGAGCCTTAGCTATCAAGGAATGTTGTGAGGTTGGAAAAATATCCGAGGAAGGAGGAGAATGAAGAGACAAACGTTGTTAAGATCCTCGCTTTTCAGATCTGGTTACAAAAACCACTTTTTTCTCATAGACTGATATTGTGCTTGGAAATGGTGATTGGGCATGTGTATCTTATGATCGCTATTATGAAATTTGTTCTACTTTCATAATTATGCAAACAAAATATCCTTGCTTGATTTAACTATGATATCTCAATGACTCTCAACAATTGTACTCGTAGGACATATTCAGTTATTATTCATATCCTCCTTTGTGAATATGTTTCATAACTACTTTTCTTTTTTAAATTTATATTTTTTAATGTAAACAAGGGAAACTTTGCCAGCAAATAAAAATAATACAATACGAGGCCTGTTCAAAAGAAAAGGTGAATTTTAAATTTTCGCGGGCTGTGTACATTCGATTATCGATTTTTTTTGTTATGTTGGTACACATATGTTTATCATATGTTAGCATTATCAGCCATTTTGGATTAGTGGTTTGTTTTTGACGACTGGAAAGGTTAGTCACGTTTTTGTGTGTTCTTCAATTTTTTACTTTTGAAAAAAAAATGGATCAAAGAATAATATGTATTAAATGTTGCGTTAAAAATGGAATAAAGTACTCCAACGCACTTAAAATGTTGACTGTGGCATTCGGCGAGTCTCATTTGTCTCAAAAAAGTGTTTATAAGTGGTACAAGCGCTTTACAGAAGGCCGAGAAGATGTTAATGACGATGAGCGTCCTGGAGTTGTGAAAAAACAAATCATGGATTTTATTCTTTGATCCATTTTTTTCAAAAGTAAAAAATCGAAGAACACACAAAAACGTGACTAACCTTTCCAGTTGTCATAAACAAACCACTAATCCAAAATGGCTGATAATGCTATCATATGATAAACATATGTGTACCAACATAACAACAACAAAAAATCAATAATCGAATGTACACAGCCCGCGAAAATTAAAAATTCACCTTTTTTTTTAACAGGCCATGTATATTGAATACAATAAGGGATGGATTATCAATGGTGGGTAGTATAAACTATACTACTTCCGCGAATTTTAATAATTTGAACAGGAACCACGTAAAGCGCTTAGTTGATTTTCCACTAATAGATTTAAGTCATTCTTTACGACTAAACAATGTTTCAGATCGTGTATAATTCACAAACAACTGCGAATAGACGCACACTTGGAGTAAGAATATATATGGAGAGAGATCTAAATATTTGTAGCCAACCTTCACAAATTTACGATAATTCACTTTCTCCGGGTGTTCACGTCGTAAACCGTCAGAGAGAAAGAGACATGACAAGTTGCACATAATATCGCACCAATTTTATGTATGTAACCATGTTTTCCATCTCCCGCGGCTCCGGCGACCTCACCCACTACGTTGTGTTATGCTACATAATTCAACGGTTTTTGAAGTTATATTCTATATTTTTGTTGATAACAATACTGTGAAAAAGTGGTTATACACATAAATAAACATGTGCTATGAATGGATGTAAAAAGGTGTGTTCATGAAAACCCTAGCCACGCCCGAGTCAGTAAAAAATCAACAATCCTGACTACACTATTTCGCAAAGCTATTCCTCTTGGTAAATTATTATTTTGAGGATGCGCATGTTCAGAATTCCATTTCGAGCTGATTATTGAAACGACACACCAGTTGGGAGCCTCTGCCCTAGAGCCCTAGAGCATAATATTTGGTATTTTATCAGTACCACAGTCTTAATAAATAAATACGTAAATCGATTTAGATATGGGAATGAACTGGTCGTATTGACCGGCACGAGTCGGTCGAGTGTTTTTACTAGCGGCCCGCGTACAAATGAGAGGAGTTAAATACCTGCGCGAATACCCAACTACGGTCTTGACTTTCACCAGCATCATCGTCAGGTGCCTTGACCGCAGCCAGCCGGCCGTGGAGAGGGTACTTGACCAGCCACTTGTGATCTGTCGCGTGATAAATAAGTCATGGTATTCAATTATTAACTTGGCTAGTAATAATAGAGTCTTACTCACTGGGATAATAATAATAATATTTGGACGATTTGTATAGCGCCGTTTTTGTGAAAAATCACCTCAAGGGCGCTGTACAGATCTTACTTTCTATCGTTACATATTAATTCCTAGTTTAAATAAGAAAATATACAGGAAAATACTTACCTGGCAGGTCCCTTCAGATAGACACAATTATTAACTTAAAATTATGATTATTATTTTAATTTTTTTTTTATTTAGGGCATGGGAGCGAAATTAAAAGAATGGATTTTTGAATTTGTCATACAGTACAGGAATTTTAAAGAAGTGATTTGTGAAATATCCTACTTATTTGGCGAAAAATAACAAGAAAGACTAAAACACGTCAGGCAGCTGCGAAAGCGCCACGACATATCTAACAGGTTATATGCGCAGGCAAAAAGAAGAACTAACGAACAAATAAAAAATATAGTAATGATGATTGTATTGAATTGACAAAAAAGGCCGCCTCTCTCAGTAAAAAAAACATTTGTTGAAAACATCGCTCGGGTTCGGGAACAGTCGGTCGAGATCGGCACTCCCCCCGCCCCCTGCCGGTTACCGGGCCGGCGGTCGAAGGGACGAAACATGTGGCCAATGGTCATCAAAGCATGTGACGACCATTCTCGGGCTGTGGCACAGCATTTAAAAAACTGATATTTGAAGATTAAAATATTTTCTTAAAAATCGAAATTACGTCAAAACTAGTCACTTTAAATTATTTAGAGTTTATTCACTTAACCTATACACAACAACGGTAATTTTAGTGGAATTTTAAAGAAGTAATTTGTAAAATATCTTACTTATTTGGCGAAAAATAACGAAAAAGACTAAAACACGCCAGGCTGCTCCGAGAGCGCCACGGCATACTTTAATGGTTTAATATAACTCAATGGTTTTACTAATTTGTATAGCGCAGCTTATGTGGAATATCAAGATATTAATAATTATCATAATGCATGACTAATATTTATAGCGTCGTTTATTTATTTTTGATCATGTTTTGAAAAACACAACAAAATCAAAAAATATTACAAAAATCAAAATGTATTGTACACTAAATATCAATACTGTATAAAATGACGATCAAAATTGGAAACCTATGATATAATAACAAAACATTTGTTAAAATTACGAAGTTTTTCGCTCAATCATAATATTAATTACTAACTTAAAATAGTTTTATATGTACTGATTTAGTTTTGGATTGAATTTTCGATTACGAAAATAAAAATCAATGCCTGGAAAATACTGATTAATATTAAAACTATTCCGTAATAAAGAAGACACCATTTAAACAAATGTTGTATTTCTAGTTTGAATCTTCGATTGCATAATAAAAATAAATGCCTCTATCGAGAAAAAATATGATCTTTGGGTACGAATGATTTTCAAAAAATAAATATTTTGTAGAATTTTTTTTAATCCGCAAGGAAAATGGGTGATATGGTATAATGGTTAAGTATTTTAATAATTAAAAATATATTATTTGTATCCTTTTTACAATATTCAATGTACCTACAATATTTAACAAATATGTCTTAACTTAATATGTCTGCTAGATATCAGAATAACATTAAAATCCCAAAATTTAACACTAAGCATTATCGAAATACCTACCTCTACCTAGCAATAACTTACTTTAACAATCTTCCTGTAAAACTAAAAACTATAGATAACATTCATGAATTTCAGCTTAAATTGAAAAATTATATCAAATAACTTTGACAGTCTTTAATAATTCTTATAGTTATTGTAATTTTCTATTTGTTTTTTTTCTTCTTATTCCACAAAATTTGAGCCATCTGTACCAATATTTATTACTATAACTAATTTTCCACAAACACTTTTATTTTTACTTTTATTTTTCTCTGCTGTATTAACTGAACACTATTTTATTATTTTTGCGTAAATTCCCTCACCAAACACAAAAACATTGTTCTTTATGGGGAGGAACAGCTTATATGCTTATTTTGAAATACACTGCAAAAATTGTAACAATTTCCTTAAACATTATTGTAAAAAAAACTTATATTAAATATATTTTTTTTTTAATCCTCCGAAAGACCTCTACCCACTGACAAGAGAATGTGATGTAGAAGGCAATTACTAGGGAGGTGGTAATAAGTTTTATGCATTCGAACGCATATGCACAAATTAAACTCAAATTTAAGAGCCGTAATTAATAAATGAAATTATTTTATTAGAGAAGTGAATGCAGGTATCACTGTTTTTATTATTATTATTATTTAGAATGGAAACAAATAGTAATGCAAACTTATCGGAGACAGTCACTTTTTTTAATACATTTGTAATTTTACCTTTCGATAATCACCTAGCCTTTTTTAAAGTAAATTAAAATCTACAATCATCATCACAACACCCAGACCGGCAGCGACAATATACACCGCGTGTCACGATCATACCGCGAAACTTCAAGGGGTCGTGATAGTTTTGAAAAATCCGTGCATAGTTTTTAAACATTTTTTTTTTAAATATTTTATTTTATTTTATTTTATTTTTGAGATCAACGGTTTACATTTAAATTAGGTAGAATATTACATGGGTAGTGAGAATATGACCATTTATAGGTTTTCCACTTAGGTAGTTATATATAAGTAAGTGAATCTAATTTTTAAAATCAAACAAGAAATTAAGATAAAATTTAAAAGAAATATAAATCTTTTTCTATTATTATTATATCTTACCCTACCTATGCATAATGTACATGTACTTTCCTTATATTGGTCGAAAACATGCTAATAATGTTTTTTTTTATTATTATTTGCCAAGTTACGCACGCTTTTATATTAGGTCGGGCTCGCGTCTGGAAACAAAAAAAACATATCGACTCATATATAAAAAGTTGTTACATATTTAAAGAAAAAAATAGCATGTTTTCCACAGATTTTCAAATCATCGTGATTTCCCCTAAAATTTTGTAATTTTCCCCTAAGTGTGAGCGTGAAATAGAGTGTTTGAAATTAAATAATTGATATTTTGGCGCTGCGGCGAGAATACAGAAACCACTAAGCTACAGAGGTCGTCAGAATGTCAAATCGAGTCATTAAACATCGAGAAGTGCGTGTCGATATACATAAAGATTTAATACAAACCTGCTTCAATTGGAACGTTATATATATTTTATTTAATTTTCGTACTATTTATTTCTTATCATTTTTGTGATTTCCATTTTAAGCGACAGTTTGCTGGTCCGAAGTCGTGTGTGTAAACATGTTAGTACAATGACCTGATATCAGGGGTTAAAAACTATGCATGAATTATTTATTTATATATAACTCTTAATTTGTGTAATACTTAACTTAGTACCTAGTATTAATGTTGGCTTATTGTAAGGTGGAATTCTTTTAAAGCAACTTAGTTTCTAAGTGGGAATTTAAAAAAAATGATAACGTTGATTTCTTCGCATCATTTGAATGTTAACTTATTTTCCACGAAATAATAATAACACTTGGCTAATTTATACAGCACCATTTTTGGGGAAATATCACCTTAAAGGCGCTTTGAAAAACTTTGTAACTATCACTAAATTTATAGTAAAATTCTAAATAGTTAAAATCACCTTATTGATATTTGCATATAAGTTATTTACATCACCGCAGGCTGTGAAAAATCTCGAACTTTTGGTTTGGCAGTAAAGTCGAGTCTTTTATTATTCTCAGATCATATCGTTTCACATATATTTCATAAACAGTCGCAAACTTGATGTAACCAAAGTATTTAAAAATGTTTTCCAGGTAATTTTTTAATCATTTTTTTTCAAATAAGGTGCTACTTTGTCAATTTGTTATGAAAACGAACGCGAGCGTGACAACATAACCTGCCTTCACTTCACCAGCTGGTGCTAGAGATAAAAGCAACAATAAATAGGTCTGACAGGGAGGAGATAGGTAATTTGAAGGTTACGAAGTACCTGGGAATTCAATTCGTTTAAATTGTGATTGAAATAATTCTATAAAACGAGTTTGAAAAAATAATTCACAAAATGGATGATCAAATGCAAAGCATCCGGGATGTGAACCTCTTTCTAGAATCTTTATAGAATTGTCGCTGATGAATTGTCTTAGACATGAACTCAGAATTCGTGAAAATTATTCATATGATGAAATTGAAAGACTTTGATTTAATTTTAATTTTCAAAATTATTAACTGTATAAATGACTCACCTTCTCTGTTGCAACTCACCCAGTTCAACATTCCTTGCCGTAGACTCAGAAACAATGAATTGTTGTTCCTCAATCATCACTCTACTAATCGTGGGTATCATTCTCCACTGTTCAGAATGTCGAGACTTGTTAACTCCAAGCCATGGTCTTGAGATTTTGGTAGCAGTCTAAATGATTTTTGTCATTCTTTACGACTCTACCAAAACTTGGCTTTGATTTGAATGTTCTTTCTCATGTATCATTTGTCCTATATTTATCATTGCTTCATTTGATATTATATATGTGCTGTTCTTTCTCTGTTGCGCTTTTATCCCATTTCGTGTTTCGTATTTTTTTGCAATTGAACCTTAGTCCGTTAGTTTATAACTAAATAAATAAAGCAACAACCGAATAATTATGATATACTGGTGGTAATTCCAGAGCGTTGCGAGGAAAGGTTGGGCCAGTGGACCTACAACAGGCGGAGGGCTACGAATCGGTACAGAACAGGGTCACCTGGAGTTGCCTTTTCGAAGCGATAAAGGTGGAGTAAAATAACGATGTTGTTAAAAAAAACCTACTTTCCTGTTTTTAGAAATTTCCAAAAACACCTTTGAATGTTGAAAGCCGCATTCGTTGGTAATCGTGTACAATTTTTTGTAATAATGAAAAGTTTAGTACCGCTGTGTTGGGAGATGATAACGTTCTCTTCGTGCCAATTAATATTACGCAATGCTATTTTTTTTCGCTCCGAGCACGTTGCGGCCGAAAGTTGGTACCTACCTTCCGTCGCTAAAGAAAGGTGACATTACGTGGCTTGGTTTTTTTCGTTCTTTGCGATCTCGCGCTCTTTCTTCTATGTTGCTCTGACATTTCCTGATCTTCGTAGTTGTTCTCTTCTCTGCTCTTTGCAACTGCAATATTTTTACGATCGCAGTTTATTAATTTATCATGGTGTGTTGATTCAACGAGCGGCGTACTAGATGGTTCTAGATATGTTCCTCTTTATCACGTGTTTGAACGTTGCTTTACTTCGGTGCATTTCATCATTTTCGATTTACCCTTTTTGTGAAAAAAATATAGCAAATCTAATTCCTGGACGGAAACCCTCAGAATATCATAATTATTATTGTTGATTTATTAAGAACAGAAAATATCATTTATGACAAAATAACCAACTAACTAACTGCAGGGCTAACCAGAGAGAATAATAATAATAATAGTAAATAATAATAATAATAATAATAATAATAATAATTTTAAAATAATAATAAGTTTTATTCCGGAAGGTATGCAGGAGTAGTGCAATACAATCCCTTCCATAATTGATATGAATACATTGTAATAATAATAGAAACAAAATAAAAAATGAACAGAAATACATAAGAAATAAATAATAAACGAACATATAAAAATAATAATAATGATGAAAAAAGAAAAAAAATAATAATAATATAAGAATAAAAGTAAGAAAATATTGATGGAGTATATTAGGCCTCATTTCTGCAAAACGCCATCAAGAGGGAGTCCATCCTGGCAGCGTTAAGATTGATTTAATAATTTTCCAATGCGCTTCTATGCTTGAGTTCGGGATCTGACGGGATTCCATGATAAGGTTATTTCTAGAGTTGTCAATCCTTTCCCGCATTCCTGCTACCCTGGTTCTCATAAGGGCTGTACCGTCCTGAACTCACCCCTCGGTGAACATATCGGAAGCACTCCTGCAGTGCCTGGGAAGATTGAACATCATGCGGTAGGCGTTGTTGTACTGGACCCGAAGCCTTTCCATGCTACTCTTCTTAAAATTGGTCCAGAGCTCGCACGTGTATAGGGTAGTACAGAACGCCAGGAAGAGTGTTCTTTTCACCGGTGGACTACAGAGCCGAAATGACAAACTGAGCATGTTTGATTTCACACTGAGTGATCGCCTTAGCCTGTCTATAATGGACCACCATACAACTCTGTCTTGGAACACACTCCTTGCTTCATTCAAATTCACATATCGTCTCGTACATACTCTTCTATTATTCTGACTCTTGAAGTGGCCCGACTTAAGAAGCATTTGATGTTCATCATATATGGCAACCTTTTAAATGCATTTTTTGACTGTACAACTAGAAAGATTTTTCAGTTTTAGGACATTCATATCAGTTATTGGATCCGAAGCTGCGATAACACACCGAGTGTGTTTTGAGCTTCAGATGAATTTGTAAAATAGTGAACTGTTAAACGAAAAACTATACTACTTGATGAAAAGTGTCTCACTCACCGATGTAGTTGAAGTTGAAAGTTTTCGAAGTATTCTTAGACAATTATATTATTAACCAAACGAATACACATGTTTTATTATTCCTAATTCACAACACCACATTTATTTTATATTATTTTGAGGCCATAATAATAAACCGACAAACAAGCGAAAACAAACGACCCAACACGTTTTTTCACATCAAAACTCTTCTATTTGATTGTTAATTGTTTCGAACACGGTGTTGTTGAATAGGGAATTCGATACAGCAAAATGGTTGGATAAGTTAGGGACTTGGGTGAAAAAACATCAAGAAATTAACCTAACAAATTATCACTTTGAAATCCAACATCAGAGATATCAGAAAAATCTTCTGATTCTGCAAAAAATAGCAACATTCTCATGACGTTCATCAACGCATGCTTGTTAAATTTATTTATATATATATTTTTAATTTGATTTTGGAGAGTTGTTTTATGAAATATCACATCTTTATCTCAGCTTTACAGAGCAAGAAAATATATTTTTTTAAATTTAAAGGTGTTAGATCTGTTCTTCGTGGCAGTAACTCTGAGCCCAGAGAAGGCGGGTTCAGTACTCGATATGAGTAAATAATTTTATTTTTGGTTGGTGTAGGTTTTTACCATAGTAGATATTTTTGAACTCCGTTCCAATGTGGCGAGGTAGTATTGAAATTTTGCTTGAAACGGCTTCAGAAACCAGATTTGAAGATCAGATTTATTCCAACCATTATTTTACTCATTTTATTCCATCAGTTCCTTCAGCTTTTAAAATTCCCCAATGCAATAGTTTTTGAGGTCAACGAGATTACCACATTTACACTGGCTCCGGGCAGCTGGGACTCTGATGCTTATTGATTATTGAAGGTATATGTACTTAGGTGGGTAAATTACTTTGGAACAAAATATTTGTGAAATAAACCACAATCAGTGTCCATAAATATATTTCAATACTAGTTACCGGAGAATAATCAAGGGATGTACATGGCCTGTTCAAAAGAAAAGGTGAATTTTGAATTTTCGCGGGCTGTGTACATTCGATTATCGATTTTTTTTGTTATGTTGGTACACAATTATCATCTATTTTGGATTAATGGTTTGTTTTTGACAACTGGAAAGGTTAGTCACGTTTTTGTGTGTTCTTCGATATTTACTTTTGAAAAAAATGGATCAAAGAATAAAATCCATGATTTATTTTTCCACAACTCCAGGACGCTCATCGTCATTAACATCTTCACGGCCTTCTGTAAAGCGCTTGTACCACTTATAAACACTTTTTTGAGACAAAGTAGACTCGCCGAATGCCACAGTCAACATTTTAAGTGCGTTGGAGCACTTTATTTCATTTTAACGCAAAATTTAATACATTTCCTTTGATTCATTTTTTTCAAAAGCAAAAAATCGAAGAACACACAAAAACGTGACCAACCTTTCCAGTTGTCAAAAACAAACCACTAATCCAAAATGATTGATAATGCTAACATATGATAAACATATGTGTACCAACATAACTAAAAAAAATAATAACGATAATCGAATGTACACAGCCCGCAAAAATTCAAAATTCACCTTTTCTTTGGAACAGGCCTCGTATATATTGACTTGCCTAGATTTTTCTTTAGTTGCTTTAATCCACCCATTTCAAATATAGAATGATGTCTGCTAAATACACTAAAGGTAGATACTTTAATAAGTAGGTAGGGATTTGAAAAGTTTCCATTTTAAACTTTATAATTTCAACTAACATCAGTTCCAAAAAGTAGGTACTTGCAAAGGAAATTATTAAAAATATAATTAATGATTGTTATGGTAGCATGCGCTGGTAATTGTTGGTACAAGAATCTGTGGGAAATGCTGCCAAAATTAAACAAATTTAAGTTAATTTAAAAGATCTAAATTTTTTTTTATATTTACCCCAAACTGAAGACTCTTCGGGAAATGATTTTTCTCAGGGCCTATGTCATATTTTGGAATGCTGTTTAGAAGGTTTTTATAGGGGAGAAAAGCGTAAAAATAGGTCTTTCAGAGACACATGTTGTAGAAAGGAGAAAATACAGAAGCCGGAAAATTTATCACAACCGAGCTGTTGAACACAACGAGTTGTAGAAATGACCCGTTTTCACATATGCAAATGACGCGTTTAACGTGTTTCCGACTGTAATAGAAATAATTAATTGAAATACCGGTAAAACAAACGAACAGAAACGTTAACGAAAAACACAAAGTATGGAAACCGAAAGGCAGGACTAGGCTGTTTTATGAAAGGCTGATTGTACATATATGCATGACATAATACTCTCTTAAATTAAAAGTGAAAATATAAGTATGACGATATATAAACATCGTGTGAATGATTAATACTCATGCACGGTTTGGTTAGAGTGCAAATTATGTCATTTGGCTTTTACTAGTAGCAAACAAAGACTGTTGATATAGATAATATGTACACGAGCTGCCGAAGAGGTTTTATGCAATCTTTTTTATACGTAACTCACCCAACTTGCTTTATTATTCTCGGGACAAATATGTATTTCCTGATTAAAAAATGACTGAAAAAACTGTCGATTAAATCTGTAACCAACAGATAGAAATCTGGGTAGTGCAATTAAAAAATATTTATATTTCTTATATGATTCTTCTATTCAACTTTTTTATTAAGAGGCCAGCAAGAAAGGCACCTCATCGGCGTGATTCAATTTATTAATTCCCTTTTTATGATGTAATAATTTGTAATCTTTAATAATTTTCTTGTGATGATATAATAAATACAAAAATGACAACCAAATCGGAAGAAAAATATAACAAATGATATTGATAATTTTCGAATGAGAATGAGATCAATTTAAAATGCTGGTTTCTTATAAGGTCTCGGTGGTTCAATTGGCAGAAGCGTTACTCCCGGATAGAATAGAGGTTCCGAGTTCGAGTCTCGGTCGAGACCGTTATTTTTTCGGTTTCATATTTACGTTGAAAATTATTGAAATTATTTCAATAATTAATATATAAATAACCAGATAATCACGTTGAATGAAAAATACCAGATTGAAAATCCAGGGAAAGGTTTATGGGAAACGAAGTAGAAGAAAACGCCGCACTTGATGGCTTCGATGTCTACGAGTACATGACTGGTACAATCGCAGTTCCGTAGAGTTTTTCCAGGCTGCGGGAATGCAGAGTGAAGGTTATTTTTTTTGTTGTATTTATGTATTTTTGTTTTGTAAAAACCGCAGAGGAGTCCCAACTGCTCTCAACCGCGTGGAACCAGTGGGATTATGACATCCCCAATGTTGGGGGGCTGAAGGTAGTGGGAATGGTAAGGAGATGGGGAAGAGTAAGGTTGATAAGTACCTGGTTATTAAGATCTGGTCACCAAACACGGCTAAAGCTATTTCAAACAACGTTTTGATTCTGAATTTTGGTCTTTCACCAGGGCGATTCTATGAGTATCTACCACTCTAGAACGTGCCGCAAATATACTATATATTATTTTATATGAATCGAATGTAAAAGTTTCACATATTGATTAAATTTTTAAAAATTGCGTACTCCGGGATTTGAACCCGCGACCTCTGGATTCGTACTCAACCGTCTTAACCACTACACCACGGAGGCCGTCTAAATTGCTTTGAATAAATATTTGCCGCAATTAATACTTGAGCCTTCCTTTAGCGAAAGGTGCACACTGCCTCCTGACAGCTTTAGTAACATTCTAGTTAAGGGGGTGTAATTATACCTATATTTTCGATTTAATAAAACATTATTCCGCTGTTTATTGGTAGACCGAATTGGTTTCAACCAATTACGGTTAGCTTCAGACTAGTACATACATTACTTAACACGTTCATTGCTGACACCGCGCGTCGCACGTTGACAGACATGTGACCGGATGCGCACAACGCGCCACGCGCATTGTGCCGCCTATTTGCCATGAACTGATCTAAAACAGACGCATGTGGTTTTGAATCGTTTCACGGTCACAGGAAACCCGTCACTGTTCGTCAGTTTGAATTGATCCGTCATTCATATGGCATTAATATGTACGAATTTTAATAAGCAAGTGTTTATACATTTTTGGGTGTCAGGGGTGGATAACAACGAATTTATGGACATTTTATTGATAAGCGTCGTTATATCATGGTTGTATATACTGTAAAGATTTTTCAATCATGAGACAACTGTAAGGGTTCGTACTGTAGAAACTGAGAACATACAAAACCCTTTTACTTATTTAATCAAACAATTTTTCTGTGATATATTATACTAAGAGTCGTAAAAGTAAATAAAAAACAGTAAAACTGCACAACATTTTGAATTCCGCATTAAATTTGTGAAAATAATGTTTAACAATGTATAGACAGCTTTATCTAGGGAGCGGAAGGCCTTGCTTATACTTAGTAAATTTAGCGGGTGTACTGGCAGAAGTCAACTAACCACCGATAATGTCGATAACCTTGTCGTTTAAAAAAATCGTTGAAAGCAATTACTTAACTTTGTGGTTTGACATAATTAATCAAAAATAAATTAGTAAAAATAATTTTGTTTAAGACCAAAGATGTATTTTTATTTTTTATGACCGACCGGTTTCAATGATATTTAAATAAAAATGTTATTATTGTATTTTATTTTCTCAATGTTCTCTTATTCTATAATTTTTTCTCCCTCTGTATGTATATCTAACCGCACACTTTTATTTTTTTGTTTAGTTTAATGTTGTTCTCTGATGATGCTTGGACTAAGCGAAACCGGTCGGTCATAAAAAAATATAATGAATATGTGGTCTTATACAATTATTTTTTTCATTTCGCCTAAAAAATTATAATTCAATTGACTTACATTTAATATTATTTAGTTCTGCTTTTTTAAACGCCGAAACAGCTGTCACTAAAAATAAAAACGAAAAACAGCAGAACTAAATAGTAATAATTTTAAATTTAATTCAATTGAAATATTTTAAAAATATGCTAATAAAATATTTTTAAAAGTATATCTGAAAACGCGCCTATTTTTTATTGTGCTTACGCCGGGATTTAAACTCGCATGTCTGAGTTCAGAGCCAAGGTGCTTGCAGCTCCTTCGTGTTGATTTTGACCTTAACTGACTTGTAAGTGAAGATGTGTACTCAAAATATTGCGCTTTTTTATTGTGAATACCGCACAAGAGTCCCAACTGCTCCCAACCGTCTTGAGCCAGAGTAGTAGATACTTTAAGTATCGCCCTGGTGAAAGACCACCATTCAGAATCCAAAAGTTGATTTGAAATGGCTTTAGCCGTGTTTGGTGATCAGATCTGAATAGCCAGGTACTTTCCAACCTTTCCTTACTCATCTCCTTCCCCTCTCCAATAGCTTCACAACATACCCTTATTGGAGATGCCATAGTCTCACTGGCTCTAGACCGTTGGGAGCAGTTGAGACTCTTGTGCGGTATTCACGTAAAAAAAAAACAAAAAGCCAGTGTTACTATGGCGTCCCCAATCGGGGTATGTTGTGAGGTTGAAGGTAGTGGGGAGGGTAAAGGAAGATGGGGAGAGGAAGGTTGGAATACCCGATATCAACATTGAAGGGAATAGATTTGTTATCGTTGGCATGCACCCTTTCCGTCGGCGTCACCCGCTAGTAAGAGTAGAATGTCGCTCTGCCCGCGGGTCCGGGTCCCGCGCGAGGCGGCCGCTTCTTCGACTTTGCTTCCTCCTTCTACTCGAGTGTCGCCTTTCTCGCCGAGAAGAGATTGTGCCCTGGCCTTTATAAGCCGCCGCCGCTCTGCAGCCTGCATCAATCCATCGCCCCATCACAGCGGAGACAGTTCTATCTAAACCTGTTCAGTGCACTGCTTCTCTTTCGTTCTCTAACTGAGCAATCTGGTTTATCAGGAAACAGTCATGGTTTACGCATTCGTAAGTACAATCATATTTTCATCCGAATCGCGTGTTCATTTCATACGACCACAGCGCACACACAAATTCTCTGCATAATATGCGATTTTAACTCCCGCATCTATCAATGAAATTCAGTTCTTCTCTTAATCACGTGAAAATTAAGTATTGCTCCGCTAAATTTCACCTTTTTAATTTCAAGTACTTTGCTTTGAGGTTTGTTCTTTGGTTTTCCTACTGAACAAATTAACGCTAAAAACTGCACTAGCTTGCTTAATGATTTGTCGTAACAGCTGTTTCAGCGTTCAAATCCAAACAGCTGTCAGCGCTTAAGCAAACTGACAAAACGTAATACTAACAATTGAATTATCTATTATTCAACCAGAGTGGTGGATACTTAAGGTTTCGCCCTTGGTAAAAGACTACTATTCAGAATCGAAACGTTGCTAGAAATGATTTTAGCCGTGCTTGGTGGCCAGATCTGAATAGCCAGGTACTTCCCAACCTTTCTCTTCCCCATCACCTTCTTCTCCCCACTATCTCCAACCTTACAACATACCCCAATTAGGGATGCCATAGTCCCACTGGCTCCAGACGGTTGGGAGCAGTTGGGACTTTTGTGCGGTATTCACTTTTTAAAAATATCTACATATTTTTATTAAATAAGCTGAAAACCGTGTTTTCTGTTAAGTTTTAAGAGCATTAGTAAGACCTCATTTGTCCCTTTCCAGAAGTTGGCGATCCTCGCAGTGGCGTGCTACAGCACGCTGGCTGCCCCCAGCCACTACAGCGGCGGCGGAGAAATCGGGCACGGGCACGAGGTGCAGAACACGCACTCGGAGAGCTCGCACACGTACCACGTGCCCATCACCCGGCACGTGGGCGTGCCCATCCCGCACCCCGTGCCCGTGGCCGTGCCACAGTACGTCAAGGTGCCCATCCCGCAGCCCTACCCCGTGCACGTGACGGTCGAGCAGCCCATTCACGTGCCCGTCTACAAGGTAACAAATACTACTTCTTACTTAAATTAAACATCTGTAAGTATTCTTAATTATAAATACGCAACTCTTTTGTGGGTGCCAACCCCACCTCGCGATTTCGTTTTCCCTTCAATAATTTCCGAATTCTGTCACCGCACAGCATTTCTCAAATTTAGGGGTTATGTCAAATATAAGTTAATTCTCAAAAAATATAAGTCAAAATGATAACAAAAAGCAATAGTGATTGATGTTCAGTCTACTTCTGAACATTTGAATTATCATAGACGAAGCATGTCAGGTTTTATTATGTATCTTCAATTCATCAGTATTATCAGCAGATTTTTCAATTGCAATATTCAACTATTATGCACCACGGTGCAATCGTGATTCACAAAGACAATCGTTTCTCGTATTGGATCTCGAAAGCAGAGCAGTTTGGATCGGCTTTTAATTGGCTTATTTGTGTTAGTTAACCGAGACCACTGCGCTAGATGACTCTCAGTATTTTACTTTGTTCGAGTTTTAATTAAAGAATATCCACTCTCTTTGAGATCTACGAGTATGAAAACAAAAATGCATAAGTTATGAGATTTTGCATCGCAAAAATACATTTTTACGAGAATCATATTTCTTTGAACCGTGTTACAAGGGCGTGCCATGACTTTTCCATTTTTAACAAAACTATTCATAAATTTCATGTTCAAAAACTGGGAATCTCAATTAGTTAATCTTCTCAAAAAAATTATTTCTAGAAATAAATAGTCGCGACCATTTTCTCTCGTCAAAGCATACTTTATAGATCTTTTTTTATGTATTTATTCAGATGTTCTCACTTACGTGAAAACAAATCAGTTATAAAAAACTCGGTTAGTGTACAATAATTGTTAAAAAAAATACAATTACAAAGGATACATCAAATGTAAAATTACAAAAAACTCAACCAATGATAAATAATACGAACAAAAGCAAGATACACTAAGAGATACAAAAAGATACTCAATGAAATATTAATCTCTTTATATTTAGACTGCAACGTTATGCATAATTTATTCATAGATGCAAATTAATGAAGTCCATGAAAAATTCTTATGTCAGTGCATACATTTTTTTGTGGCTCAATTTTTTTAAAGATTTAAAACATTCAGGTTAATTCATTCACAGAAGCTCTTTAGTAACACTATTCAGCCCATTAATAACACTTTTTTATTTGAATTGAATTATGATTATGCTAATGAATTCACAAGTGCACACCGTGCGACTTAATCAAGTTTAAATATAAGTATTATATAGAATCAAGCATTGGCGAAAATTCCAAAATACGTGTTTATCTAACCAGAACCTGATTTTAATCATTAAAATGTTTGTTTGGTCTCAGGTCGTACCCCAGATCATCGAGAAGCGCGTGCCCTACAACGTGGAGAAGCCAGTGCCCTATGAGGTCGAGAAGCCATACCCAGTGGAGGTAGAGAAGAAGATTGAGGTATCCGTGCCCAAGCCCTACGCCGTGCACGTGCCCGTCTACAAGCACGTTTTCCACCACCAGAGCAAGCACTCCGGTGGAGGATGGAAGAACTGAAAACCTCACTAATTAAACCTAAAACGTGCTTCAGAAATAAGACATTTTTTCCCAAATGTCAAATCCGTCCAGCGAAGTGCGGTCATTTTTCCCCAATTTCCCACGCACGTCGCTGATATTACCATAACGTAAAGAGCTTTCCTTGTGTCTTCTAGTTTTCTCGAGTGTTCGAATGTCGTTCAATTTGGGATAGTCCCTTTCAAAGCACGTAGCACCGTTGTTAAAGTTGTTGTTGTTGTTATTATTTAAAGCCGAATCGAGAGGTTCTGTTATGAATGTGATATTGTTACACCGTTCACTGGTGCATTGTTTTTTACTTTTTAAATAAAAATATGAATACATATCTACCACTTTTATTTCATCGCATATTTACCATTTAGACGTTTCCTTTATAGTACTTTCGAATAATTCAACGCATAGTTTGAGCAATACGCGAAGAAAAAAGTAGAACAAAAATATCAGTTTTTTTTATTTTTTTATATATGAATACCGCACAAGAGTCTCAACTGCTCCCAACCGTCTAAAGCCAGTGAGACTATGGCATCCCCAAATAGGGTATGTTGTGAGGCTGAAGGAAGTGGGGAGGGGAAGGAGATTGGGAAGAGGAAGGTTGGGATGTACCTGGCTATTCAGATTTGGTCACCAAACACGGCCAAAGCCATTTCAAGCAACTTTTCGATTCTGAATGGTGGTCTTTCACCAGGGCGATACTTAGAGTATCTACCACTCTGGAACGTGCCGCAAATATATTTTTATTATTTTCATATTAATTAAATGTGTTATGACACATATTAATTAAATAAAAGTTATTGGCGCACGCCGGGTTTGAACCCGCGACCTTTGGATTCGTAGTCGAGCGTCTTACCACTCGACCATGGAGGCCGTCAAAGTTACCCACTCGGAAAGCAATTTTTCGGGTCTTATTAAAGATTCATTGAACCTACGAGATCCAACAATGAAACGCAAAAATATTTACAAAAAGCCGATTGAAATCACGACCAGAACACTTTCGGTAAGATAACAAGATAATAAATAATAACATTCTCTTTCTCCGGAAGTACTTACGTGGCTGGTAAAACAGTCGCCGAACAGCTCTTAAAAGTAGAATAAAAGATAAACAAGTGATCGGTACGCCGAACCGCGGCCACCGGGGAAAGGTTCCTTTCCTGTGATCAAATTGCAATGCCACTGTAAGACATCGCATAGAGTTACGACAGCGCGTAATCATTTTATAACTCTCCGTATGTCATCAGTCATTTCATTACCACTACCGGTAGTTTCGTGAGTGAAAGTCTATCTGGTTGACGGATCAGGTGATTCCGCTTACTGCCCATCAAATGTGTTACATCTGTGTTGCCAAATGCCACCTGTCATAATTTAATTGTAATCGGGACTGTACTTGGGCGTAGGCAATCTAGGTAGCTACCAAGTTTTAGAGGGGTGGAATTTCGCCGAATTTTAAATGCTAGAAAAGTTCTGTGAAAAATAGATTTGAACGGTGCTATTCTGTTTGGCCCTCCACGGTTCTTGGAGGGAAATTTTGGCAAAAAAATGCTAATGTGAACAGGGTGGGTAATATATTTTTTTATAGAGTGGTTTGACACCTAAACACAGCTTTGACGCAGTGATTCTCAAACACATCGCGTGTTCTACGTGATCTACGTGTGTTAAATCGAACACTTTCAGAATATTTTCTTTGTGTTAAATCAAATTTACAATCATGTATAATTTTGATATGTGATAATGGTAATATTAATAGTAACGTGGGCTCACTGAGTGCTCTACACGTGCTAAAGCCCCCACTTCACAATTTCTTATGTTTTGATTTTTGGTTTTGAAGGTTATCTAGCACAGATTAATTATTCTACAGATCAAAGTGATACTAATATTGAATGGTTTCTCATTTCTGACCACTTATTTTCAAAACAGTTTAAACCAGACAAAAATATAATACAGGTAACAACCATTTTTTTAAACTAAAACATGTAAAATATTAAAGTAAAATCATTAATAAGGGAAAGTTTAAAAAAAAAGTATATTTCAAGAACTATAGTGAAAATAGGTAGTCGTCAAAAATAAAACTCTAAATTGATGGAAGAAGTAGTAGAGAAAGAAGTAGCACTTTACAGCTTCGAAATTTACTGGTACAAGTGCAGTTCCGCAGAGTTGTGCAGGGTTGATTACCGTGATGATAGCCAACCTCAGAATAACAATAGAAGGCATTAATCATTCACACCAACGTCCGGTTCCGATCAGTGCCGATATTGTTCCGCAAGAAAATTTATTGATATGGTATAAATATCAATCAAGGGTATGTGCTGATTTACAAATTTGTGTGCAGTTTGGGGTTCTGCCCACCCTTATGATATTTAACTTCTTATTTAGTTAAATAATTATTTTGAAGTGTAAAAATACTTACAACGCAGATTTTTTTTTTAAACCATTTTTTTATCACTAAATAATATTTTTATTAATTATTAATTATTAAAATATTTAATTATTGCGTTGTAAGTATTTTTACACTTAAAATAATTATTTAACTAAATAAGTAGTTAAATATCACAAGGGTGGGCAGAAGGATATACTACGAATCAAATTTCATACCATATCGCCAAGTTTTCTTATATCAATATCGGCACTGAGCGGAACCGGACGTTGGTGTGAATCAGCCTTTAATCAGAACGCTCACGGCAGTCGGTTTTTTTCCTTCATTAATATAAGTAGCTCATCCCCTTATGCAAAACGTCTCTCCTTTGTCTCACACACTGATTTACAAACTTAACCTTGCAGTTTGGGGTGTTACTGCCGTAGATATAATGACCGGGTATACCAACATAATGTACGATAGTTCCTCTTTGGGCCACCTGCACCAAAAATGTTTTTAGACCTGTAGTAACGTTAACTTCTACTCTCCTTACTTCGTAGCGTTTATATGGATGGCCCAACAGCTTCATCAAAAAGTATTTATCTTATTACTATTGCCAAACTACTTAATTGTAGTTTAACGGAACGATGATTTTTTCAGTTTTTTCTTAAATATAAAATTTTATGCTGGGTTTTCAACTATGAACAGCTGTAGGAAGTATGTAGATACCCAAAGCATGGTAGGTTAGTACATTTATATTGCCACTGTGGATGTTTGTATCATTCTCCGATTCCGCATTGTACTTCTAACAGCCCTAAAACATGTCGCTGATCCCAGAAGTGTATGCGCTTATTTTCCACCCGAAGAAAAAACATTAAATATCACGAAATCCTCTCTGATGGCATATTAGAGCCCGCTACACGGAGAACACGTCGTCCGGGATGAATTCAAATTTGAAAACTGTCACGATACAATTTCACGGCGGCTTATCTACGGCTGTTACCCGCGCAGCCTTCTCCCCCAGCTCCCCGCGATGTCACCGAGGATTTGGGAGACAAAAATATGCTTTATTTTATTCTGCTACATGAATAAATTTACCTGCAAAAAGGGTAATGAACGTGGGACAAGGTAATTTTAACAAATTTTGGTGGATCACAAAGTTCAAAAAATATTTTTTTTTTTAATTTTACAATTGTTTCTACTCCAAATTCATGGGAATTGTCTTTGTCATGTTATCTGCTCAACCAAATCCATTTCTATGAGTCAACCTTCTTCCAAAAAAAATTGTATAGATCATTTGATTCAATTCTTTGTTTCCGCTTTTGCCAAACAAATGTCTAGAATATTTTAAGTAATTTCCTTTTTCGGGAGATTTATATTCATTTAACTTAATCATATTTAATTGTGTACTCACCGCTAGAATGCCGAAGAAGGTTTTCTACCAAATTTTATTAAAACTTCCTTATATGATACCCACTGCACAAGAGCCCCAAAAAGTCATTAGAAAATAATTAAATCAGCTATTATTTTTTTTAATCACAGGGCTTTAGAAGGGGAACATTAAAATTTGAGAACAATGATAATTATAAATTATTACCTTCCGGTGATATTTCACAAAAATAGCGCTATATAAATTAGCGAAGTATTAAAGCGAGCAATAGATTTTTTGTTTTTACGAGGATTGTAAAAGAACCAGGGAGGTACACTAATTAATGAATTCAATAAATATTACATTAAAAAAACATAACCCAAAAACAACCCTTTTTCTCCGATTTAAAAAAATTCCCCATTGGTATCCTAATATAATAGTGATGTAGCTATTTAAAAATAAAAAATAAATGTTGCACTGAAATCATAAATACACTTATTTTGAAATGATCTAAATTTAAATCTCTGTGAAAGTTCATATTAATTGATTTATGTCACTTTTTTGATCACTTTGTTTTTTATTGTTCATGTCATAAAAACTTCAGGACACTTTAAAGAAACACAAATTGAAAATTAATATTTATATTTAACACAACATTTTGACTTCTTACAGATTATAAACCTTAATTTCTAAATTAGAAAAAAAAAATTATAAAAAATTAAGGGAATCGAACAAAGTTATTTATTTCTTGATACTTTTTTTAATTTATTTTTTTAAATTTGTGATAAATAAGGTTACGTAACACAAAATAAATTTTTGAAAATGCTCCTGTTTTTTTAAATATCCCATTTCATTGGCCCCTATAACATTATGTACCCAAAACAGTAAAAAAAAAAAATCACATCAAAAAAATACATTTACGAAATTAGACACGTGGGACGATATCATTATCACTATCAAAGCTTAAAAATCTAATCAGAAATTATAAATTACATTTCTCCGAACAAAGATTTGTTTGGTTTATGTATAAAAAAACGTTCATTTTCTACACAACCCGACGCACAGGCTGAAAAGAAGTAGGTACCAAGCATGTATCTATGTAAGGTACGAGAGCGTAAGCCGCAAGAATGTTCCCTGTTCAAAAGATTCGCATGTACGGACAAAATAATAATTGCCTCGACGTTTTGTGATGAGAAACCAATTCTCTCGGAAAATAGCGAACGTTATTATTTTCCATAACAAGTTCTGCGACCCGTTCAGCGCCTTGAAGTGCAATTAATCTTAAATACAAAACATAATAGTATATATGCAAATAGCATTAGGTAACGAGACGTAACGCTTGAGAATTACGTTTGCCGTAATTAAAATAATCAGTTGTTTGATTTAAAATTCATTACACAATTTAAATATAAATTTAACACTTTCGTAGGTAAGGATTTAAATAATATTGCCTAAAAGGTTAATTAATTACACGGAACTACCCAATCTTCAATCGTGATTATAATATGAACATTTTTATGGACTTTGTGTTATAAATGCATACAAATTAACGTTTTTAATACATTCTCATTGCATTACATTACTTTTAATATTGTTATAAATAATAAAGGCTTAGCTGGAACTGGTTGTTTAAATTATTTTAATTTCATGGGAGGAAATATTGGTTAAAAGATTCACACCAGAAGATATCAGCGTTTATTTTTTTAAATCTCTTAAAAATTATACTATTAAAAAATCTAAGCCCACTATAAACTAAAATGTCATTCAAAATGCACTGTATAAACTGTATTCATATTTTTCTATTTTTTTACTAAAGAAACTCATGGTTTAACAGTTGATATTTTATTAAAAAATACCGCACAAGAGTCCCAACTGTCTAGAATGAGACCATGGCAGCCCTAATCGGGGTATGTTGTGAGACTGAAGGAAGTAGGGAGGGGAAAGGAGATGGGGAAGAGAAAGGTTAGGAAGTACCTGGCTATTCATATCTGGTCACCAAACCAAACCCTGATGAAAGACAACCATTCAGAATCGAAACTTTGTTGAAATGGCTTTATCCGTGTTTAGTGACCAGATCTGAATAGCCAAGTACTTCGCAAACCTCCTCTTCCCCATCTCCTTCCCTTCAGCACAACTTTCAGCCTAACAACATACCCCGGGAGATTGCTTAGGGATTCCACAATGACTCTAAACTGCTCTAGGGAGCAGTTGGGACTCTTGTGCGATATGAACTATAAAAAAAATTATAATAATTTGTTTAAAACCACAGATTTGATTTATTTATTTTATGACCGACCGGTTTCGCTTAGCCTAAGCATCATCAGGACACAAAATTAAACTAAACAAAAATACAGTGTGTGGTTATTTATACTCATACATACAGAGGTAGAACACTAACTAACTAACCATCACGCCGTTTCCCCGCAGGGGTAGGCATAGAGGACGGACCGCCATACAACTCTGTCTTGGCACCACTCCTTGCTTCATTCAAATTCATACATCGTCTCATACATACTCTTCTGTTATTCGGACTCTTCACATGACCCGATTCAAGTATTTGATTTACTTGTTCGTGCCATGTCTTCCTCAGGCGTCCTCGACTTCTTCTTCCATTCACTTTCGCATCATTTATTCTTTTCACACTCCTTTCTTCGTTCATTCGCTCTACATGCCCAAACCATCTAAGCGTTCCTTTCTTGATCTTATTCATTACGCTCACATCAGCCTTGCATTCTTTCCGGACATCCACATTTTTAATACGGTCATACATGGTTTTACCGCACATGCGTCTCAAAGATCTCATTTCCACAGCATTCAGTCTACTTTTATCCTTCCTCTGCCAGTTCCATGCCTCACTGCCATACATCAGGGTTGGTATAAGCACTCCATTGTAGACTGCTAGCTTCGCTTCTTTGGACTTTTTTTTTAATTTGCGTCAACAGCGTTCAGTCTTCCATTAATGGAGTTTCCTGCATTCACCCTTCTTTCAATATCCTTATCAGCCTTTCCGTCTCTTATAAACATACTTCCTAAATACACAAACTCATCCACTTGCTCCAAGTATTCATCATTCACAACTATATTGCACGCTGTTCTCGTACTCTCTCTTTCAAACACCATTACTTTGGACTTACTTACATTCATCATCAACTCATTTTGCATATGTACTTGGTTCATCCTAGACACGAGAAACTGTAAATCTTCCATACTGTCAGCAATCAGCACCGCATCGTCCGCATTCAATGGGCAAAATACTTTCAGATTGATTATTTTTGCGCCCAAGCCCACACCTTTTAATTTTCGTATTCAACTTGCATACAATTCTTGAGCACAATATAAAATAAAATAAAACAAAAGAATAACGTTTAAATTATAACAAAAGAACGAAGAGAAAGAGACAGACAAAAATATAAAATATCTTATAAAGTTATTATTTAATTTTTATTAAATACGTCAAACCACAAAGTGGTTGCTTTCTACAATTTTTTTTAAAAAAATATTGAAATTAGAATTAACTTTAAAGCATGAATTGTTATTATATTTCAATATTTAAATAACATAAATAATCAACAACACAAATATAAAATATAAAAGGCCATAAAATAAAAAGACAATGGTCACAATAATTACAAAAATGGCAGCCAAATCGGAGGAAAACTGAAAGAAATAATATCAATAATCTTCAGTGAAAAGTATGAGATCGATTAAAAATGTAAGTTTATAATAAGGTCCCAATGGCTGGCTGAAACGTTACTCCCGGATAGAGTAAAGGATCCGAGTTTGAGTCTCGGTTGTGACCATTGTCTTTTTATTTTCTTACTTTTTCTGTTTCATATTTGTGTTGTTGATTATTGATATTATTTAAATATTTAACAAATATATATTTTAAAAAATAAATTATATATTTTTTTTTTTAAACTACGAACACTATTTAATGATTATTAGGTACGCATTACACATATTAGATCACGAGAACATAGTATCTAAAACCTTCTTCAATTACTTTTCCATCTTGGGGCATTCACTGGTTTTATATCTTTCCGACCTCGTAAAGGTAGGCATAAAAATCCCCTTAAAACTAGGCATTTCTTCGTTTATGGCGCATCATCCGGGATTTTACGCCCTTCGAGGTGGAAACCCAACCTAAGGGGGTTGCGCTTTCTTAGGGCTGCCCTGCTTTTTCCCGCTTTTCCCGGCCTTTTGCGCCTTCCTCCCGAGTCATCGGGAATGTAATAATTGCAGGGGCCCCGTGACCGACATTAAAGCAATGTAACGACCGCTTTATTGGTTGCCCTCGCCCCTTCGTTTGCCGCTCAAACGGCCGACTGATGGGCCATAAACTGGACAAACAGTAACTCGCCAGTATATCACACACAATTTGCAAAATGACTGACTTCTTTTATAGGCGATACGTTACTTCGTCTTTAGATCAATAATAGTAAGAATATCGGCGCCGGAAAGGCGAAAGGGCTGAAGCGCCATTTTGGGAGGTTTACAATAAGGCACTTTTAATCTTTTTTTTGTTTTTACAATAAATTTCATGAGTAAATTCACTGAGTACCTGGTTGGATTTAAAAAAAAGTTAACTCAGGTAACCCAATGCTCTCACTGAGTCACCTGAAGGGACAAAAAAACTAAAAAGTTCCAAACTTGTGTCGCTTGAGTCAAGCCTTCTCCCAAATGGAAAATATATTTTAGATGGCTGAAGGGCCACAAAAGTCTTCAGAATCAAACGAGAGTCAAAAGCATTCGATGCAGAAAATAAAACTGCATATTTTACTAATTTTTAAGTGTCGCATCTCTTTTGCCTTTCCAGTGACGATATATTAAGTATCTACAGAATATATACGGCACTTCTCTATCTGGTAGATACTCTCAGTGTTACCCTGGTAAAAGACCGCCATTCAGAATCGAATCGCCGCTAGAAATTACATTAGTCGTGTTTAGCGCCCAACATTCTATACATGAGAACTTGTTCTTATGATCAACAGCTTGGCTGTGGGACAATTTTCAGACCTCTGTGTTTTTTCTCTCCTTCAACGTGGGCCTTTTCAAGACCCAGGATAACTCCTTCATTTTCTCAAAAAGACCCTCCGCACAACATCCTCAAAGATGACATAGGCCCTGAAAGAAATTATTTCCCTCAAGGCCTCCTGTGTGGAGTTGATATAAAAATTTAAAAAGTCTCCAAACAAATATATAGCCATGTCAATTCACACATTGTTTGTGAATAGTAGTCTCTTAACAGGATGATACTAAGAGTATTTTACTAAATATTATAAATATATATTTGTTTATTTTTCGAAGGAAGTACTCGTATGTAGTTTCGTAGAAAATGGAATATTATATTTTGGAAATTAGTAACATTTTGACGGAAAATTGTACAAACGGAAAAAAATTATTTGTGAAAGAAACCCATGTAAAATTAACAATATTGAATCTGTCTAAAATTGACTACCTCGATCTCAATCAAAGTTGATAGAAAGACGCGCCGCAACTGCATTTTTTGGGACTGGTTTTTTTTTCAAACATAAAAAAAAATATGACTCAGCAGGGGCCCTTATAGACCCGAGCATCCTCCCGCAGCGGCAGCGAAGACTGAGTTTTGCAAGCGGTCGCTACGCCACTGATTCTTGTTCAATGCGAATAAAATGCTAATGAGTTTTTTTTGTAGAATTTCAGCCATAAGTTTAATTTCACAATGAGATCCTAGCGTTCCGGTTGGTATTTTTTTGTGTTATTACAAATTCAGGTAATTACTCGGGTACACCCCCCACCGTACTCAATGTTATTTACTATTGCATATAGTAGAGTTATCATTTGCTCGAGAATCACTTAAAATCAACAAGCATCGCTACTTTCAGGTGGTATTTATTTATAAACTAACGAACTATTGTCCAATTACAAAAAATTGATAACACGAAACAGGAAAAAAGAGCAACAGAGAAAGAACAGCACATATATAATAATATCAAATGAAGCAATGTTAAAAATAGGACAAAATATCCATAAGAAAGAACATAAAAATCATAGTTTTGGTAAAGTCGTAAAGAATAACAAAATCATTGACTGCTACCAAAATCTCAAAGACCATGGCTTGAGTTCACAAGTCTCGACATTCTGGAAAGTGGAGAATGATGCCCATAATTACTAGTGATGATTGAGGAACAACGATTCATTGTTTCTGAGTCTATGGCAAAACATGTTGAACTGGATGAGGTGCAACAGAGAAGGTGAGTCAATTGTACAATTAATAATTTTGAAAATGCAAATTAAATCAAAGTGTTTCTTACGCTTTTCTAATGAAGACATTTTCAATGATTGTTCAATTTCATCACATAAATAATCGCCTCTTTCTCGCCCTAATCTCGATGCTGTACGGATTAAACATGGTGAATAAGAACGGTAAAGAAAGGGGACCAAATGACACTGGCATATTCTAGATGAGGGCGAACTAATGACCAGTAAAAAGTTCTTAGGGTTTTTATATTCCTAAATTCACAGGCAATTCTATTGATAAAGCCTAGAAGTTTTAGTGATTTATTAGCTACATTATTAATGTGGTCACGAAAAGGAAGATTACAGTCTAGAGTGACACCAAAATCTTTTACAGAATTGAATATTGAATTTAATTACATTTAATTGAACATGTAAACTTTATTGCCGGCTTATTTGTATGTTGCGCGCATTCGAGGCACCGCCATATAAGCGATGATTTTATTTCCCTGCCAGGAGGGCATGTAAGTGAGGAGGTATTCGTATTAAATACCTCGGGCTGTTTGTTTCGCGAACATTATCGGCGCCCGGAGAAACACGAGAGCCGTGGATATCCCGACAAGGGTTGGTGTTGTGTTCCGTGTCGCTTGTTCCTCGCAAACAAGGAGCAAGGAGCCTGTGTCCGTTTAATTTCTCACCTTTTATTCTGTTTGTGAACAAGATCGTGGCCCGGTCGGTATCTGCGAGGAATGATAGATACATAAAGCTTTCTCGTGCTTATGCTTCCCTGGTATTTTAAAATTCTCTTTCAGCAGAGCTTTGTCACCGTATTCTTTAATTGGTGTGATATTATAGGAGTGGGCTAAGATTTTTAAAAGAAAATAGAGCTTTCTTTTTAAAAATAAAATAAAGAATAAGTTTTCGTCCACCATATAATGGTTGTCCCTGTGTTATGGCGGGCAAAATTTACACATTGGTTGAACAGATGTTATAAAAGTAGTACATAATTGGTGTGAAAGATAAAAGATAAGAGATTTACATATAAATCGGATCAACATTTTCGTGGTTATGTTCTCCTGGTAATTTTATATTCTCTTTCAACGGAATTCCGTTACCAAATTTCTTATCGTAAAATTATCTTCAAGGCAAGATAAACATACACCTTCCGTAAACTAGCGGGTAAAATCCTTGGCTCTAGATTTGGAGGTCACGGGTTCTAAATCGGGCTTGCGCAAATATATTTTTTATCTAAAATCATGTTTTGTTTGACATAATGTGTGGTATCATGAAACAAAAATATATTATGTAACTATAGAACATTTCCGGCACTTTCCAAGGTGATAGATACTCTCAGTGTTACCGCTTCTCAGTAGACCGCCATTCAGAATCGAAATTCCGATAGAAATGGCTTTATACGTGTTTAGCGACCATTTATGAATAACCAGGTCCTTTTCAACCTCCGTCTTCACCATCTTCTTGTCCTACCCACTTCCTTCAGCCTCACAAGATACCCTAATTTAGAATGCCAAAGTCTCACTGGCTCTACGGACTTTCGTGGATTATTCACATAAAACAAAACAAAAAACTTTTCTGAAAAATTAAAGATGTACAAACAGTTGATGGCCTCCGTAGCGTGGTTCGCGTATTTGACTTTAAGTCGGGATATTACAGGTTCGATTCGCTCCGCATCATTTGGTATTTTAATCAAATATTATATTTTCTGTCGATCTTTCCTAAAACTTCCTATCGAAAATTTCCTCCCACGTTTCAACATAGTAATGTCTTCTTTAACGCACTTCTAAAACTATTTATAATTTTTAACGTAAAGCTGAGTTACGTTGGCGTTTCTATGAACGCTTTGGTGATAAGCAACTACCGAATGTGCTTATTTTAATTAATAGCTCAGTATTTAAAAGGTTATTTGAACATTATTTTCTGGCATTACCCTTGAGATAATATATTTCACAAAAACATTATTATTTCGCTGTATAAATAAACCGTTTTCATCGGATCAAAAAGCTGATTACATTCATCTTGAATCAGTGATTCAAACATATTGAGAAATGCAACGGAAATAAAACCAATCCTAATGTGGTGGAATGACACTACATATTTAATTAGATTTTAAATTCGGCCGTTAATGAAAGAATAGGCCGATAGATAGCCATTCCATCCTAAGCATACGCAACTAACTTCACGCCACTAATCGCCATTGAAAGTGTTCATACTTCAGGGATGCAGAATTCGGGACCATAAATTATGGCATTATTTATAAAATTGTCTATGCTCAAAACACTGCGTTAATCTCTCTCATCGTTTCCTTTGTCTATATTTAATATATTGGAAATCCGTAAGCAGTGATTTATTGTCTTTTTTGCATAAACATTGCTGGCAATCTTCCTGCATTGAAAAACTATTAATTTGTCTACAATTTGAAACTGCGGGAGTCGTACTTTGATAAATTAAAGGAAACGGTGTTATCTGATCTAAAGAATTCTTGAGTAAATAGCTAATATTCTAGATACTAATTATATTTAAAGCTTGTTCATACACACAATCTGTGCATCGATAGATAAAGTAAATCTTCTATAGAATCTAAACAAAACGTTTACCTGTTAATCCTGTTTACATGTATTATATTACATTATGGCAACAACTAATAGTATCAAAGTTTTTTTTCATATTTGGTTTATTCTCAAATGGGTACTGCGATTGAGGTGAAATTTTATACGTAAGTAGAAAATAATTTTATCTGTGAAGATTTTTTCATAACTTCAATATTATTATCACCATCATCTGCTCTTCCGTAAGCAAAAATTAAACTTACCTTCATATCTCATCAAGCCACATAAATGAGAATTTTATAATGGTAATGTTAAATGAAATCGATAAATTTATGAAATGAAAGAATGAAATCTCAAGGGCTCTTAATAATATGTATATTTAGACACTACGAAGTTCCATTCCTCAGAGCCAGTGAGATTATTGCAACCCCGTTTAAGGTCTATACGCTCGTCTCTATAGACGAGGGAAAAATACGACGGGGATAGTACCCGATTTAGATGAAATCATTAAACATAGAAAACTAAAGCCGTTTAAAGCAATATTTCGATTCGAGTGGTGATTTTATTAGATGTAATCGGATTTTTCACACCAGGGAGAAATGCGATTAAGGCGAGATAGCATCCAAAAACGAGCTAGTTTTTAGAGATTCACATTTTAATTAATTGTGATGAGCCTGTAACAAAAATATCAAACGGTTTTGAAGGATACACTATAATGTAAATAATTCATATTTTAGATTAATAAAAACTGACCCTTACAATTGACATTCGTATCGTAAAACAATTTCAAAAATTTTAAAATTGTTTTTCAGCAACAACATAGGGGGTAAGAACCAGATTTTATATTTCTGTGCGATTAATTAGTTACTTTCTGAAATATTACTACGAAAACATTTGTGATCCTAGTATTATGTTCATCAGAATTAATTAAAATGAACCGCTCGGGCAGAACACCCTTTTAGGCCTGCTACAGCAAACTTAATTCTATGCCCCTCCTATTTTATCATCCCGCTTTTTGCCTTAGGCCGTTTTGACTCAGTCGCCCCTCGAGAGAGTCGGCGGATAGAGACGTTAGATCTGTACTTATCGTCAGCGTAAATTCTTAATTTATTTTGCCAAATCCTTAGTGAAACCTCATTTTTTTAACATTTTGACTTTATTTACCTGTAAATATAGGTGTATTACTTTTTTCCGTAACTAAATTTAATAAGTGCGATAGAACACGAACGAATACAAATAAATTTGCTATATTTTGAAGTATTTTCCTTTTGTTGTACTTTGAAGTAATGCTTTATTAAAAAAACAATCAATCAATAATGCATAAATAAAATAAATGATTAAGTGGTGCATCTTCGTTATGTCAACTGTGCAATACAGTAAATAGAACCTTCATAGTACAGGAAAATCGCCTTTAAGACACATTTTTTAAAAATTTTATGAATACCGCACAAGTGTTCCAATCGCCCGGCGCCGGTGGGACTATGACATTTCCATATTGGGGTATGTTGTGGAGCTGAAGGGAGCGGGAAGAGGAAGGAAATGGGGAAGAAAAGGGTTGGGAAGTGCCTGGTTATTCAGATCTGGTAACTAAATACGGCTTAAGTCAATTCGAACAACGTTTAAATTCTAGGTAGTAGTCTTTTACCTCTATGGAAGCCGTAAGAAAGGATTTTTTCGTAATCAATTGATGAGTTTTTTGATTTTCCAGAAAAGGGCGATTATTAGGTCTTATAACTCTTAAGAAATATTTTTGATTTCCAGTTTCAAAACATTAAGGTTTCTGCCTGTTGGCAACCCCTGGCCGCCTCTCTCCGGGATCCCGCCATGGCCGGCCTGCCGCCGCAGGGGCTCTGCCCTCCGGGGGGCCCCGTGGAACTAATCGCGCCTGACACGGCCAACAATACGGGACACGGGAGGCCAATCAGGGACACGGCCAGTCACACACCCACACACTCACTCGCCTCACACACAGTCTTCCCTACCACCTCCACACATAGACGAAGACCTCCGTGGCCGAGCGGCTAAGATCCTCGGATACGAACCCAAAGATTGCGAATCAATAATCACAATTAACGAATCGTGTTAAATGTGGATATCCGGAAAGAATGCAAGGCATCAGGTGTAAGCGTAATGAATAAGATTAAAAAAGGGACGCTTAGATGGTTTGATCGTGTGGAATGGATGAACGAAGAAAGGAGTGTTGGGAGAATATTTGACGCGAAAGTGAATGTTAGAAGAAGTCGGAGACGCCCGAGGAAGACCCAGCACGATCAAGTGAATCAAATGCTTGAGTCGGGCCATGGCAAGAGTCAGAATAACAGAAGAGAATGTATGTGACGATGAATGAATGTGAATGAAGCAAAGAGTTCGTGCCAAGACATAGCTGTGTGACGGTCCATTCCTTCTGCCTACCCATGCGGAGAAACGGTGTGATAGTTAGTTAGTTAGTTAGCCACGCCCGGTAGAGTGGAAGTTTCGGGTTCGTATCTCGCTCACAAACATTTAAAAAAAATGGTATTTTTCCATTTTCATATTCTTTGAACTATTAACTGTCTTTAAGTTACGAAATTCGATTAAATTCATAACATTTATGTTATTTCACATGTAAAAAGTAAAAAATAATATTGCACGTTCCAGAGTGGCAATGTAATAAAACTATAGTTCTGGTGAAAGACCACAATATAGAAACGAAACGTTGGCATTAGTTGTGTTTGGTGACCAGATCTGAATAGCCGTGTACCTAATTCCCAACCTTCCTCTTCTTCATATCTTTCCCCACCCACTCCGTTCAGTCTCACAACATACCCATAAGGATGCCATAGTCCCGCTGGCTTCGAGAAGTTGAGATTCTTGTGAAGTATATATATTTAAAAAGAATCAGCCATTGGGCCTTATTAGAAACAGACATTTTTAATCTTCTCATTCTTAGAAAAATAGATGACAGCCAAATCGGAGGAAAAAATTGAAAAAATAATATCAATAATTTTCAGTGAAAAGTATGAGATCAATTAAAATGTCGGTTTCTAATAAGGTCCCAATGGCTGAATTAGTTGAAACGTTACTCCCGATAGAGTAGAGGATCCGAGTTCGAGTCTCGGTTATGACCGTTGTCTTTTTATTTTCTGGCTTTTTCTCTTTCATATTTGTGTTGTTGATTATCGATTTTGTTCAAATATTAAAAAAAGCTTTAAAGTTAATTCTAATTTGAATAATGATAAAATAGTCCACCCTAACACATCGCATACTCCGTCTGACCGTCTGACAGGCGGGACGGGGATGCTGGGCTCTCGTATCGGTGTATCCAATATCACACTGCGAGGCCTGCTAAGATAAATCTTTCAAAGAATTCACACATTCCCATTGAGGTTGAAGACCAACAACTTCTCAATTCTGTGCTTTCGTCTAATCATCACCGGTAATACTAATTATTGTCAAGTGGTTTTTGTATTCATACTGATTATTTATAGGTTCTTGGGGCTGTAACCGGCCTTACTTATTTATTTATTTATTTTATTATATACGGCCTTGGAGTAACAATGTATGGAGAAAGAGCTAATTCTTTTTACCCAACCTATACAAAATTGCGATAAATCACTTTCTCCGGGTTTTTAGGTCGTACACAATGAGAGAGAAAGAGACAACAAAAATAACACACCGCTTTTATGTACTGTGAGGATGATCTTGGTTTCCCGCGTCTCCGGAGACTCCGCCCACATGTTTTGAAATAATAATAATAATATTTGGACGATTTGTACAGCGCCGTTTTTGTGAAAAATCACCTCAAGGGCGCTGTACAGATCTTATTTTTTATCATTACATATTAATTCCTAGTTTAAATAAGAAAATATACAGGAACATACTTACCTGGCAGGTCCCATCAGATAGACACAATTATTAACTTAAAATTATGATTATGATTTACTTTTTTTTAATTTTTTCATTATTTTATATTTATTTATATAATTTATTTATTTTCCTGATTTAGGGCATGGGAGCGAAATTAAAAGAAGGGACTTTCTGAATTTGGTTAAAATTTGCATATCTAAAGGTGATTTGTCGAGAGACAGATTATGTTGAGATTCTTTTAATGAATTTAAGGATATGAGAGTCTGAAAAGGTAAGTTTTCAGTTTGGACTGAACTTCTGTTGGGTTCGTTATAAATCTTAGTTTCGGAGGGAGTTTATTCCAAGCTTTCGGCCCCGAAACTCCGAAAGGACACAACTAAACGGCTTTTTAGGTTATATGCTATATTTTTGTTGATGACAAAACTGTGAAAAAGTGGTTATACGAATAAACAAAAACATTATGTCGACATGTGCTATGAATGGAAGTATTAATACCCTAGCCTTGGTCCTAGTCACGCCCAGGTCTGCCGAGTTCAGCGAAATCATCAAAAACTGACTACACTGCCTTGGATAGGTACCACTCTATGTACTCATTTACTTTAGTTTACGCCCATATTATCGTCAGAAAGCCAAAAGAGCTGAAGATTTTTTTCTTAAATAAAATTCGTAAGTCTCCAGTACCTGGTTGGATTTGAAAAAAAAAGTTGACTCAGGTAACTCAATGCTCACTGAGTTACCTGAAGTGAAAAAAATCTTAAAAAGTCCCAAACTTGTGTCACACCTTTTCCCAAATGGTAAATATATTTAGATGGCTGAAGGGCCACAAAGGTCTTCAGAATCAAACGAGAGTCAGAGCATTCGATGCAGAAAAAAAACTGATGAAACTGCATATTTAACTCATGTTTGACCAGTGTCGCTTAAGCCCTTTTACCTTTTCAGCGACAATATATTTTCTCACTTGTTTTGCTTCATGTCTTAAAGACTTTCAAAAAATCTGATTGAAATTGACAGCCGAAAAACAAAAAAAAACATGGTGCATAAGCTCTACAGTTTGACACATTTAACTTTGTATTAAAACTGCATATTTAACTATTTTTTTACCAAAGTGTCGCTTAAGCCCTTTTGTCTTTCCAGCGACGATATAACATAAAAGTAATATAATATGAATAATAAAAATAAAAAAATTAAAAATTTTAAAAATATATGGTATATCTAAGAATCAGCTTAATTCTAAATTATTATGATATGGTGATTGTGTCCTGCCAGAAGTGACCTGCCAGGTAAGTATGTTGCTGTATATTTATATAAACTAAGAATTAATATTAAGTAGAAATTAAGATTGTACAGCGCCCTTGAGGTGATTTTTCACAAAAACGGCGCTGTACAAATTATCCAAATATTATTATTATTATTAAAAGTGATGCAGATGTTACATGGAGTAAATAAATGCTCACAAAAATATTACAATATAATAATTTAACATTAGTATTTTTGGAAGAGGTTTGCTATTATAGTTTACCTGTAACTATATTCAGTGCAGTTGAATAACATTTCTACTATTTCTCCAAAGTAATTACCCACTGCATGCAATTCAAGTACAAGCGAGTACCTAAATTACTCCTGATATTATTGTTACACTTAAATAAAATTTCGGAACACGTAGTTCTGTTAGGTATATGGAAGGTAATTAACCGAAGTATTTGATTGACCGGTTGGTAGCTGAGTGGACAAACGTGTCGGATTCCCACCCGGGCGTCGGGAGTTCAATTCCTCTATTGGCTAAGTCCTCCATCATTACACAAGCAACATCGTCCGCTTATTATGATGGTAGTAAGAGATTTAAAATTATTGCCAGGCTATTCGTAACCTGGGAATGTTTTTTTTCTTTGAGTTTTCAAGTCAAAAATTTAGTAGGAATCATATATGGTAGAAATTGGAATTATAAATAAAGGATTTAAAAAAGAACGTCTGTAATAAATAAACTTAATAATCAAACTGGTTACTTTTGAGATACTAGAAGAATTAGAGCACACATCACGACGACGCGATCTTTCATAAGATTATTGCTAAGAAATAAATCAATAAGTGCCTCCGTGTCAACTGTTCAACCCGAAAAGTGAAACGTATTCACGTGTAATTATTTATCTCGACGCGGTCCACGACTGATGTCACTCCGATACTCGGATGCTGCGATTAGATCTGTTTCTGGAAAGCACGCAAGACTGCGACGAAGAACGCCGGATGGTGTGTTTATTTGAGATGCGAATCAATCAAGAAATAACAACAGATCGTGCCGATTTGGGAGACTCCTGATGCTCTACGTGTCACGACCCGCCACTGTCAATCAATGCCCTATTTAAGCCTCAGCAAAAGCAGTGGCGGCCAAGATTCAACACAAAAGTGGGGGATTTTTTTTCTCTTTTTAGTTATACTTGGTGGGTGTTAGTAGCAGAGTGGTCCAAAGCATCAGCTTTGTACCCAAAAATCGCGGGTTCAATCCTCTGTTAACTAAGTCCTCAAAAATCTTCGATAGTTGTACACTCACTCTCGGCGAGGTGAGACTACCCGAGGGGGGCGAGTGTAGTTTGATCCCGCCGCTGACAGGTCCGTTGCAACCTCTTTTCAGTTACATGGGTCGTTCATTAGATATAAGAAATGGTAACAACGGAGTGATCATCTTTAGGTGTGCACGCTTCGCCTCGCCGTTCTTTTCATCGTCCGTCAGTACTCAGTACAGTGTCGGTTTTTGTGTCCGAATCAAAGTACGTGAGGTAAACGTATACGTTGAGGAGTTTATTTAAAAAAGGCAATGAGCGAACGCAGCCACTACACACTTAATTATAATTCAAGCATCAACTGCGCGATACGACAGTAAAAAAGATAGCATTTGAATTCTCGCTGCAAGAAAGAGATCATTCAGAAGCTGTCAATACATCTTTACAGCTCTCATTGGTAATATTTAAAAAAAATCAATTTCTTTAAGCGCACGATTACGACATTTTCAAAATTGAAACTGATGGATGTGTTAATAAAATTATCAAATTATACAAATAACAAAAGGAAGATCGGGGAAGGAAATAAGAATGACCGCGAAAGCCTTAAAAAGTAAACACCTACCTTTAAGCAAATCTGGTGGAGGATTTTCCTCAGGCTTCTTCGCACTATCACTCACACTTAGCACTATTTATTGTTCACGTATTCCGCACTTAAAAACGCGTCATGAACTGGTTTCGCGGCGACGCTATATTTGATTGTGAAATATTTAACCCGGCGGCAGGTGTGACTATAATTTCTACGTGGGTAGGAATAAATACGAAAGGGTATTCAGTGAAAAATTGTATTATTTTTAGGTTTTCTAAATAGGTACTGTGCATTAGAGGCTAGTGATTATTTTCGTGCCAAATGGCTAAGATTTAAGAAGAACATTAATATTAGTTTTAAGTTCTATACTTACATTTTTTTATAGTTTTTAATACCGCACAAGAGTCCCATCTGCTCCCAACCGTCTAGAGCCAGTGAGACTATGGCATCCCTAATTAGAGTATGTCGTGAGGCTGAAGGTAGTGGGAAGGGGAAGGAGATGGGTAAGATGAATGTTGGGAAGTACATGGCTAGTTAGATCTGACGGCCTCCATGGTTGAGTGGTAAGACGCTCGACTACGAATCCAAAGGTCGCGGGTTCAAACCCGGCGTGCGCCAATAACTTTTATTTGATTAATATGTGACATAACACATTTAATTCATATAAAAATAATAACAAGTATATTTGCGGCACGTTCCAGAGTGGTAGATACTCTAAGTATCGCCCTGGTGAAAGACCACCATTCAGAATCGAAACGTTGCTTGAAATGGCTTAAGCCGTGTTTGGTGACCAGATCTGAATAGCCAGGTACTTCCCAACCTTCCTCTTCCCGATCTCCTTCCCCTCCCCACTACCTTCAGCCTCACAACATACCCAATTTGGGGATGCCATAGTCTCACTGGCTCTAGACGGTTGGGAGCAGTTGAAACTCTTGTGTGGTATTCATGTAAAAAAAAAAAAAAAAAAAATGGTCACCAAACATGGCTAAAGCCATTTCAAGCAATGTTTCGATTCTGAATGGTGGTCTTTCACCAGGGCGATACTTGGAGTATCTACCACTCTAGAACGTGCCGCAAATAAGTTTTTTTATTATTTTATACGAATTAAATGTGTTATGACACATATTATTTAAATAAAGGTTATTGGGCACGCCGGATTTGAATCCGCGACTTTTGTATTCGTAGTCGAGCGTCTTACCACTCGACCATGAAGGCCGTCTGTTAACTAACTAACTAACCATCACGCCGTTTCCCCGCAAGGTAGGCAGAGAGGACGGACCACCATATAACTCTGTCTTGGCAGATACTCCTTGCTTCATTTACACTCATACATTGTCTCATACATACTCTTCTGTTATTCTGACTCTTCACATGACCCGATTCAAGTATTTGATTTACTTGATCGTGCCATGTCTTTCTCGGGCGTCCTTGACTTCTTCTTCCATTCACTTTCGAATCACATATTCTTTTCACACTCCTTTCTTCGTTCATTCGCTCTACATGTCCAAACCATCTAAGCGACCCTTTCTTGATCCTATTCATTGCGCTCACATCAGCCTTGCATTATTTCCGGATATCCACATTTTTATATAAATAAAATAACATATTATTATAAAGGTTAGTAAATTGACGAGTGGTAATTATTTTTAACTAGCCCCTGATTTGTAGAGGGAAATCAAATAAAATAATTAAAATAATAGCTCTTTCCACATGGTGTGAAAATAAATGGTTATTTGAAAAAAAATATTACCACTATCAATTAGATTGATAAATCTTTTCAAGTAGGAAAGGGGTGAAACAGGAAAGAAAAGTTATTAAAGTAGGTGAAAACGAACTATTGCGCTGGTAAAAAGAATAATATATTTTTGATTTTGGAATTGAAACAAAAACAAAAAATGTTGTTTTCTGATTTGACTGCTACTTTTTGAAATTTCATCGGCTTTGAATCGACTTTCGTGGACAAACAGTTCAATACTATGTGCGCAAGGACGAACGGAATGAGTCAGTAAACGCAGATGTTCAGGAGAACCAAAACAAAAATTAAGAATTTCGTTTTTTGTATGAAATCATGGCATAAGTCACATGTCTTTTTTCAAAAAAATAATAACACATTATTTTATTTTCTGACTCATCCTCAGAGCAATAATATATAAGAGAGAGAGCTGTAGTCAATTTTCACAAGGTTTTCCGGACTCGGCTAGACCTGGGCGTGGCTAGGACTAGGGCTAGGGTATTTATAAATCTATTCATGGCACATGTCGAGATAATGTTTTTGTTTATTCGCATAACCACTTATTCATAGTATTGTTAAAAAATACATTTTATATCACAAGTAACCTAATGAACCGTTGAATTATGTCAATTTATTTCGCATATCATAAAGTGTGGGCGGCGCCAACGGAGACGCGGGACACGAAGAACATTCTAACAATACTTTAAAGCGGTGTAATAATTTAGGAAAATTTGTTGTCTCTTTCTCATGGTGTACGACGTAAAAACCCGGAGAAAGTGATTTATCCCAAATCTGTATAGGTTGGGTAAAAATAATTAGCTCTCTCTCCATATATTGTTACTTCAAGGACTCATCTCATTTTTTCTTGCTAAATATGTGTCTAAGGAACAATTCTGCAAACACAAAACTTGATTGTTTTTTATTACTTATCCGTTCTTCCTTTGCGCACACAAAATAGTTTCTACCCCAAAAGTTAAAATTTGAAGTGATAATGTTTGGCTTCTATTACGTAAAATATCACTAGCCGCTACTGTGTACATGTGGAAAAATAGTATATTTATTTAGCCTAACAGACGATCGACTGCCTCTGAACGCATCACGGTACACAACACAACCTTCCTGACTCCTGACGCAAGTCACGCGACAGTCGTTGGATTCCCATTTCTGGTTATCTAGCTAAATCAGAAAATCGAGAGGCTGTTAAGTTGGTCGTTGATCTCCTTTAGATTCAATCGGACTCTTTGCCTCAGTCTCTCCAGCCTGCATCTGATCCTTTGATCTTTATCAATCTTCCCAGAGAAATTATTTTGTTTTTGATCTTTTAAAAGCTTGAAATAATGCAGAAAGATAATTAATGAAGCCTCACAACCCTTAAAATTTTAACCACTATCGATTTCACAGGCCACGCCATCCATACATGACATGCACAAAATACCAGTTTGTTTTGTAAAATTTTTTGTGAACAGTATTTTGAACTTGACAGACTGGTAGATGCCCAAAGTATCGCCAAAGTATTGAGACATTGCTTGAAATAGCTGTAGTCGTCTTTGGTGACCAGATTAGAATAGCCAGGTGCGTCCCAACCTTCCTCTCCACATCTCCGTCCCCTTTCCACTACCTTTAACCTCACAACATACGCCAGTTGGGGATGTCGTCGTCTCACTGGCTCTTGAAGGTTGGGAGCAGTTGGGACTCTTGTGCGGTATTCACTATAAAAAATATAGTAAAAAAGGCAAAAAAAACAACAAAATGTTTTAATTTGTATTATTTCCTAATATCTTTTTTTATTCACTTTTCCCAATATCTTTTTTATTCACTTTTCCTAATATCTATAATTGCTATTCTTTCTCTGTTGCTCTTTTTTCCATTTCGTGTTTTATGTCTTTTTTGTAATTGGACTGTAGTCCGTTAATTTATAAATAAATCTTTTTAATATATTATGATGACCACACAAGGTTTCCAACAGCACATATCCGGTAGAATTAATAGAACTATGGCACCCCCGATATTGCGAAAAATGATGCGAGGCGGGAGCACATGGGGGAGGAGAATGAGAAAGGTATGAAGGCACTAACCATAGTTAAAGCCATATAATTCAGCCTAACGTTTATTCAGAATAAATCTCTAAGTTTTCAGCCCATCTCGTCCGAAAGAGACCTCCGTTTCTCTTCTCCAGTCAGAACTGAAATTCAATCACGTTTGAATTCCAACTACCATCCTTAGGTATTCGAGGGCAATAGTGGGCAAATCCACTCCAAAACGAAATGCATATAATGTAAGTACATTTTCCTTAATTATATATATATTTTTATATGTAAAAAAAATTGTTTTAACATTATGAAAACATAATGTAAAAGTACACTTCTCTGAATATATTACATGAATATAAAAAAAAAAACACACACACAATTTGAATAAACGTTACAGACACAAAGATTTATCTTTATGTGCGTTGAAATGGAAATTCTTCATTCCATACGAAAAATAGGTCAACGGTTAAAATGTTAAATGTGGACACAAAAAACCCTAATCGTGAAAATCGCCAAACAGCGAAACTGTCAAACAATCAATTATATAGCTTCAAACAAATAAAACAATATTCAATCTCTCAATCGGAAGGAGAGCGATCAATCAAACGTGCTTACACCTGCCTTCCCTATTTCCTCATACCATTCATCATCCGAATCCAAGTGGCAAATATGTGAATAACTAGCCAGCTTGACACTTATTTAGTGTCAAACGATCGGAATTATTATTCGTCGGCGTTATTCGTAATTAATTTAGCCTATTAAACGAAAATCGAGCATCCCCCTTTGCATAATTAGTAACAGAGTATGTCCAGTCATTGAGTTAGGTAGTTACCTGTCTGACCGATGCTAAATTATCGTGTTTACTTTTTTTACCGGACAGCTCTGCTCACACAACACACCCCAAGTTAGAAAATACACGACATCCCGCGTAATAATTCAACAGTGTTGCCACCTTGCGACTTGCGACACAGTTCCTATCGATTCAAATACAAATGAATGCTAATGAACCTCAGAACTGTTAAAAAAAGGAAAAAGGGAGGAATTGAAATTAGCTCTCGGCGCGCGTGGACGATCTCACGACTAGATAAAGAACGAGTCCTTTTCGTAGCACGACTGGCCGAGCCGAGCAGCCATCGCCACACTTGACCGACCCGTAGCCATCGCCCATCAGAATACCCGATAGAGGATAGAGTAGATTGTATCAATTTCAAAAAACTCCACTAAATTCCACGCTCGCGTTTCGATATGCGACTGTCTTGTTATTCGAGGGAAATATGTGTAGCGGCCGGTATCAGATTGTCCCAGATATCTAGTGAAAATGCAGTGCCCACATAAGGAATGCCACGTAAGTTATGCACTACAAAGGATAAGCAGCAAGCAGAATAAAACTACGTGTTTTAAGTAACTACTTCACGACAGCCAACGTTAGATTAGTAATGCCATGCCATAATTTATCGGAAGATTAGAAGAACCAAAGTGCACCCAAAATACTATGTTCGGAGATCGAACTTTAGAAGTATCGGATCCTAAAGCGTAGAATGGACTACCACGTGAACTAAGAAAGAAAGCTAAGTAGAAAGATAGGAAACTAGGTACCTGAATCCAACAATATAACATGTTATCTTAGCACGATTGTTTACATTTTGATATACTCTCCAACTGAAACTTAACTACGTGTTTACGAATTTAAATATAATTTAATAAGTCTTATGTTATTTTTTAGCTTTGTTAAGCGCCGTTGGGGTGATGTTTCACGATTTTTGCGATGCTTTAATTATTTTTTTCGTAGAAAGCAATCACATAGTGGCTTGACACATTTAATGAAAATGAAATAATAACTTTGTATAAGACCACAGATTTTATTTTATTTAAACTCATAAAATTTCTCATTATTCTTTAATCTCCTTCTTAGTTGACGTTTTGCCTCTTTCATTTCATCCTTCATATCATCTGTCTCTTGCTCTCTGTTCCTTTTTTTATAATTTTAAATGTTATTCTATTGTTTTCTTATTTTATTTTATATTGTGTTCTCCCTCAGTATGTACTCGTATTTATAACCGCACACTTTGTATTTTTTGTTTAGTTTAATTTTGTACCCTGATGATTATGATAAGCGAAGCCGATCAGTCATAAGAATTAAAATAAAATATGTGGTCTTTTACAAAGTTTTTTTTAAATTACATATTTATATAAATTATTTATTTGTTTAAGTGATGTGTTAGTATCTCTATTCTCCCTCCAGTAATTTGGTGAAATTTTTGCATAAATTATAGTTAAAAAAATTCTTCACCTGCAGAACATTAAATAAGTTTAATCAAAGAAAGTGGCAATCAGATAAATTATATTGATGCCCTTACGATAGCGTGTTGCTAAATGAATATTGCATTTAAGTCTCACAATTTTATCCTACCTTAGTTACTCAGTTTTCTATCATTAAAAGAAAGGTAAAAAGGCTGAAGCGCCATTTTGGGAAGCATACACCAGAGCACTTTAGAGTTTTTAGTTTTGTTTTACAATATAATTCATAAGTCTTCAGTACCTGGTTGGATTTTGAAAAAAAAAATCAGGTAATTCAATGCTCTCACTGAGTTACCCAAAGCGACAACAAAAGTCCCAAACTTGTGTCGTATATGGCTGAAAGGCAACAAAAGTCTTCAGAATCAAACGAGAGTCAGAGAATTCGATACAGAAAAAAAAATCGAAACTGCATATTTAACTCATTTTTGACCAAAGTGTCGCTTGAGCCCTTTTGCTTTTCCAACGATGATATATCACTGTGATAGTTCAATACTATGACCAGTCAAAAAAGCTTGGCTTATTTGTTTCTTAGTTTGGCGTATTGGTGTATTTTGATTCCTTATATTATAAGGAACCAAAAACCACAAACAGGTCCTAAAAAATATGTTTTTTACTAGTTATAGTATTGAACTAGCACAGCGATATTATATACCCTCATAACTGTGAATTTTTCCATAATTTCATTATATACCCATTAGTAAATATCTTAAAATGTGTCCAATTATAAACATTGTATGGGTGTACCTACTGACAAACTACACAAGTAGTTCAGCAAGATTCAAATGTGAATAAATAAATAAATTAAAAATGTTAAATTTCCAATTTACGTCGAATAACTCACATCAAGATATAAAATGTACATATTTCATTCGTCCATAAAAAACAGAATACTTTGTATTACGAATTACGACTAGGGAAAAAAATCGCAATCATTTTTGTAAAGTTCCTAGGGTGGCGTACCTATGCACAATATAAATTCATGTACACGCATTAAACTTTTTTATTGAAAGATGATATTAATTCGTTGGAACGTTTTTATGACTTATTTAATAACATTTGAAACGATAATTTATGCCCAAATACACCTTTCATTTCATTTAGGACTCGCTGTGTAAGGAATAACGGACTATCGTTGGAAATTAGCACCTTTTTATGTTACAAGAAGTTCGGTTTTTATAACTTTCCTTGTAACTGTGAGGGACGGAAGTAATAACGTTTCGGAATTAGTAGCACATATTTTATATCTTTTCAGAATTGGTATCACGGGTGAAAGAATGATTTTTATTACGAAAAGAAGCATTACTAGGCAGAGAGGACGGACCGCCATACGGCAACTTCATACACCGTCTTCACACGACCCGATTCAAGTATTTGATTTACTTGATCGTGCCATGAAAGAACTTCTTCTTTTTTTTCGCATCATATATTCTTTTCACACTCCTTTCTTCGTTCATTCGCTCTACATGCCCAAACCATCTAAGAATCCATTACGCTCTTTGCATTCTTTCCGGATATCCACATTTGTAATACGGTCATAAAGCATATCATTAAATTGATAACGGTATAACCAGCTTTTTAATCACGTTTTCCGTTTTGAATTTTCGTTAATAAAGTCATTGCAAATCATAATACGAATGCCATTAGCTTTATTTACTGAGACAATCTGAAAGAAAAATTGCTTACATTTAGTCGGCGTGAGCTGTTTTATATTCGTTGGCGATCTGCAGTCGTGCTCGAGAACGATGACGAATTTCCGACACTGTCGATAAAACTTTTATTTTTTTAAGAACCTGGTAGTCCACTTCCGAACGCGAGAACCTGGTAGTCCACTTCCGAACGCGAGAACCTGACAAAGCGTTATATTAAGCGCCCTCGAGGTGATATTTAAAAAAAATGGCGCTATATAAACTAGTCAAGTATTATTATTATTAACACATTTTATGTGATGACCCACAAGATGGTAATTATGGAATCTTGTGTTGGAATTTAAAAACATCGTTCTTTACAACAGCTGAAAAAAGCACCAAACTTAAAGTACTTTAAGAAGTTATGAAACGAAAAACAACAATCAAAAGCTTTATTGCGTCGTTGCGGGAATAATAACCATCCGACTTAACGGCCCTCCTTACTAGGGATGAAATTCACTTAAAAGTATTGCACAACACTTATGATTTAATAGAAGATTTAAACTATAAATAGTCGATAATTCTGACAGAGAACTCTGCCACCCTTATAATTATATACTTCTCTTTCGATTTCTAGGTTCTATATTCCAATTTCTATTCGATAAATACCTTTTAATGAACATTTTGATATTTAGCAAATAAGAATGAATAATTAGAATATGGAAATCAATCAGAAAAATACTAAAAATGTTATTCTATTGCTTTCTCATTGTTTTTTTATTTATTTTATAATTCGTTCTCCCTTTGCATGTATATAAAACATATTTTTGTTTAGTTTCATTTTGTACCCAGATGATGCTTAGGCTAAGCGAAACCTTTCGGTCTTAGAAATAAAACAATATTCGTGTTCTTAAACAAAGTTATTTTTTTTATTTCTGTAAATATAAATATATTTAAGGTTAGGGTGGCAGGATTGCATTTTTGATTTTGAGTATTTTTTGCTTAAATCTTTGATTAAATCGTATATTACGCAAGACTTTTACATAAATTTCGCCGTTAGTAAGGAGGGCCGTTACAGTCAACTGTGTTGGCCATTACGCTACGGAGGCCGCCGTTTGAGCCGGAAATAATGAAGGGAAGGGAAGAAGAAATGTAATAAGAGAGAAGATCTACAAACTTATCTGTGCAGTCAGGGAGGTCGCTAGTGTAGACGGTGTAGATACAAAAAAAAATCTAGGAATTTAAAAAACAGTTCGTTAGTTCCTCTTGCCGCTTGCAGAGATGAATATGTCAAGCTGTAACTCATTTATCTTTTCAATATTCCACCTGTCTGAATTGCTTTGCTTCTAAAACATTTTAATACGCTTGAAATACGGAACACATTAAAATGTTGAGGAAAATCTACGTAAAAAGTATCTACTCTATTTTTTTACTGTTTTTATATTATCATTCCATATACAGCTTCTAGGCGATGTGATTGAGTTTTGAAAGAACTGTCTATAGTCTATACCATATACTATAGTCATTTGATACTGAATTATGAATTAACTCAAACGAAAGTCAACCATCAATATATTTTTTCTTTTATCTTTAAATGTAGATTTTGAAAAAGATCTAAATATCATAATAACCTACGAGCTTCCGAACTTCCCAACCCCTTGTCATTGCCCACATCCTTAGGCCTCTTAAGATTCCTCAATTGAAAATTAATATATATTATTATATGAACTGCTTGGAGCCAGCGGAACTCCGATGAAACATCACTTTATAAAAAAATGTTTTTACATAAAAATAATAATTATAAAAAATGTAATATTGTTTACAACTTAAATATTTTAAACATTACCTACCTGACTACGCATGATTTACTAAGAACAAAACCTTCACTTTCATCGAGAAACCTATTGTTTTGGAACAAACCACGTATTTTCTGACAAAAAAGATTTCCCGGTGAAAAAGCACTTTTTTATAACATTCCTTATAACGTAAATTCTCTCATTGTCATGGTTATGTTTACTGGTGCGGTGAGCCGATTGAATTGAATATTGGATTTGATTAATAAAAGCGAAGTTGAACGCAATATTGATTCGTTTCGTTACCTACTTAATCGATGTTGAAACAATTAAAAATCAATAAAATTCAACATGATCATTTTGCGATACTGGGCGCTTCGGAAAGTAAAAACAGTACGTAATCATTTTATAAGAATACTTAAAAGGAAACTTTTTAGTGCATTAGTTTGTTTATTTGTTTGTTGAAACCTTTTAGGTTTTTACGTGGTAATGTATTTTATTTGGTAGGTGCATATTTTTATTTTAAAAATTGATTATTTTTTTTAAATTGGACGTGTTCTACAAACTATACGCAAACACCATTTAAACAAAATTATATTGGTCTTATTCAAAGGGATCTCACATACCAAATCTATGATCCAGGAAAAAAATGATGATGGACGTGGTAGAGGAAGACGCAGTACCTTAAGCGATGGCTTTGAAGCTTACGAGACTGGTCCGAGTGCAGTTCCGCTGAGTTGTTCCGAGCTGCAGGGTGAAGAATGTCTCGATGTTAGCCAACCTTCAATAAGAGAGGACGCATTTTAAAAGAAGGTAAAAATAAACTTTGAGTGTGTAAATAAATCACTCGTTGATAGTGACACAAGAGAGTGAGTAAATATCTTACGGGCATGAATATAAGAAATTGTTAGGTGTTGGTGAGAAGTGGTTGAAATAGATAAATCATAGACGTCATGCAATACACTTAGGCATCTGTCAACATAACCCCATAGAAACATTAGTCGATTTGTGACTGCGTCACAAAGTTATTGTCGATTGAAAATGTCAGCTTGCGAGCCAAATGTTCGTCATTGCAAGAGGTTTTAATTAAAAATGCTCGACCCCATGTTGCGAAAGTGGTCAAGACATACTTGGAAACGTTGAAATGGAAACTCTTACCCCACTCGCCGTATTCTTAAGACGTTGCTCTCTCGGACTATCACTTGTTTCGATCAATGGCACACGACCTGGCTGACCAGCACTTCCGGTCTTATGAAGAAGTAAAAAAATAGATCGATTCGTGGATCGCTTCGAAAGATAATGACCAGTTGTTTCAAAAGATAGAAAGAAAGTAGTGACCAGCGATAGACAATACTTTGAATCATAAATGTATAACCAGTTTTATACAATAAAGCTTCGAATTTCGGGTAAAAAAACGACGTGAACAAAGTTGTACACCTAATAGATTTTTTAGAACTTTCCAAAAAATGATTTCAATTGTGTAAAATATTTTTTGATATTGCAAAAGTGCGCAACCTCAACACATCTACTGGTAACATTTAAAGTTTTTTTTTTTAATTTTAATGGCTCGAAGATGTAGTTATCTTCTGAGTAGGTACCTTTTATCGTTTATAAGAATAATACATGATATATACCTTAATGTATTTAATAATGTTGTTGGGATATCAAGTTCGCTACTTTTCTTATAAAACACATTTACTTTATCAAATCAAATACAAGACTTTATTTTTACTCTAACTGTGGTTCAATGCATCAATAAACGTCGAAATGTGTCATTATTGAGATAAATATTGATTATTGGATTTATTGCTTAATTAATTAGAAATATTCTAAAGAACTATTAAAAATAAATTCAAATCAAAATAGATACAAACAAAATTGGCAAATATTTTTCGATATATACTTGTATTTAATTATACAAATAGCATTATATTATCTAAATACAGTGTCGGCAAATCCTTCAGAATAGCGTCAAAAGCAGTTGAACATAACCTATAGCCATCTCACTGGGAACCGAATTATTGACCTTTGGTATGCCACGTCAGCCTCAAGCATCGACTAATTGATTGATGCTTTTTAGAACCATCTAATGTCGTGCTTGTGGGTGGAGATATGATCAAGATATTTTCAAGTTCCAATAATGCTGCAGTACCAACATCAACCGCGTAACTACTACTCCCCGGGGAGCACATACCTTCAGCCAACAGGGCTCACCAATCTGGATTCCTCGATGTATCGATCGGAACCGCTATCTTCATTGTAACAGCATTAAGGCAAATTGTACATAATGAAACTCTACTAATATCTTGTGATCTTTTGACTGATCTCGGCTTTCTCAGCATAACACAAGACAAGATTTAAAAAAATAGATTTCTTCGATATTACGTTTCTGCTTACATTTTGCATAGACCTATAATGTGAGTAGTCAATCACTAGAGGCTAGACTAACATATCCATTATAAAATCATGAAATATGTGCAACTGCTTGGTCCCAACTGCTCCCAACTGTCGAGAGCCAGTGAGACTATAGCATCCCCAATTGGGGTATGTTGCGAGACGGAAAGGTAGAGAGAAGGGGAAGAAGATTAGAAGAGGAAAGTTGGGAAGTACCTGGCTATTCAGATCTGTTCACCAAACACGGCTAAAGTCATTTCAAGCAAAGTTTCGATTCTGAATGGTGGTCTTTCACCAGGGCGATACTTAGAGTATCTTCCACTCTGGAACGTGCTGCAAATATACTATCTATTATTTTATATTAATTAAATGTGTTATGACAAATATTAATTAAATAAGAGTTATTTGCGCATGCCAAGTTTGAACCCGCGACATTTTGATTCGTAATTGAGTGTCTTACCAGTCGACCATGGAGGCCGTCAAAAAATGTTTATATTACGCATTAAAAAGTATAAACTTGCACGAAAGATAACACAAAAAATACTTATAGCAAGCGAATCGGTTTTTTTACTGCCTAAAACTAAAACGCACAGTAGGTACCTAAGAGACAATATATATTTTTTTACGTTTTTTAGTGATGAAAAATAGTCCGTTCATTCGTTCGTCAGTTTCTCTTTTAGCAACCTGCAAAGTTAACAGTGTCAAGCAGTACAATCCGTGTAAATATTAATGTTTCTCCATTCGATGATATTAGCCAACGAGTAATTTATTCCGCACTCCGTAATTATGACCGCGAGTACTGATATAAATAAAGAAAATTGCCGACGTTTTGCAAACGGCGTCCCTCATAGATTCACCAAGTTTTTCAGGAATGCGACGGCTGCAAAGATAATATGAAATGGTTCCTGCGTCGAGTTCTCAGGAAACTCATTATGCACTCGTTGTATTCAAGTACCCGTTTCACATATTCATACAATCTGCATGCTAATGTTGGTCTCCTGACAAGTCCCTACCTATCTCGCTATTTACCTGGGTATTAGTCGGTATATTCAATTCTGGAGTGTCCATGAGTTATCTTAACATCTTAATAAAGATTAAACAGTTTTCTTTATCAGCATACACGTTATTTTGTAGTTTTAAAATGGAGCTTGATTGAACCTCCCTACAATCTGATTTTACTTTAAACTGTAAATTTAAACCGAAAAGAAGCAGGATATATTCAGACATTAAATTTCGCTATACAGCTTGACACGGTTAACTTTTCAGTCGATGGCGTCTCTAGTGTACTTGGAGAAACAATGTATGGAGAGAGAGCTATTATTTATACCCAACCTATACAAACTTGCGATAAATCACTCTCTCCGGGTTTTTACGTCGTAAACAATGAGAGAGAAAGAGACAACAAAAATAACACACCGCTTTTATGTACTGTAAAGATGATCTTGGTCTCCCGCGTCTTCGGGGACTCCGCCCACATGTTTTTATATGCGACTAAACTCGACACAACTAATCGGTTTTTTAGGTTATATGCTATATTTTTGTTGATAACAATACTCTGAAAAAGTGGTTATACGAATAAACAAAAACATTATGTCGACATTTGCTATGAACGGATGTATAAATACCCAAGCCCTAGTCCTAGCCACGCCCAGGTCTGCCGAGTCCGGCAAAAATCATCAAAAACTGACTACACCGCCTTGGATAGGTACCACTCTATGTACTCTAAGCTAGTGTAGATATCGTGCATACAAAAAATACTATTGGCTTAAAAATAATTCTTCGTCTGTTTCTTCCCCCTTCCACCTACAAAGTTAAATGTGTCAAGCTGTAGAGCTTATGCACCATGTTTTTTTTTGTTTTTCGGCTGTCAATTTCAATCAGATTTTTTGAAAGTCTTTAAGACATGAAGCAAAACAAGTGAGAAAATATATCGTCGCTGGAAAGGTAAAAGGGCTTAAGCGACACTGGTCAAACATGAGTTAAATATGCAGTTTTGATCAGTTTTTTTTCTGCATCGAATGCTCTTACTCTCGTTTGATTCTGAAGACTTTTGTATATCTTATATATATTTATTCTTTAATTTATTTACTTTTATCTAGATTATTATTATTTTTACATATATTTTTATTTTATTATTTATTTATTTATTTCTTATGAATTTCTGTTCATTTTTGTATTTTGTTTCTATTATTATAACAATGTATTGATATCAATTATGGAAGGTATTGCATTGCACTACTCCTGCATACCTTCCGGAATAAAACTTTATTATTATTATTATTATTATTTACCATTTGGGAGAAGGCTTAACTCAAGCGACATAAGTTTGGGACTTTTTTTGCGTTTTGTCGCTTCGGGTAACTCAGTGAGAGCATTGAGTTGCCTGAGTGAACTTTTTTTCAAAATCTTACCAGTTACTGAAGACTTTTTAAAGTGCTCTGGTGTAAGCTTCCCAAAATGGCGCTTCAGTATTTTTGCCTTTCCGGCGACGATTTGCATTATTTTCAAGTTTTTACATTTACCGACTGCAAAGTTAGGGTTGTCAACCCATTCGATTGGTTTGAAACCTAAAATAGCCAAAGATTTTCATGAAAAAAACATTCCATATTTAAAATTTGAAAAAAATATTTCGCCATGTTTCCCGCACCCGCCGTTTAGAACGAGAGGCCGCCGCAATGTCCACAGTGATTTTTTGTCTCTGGTTTGTACAGTGTGTTTAATACACACGTCGGAAAACTCCGAGGGGGCGTACCCCTTGAGTCCCTGTCACGCCCCTCGCAAGCTTTCATTATGTCACCACTCTTTCAAACTCATTAAAAATCGCCAAGCCGCGGCATGCGAAAGACACGCTCCGTCACACTCAGTCATACGAATTTCCCAGCCGAGCGAAGAGGGATGGAGAGAGACGAAGAGGCTTTCCTTTCATTCTTTTTTTATCGTGTAATGGGGTTTCAGTTTGCCGTGCTTTGAAGAGGTTGACGCATAAAAAAGACAAGTACCTAACTAGATGACTTACGTGTCTATAATATTACGACATCTTTGTTTATGACGATGATAAAATTATTGGTAACTGGGATGTTTCTCGTGATGTTCGATTTATAAGATAAATTAAATAGAAGAAAAAAATAGATTAACTGCGTCTAAATCGACGGCCTCCGTGGTCAAGTAGTTATGATTCTACTACGAATCCAGAGGTCGCGGGTTCAAATCCCGGCGTGCGAAAATATTTTTTATTTAATCAATTGTGTTATTTTACAATAAATTAATTAAAAATAATATATATTATAGTTATTAATTTGTAGCACGTTCCAGAGCGAAAGATACTCTCAGCAGTATCTAACTAACTAACTAACCATCACGCCGTTTCCCCACAGGGGTAGGCATAGAGAACGGACCGCCATATAACTCTGTCTTGGCACACACTCCTTGCTTCATTTACATTCATACATACTCTTCTGTTATTCTGACTCTTCACATGACCCGATTCAAGTATTTGATTTACTTGATCGTGCCATGTCTTTCTCGGACTTCTTCTTCCAATCACTTTCGCATCATATATTCTTTTCACACTCCTTTCTTCGTTCATTCGCTCTACATGCCCAAAACGTATCGCTCTGATTAAATACCACCATTTAGTTTTGAAACGTTGCTTGACATGGATTTAGCCGTGTTTCGTGACCAGGTAAATAAGTGAAAGTAACTAACTAACCATCACGCCCCGCAGGGGTAGGTAGAGAGGACGTACCGCCATATAACTCTGTCTTGGCACACACTCCTTGCTTCATTCACATTAATACATCGTCTCATACGTACTCTTCTGTTATTCTGACTCTTCACATTACCCGATTTATTTGATTTACTTGACCGTGCCATGTCTTTCTCGGGCGTCCTCGACTTCTTCTTCCATTCACTTCCGCATCATAAAAGCATATAAAACTAAACAAGGATTTATTAAACCAAATTATTATTTTTATTAGGCACATTTTTTTTACTAACACGAAATATACTTTAGTTATTACGTTATTTATCAAAACTTTTTTTTTATTTTAACGAAAATGATTATCTTATAAATTAAATAGATACTATATCAAATAAAATGTCAGTCAATAAAGAAAACATGTAATTTTAGTCAAAAATAAAATATCCGTATTTTAAATTAGAAAAGTTATTTTGATATTAAGATTTCAAAGACATATCAGCAATTATGTCTCCGGGCTTTCGGTAGATTATTTAGGAATTATAGTTTTAACCCAAACAGTTTTATACGATATCTCAACAATCTGATGAGGTGGACGTTTTTTTTATTGTTACATCTTCAAATATATTCAATAATTCCATAATATACCATTTATATGGGTAGGTACCTAACAGCATAGTAGAAAATGTCATAAAATCCGAACGTCAATTTTTATCATACTTTGGGTCAGAATTATGTCCTGTTCATTAGAATTAAAGGTCAAACCGCACTAGCGCGTCAGCGGCGCTGCACTGCACGGCGCGTCGCTTCACCACGAAATATGTTTTCACTGTTTTGTATGAAGCAAACCGCACCAGAGCGGCGCTGCACTGAAAGTGCGGTTTGACCTTAAGATTCGAAAAACTCCAGGCGTATTTGTCTAGCCATTACCTCAACAAAGAATTTCGTCAATTATCATAGTAGGTAGCAATCGGCTAGAAAAAGAGACAGATAGCATTTTTACTCCACATATGAACGGGTAAAGCAACAAAATGTCTTTAATCTCAATAAACAAACAAAAAACTACCAAGCCTCCGAAAGTTGCATGTTGATAAGAATGATAAGTAGGCTCCCTTCTAGAAGTCTACGACCTGTCTGCAAAAACAACCGCGAGTTTGAATTGTTTTAGATTGTCTGCTTGGCATTTGAGCTCGTTAGGTTGATACTCCTGCGATTTGCTTTTCCCGCGACTCGGGGCAGCCGGGCGGTGACAGGTCATTCTTTATGGCCGGATAGATGGGCGCGGCGGGTGTTGCCAGCCATGGCCAAATCTTCTAGATCCGTTAGGTTTGACATGATGGCGGTAAAACGATTGATGGCCGACCTGATGTTGACTGACGTCTAATAGCGATGTCATGTACGTCGGAAATTTTTGCAATCCATTTTTTGCAGAAAAAAGGATTAAGAAAAAATTAACACATTTGAGCAAAACACATACCTACAAATTCAACTACCGATTTTATTCCAATCTTCTAAGGGTAAAGTAATTAGGTACTTGCCTGGGTAGTGCTAGAATTAATCTGTAAAAAGCTTTGTACCTCGCAGAAACCCCTTTCTTTTAACGATATTTTAAATTTTAACCCTGTCTGATATTTATTAAAAATTGCTATCAAACACGAGTCGAGAGTATTATCGTAAAATTTTAATTGTTCTGGCAATTTTTATATTAATTGAGTCCTGTGTTATTTTAATCTCACGAACACAAGACCATAAAATGTATTATTACTCCACACAAAATAAAAGTTAAAACGAAACTACACTGTAGGTCGAAAACACGTCACCCGCTAACAATAATAATAGGTAGGTACCAAGTTATTTGACTGGGTTTATTACTAAAAAAATTGATACCCATCAAATCACTAACTAACTTATATTGCTTGAGGTGATAAAATAGGTATTTATATAAATACTCTAAATAAGTACCATAACTTATAGTTTTCCAAATTACTCAGGTACATGCGACGTATTATATAATGAGGTAGGTAGTGATTTTATATTAATTTAAACATACGCCCTAGAGATTTCCAATTTGGTTGAGATTAGATCAAGCAAATTATTCCGTGAATTCTAATAAATTACTTCAGACGAATTTGTCTCCTTTGTCTTGTGTCCCTAACTCGTCAGAAGTCTTCCCTACGTCACTTAATTTTTCATTCTTTCACCTGTTCACGGGCTGTGTTTCGTTATATTATCGTTTATTTATTGTTTATCTACAAGCTTAAGAAATCTATCAATGAATTTTACAAGTTAGCAAGGTGAATGAATATAATAAGGTAAATATAATAATTTTAGTTGAGGTGAATATTTCTATTCAAATTTAACCAACTGAAGAGGGAGTTTTTTTGCAGTGGGATAGATTGGAATTACCTCTAAGTTTTCTGTGTTATTTCTAGATAATAAATAATTAAGACATATCTGTAAAATCTAGCTTAAATTATAATAGTATTATACTCATTGCTAAATAATGGATATAATCTTCATAAATTAAAATCCACAATTAGCCTCAGTGTAATATAATAATCTACTTACAATGTCATAATATATTACACTTGTTTGGCCGTTCAATCTTGCGTCTTTTGAATTTTGTTTTTGTTTTAGTTTTTAAGGTTCGTGTGAAATTCATTACAAAACCACCTACACGATCATGCTTACCGGTAGTTACCTAATATTCATAAAATATACTAACACCCCTTTAAAGTTTACTTCGGCGAAGGTGTAGAGACGTCAAAAACAAAATATAATCTGAGAAAAAAGTTAAAAATTTATTTTCATCAACGCCCAAATAAAAAAAAAGGTATTTAATTTATTTTGTATTTGACCAGCATACCAAACATAATACCACCCACTAAGGCGGTAATCTACCGCTACAGGCTCGCTAAATGCAAAATCAGTTTAATCAACCGTAACCTAACGACTCGCTGGCTATTTTTTGTTCCTGTCCATGTACCTACTTGCAATAGATGTTAATTATGATATGAGAAACGATTGCTCTACTGTACAGCTACGACCACAATACAAGTCTTCGACAACACTAATGAAATCAATGTTGTGTCTGAAACTGTTCGGCTTGTTAATTGAAAAGACGTGTACACAAACTTATTGTTCAACATAAAAAATACATATTTATTATGAAAATTTTTAATTTCTGATTTTAAAGCCGGATGGGTACCTACTTACTTGAAGTTGGCAAAGGTAAGTACCTCAGGACTATATGGATATTTAATTAATGCAATTATTAAAAGCCTAAGTAACCCGGGAAGTGGTTTGAGTACAAACTTAAAGAAATTAGTAGATATCTCATAGTTCCTACCGATTTTTACAATTTATATTCGTATTTGAGAGCATTTGATGAGCCTCAGCCGCAGATTCCTTCATATTGAAGCAGAAAATTAAAACCTCCCTCAAATGACAAGAATTCGGCTCGTAAACTGACATTCAATCGAGAATAACTTTGTGATGCAGACACAAATCGACTAACGTTTCTACGGGGTTATGTTGACATATGCCTAAGTTTATTGCATGACGTCTATGATCTATTTATTTCGACCACTGCTTACCGCTAAAGCCATCTATGGGAAAACGGCGGAAGCAAAGTTGTGCACCTAACAATAATCAACTAATCATTTATGAACATGGGAAAATACGCCACTGTATACAGACAGCCCTCTAGATACGAAAAGAGTTATAATAAACGTATTTATAAAATATACAATAAGACGTTAGATTGACTGTGCCGGGAGCCGGGAATAGGGCCCGGTCAGTGGCGGTACGTAGCGGAGCAGCTTATCTCTCATATCTTTGTGTATGCGAAGCGCTGTCCCGCCAAAAACAATAGTCGCCATTTCACAAAGAAAACTGCCGCGTATTCAAATCAAGCGCTGATTTGAATACGTCCGATCGGCGAAAAGGCTCCGTTCTCCGCCATAGACCTTACGTCGGAAGACGTCACCAGTAGCGGGGGAAGCAAGAACGAAATAACCATATCCAGAAAACCTATGTTATATAAATTGTGGGCATCCATGATGTATTAACTACGAAAACGTGCTTACTTCTTGGTTCTGAGATAATTACTTTGAAAAGCACACGTTTAATAAGTAGGTAAGTAGGTACTTACCTACAGGGCCAGTTCTGTGCAGGCGCAATTGGAGCAGTCCGCTACAGACGGCGAATATATATTTTTTTAAATACACGAATCATAATATTACTCTGCAAATGTAACAGAATAAAACATTCACACTTTAACCATGTAATTTGTTGAATTTGTGAGTTTATATTTGGTTATATTCAGAGGGAAAAACCTGCCAAAGACCGAGTGGTTAACAATGATGACATTTTGTTTAAAAGTTATGCTTTTTGTATATAATCCTCATGGGTCCACGTAGAATATTATTACAATAAGCTATTTTATTAGACATAGAAAAAAGGTTTTGGAAAACGTATGTGTTTAAATTTCAATCGACCGATTAGTAGCTGAGTAGGCAAACGCGTCGGATTCCTTTCCGGGCATCGTGAGTTCAATTCCTCTCCTAGCTAAGTCCTCCATCATTGCACAAGCAACATTTTCCGCTTTTATGATGGCAGTAGGAGTTTTTAAAATATTTTTAGGTTATTCGGAACCCGGGAATGTTTGTTTTTCTTTAATTATTTTATTTTGATAGGTATAGACAAAGGGCGCCCAAAATTGAATCTGCACCAGGCACCGTTTAGCTCGGGGCCGGGCCTGCCTACCTACACAGTAGGTATGACAATAACATCGCAGATTATGTGTTTCGTAAACGTTTCCCATGAAGCACACCCGATTTATATATTGAATTTTTTGTAAAGCTACTGTAATCAATTTACCCTTCGGAAAAATCAAATCACTGACGTTTCGGTTGACCAACAAAATACATCAACGCACGGTCTTAGTCAAACTCCGGACAGATAAAAAAATATCCCTTCAAGTAATTATTATCATGATCAAAAAACATCAGACCTCCCAAACCGTCTTGTACAATGTATAAGATACATACTAAGATATTCATTAAAAGATATTAAGCAAACATAAATTAGAATAAAGAAATCGACAGAATAATATTGCATTTTCGATTTATGACGATTTATTGCTTAACCCTTATGTGACTGAAGAAAATGACACCTTTTTAAAATTGGTATGAAGGTTTCTTTTATAGTATATAATTTGCTGAACCACTTTTATGACGTAACATATTTCGACTCAGTTCAATACTTGGGGAAGTGGATAAGAATTTCACCCAGTACCATCTTTTCTTGGGGGTTTTTAATTAAATAGGTGATCAAAAATAGTATTAAGGATACAGGTGATGTATTTTTAATTTAAAAGTACATCATATTTATCATTTAAAATAAGATAAAATGATTAATAAACACGGACAAGCTTAAAAAAATCATATAAAACACATGAGGGCACCCGGGTACTCTTTCGTCATCAGAAGTTGTAAATTATACTTATTCGTTTTCCGCTCACATACCACCCTCCACATATACAACGATTATGTTCAATTTTTCATTTTCACTATTGTGGAGAATTCAGGAAGTTTCAGCCGGTTAGACTTACTGGAACATTAAAAAAAATCTATGTTGAAAACCGAAAAGGGTACCCGGGTACCCTTTCAGTCACATAAAGGTTAAATCTTCGATTGAGTTATTTAAAAAAAACTGTGCTTTTTAGTGATTTGTAGACTATTGAATTTACAACATCTAGTAAAAGAGTTTTTTTCAACACATTACTGAAATATCGCATATTCAAATTTTTAAATAATATTTTTTCAGGTAGCATACGGAAGGATTCTGCAATCCGGCAGACGCGCTGTCAAGCCTGCTCTGCATACCGAGGGACGGTAGTTCGTAACCAAATCAGATCAGAGTCAGTGAGGAGATGTGGCCGGGGATAAAGGAGTATCGGGGCGGGGTGAGGAGGAGGGGTGGGAGGGAGTCGCTACCTCCACCGCCTCTTTTCTCCCGAAGAGTTATAGGTGCGTTATACTGCGAGGGCCGGGAGCTGTAACTAATAACGTGGGACGCTGGCTGCACACATGGGCAGGACTCTCGCTTGCACGATGCAATATTGTTATTGCACCCTTTCAAATATGCATCAATGTCACTTACAACAACAGTCACCGAGAAGACGTTTTAAATCTTTCGTCAATATATATGATCAACGTAAAAACTAGCGTTGTGACCGCTCTGAAAGATTTAATTTTTAATTTTAATTTAATTTTTAATTAAAATTAAATCGTTCATTGAAACAAATTTTACGTTGATCATATATATTGACGAATTTAAAACGTCTTCTCGGTGACTGTTGTTGTAAGTTCATTTCAATATATAGTCAACGTAAAAACTAGCGTTGTGACCGCTCTGAAAGAACTACTTCTTTTGGCAGCGAAGTTCATTGTTCATTGAACAAATATTCAATTGAAGTTGGTAGTTCATTTTTAGCGTTCATTCATTTCATCATTTTCATTCAATTGAATAAATTCTTCAATGGAAGTTAGATTACAAAGAACTACTTCAATTTGCAGCACTTCAGTTGTGAAGCCGAACATCAAAGCCTATAAATAAGTACTTCATTACAAGTTCGACTTCTAAGTACTTCGATCTAAAGTAACGTGATTTGAGTTCTTTTCGTTTTAAAATTTCTATCGACTAGTACTTTTTTTTATTTTGGCGAGGAACCAGTTCCAGTTCTTTTCAATTTCAAATCTATACCGACTAGTACGTGTTTTTTTCGGCAAGGAACCGGTTCCAAAAAGAACTGAACAAATAACCGGATAAATTCAAATCTCTTTTTTGCGAGTTCGACTTCAATTGAAGTGTTCACTGCGAAGGGTTCATTTTAAAGAACTAGCATTGAAGTTTTTCCCAACGCAAGTAAAAACATACATTTTCTAAGAACGGGGCTAAATTACTCCAAAGTGAGGTAAAAACACAATCTCGAGAGTAAGTCTAAATAAATACAAAAATATTATTTAATCTTCAAAATTATAATTTTATCTGAATTTAAAAAAAGCCGAGAACATTCTAAGTCAGCGAGAGATTCTTTATTACACGAGGAGAGTTTATATTTATTTATGTTAAAGGCATTCTTTAGTTCCACTGCCTGTGGTCAGTGGGACTATTATGACCGTCGACGAAATATTATTTGTGAAATTTTGCGAGTTGGGAAAAAATGGACAAAATAATAGTTATGGATGAAGGATTTAATTACCAAACATTAGCGATGTAAGCGCTCTGTGCGAACTACTACAAAGAACTACCTCATTTTGCGGCAGTTCACACTTCATACATTGCTCACTACTTTTTAATTCAATTGTAGTTCGACTACAAAGATTAAAAAGAACAAAAATAATTGCGAATAAAGAGCGAATTACGCGATTTTGAACTGTTAGTTTAATTGAAGCGTACACCGTGAAGGATTTATTTTAAAGAACTTGTAGTTCGTGAAGCGTTCACAAAACTTTAAAGTTTTTCCCACAGCTACCAAACATATTTTAAGGCATTATTATCTAGGTACCTACCTATGTATGGAAAGACTAATAATACGTGCAAACTACTCAACTTGTGTGTTTTTGGATACGTGTTTTTCGACGAGATTGGGCATCTACCCGATAATTGGGCACTTTCCCCAAACTTACTATAGCACAATTTAGTTTTATTTTTTAAAATGACCTGCAAAAGTAACCTATATGGACGCTCATTTCATTTATAGAATGAAAATAATCATTTGAAATAGTATGTCATATGGGTAGGTACTTGGAGTATTGATACTATAAGGGTAGGTACTTAGGTAGGTACTCACGAATACTTTTCTGGATTTGAAAAGATTATTTTTATAATTTTCTTACCAGTTTCAATTTTGAAAATGTCACACTCATACGCTTATTTTCTCTTTTTCATTTTATTGACCTATATTTGTTGTATTGTATACGCAAAAGCTGATGGGCATTTTTTTTAAATCGTCTATTGTTTTTTCTTGGTTCTTTTTTATTGTACTATAATTTAAAACAATAAAAGGTTAGTCATCAGGCAATATACCCAGGGGCCCTTCCTTTTATATTACTTAGTAATTTACCCTTTTGTTAATTGTTATAAAAGAAATAGTATCTAATGTAAGATTATTATTTTAATCCTACCCAATACGTCTGCCACTCTCGTTTTTTATTCTGGCAACATTTACAACTGTCATTTTTGAAACAAAGTTCTAATCCGTGCTCTTTAGTAAATAAATCGTTTTAATTCGAATTTATAATACTAATTTAATCTCTAGGTTCGTGTTTGTTGTATTTTGAGAGAGTCCAAAAGAAACTACATGTTTTTGTGAACAATTCAATGTGTCATAAAAGTGTAGTTCATCGTATTGTTGAAGTCAATTTTCGATAATAATTTCGACCATTGTTACAACTTTGAAATGGATACCAAAAAAACAATCGATGACTATGAAAGCCTCGATGAACTTATTTCGTCACAAATTGAGAGGAAAAATCATATTACTGAAGTTATAAATCTCATTCAAGACCAAAAGTTTCTAGAAGACGAGATAGCGTATGCGTTCAACTTAGTTTGCAACATAAAAAGTAACACTGCAATTGCCAATGAGGAGTTGAAAAAAATGAAGCAGTTGCTTCCAAAGATAAAAATTCTCGACGAGGAAGTAAGATGTTTAGAATCCAGAATAAATTACGCAGAAAGTAATCTTCCCAGCAAATTTAACAAACTATTGACATTAGAAGACGATTACGATAAAGAAAACATTATTTCTGCAGAGGTATTAACTTGTGTAAATGTTGTAATTTTAGGATGTAAATTTTCAATATGATGATTAGAATAATGATTTTAGGAATTCAACCTCGCCTTTATTATTTTATTTATATTTCCATAGACTTTATGGCTAACTCATTTATTCTAGCAACCCAGATGGATTGAGTTAATAAATTAAAGGGTTATCAGTTGTTTTTCTATTAATTATTACTTAAATAACACTTTAATCCATGTTTCAATCTCAAAAACCTATGCCATTAAATTTTAAATAAACTGCAAAGTATTTGCTTGGATGCAAACAAACCAGCCTACATACTGTAAAAACCATACATAAATCAATCACGCAAAACATGAATAGTTGATTGTTTTTGCATGCATGCCATTCTCTCAGTTTCACATGATTGGGCAGTTGGAACTATTGTCAGTTTTTTTTTAAATATGTATCTGTACAAGGTCTGTGATTATAACATTATCAATAATTCTCTTTTTGGGGACATGTAAAAATGCACTTACTCCATTACCCACCAGAAGACATCTGGACTTTGCTGAGGGGGTGGTCTCGAGTGCCCAGAAAGTATTTGTTCACAAAGACGTCCAATATCTGACTCAATCTGAATTTTCAAAGATACCAGGGTACCAATATTACCTTAATCTGTTTATACTATAAACACTATAAGCTTTTGAATTGTTAACACATGATTCATAGTAATTTCATCTGTATGACACTGGAACCTTAGGGCCAGTTTCCACCAAGCGACTATGGATTGCATGGCTGGTTGCGCAATTTGATTGTGACTGCTGTCTCAAAATGGATGTCGAAGAAGTAGCATGTTTATACTTACTAAGCCATCAAAACATAATATTTGGATACATCCTATTTTAATGAATCGTTCTACAAAAGGTGCATCTAACACTTTCTATCATAATCTATAAAGTTGCAATAAAACGTTTTGATGAGCTGCTATACAGATTTAAATCTACAATATCTCACATCTAAGTACTCTGGAGACTCCATGTTCCATATTGACGGCCGTCGATTTCTTAAATGAAAATCTATTGTATCCGCAGTATCGCGTCAACTTGGCATAGCGAGTGTTCTTGAAACTTGCACGCAAAAAATCATTCCTTCACTCGATAACTGTACGGTGCATACTGCGGGTGTAACAAGAAAGGCATACTCACGTGCAGTGGGTATGGTACTTTCAAATAGTAAAAAACTAAAGTTGCGTGCAACCGTTCAAGTCATGTGTTCTATTTCAGTATCCGCGCTAGTGAAAATCTACATATTAAATCCATGTAAACAACAATTTCACGTGGCTAGCCACTTAGTGGAAACAAGTCCTAACAAGTAAGCAGTTAAGTGATGAAATCGTATTGTTGCGTGTTTGATTAGTGTGAAATGTAACAAAACTTTAAGGACTGTAACATTTTTAAGAGCATTAAAAGAAATACAATGTCGTTTTTAATTTTAGGTATATGCGTGGAAGGGTAACATACGATGCAATCAACTCCTTTGTAGACATCATTAACAAATGCCTCGAAGAAAAATATTCACTTCTCCACACAGCTAAATCCGCATTGAAGAAAAGAGTCGACCAGGAAAAACTAACAGTGTTCAAAAGACAGGAATGTCCAAAGACCAAAGGTAACTAACAACATATTGATAATTAATGAATTTTTAACAATTCAGATTACATTCATAATTGATTGTGGTGATGCAATGATTTAATGCATCTATGTAACAGGATTGCAATACCGCTACTCTAACAAAAAGTTTGTACAACCACGAAACCCAGAGATTGATTTGTGTCTTATGTAAAAATGTCCTATGTAAGAAGAATGTTATACAGTGAAACTCACTTATAGTAGATTACAGCTGTATTGCTCTCCTGTGGCGATATGTATGCGCTGTTGACATGTAATGAGTTCCTATCTTCACTTAATTTATATAAAACCCATTCGACATTCAGTAAACAACAGTAATTGTAAACAGTCAACTTATGTTATTGGCAATCCATCACCTGAAATGCTATTTGACAGTGGCAAGTCCCACAATGACAGTAGTAATCACAACCATTCTTCAGTGAGCTCCAAATGCATAAAATCCTTGCCGGTTTATTGTCTCTCCTGTAAAGTGATCAAATGAAGTGTCCGACATATGATTTACATCACGGTTATGATGTACTATTGTACATAAAATATAATTTTTTCATATTGTTTACCATGCAATTTTGAGGTGAAACCTCCAAAGTTTCTAGACCATTCTACACTTTATGTTCAAGATTTAAGCTTACTGCCAAAATACGTGTTGTGCTCACCTATTTTAAAACAATAATAATATTCATCTTCATTATCCCTTCCTTCCTAGTCAGATCAGAGAAGCACTGCTTCCACAAGGTCCTATAGGCGTCCCTATCCTGCGCGACTTGGTGGCCTTGACCCATTGCAGGTCCAGTCTTTGCCTCGCATTGGCTTTGCAATTTGCTTTCATTAACTTTGTCAAGGGTGACAAATGTAATGTCTTCTTCTAAAATTGCTGATTTTTGGGATAGTCGCTCTGCTAGTATCCAGAGTACATGTCCAAAACACCTCATGGATTTTTCTATAAAAAAAGCAGACATTCAATGCCTGATGTTTTTGAGTAGTAATTTCTCACTCGAATCCATAGTAACTTCTACTACCCTTACAAGAATCTTGTTTCGGCAGTCTGGAGACCTTAGAACAGTCTTTCTAAATCATATAATGTTTTATGCATATTTTAAAATAAACATTCTACGTTTCAGGCAAACGCTTCATAACCCAAGATGACTTGAAGACCGCCATGGGAGGAAAGATAGACAAGCACACATTGAATCTGATACCAATGTTGAGACATACAGGTCGCCTACAGGAAGTTCGTGAAGGAGGACTGATAAGATACATCGCCATAACCGATTAGTTCATGTATATCTATAAAATAACCATCACTTCATTTAATTGCCACACTCACGTGGATTTCCAACGCGCTTTTACTATAAGTACATATTGTTGCAGTAATAATCTCTATGCCTATATATTTTAAATACCGTAGTTTTATGTATTTCAAAGTTAATGTCAGCCATGTTAGCCATAAAGATTTTTTATGATACAATAAATTATTCAACAACTTTCATGATGAAAATAAAAATACTATCAAACAATTTTTATTATTGAATTTTTTATTTATAATAAAAAATATAATCATTTACTTTAAGTGCTCAACATACATTGAATGGAGCATTAATGATCAATATCAATACTGATCCACGCATAAACATAAATGCCCAAGGATTAGCCTTTGCTATACAAAAAAAGGAGGCTATTGATGACCTAGACCCGACTGCCCACTTTCTTGGCCACATCAATGCTAATAACATTTACACAAGACAATCTGGAGTACCTACTGAATAAGTCATTTTCCTGAATTTTGCCATTTTTCCAATAAAATATTTTACTTTTTAAATTGGGAGAACATTACATCCTTTTGTATGGATAAATTGAAAAAAAATAGCCTGATTAAATTATGCACTCCAAATTGTTTTGGAATATCTCGAAAACCAGAAAAAAATCACTGTACGCCACTGTGTATGTAGATTTTAAACACTTGAATCACAAACCAATTTATTTTTAATTTTGATGAAATTCTTCACAATCATTCGATGATTACTGTAAAGATTGAAAATTTTATTGTTAAATTATCGATTTTTTTTCATCAAAATAAAATGCGTAACTTTTAGCGGTAAAAATATGTTGTGCAAACACTTACTATGACTAGACACTCTTAGCCAAGAATTGTTTATTTTCATTAATTCTACTATGAACTCTTGGAATATCTTTTCCAGAACTTTTTCACATCATCGTGTCCCTGTTTGGTGACCACCATTGTTCTCGTTCTTTCGTTTTCCCAAACCAGAACACCGAGTTGGGCTGCGTGCTCCTTCAGCACCACATAGTCAGCCTGAAATTAAGTAAAACACGCATATTAAATATCACACCATTATTTCCAATGTGTGTTTTTCTATTCATAAGTCACAATAAAATGTCAAATGCATTTTTTGGATTGTTCAAAAATCAAAAAAAAAAAAAAAATGTCAACATACTTATATATGTAGTCGGAAGAGTCTTTAAATCGAGTCCGAAGATAAATTTTTTTGGTCATATTCAAAATATTTAGTCACTAAGAAAGATTACAAAATCAAAAAAAAGTCTAAATGCTCATATTGAAAAAAACTTATGTTTATTTGGGTTCTCTATGTGTTGCTCGTTACAATTTCCTGCTGTAACACGATTTTTCGGACACCATGTATATAAACTTTAATTTTAGGTTTTAATGAAGAAAAAATGTGAAGGCCTCTCAATAATACCAAATTTAAAAAACCTATTTTCTCAAACAACAAAGTCAACTCATCCTAAAAAAATATCATTACTCTTCATTATTGATCAATGGTGAATAAACTTTACTAAGCCACTAAATTGGTGGATCAGCCTCACCTGAGAAAGGAACTGATTGTAGACAACTCCATCCGTATAAGTGAATCGATTTCTCTCATTTTCCCACAATCTGATCTGATCAACCACTGTGGGAGGAATGGACGAGCGACCCTGGGTGTACGTCTCAGATGCCAGCATCTAAAAAATCGAAATAAGACAATACACTAACAGACAAGAAAATTATTGACAACAAATCGATAAAAGATTTTCACTACAAATATTAATGATTTATCTTTCATAATGTTGATGTTAAGCTTAAAGTAGACTGAATTGTATCAAACCTGAGGATGTGAATGTTGTTCTAGATAATTGATTATTTGCTGGGCTGTAATGCCTCCGCGTAAAGCCTGGCGGATGGATTCTCTTGTTAAAACTCCAACCACTAAATTGGGAAACCTGAAAAATTATCATAAATGAATATGTGTACAATTTTTTTATTCTGTAAATATCTGGAAAAAAACTCTCTTCGCGGAGAGTCAAGGGGCTTACTGCTCAGTCACGGAGATTTCAAAGGTAATGTGAACATACGAAAGAAGAAAATTTTCCATATTGTGATCATAGGGAAGAAGAAAAAAATCTATGTCCCATAACCTCTCGACATTCAAACTTTATAACTGTAACCATACAAAAGAAGAGTCCATTTCTCATAACGATAAACATTAAAAAGGCGATTACAGTAAAACCCACTTGAAACTTTTTTTATTATAATATTAAAAAGTTTCACTGTATAATATAAAAAAGAGTAATGTCCATATTCTATAACTGTCAACATTCAAAGGTATTGCGATCATACAAAAGAAGAATACTTTATTTATCCCATAACACTCAACATCCCAACCTCATTATTGTGACAATAATAATAAATACGGCCGCCCTTAAGGTGATTTTTTTACAAAAACGGCGTTATACAAATCATCCAAATATTATTAAATAAGTTGTTATTTCATTTCTAAAGAAAGAAGCGTAATATCTACCGACCTGTAGAGCAGTTCAGTGAAGAGCCCCAGCAGCGCCACCTGCAGGCTGCTGTCAGTGTAGGCGTACACCCTGTAATTGGTCTCCACCACGATGTAGCCGGTAGGCGCAGAGGGGGCCGCCGTGCTAACCGCCTTGGGATTGGCCCCGGGCGCGCACGCAATGTTCAGCGCCAACCGGGTGGGGTAGAAGCGGCCCGCCCTGCCCTGAAACAAACAGCGATGATGAATTACAATAGAGTAGAAGGAGGAAAGTCAATATGCAAGATGATCAGACATAAAATGGTGCTGATTGTCGATTTAGTATGGATGATCATGATGGAGTATGAAACACCACTTCCATAGTCGTTTACAAGCTTTACATATGTTGTCAATGTCCCGTTGTGATGGGAAGAACGCTTAGATACCTGAGAAGTCACATTGTGGAACCAGAAGACTTTGCTAAACACCCAATGACAACCCTGGTGAACTACATTGAAAGAACTAGGCTACAGTCAGTGGAATGAAGTGAATTATAAAAAATAGCAGAGGGCCCGTGGGCAGAATACTAATGAAAGCTACGCATACCGTCTTTGTGTCAATAATGCAATATTTTATAAATGTTTCTGTGTTTAAGGAACTGAACTTTCCATTGATAATGCACAATCGGGGCTTGCGTTAAATAGGTTAAGGATTAACCACGATAGTCAATTTTTCATTTACACAAAATAACCGGAGTAAGATTATTAAGAACGGTCTTTAAAGTTAAATAATATCCAGAGTGAGATTATTGGGGAGGTAATTATTTTTAAGGATATTGGGAAGTTACCTTTCTTTGATAGACAAGTCCAAACTCTCTCAGATGCTGCAGGAATACTAGCATGTTACTGCTCATTTCATCTGTGCTGTAATCCTAGAAAAGAAACATTTAAAATGTTAACATATTTGTCTGCAAAGGTTTTTATCACATAAACTGACATATATACAAGGTGTCCAGGGGTAGAGTGCAGTAACCTCGGGAGGTGATTCTACATGATAGTATGAGTAAAAAATATTCATAGCTTTTCTCGATTTTGTATTGATTTCTTAGATTCAATCATCTTCAAGTATATAAATTTGATATTGTGTCAGGTGTACCTTTCCAAGAGTACTGAAACTGAGCTGGAAGAGGAAAGCCAGGCACTGTGCGGGGTCCAGCCCCCTCTGGCCTGCCGTGTGGAGGTAGTGCAGCAGGAACAGCCACACCTGCTGCCCGGTGCTGAGCAGGAGGAACTGGAAGCCGGCGCGGGTAATCACCGTAGAGTTGTCTTCCGTATCTCTGAAAACATTTATTTTTTTATAGTAAATAAATGACCAGGAATATCATTTACAGGAACATCCTTCATTTCATTCCAGGGTTAAGGCATTAGGATTTTTTCGCATGGCCATTTAGGCCAACAATCCTTTTTTTTCAAGTTCGAATATGTCTCAGGGTCTCGAAAATTGCGAATTTGAATACAGGTAGCACTAAAAATGGTTGTTTTTAATATTCCATACCGCTTTTAGCCCTTTGTTTGGCCGCAAGTAGTTATTTACAAACAAAACTACATTTATATCATATATTATATACGAGTATAAGGAGAATGTTATATTATAACATCCTTCTCAACCAGCACATAAATAAATTGTATTAGTTCTATGTTTAGAGTACATTAGGATGCATTTTTAAAGTGTGAATTTTAATAGTAGCTGGCGACTAAGGATTTTGAGCAAGACTACGGAAAACTTATTGTTTGTCACACTCAAATCATAAAACTGCTGAAATGTTAACATTATGTTAAAAAATTATTAATTCATATTTTTTTCACAAAAACACAAACGTCCCATATTGATGCCTAGGTGCAGGGTCAAATGTACTATTGAACATAAAAATGTAAAATTAGGTTATTATCCTAAGTCATATGTAACTTTTGCCACCCCTGAAAAAAGTATCTCAACAAAAAAACTCAATACAATTCATGGTCCACCCTATTGGATATAATGCATGGTCGGCAACTTTTTTTATATGGGAACACTGCATCAGAGACCCAACTGTCTGTATTGGGGATGTTGTGAGGCTGAAGGAGGGAGGGAGGGGAAGGAGATGGGGAAAAGAAAGATTAGAAACTAAAGATAAACATTGGCAAGAGCTCACCTGGCCATAAGCCCCGCGTGAAGCAATATTCTCACAGCGTCCACACTGATGCCCTCCGTCTGCTGGCTGCCCACCATATAATGCAGTACGCACTCCCAGCGCTCCAGGGCGTATGCATCTAGGAACACCTCATCCCTCCCGTGGGGGTCCCTCTCCAGGGTACTGGACATGCTCCATGGTCGGCCACTAAACAAAAATACTTACTGCAGGAACATTTATTATTCAGCAAACTTATTACCAGTCAGCTTCCTTATGGACATTATCTATATCATTTTGCTACGACATATTCAAAACTGCAACCGAAAATGTATACTAACAACTAACTGTATGGTCCTGCCGTTGAGAACTCTGTTGAAACTTCTCCGTCACTTATGAGAATGGGGGCGATTTCATAAGCCAAAATTAGGTCAGAAAAAAACCCTTTCACTATTTTACCTATCTACTATATTTCAGTGTAGTTATGTGCTCTGTGCATGTATACAACAAGCAATATAAAGTTAATTATTACCCTCCGAGTAATGCCACCTTGAGATTCTTCTTAAATTTTGCAGAGAGAATCCAGCCTGGTAGCCCGCCAGGTATCACAGCTTCTTGCCATACTGATAGTTCATTTAGAGATGTGCAAACTTCATTGTGCTCTCTAAAAAACAAATTTTAGCCATCAAAAGAAGAAAACATGAAAAACATTATTATTCAATTTGACTGTTAAATCAATAGCATACTTGGAATAGGCTTGAGACGCCCACGACGCCACCACTGCCTGTGGAACTGGTTGTTCTACAAATAAGAGTCTTATCACATAGTGTCGGGCTAATTCTAGAAGATCTCTGAAAACAAACATGTTTATATTATTTATTATGTATTTCTACAAATGTAATTGATTATGGAGCATTTACATAATTTAACTTAAGTTAATTATATAACGATACTGTAAATCTACTGCATTGCAACTTTAAAAAGCTTTGCATTCATAAAATAATGTATCATACGTCTGACCTAACCTATAATTCTAAACTAAGCTAAATTAAGGGTGCTTTAAATAAGAATATGGCATGCAAATTTTACTGACCGATAGACCGCTAAGCATATGGTAGGATAACTATATAAAGAATCCAGCATTTGTGGACTCCTTGTTTTTAAATAATCGTGCAAATCTTTGCATTGTAGGTTCGCAGGTTGTGTCCCACCAGTGCCGGATTTCGATTTGGATTGTTCACTCATTTTCAGGCTATTTTCACATTAATTCAAGTGGCATTATTATAAATGAATAATCTCTTATAAGTAAACCAATAAATCCATGTTAAATACTAATATTATTTGCTGCAAAAATGATGTTGACATTAATTTTGACATACACTAAATCATAGATAATATAGAAAAACAATATTGCCATATAATAATAAATCAATGCATTTTGTGTGTTGATCGGTTTATACCATACATTTTTTGACCACCGGAAAAAATATAAACCCGACAGCCGTAAAATACATATTTCCGAGATGTCAAAATTTACATCTTTCATTCTATCATACATTTCCCCACCACTTCATTTTAGGAAAAACCTGTTATTGACACACTTTCGTAATGGTAAGTTAAAATGTCATTATAATATTAACCTACAGAAAGCTAACGAATGTCACGCTTGTAACTTTGAGTGTGTTTTGATTGTATTCACAAAATTAATATTTTCTGTTATCGAGCAGGTTTTACCAATGTTCGCCCGTGTCACATTCTACCCGACACTTATTTACAATGTTTTTATGGAAAAGATGACCACTAGAAGATGGTACGACCGGATAGATGAATCGGTTATATTGGGGGCCCTCCCATTCAGAGGAATGACTGACCAGGTATTTAGATTTGTAAAAATGTTATTCTAAATGATATTGTTAAATTTAATTTAAGTCTTAACTAGTATAATACCGATATTATTATCTTTGAAAATTTCTAACCCTAAAATCATTGTTTTAACAGGTTCGCTGCCGCTAAATTTTGAAGACGCAAATAAACTAAACCCGATTGGGACCGGCGGCAGTGAACCTGTTAATGCAATAATTTAATTGAGATTATTATGTCTTTTTTTAAAACGATGCCTTCTATTTTACTGTCTAAATGCAAACAGTGTAACTTTTATATAATTTAATTGAATTAAATTTAGTATTATTATTATTGTTGAGTTCTGCTATTTTCAGTTTTTTATTTTTAGTGACAGCTGTTTCGGCGTTTAAGGCCATTGTCAAACTGTTAAACGCCGAAACAGCTGTCATGAATAAAAATAAAATAGCAGAACTCAATAATAAATCCAATTAAATTATATTAAAATTAAAATGGAGTTCTACAAATTGAACACAAAAACTATAAACAAACAGTGTACTTGAGAAATGTATTTTGTTTTTCAGCTTACACAAGAAGAAAATGTAAAGGGGGTTGTCTCGATGAATGAATCCTATGAATTAAAATTATTATCCAATGATGGAATGGTACGTCTCATTGTTACAATTATTTTTTAAATTAACCATCTATTTTCTAAACTTTGCACTGTAAAAAAATGATAGCTTCTAATAAAAGTAAAATTTGGCACAGAATCGGTGTTATTTATATTTGTATACATTTTGTAACAAATCATAATTTGTTTTAGTTATGGAAACAACACAATGTAGAATTTCTTCAGCTTCCAACGACAGATATTTTTAATGCTCCAGACCAAGATAAACTGCTAAAGGGGGTCAAATTCATAAACCAGTTCTTGCAAGCGGACTCCAAATTGAGTGGCTTGAGCATTGAACCTGATGAGAAGCAGATCAATGATGGAACTGTATATGTGCACTGCAAAGCTGGGCGCACCAGGAGTGCTACTCTAGTCGGCTGCTACCTCATGATGGTAATTACATTATGTTTATAAACAGACCGTTCAAGGTAGCAAATTTATCAAGAAAAGATAAAATTTTAATCCATAGATTTTTGTATTCACAATATCAACAGCAGGGATGCTCCAACTGCAAAAAGTTTGATTTATAAGGTTCCGGTATTTACTTCCCGGTGTGTGCATTTATCATTATGTTTTTATCCTTTAAAACCTGTTCACATATTTAAATGAACCATAATCGCTTTTCAACGAAATAATCAATCCATTGAGATATTTTACCTTGCGTTAAATTTGTTTCAAGTCGAGTAATAAATATTTGAAGTTCGCTTATGTCAGAATCCATTTTCAAAGATACATTACTGTTTGTATTTACATGAAAACTATAAAACTTTATTTTTATTCGGAAGGAAATTTATTCAATCATACGAAAATGGCAAAAAAAATCTTCACATTTCTTAACCAAACTTTTTTAAAGTGATATCAGGAAGAAAAAACAGATTCTCCGAATATAAGTAGCTATTCCAGAAAAACCACTTATACCACTAACATACAATTTGAAAAAATACATGAACGCATTATCTGAGAAGACAGCATAATTGGCAAAAACATCATTTTGTAAAACACACGTGAGTTTTTATGAAATTACAAGTCAGCAATTGCACAGCGCGCAGATCGACTTTTATGCCCGGCACACGACGTTAGTTGTACTTTGCATGAATATATACCAGTATATAAATTACTATAGGCTTATAAAAAAAAAAATTCGAGGATAAATTTATGCATTTCAAGGCCACTGAAAAAAAAAAGTTTGACAATCTGGACCCTAATTTTAACATTATATAAAATTGAACATAACTGCTTAACAACTGTAATTTGTCAAGGACTATAATAAAAACGTTAGATATTATGTTTTATGCCTGTAATTTTGTTTACAGTATTTCAAGGATTTGTTTATTTTTAGAAAAATAACTGGACTCCAGCAGAAACAGTAGAATACATGAGGGAGCGTAGGCCACACATATTGCTTCACACGGCGCAGTGGGATGCTCTTTCTATATTCCACAAAAATCACGTCCACACAAGCTGAATCTATAATTTATATTATTATATTGTTAAGACAAACAGATCACTATGTCACATTGACAAAATGAAATCTGGAATATATCCCAGTTACAAGAAATTTTCAATTCACATTTCAGAATTAAAATAAAAATCATTTCAAACATTGATTCTGAATTTCTTGCATCCTCTTTATTTTAAGCTGTCTTCCAATATTCAAATACTTCTGTTAAATAACTATATTAAAAAATGTTAACAAATGTTTAATAAACCTAGATCTGTGATATAATAATGTATGAAAAATATAAGTTTTATTCTTCTGTTACAATAAAGATGTTTTATATTATTTTATGATATTAGTTGTAATTGAATTCTGAATATAAGTTTGACAGTTCTATAAAACCAAACCAGGCTGAATGACCTCTGTCAATAATTGGTGTTCACAATAAGATAACAACAATCAATATTTTAATTAGCTGTTATGTTTAATAATTGTGTCATTAAAGTAAACAGTGTTGTTATTTTTATAAATAAAGAAGACATCGATTTAATGTAATTTTTAATTTCAATAATAATTTATCCACTTAACCAAGTTATTGCGTGGTAACACTTTTGTATAATGGTAACATCATTCAAACATCAGAATAATTGTGCTCAAATATTTATGATAAAATTTGTACCTACGAAAAAACAAAAAAAAAACAGTCAGCCATCGGGAACCAGACTACACTTCATTTAGATGTAAGTAGCGGGACAATAAGTTATTGAAGCAAATAAATATATTCTTACTGCATAATAAATAGTTTATTTTAAATTTAGCCCGGATTGTGTGATAACTTGAGTCCAAATACTTGTGGCAATTCCTTATATGTATAAAGGGGTTTATTTTTAATTTTAAAAGAAAGAATTAAGCAGGTATTATTTGAATACTACTCTTCTTTCTTATAAAATACCACTGTGGCTTTTTATAATAACAAAACAAGTCGTAGATTTTTGAAAACATACCACTGTTCCAACGGCGCACAAGCTCAGATCTAAAAAAAATTGACATTATCACAGTCCAGCTGATAAATTTAAACGGGAATGAAATCATAATGTTAATTTTATATACACAGAACTGAATATAATACTATTTTAGAATTGTTCCACAAAGGCTGCACCATTAGAACATAATATGCAGTTAAGTACTCTGACCGATAAACCCTACAATAATAATACTAAATAATCTGTGGAGTTAAGATCTTCTCGTTGTACTACATTGGTAAAATCTCGTAATCTACATGATTGCCGTATTAAAACAGCTATGCAAATTTATTTCAGTAGTTACATTTGAAATCTACATCCTACTTTTGATGAGATGCGTTATCAACCTCAAACCTGTGTCTGCCTTAAAAATGTTGATGACGAATCTAGAATACAGGCAAATTACGGTGACGATATGAGAATCGCTGCATCATGGCTGTTTTAAAAGGTTTGAAGTTGGTTTTTAATGAACTTTAAAATATGTTACATAATTGTTTTTTTTGTCAAAGCACAGACTTAAGAGTATCGATAACTTATGCTTGGTTCTTTGATTTTACTGCCCACAACCTTCTGATGGTTTCCGCAATGCCAATGTCGTCGAAGATCAAGTAGAAGAGTCCGCCGAGGGTTACCATCATTATTAGAGCCAACAAACCCTGGCACACCTTGGGGACAACTGATCCAAAAAGTAATACTCTGACGTAGTCCTTGACGATAGCCTCGAATCCCCTGAAAATAAGTTAAATCAATAAATCATCATTTTTTAAATATAAAATAAAGACATTAAATTCTTGATTGATAAATATTAGAATCAATCTGCAAAAAAATATGTGCTATGCAGTACCTTACACATGAAGCTCACTGTGGGATATAGGAACACATTTCTTTGGACAATTGGCCATAAATCAACGCAAGTACAATATTTTGTATTTTACAAATTACGGTAATGTGGAACATGATAAAAATTTATAGAGTATAATTAGTACTAATGATTATGTGTAAACATAGCATGTGGGCATGTAATTTTTTGTGAAGTTAATCAATTTTTGACATTCAAAAGGCATTGTATTTGGTGTAATTAGTATAGACATGGGATTATATGTACTATCAAAATGGCGAAATATGCACTATCAATGTCCGAAAATTTGTATGTAATAACAATGTCGAAATATGCACTAACAAAGCCAAAATATAGTGATAGCGGGTGGCTAGCGGATTCTGAAGGAAATGAACTGATTCCTCGAAAAAAATGTTCATTTCATGTGGGGGAGGGGGATGGCTAGTAAGTATCTTTAATTTTAACAGCTCACAGTAGAAGTATAAAATTGCTGTTATAAGATGAAAAAATACTCAAATATGCCTATCTTGACATAGCATAGTTGAAATTTAAGAGATGTGAGTTGTGGTTTTCAAACATGTGAATTTATAACAAGTGTTGATTTGACAAAGTAATTAAACTCCATGGATGGTTTTTTTCCCTTGTTTCTTTTAGATTATATACATTAGTACAAAAATTCTGAGAGGGGTTTTAGCTATAAATGTGAATAGTAAATACCAGTAGGTGTGGGCCACTAAACTGACGGCCAATAAGATGTCCAGGGGTTTGGAAGGAATGGCAATGGCTAGAGGGACAATGGCGATCAAACTGGCTGACACCACTCTCTCCATGATCCATAAAGTGATGTGCGACCCTCCACCATTGGCTGCAACATTAGGTGCCACAGTACTGTAGTCCTGAAATTAAGAAATATTTAAACATTATAATTGCCACATTTCAAAAAAAAACATTCCACATATAGTCAAAAATCAATTAAAACCACAGATAAAAAAAGTCTAGAACTGCACAATAATTATTGTAAAGCATCCTTGAGGTAATTAAATCACTATACGGCACTATTTAAAAAAAAAAAAATTATATGAATACCCCACAAGAGTCTCAACTGCTCCCAACCGTCTAGAGCCAGTGAGACTATGGCATCCCCAAACAGGGTATTTTGTGAGGTTGAAGGTAGTGGGGAGGGGAAGGAGATAGGGAAGAGGAAGGAGATAGGGAAGAGGAAGGTTGGGAAGTACCCGGCTATTCAGATCTGGTCACCAAACACGGCTAAAGCCATTTCAAGCAACGTTTCGATTCTGAATGGTGGTCTTTCACCAGGGCGATACTTAGAGTATCTACCACTCTGGCACTATATAAAGTTGAGTAATTATAACAATAATCTCAAATCAAATAGTTTACTAAATTAAAACACATTTCAAATATTCGTCTGGTACCATCAACTTTCTGATTTTTTAAAGAAACCGTAAACGTTGCAAAGCAAAATCCACAAAGTGCACTTCATTTTCTCCTATAGGACATACTCGTATATAATAATTTTGTAAAGAAAATACAACAAGTGCACTTCATCTGCTTCATCCAGACAGCGCACAGCGTTTCGCATGACCTAGACAAGTGCGAACAAGTATCAAGCAATAGTTGAACATTAATGGAAAGGCCAGAATATATTATTAAAGTCACAACTGATATATCGTTAGATTATTTATTAGTTTTTAATCTGATAGTATTAATACGCTTAAAATCCAGGTTAGTCAGAAGATACTGAACAATATTTACTAATATAATCAATTCACTAACTACGGAATGTGACAAAATATTTATATGACCTTTTGTTATTTAATTAAGAAAGATTGTTTATATTTTTATTGAGTATGTTGTTTTCTATGTGACATAAATGGTCTCAAGGTAAATAACTAACTAACAAGCAAGGTTTTTTGCTTATAATGATGGAGGTAGGAGGTTATTCGTTACCCGAGGATGTTTGTCTTTCTTTAAAAAAAAAACCATCATCCTGGCATACACTCCTTGATTCATTCACATTGATACATCGTCTCATACATACTCATCTGTTATCAAGTAAGTATGGTGCATCATATAATATATTCCCTTAATATTTTTTTTAACTGCACGTTCACTCTACATGTCTAAACCATCTAACTGCTCTTTTTTTTTTTTTTTCATTACAGTCGTATAGTCTTTGAATTATTTTTAGGATCCAGGTCATATTATGTTTTCTTTTTCTACTTGCATGTTCTCAAGCATGATATAATACAAAGTGATTGTTTTATTTAAATTTTAAGTGTTTGCTTCGTATGAATAATATTTAAAATTGTGATTTTTTACCATTTTCCTTAACGCAGATTGTTGTGATGTCTTTTCCAAAAAGCTTGCAGCATAAGGATGGAGGGGGGCTGCCATTCTGAACGTAGAGGCATTTTGTAAAGCTGAACAACTCAAGCGAATTGAGTTCTGGCTTAATAATTTGCTCGAACATCCTAAAGAAAATACATACTCATAATTACTAACGAGATTGAAATGGGTTTATCTAATGGAGTAAAGCCTTGATAAGGTTCTACATGAACCCAACAGATAAATATAATTGTGTAAACCAAAACAAGATATATCGACGCTGGAAAGGCAAAAGGGCTTAAGCGACACTTTGGTCAAAAATTAGTTAAATATGCAGTTTTAATCAGTTTTTTTTCTGTATTGAATGCTCTGACTCATGTTTGATTCCTCAGAGCAATAATATACATTGTTTATTTGTATAACCACTTTTTCACAGTATTATTATGAACAAAAATATAGCATGTAACCTACTAAACCGTTAAGTTACGTCCATTTATTTTGCGTATCAAAATGTGTGGGCGGAGTTAACGGAGACGCGGGACACGAAGAACATTCTAACAATACTTTAGAGCGGTGTGATAATTTGGGAAATTTTGTTGTCTCTTTCTTTCTCATGGTGAATGAGGTAAAACCCGGAGAAAGTGATTTATCCCAAGTTTGTATTGGTTGGGTAAAAATAATTAGCTCTCTCCATATACTGTTACTTCAAGTTTGATTCTGAAGACTTTTGTGACACTGAAGCCATCTTAAATATATGTACCATTAATATGTACCGTTTGGGAGAAGGCTTGACTCAACTTTGGGACGTTTTTAAGCTTTTTGTCGTAACTTTTTAACGCTTTTTTATTGAGTTGACTTATTTTTTTCAAAATCCAACCAGGTACTGAAAGCTTTTGAATTTACTGTAAAAAAAAAACTTTGAAGTGCTCTGGTGTACACTTCCTAAAATGACGCTTCAGCCCTTTTGCCTTTCCGGCGTCGATATTGTAAAAGTATTTACATCAACTTTTAACTCACTGAAGGAAAACGCCAAAAAGGGTAAAACACTGTAACCTTTAGATAAGTAACTTCTTTTATTATTCGGCCTTGTAAAACATAAGTCAGCCAGTAATACAATGGGTTTGTTCAATTCCAATGAGTATTACGATAAAGAAATAAATAGAAATGATTGTGTTGATAGTCATGAATTTACAATTGATATTTATAAAACATTACTATTCAAACAATGTAGAATCATATAAACAGGCATCATTATCATAGCATATGGCCAAGGTTTTTCTATTATCAAATACATGGTAATTTTAAATGTTTAGATTAGAGTGTCTTCATAAATGCACATTGCATGACGTATTTACTGTTGAAATAAATATAAATGATAAATTAAGAAGAGAATTATTATATCCAGTGATTAAGCTTTTAATGCTTTTTGATAAACTTAAGCCTTATTAATTTTACTTCAACTTGTGTTTTACATGTTGTTGAAAATATATTAACATATAAATTTCCTTTCTAAGACACTAACAAACACAGTATTAAATATTTTTGTCTTATATGTAGAAGGAGGTAGAGTAAGGTAACATATTTATCAGCGTTTGAAATTTGTAACGTACACATATTTTTTTTATCGTAAGCTAAAGTTATGGATTACGTAACACTAGTAATAAACGATTATTACATTTGAAATAAATATTACACATTCAGAATACCATTTAATTTTGAGGACGCACCACGCACGAAGAGAGAGAAGGCCATGATCACGCTTAAAAACTTTACAGGAAACTAAAAACGAGTATTAAACGATTCATATAACTATTTTTAAATTTTGACGTTTACATGATGGTAAATATTTGTTTTTCTCTGAAATTATGTAAAATATTGTCAATGTAGTTATAATTATAAAATATTTGAGGGTTGACTCATTTCATCTATAAATTTTAGGATAAACCCTAAAAAAATGGACGCAGAATTTTTTGTCAATATAAAAAATGTATAATCGGCCAAAATTATTTTACTGTATTGGTTTTTGAAACATATTGCAAAGTGTAAAACCAATTAATAAACTGTCCAAATGTGATATACCAATTTTTTAATGCACTTTGGATGAATCAGGGCCAGATAATGTTGTTTTGAGAAAATAAGTTTGGTACATTCCTGAGTGTTAAAGTTTTTATATCGCGGGGTGAAAAGCTATTTAAAAAAAGGTGTTGTATTTTTTTTTTAGTTTTAAAAATTATATTAAATTTCTCCTATGGGTTACTTAACTTTAATTGATGGGTAGGTGCCGATAACGTATATTTATTTTTCTTTCTTATGGTGTCTCTTTGTGAAATGAGATTAGGTGCAAAATGTAATGACATTTTAGTTTTTAAACGCAAGTAAGAGCATTGTCATCGTATTATTTTATTCATAAAATTTGTGTGTATTTAGTTTCTAAACTAGTTCTGATAGAAACTTGAAAGATGGCAGGCACTCTGGAAGATAAATCCATTTGGGAGGATACCGAAGATTCCTTGGGAGAAGAAGTCCTCAGAATGCCTACGGACGAAATCGTAAGTCGTACAAGACTGATGGACAATGAGATCAAAATCATGAAGAGCGATATTATGCGGATTTCACACGAGCTTCAAGCTCAGAATGAAAAAATCAAGGAAAACACTGAAAAAATCAAAGTAAATAAGACCCTTCCTTATCTTGTATCCAACGTAATTGAACTTCTCGACGTGGATCCTCAGGAAGAAGAAGAAGATGGTGCCGTTGTGGACCTAGATTCTCAGCGTAAAGGAAAGTGCGCCGTTATTAAAACTTCAACGAGACAAACATACTTCCTTCCAGTAATTGGACTGGTTGATGCTGAAAAACTCAAGCCCGGAGATCTAGTGGGTGTAAACAAAGACTCCTACTTGATTCTAGAGACACTGCCGGCAGAGTACGATGCTAGAGTTAAAGCCATGGAGGTAGATGAGAGGCCAACAGAACAGTATTCAGACATTGGTGGACTGGACAAACAAATTCAGGTAAACAATCGATATTTTTAATCAATCATATCAAATAGTTATTATTTCATACAACCAGTATCGACTTTATACAGTGTAGTGTTTTTAAAATCAAAGATAATTATGTTTGTCTGTAGGAATTGATTGAGGCTGTAGTATTGCCCATGACCCACAAGGAGAAGTTTGTGAACCTGGGCATTCACCCGCCCAAGGGGGTACTGCTCTACGGGCCCCCTGGTACAGGCAAGACCCTCCTGGCACGAGCCTGCGCTGCACAGACCAAGTCCTCCTTCCTCAAGCTGGCCGGCCCGCAACTTGTGCAGATGTTCATCGGTAAGAGGAGCCCTTCTTAATATAAAACTTTAAATCACTATGTTTCCTTACAATTTCTTCAAACACCATCTCATGTACCGATATTTGATGATATATCCGTGTCTTGTTTGCTTGAACTTATGATGTGCCACGCAAGTTTTATTTTATTTACAAAAATACATTATACTTTATTAACTTCATAAAATAGTTTTGGATAAGTAATTTACAAAGTACAATATTTCTCACATATTTTTAAATAATATATATTTTTTGAAGATTCAAGTTTGATTCTTTTTCAGTTCAGATTAGAAGATTATTTTTATAGCATCGTTTTGGAGAAACATCGCGCAAGAACACTTTGCGATGTTAGAAAATAACTTACAACTATGCTAAAATTTCTTAGCAACTCGTATAGATAAACAAAATGCTGTCTAGTTGGTCAATTAAATTTGAAGCAACATAATTTTCATGAAAAATCAATGTAAATTAATCTTTGCATACCCTTTCAGGTGATGGTGCTAAACTTGTGCGAGATGCATTTGCCCTCGCCAAGGAGAAGTCCCCCGCTATCATCTTCATTGACGAGCTTGACGCCATCGGCACAAAGAGGTTTGACTCCGAGAAGGCCGGTGACAGGGAGGTCCAGCGAACCATGTTGGAGCTGCTTAACCAGCTGGACGGATTCAGCTCCACCGCCGACATCAAGGTCATTGCCGCCACCAACAGAGTCGATATCCTGGACCCCGCCCTCCTCCGTTCTGGACGTCTTGATAGGAAAATTGAATTCCCTCATCCCAATGAAGAGGCCAGAGCGCGCATTATGCAAATTCATTCCAGGTAAAGCAATTTCAAGGTTTTTAATTTTGAAATTTAATAATACACAACATTGCAGATGCTTCTGTTATGCCTATCTTTTGATACACTGCCCTAACAGATATACAAATAAGCTATTATCTTGGTATAATGGGAAGTTATTGCTTACAACATCACAAGTTGGATTAGAATAGGTTGCTTATTTTGTGGAATACTTCACTAACACAACAATGAAATGAAATCATGAAGAAACAAGACTGACAAGTTATTGCTAACCCCAGCATATGATGGGTTTGGATACCATGCCATTCCATTGAATTTATTTTATAAATAAAAGGTCCACATCAATGTGTTCATGTTTTTTTTATTTATTTCATTCAGGAAAATGAATGTAAGCCCCGACGTCAACTTTGAAGAATTATCCCGATCCACAGATGATTTCAACGGAGCCCAATGCAAAGCCGTGTGCGTAGAGGCAGGCATGATTGCTCTCAGGAGATCAGCAACTTCTGTTACCCACGAGGACTTCATGGATGCTATTTTGGAGGTCCAAGCCAAGAAGAAGGCTAACCTTAGTTACTACGCATAATTTAATAATTCTGCTCTCAAATTGAATCGCCTATTTTTTGTTATAGTATCCACATACTTTTCTGAATTCCGATTATATGAATTGAGTGTTTTTATTCTGTACAAAATAATATTAAAAAGTAAATGTGTGCATTTAACAACTCAAGGAAACAAATTGTATTTTGTATGTATTGAAAATAAATGAGTAAAAACATGTACATTTGGTTTTGACTTGTAACGAAATACTCTACTCTGGTTATTCATAACTTCAGTGAAGTCAACATACTCGCATAAGGTTCCCACATAATATAAGGTTTTCCCATATAATTTTTTTTTTCTGGTCCCCTAAAAAACCCTATGAGAGTTCAATCTAGTTTATACCTGAACCAACACCTTAAAAAATCTTTGAAATTGAGATTGGTACATATCGCGCTGTGAGGCCAGGGCGCCGTGTTATGACAGATGTTCTCCAACATTAGTTGGTCTTATGGTTTAGGTCTTTGATAAACTTTTTTATTATTTTTGTTAATCTTTTTTAATACCAAAGTGTGCATTTCTTATGCGAGCACCATGACGAAGCATTGATTTAAATGAGGGGAACAATTAATAAAAAACAGGTTTTTACATGTTACAAAAATTTATATACTAAATTATTGTTGAACTATAATAGTAGTACATATATCACACATCCATTAATTTAACATTTACACATAAGTACAACATGTTTCATGTTCCTTACAAAAAAAAACTTGTGTGTACGCCCAAAACGGGCAGTGCCTATGGTTATACATAACATAACATTATTTACAAAACCCTAAATAAAATTAAAAGAAAATTCAATAATAATTTTATTGATAGGCTTACATAACGAAAACAATTAGCCTACCAATAATAGAAAAGAAAAAAAAATTGGAAGGAACGAAGATGTGATATTTTTTGTGTGAAAGTTTTTAAAGAAAATTATACGAATATGATGTTAAATATAAGATTTTTTATTCTACTACTATGTACAATTTAGGCGAACAGTTTTTTGATATATAAAATTTATTTTTGATTGGAAATTCATTATCATTAGATTCCTTAAAAATTATTCATTGAATTTTAAATCTTTCCATGCATTCCCATATGTTCATTTACTTGTACACATTACATCTTCTAGACCTGAGTGAATGATTAAGTGGAAATTAATTAAAATACTAACCACGATCTATTATTGCATAGGTATTCAATTATTTCACTGAGGTGGCAATCGGGGCCTTCGGAAATAAACTATTACTCCAAGGATTCCTGTCAGGGCCGTTATCAAATAAATGTCCCAATTTGATATGAATGATTCATCTACTGAGAAGAGGAGGGATATTTGACTCTGAAACAAAATGAAGTAATTAACTGTTGTAAATTTGGCACTATTTTTGCCATATTGTAACTTAAAAAATAAACCATCTAAAAGTTACTTAATTAGAAAAATATTAACATTATGTTAGTTTTTAATTTGAATATAAGATGACAAACCAATATCTGCTGGATTTTTATTCTGGTAGGTGCATAAATCATTTGCGATTTTCTTTGATCAAACATATATTGATTGTAATTTATTATTAAAAACAATTATTTTTACTTAGCGCTGATACAATTGTCTCTTTTGCACTCGTAGCAGATAGACGGAATATAGACCAAAAGTAATTAAATTTATCTCAGAACTGTGTTTTATCTCAGCCACTAAAAGATCAATAAGAAATCCCCTTAAATTTTATAATGTCGAGTTAGACTGGACGTTGGACTTGCGAGAACAAGTTCGATGTCGAGTGTGATTCAACATAAGACCGGAGAGAGTTAGCATGTTCAAATTGAATGAAAGAAACAAAACACTGACTAACCTCTTGTAAAGACTCCAGGTTGAACACGAAGAAGAGCTTCAACAGTGCCAGCGCCACCGGCACCTTGGCGTCTGTGCTGGTTTCAGCGGCGAGATCGTAGCAGCGCTTGGCCAAGTGGACGTCGCGCCTCATGCCCAAACCCTGCTCGTGCATGTAACCCAGGTTGAACATTGCCTGCGCATTGTGCTGCTGGTCTGACGCAAGTCTAAAATCACAATATTCATAAAATAAAACATTTCACTTCAAGAAGACCTCTCTGTCAACTCCGCCCTACGTCCGTCTTACATTCAGGAAACCCTTGTGGACAGAAGGTGCAGGTTTGCTTCAGTTACGACAGTATCCTGAAATAAGCACCTAGTTGTAGAACCAATTACTAAATTGTCAGGGTTCTTTCTCCCTCGGAAGATGTGGGTCTCACTAAACAGCATCTCAGTGCAGTCACAGACGCTGTGCGTATATGATGCACTAATGGGGCCTTAACTCATTCCGGGCTAGCGTCTCAACATAGTAGACGGCAAAATACAAGCCCTGTGCGCTAGCGTCTCAACGTTTGAGACGGCACCGCATTACCAAATGCCAACCGTCATATGTTTGTTAATATAGCATTGACACTTCTGAAATTATTTTATTACTCTACTCCAATCTGTCCTCTACCGGCACCTATCAAAATTTCTTAGAATTATTTTGCTTAATTATTTAAAAAATATTTTTAAACGGGTCGATCCTAAATCTTGCTATCGAGATTCTCTGTGACGCAATTCTGTCATCGGTCAAAAGATGGCGCTAGTCTCGTTTCCCTGTCGAAACAAAGGACAATGCGTAGATTGCGTAGATCGAATTTTACGTGCGCCGTGTTCGCATTTCGTGAATTTTAAATAATTAAAATACTCAATTAAAGTGATAAATACCAATTAAATCTTTATTACGTACGTATTTAATGTGTGTGTGTAGTAAACTAACATTTATTAGATTAATATTCTAATTTAACTTTTTTTGTGTAATAATTCTATACGCAGTGAAATTAAATTCAATTTTAAAAAAATACATATTTTATTATTTAAGGTGCTGTTCTAAATTGAGTGTTATTTAAAAAAAAACTTATATTAGTCTGCTATCGAAATTGCTTAGAATATTTTGCATATAATATTATAACAAGTTGTACTTTTAGTGATAATTTTTATTTAAATAGTTTTTTTCTGTGTAAGTGAATTCTAATTTCATAATTTATTGTTTGTACTTTCACTGTGTTTATTTCCCGTTTTCTAAACAAGTTTTATCATGGCTCATCGTGGGTTAACCGAAGAAGATATCTCAAGAGCCATTGATGAGATGGATTCAGATTTCGAAATAAGTGACGCCGATGATGCATATGAAGATTTGTCAGATATTGTGGATTCTGATAACGAGGATTCTACACTGTTCGGTGGTGAAACTTCAGCCGAAAGACCATCTTCTGCTTGGACTTCTGGACCTCACATACCCATCGTTCATGAGTTCGATGATTTCTCCTCAGGAATCAACCCTGGTACATCATTGTCTGAAGATTCGTTTGAGATTGACTATTTCCTACACTTCGCCAATGGGGACATAGTCTCAAAAATAGTTGATGAATGCAATAAATTCTATAATTTTCAAATTGAAAACAAACGATTTGGAGTTTATTCCAGAATAACAAAGTGGGTGGAGACATTCATTGCAGAAATGTATATTTTTCTCGCGGTGACGATGTTAATGACAAGAAATCGTCATCTTACAATTAAAGAATATTGGTCTACAGATCCACTTCTTTTAAGCCCTATATTTGGACAAACAATGGCAAGAGACAGATATGAAATAATCTTGCAAATGCTTCATTTTTCTGACAATACAACGACTCACAACACCGACCGTTTATTTAAAATCCGCATGATGATTGATCACACACGCACAATTTTTAAAAACACGATGATGCCCTTTAAAAATTTGTGCATCGATGAAAGCATTATTGTTTTCAAAGGGCGCTTGCTTTTTAAGCAATATATTCCATCAAAACGTCATCGATTTGGAATAAAAATGTTCGTTTTGTGTGATGTGACAAGTGGGTACATTTTGGACTTTATCATCTATACCGGTGCGGGAACAGATATACAGGGTGTGGCGGAACATGGAATTTCTGGTGCAGTTGTGAATACACTTTTGGCAGATTATATTGGCAATGGTCACAGTTTATGGTGCGACAACTGGTACTCTAGTCCGCAATTATTTAAAAACTTGTACGATAATAAAATTAATGCTTGTGGAACAGTTCGCAAGAACAGAAAAGGGCTTCCAAATTACCACAAACTGAAGAAAGGAGAGTCGGAGTCGTTTCACAATGGACCATTATTAGCCCTGAAATGGCATGACCGACGTGAAGTTCACATGCTAACCACTTTACATGATGCAACTTTTAATGAAACAGGTAAAATAAATAGATCAACTGGCCTTCCAATAAAAAAACCGCAATGTATCATAGAATACAATAAATGTATGGGAATTGTAGATAAAGCAGACATGATGCTTAGCGGTTTAAGTTGTATGCGAAAATCTGTTAAGTGGTACAAAAAAGTTTTTTTTCACATTATTGACTTATATTTGCTTAATTCCTATTCACTGTATAAATTGGCTACATCAAAAAATATTAGTTTAGCAGATTTCCAACTAAATGTTATCCGTCAAATAATAGCCAAATATTCAGCGCAAGGTACAACTAAATCACATTCCACACCTTCTATGGATACACCATTGAGATTATCCGTGCCAAAATCTGTTATGAAACATGAGAAAATATTTGTACCACCAACTGAAAAATACAAAAAACCACGCCGTAGGTGTCGTGTATGTTCACAGACTAAATTAGGAGAACAAAAGAAAAAACTTACTAGATATATGTGTAAAGAGTGTAATGTTGCGCTGTGTTTTTCGCCATGCTTTAAAAAGTATCACAAAAATAAAAATTACTAACTGAAATTATTATACGCTCTCGATGTTTGTTATACTATTATATATATTTATATACATATTAAGTCTAATATATATATATATTACTGCAATTGATTTTACACTATATTTTAACTATTGTAAACTAAAATTCTTTTTTCTCGTGAAATATTGTTGAGAAAGGCCAAACACATAACGGCACATCACATTCACTGCACATGTATTTGGTAAGTTTTCTTGTTTTCGCATACATAACAGTTTTTATATGGTTTTTGATTTTTTTCCGTTGCTGGTATTGGTTTTGGCATATGTTTAGCTAGCATTTTGGCAGATAAACGCAATGGCAAGTCTTGTGATGTACGCGGACCAACTTCAGGGCGCGATGTAATACGATATTTTTCTAATAATTGTCTTATCACACATAATTGGTAATCAGGAAATCTAAAATTTTTTGAACTTATATTATTGTGCATTATATACGAATTTAGTAGATATAAATCAATCAAATGGAAGGAAAGTTTTTTTTACCACTTAACAGATTTTCTTAGGGAATTTATGCTGGTTATCATCATATCTGCTTTATCAACTAAACCCATGTTTTTGTTGTAGTCTTGGATACATGTTGGTTTCAAAATCGCTTCACCGGTTCTAAAATTATTTTTTCCTGTCGGAGAAACTGCATCATCGTAAAGTGTGGTTAATATGTGAATTTCTCGTTTATCGTGCCATTTTAATGCCATCAGTGAACCAGAAAACTGCGAGGTAATCTCCCCTTTCTTCAATTTTTTTAAATTTTGGCATATTTTTGCGATTTTTGCGTACTGTTCCACATGCGTTGGTTCGGTGATCGTGCAGGAATTTAAACAATATTGGACTAGTGTACCAATTGTCCACATATAAATTGTGACCTTTCCCTAGGTAGTCTTTTAACAAAGTGGTGACAACCGCACCTGAAGCCCCAAGACATTAGTCGTCAGTTACGTCCGTACCATCACCACAATAAATAATAATATCTAAAATAAAACCAGTCTGTGCGTCGCACAAAACAAACATTTAAATTTTAAATCTATGGCGTTTGGATGGAATGTACTGCTTAAACTTAAGACGTCCTTTAAAGTCTATAATGCTCTCGTCAATACATAATTTTCGTATGGCACCATTGTTTCCTTAAACATTTTACGAGTGTGATTAACCAGGAGTTTAATTTTGTGCAATTTATCACCAACAATTTGAGTATGAGGGTCTGAAAGATGCAGCATACTGAGCAATATCTGATATCGATTTCAAGACATCGTCTTGCCAAAAATATTGCTTGTCAGAAGGGGATCTTTTGACCAGTGCTCTTCGATTGTATAATGTTTATTTCTGGTCATCAACAAATTTTTGGAACCATAAACTTAACTATGGTAAGAACCACGTGACATACACACACATGACTTTATAATGGTGGGAGATTTGAGCGACTGGCCCAAGAAAACTTTAGTCACATGCGGCTTTGTGTAGTGTAAACAATATAAATTATCAAATTTTATGAAAGATGTCAAGCTGAAAAAGAGTCTATATTATTTTATGAAATAATATTTAGCCCCATCTACGGCTTGAACTTAGAAATATCGAAAAAACATTGACATTCGCCTTTTTACACCGTGCGATGTAAATGGCAGTTGAGGCTGGAATCACCGTACACCACTGCATGCTAATGGCAGCCATAGAGTTAAGTGAATTAAAAAAGAAAAACATTAAATAAGTTGGTACATATTATTGAACTTTAGTGAACCACCCTGTAGATTATCACTTGAGTGGCGGACCATTTCAAATTCTTATAAATCATGTTCAATGTATCTTGGTGTCGGACTAATATAAACAATATTACGTAAATACGAAATTCGAGAGTGATCGTACTGTGTTATGTGATGAGTGATGACGGTTTTATGGTTTTCGTAATTCGAATATAAGTGGATCATAATATTTGACAATCGGCGCAGTGTTCGGAGATTGTAGACACTATGATGACGCACACATACCCGTAAGTCCGTTCATACAAATGGTTCGTTTTTATCGACGGATGTTTATTCTCGTAATATTTATCATATTCTGTTTATGTTTGAAGCTTAATAAGATGATAAGACATAGCCCGATATCTAAGGAACATGCCGCAATATATTTTTGTTATCTTAATGCGATTTTCACTGCGTTAAAACGAATTTTATGTGGTCATTTATTTGCGAACAAAAACCGCCGCGCACTGGTGTTGTCATACCAGTACATATCAACGCCCTGAAAAGGTTAAGAATTCTGCATTGTGTGAATGTGGACACGTACAAACTACAGAACATATCAAAGAAGAATGATCACTCCAGACCGAGTAAGCGGAGGACAGACTGCTCGGAAGAAGATTGAAGCTGGATAGGAAGGCCTGAGGACTGGAAAAGATTGACTAGAGAGAGAGAACATTTGTGGAGGAGGACAATTTCCACCCTGGATATGTTTTTATGCCTTTACTTGTATTCATTTTATTTTTATTGATAAGCAAAAAAGTTATGAATGTACCTGTAATGGCTGGCAGCCGTTTCATAGTCTACTGGTGTTCCTAATCCGTAGTAATGATAGTCTCCGAGTTTCACTTGAGCTGATGAATATCCCTGAGCAGCTGCCCTGCTCCAGAAAGTTAACGCCCTAACATAGTCTTCGGTTGGAGTCTCAAAAAGTCTTACTTCTCCTGCAATGTGAGAATGAAATAATATGATTCACTAACTACAGTGAGATAAAGTGGCTGGATATCGAATTTTTATTACATATCTAAATTATTTGTCAAATTAAATGAAAATATTTTAACTTTCTCGTAATCCTGAGAGGTAACTGAGTAAGTTTGTTGTAAATAATTGTCTTAAAAAACGATGTTGTAAATATGATGTTTAAAAAAACTATGTTGTTGGGAAAGCATGTTTTGTTTGCCATCTTGCCAAATGTCAAAATGTGTATGGAAATTAAACTTACCTCTATCTAAAAGGAATGCTGCATTGCTTTGTGCTACTTCATATCCAAGCTGCCCCAATATTGCGTATTGTACAAAGGATCTGTCGGGGTACATTTTGTAATCATTGTAAGCCAACATGAGCTGCTCTCCCCACTTTCCCCTCTCAGCGACATTCTTGAACAACTGTAAAAAAAATATGTTTGCATTACCTATTTTGTAAAAATTATCGTAGTGGCAACCCCACTTTTCCCACGGAAAGAAAGAAACATCTTCTGTCACATTTCCTTGCACTATTTTTCACTACAGCAGAATTTTGAAAGATCACATATTTTAGAATTTAAGAAAGCGTTTTATATTCTATTGTATTTATCTTATTTTGAGTCGCTAATCCTGTTAAGTGAAACATCATTAAATATTCAGAAGTCGAGTACAACTTACTCATCATAAAATACATTACCTGCACTAACTCACAAAAGAGAAATTCAATAGATTTTTTCCTTCAAAGACTGTATTTTTTTCATATACATGGCCTGTTCAAAAGAAATGGTGAATTTTGAATTTTCGCGGGCTGTGTACATTCGATTATCGATTTTTTTGTTGTTGTTATGTTGGTACACATATTTTTATCATATGTTGGCATTATGAGCCATTTTGGATTAGTGGTTTGTTTTTGACAACTGGAAAGGTTAGTCATGTTTTGTGTGTTCTTCGATTTTTTACTTTTGAAAAAAATGGATCAAAGAATAAAATCCATGATTTGTTTTACCACAACTTCAGGGCGCTCATCGTCATTAACATCTTCTCGGCCTTCTGAAAAGTGTTTATAAGTGGTACAAGCGCTTTACAGAAGGCCGAGAAGATGTTAGTGACGATGAGCATCCTGGAGTTGTGGAAAAACAAATCATAGATTTTATTCTTTGATCCATTTTTTTTTCAAAAGTAAAAATCGAAGAACACACAAAACGTGACTAACCTTCCAGTTGTCAAAAACAAACCACTAATCCAAATGGTTGATAATGCTAACATATGATAAAAATATGTGTACCAACATACCAATCACAAAAAAATCGATAATCAAATGTACACAGCCCGCGAAAATCCAAAATTAACCTTTTCTTTTGAACAGGCCTCGTATAAGAAATTACTACCTTTTGATGTAGTGAACTTATAAAAAATGTATTCTTCTGGAAATAATGTTGTGAAAAGATATTACTAGCGCAGTGATGAAATTATAAACCTTAAAGTTTCACAAGTTTAAAAAAAATATATTAAGACTGAACTCACCTCAACTGCAGTGGGACATGACGCCAGCATTCCCATGCCTTGGGCATGCATTTGGCCTAAGTGGTAGAATGCTAGAACATGCCCAGATTGAGTGGCCAACGAGAAGTACTTATTCGCCAACTTGAAATCCCTCCTGACGCCGATACCAGCTGGAAAATAACATACTTTAATGAAGCAAGTCCTTATAATAATACTTAGCTAATTTATATTGTGCCATTTTTGTAAAATATCACCTCATAGACACTAGAAATAATATAAAATACGATCAGTTTATTTAACTTTTTTAACGATAGGTACACAATTTTAAAGTTAATTTTGGGTTGACAACATTTTGTTACATTTGGACTTTTCCCAATTTTTTTTTACGATTTTCCAGAACAAAAAGTGTTGGCAATAATTTTTACACTTGTTTCCATACATAAAATTGGAGAGTAAAAAATATATAAATGTGTATGCATACATATTTGAATTACTCCTGGCTGGACAATGCATTTTGGAATCATTCGAGGCTAGAATAATGATACTTGTAGTTGATGATTCAAGTTGAGTTCTCAAAACCTCTTGGGGAAATGGGTATACCAGTGATGCACAACCTTTTTAACAGAAGGGCCACTTTACCTATCATTCGTGGGCCGCATAGAGTACAAGTTGATTTTCGTTTATTTTTATTTTTATATGGCTAAGTGGGCTGTATGAAATGCGCCTGTGGGGCGCTTTATATATGTACTAACACTGATTTATACCGATTTTTTAACATTGCTGTTCCTCAATCATCACTCTACTAATTATAGGTATCATTCTCCACTGTTCAGAATGGTGAGACTTGTTAACTCAAGCCATGGTCTTAAAATTTTTGGTACCAGTCTAAATGATTTTTATCATTCTTTCGGACTTTGAACCAAAACTTTGACTTGACCTTGCCTTTGACTTGAATGTTCTTTCTAATGTATATTTTGTCATTGCTTCTTTATAATATTATGTATGTGCTGTTCTTTTTTTCCACTTTTTTTGTAATTTGACAATAGTCCGTTAGTTTATAAATAAATAAATGACTTAAGGCAATAATAATTACCGAAGTACATATTCCCAAGCTGCAGATGTCCCTCCACCCAGCCTTGATCCGCTGCCAGCTTGAACAGCTTCAGGGCTTGGTTGGTGTCCTTCGGAATGCCTCGCCCATGGAGATACATCAGGCCGAGGCCAGATTGCCCCACCGGGTTGTTCAACTCTGTGGCCTTACGGAAATATCGAAGAGCTGTTTCGTTGTTGGCTTCTACTGTTTCACTTCCTTCTAAGAATATCTAGAAAAAACATAATGAAAAGTTATGTTAGACCACTGAAGAGATGTGCCCGAAGTAAGCTCAATTTTTCCTTACTTCTGCTGAAATTGGTAAAACATTTTCAAATATCGACATTCATTCCTGAACAAATAATGAATTTCATTGGCTTGTCTGGGGCATAGGAGTCAAAAAGTGTTATGTAAATTAAACACTATCTCAATATAGACATAAACTAATTATTATCAAAATACAATTGAAAACAAAACACAATTGCGAAATTTAAAAAAAATTATGTTCACAATTTATTTTCGGATTTTTATTTATGAAGACTGATATTTTGTAGTGTTGGTAAAGAGATAATTTTTGATTTTCAGATATTTGCATGTTATTAATTAAAGAAGCCAGGCGGAATCAAAAAGTTACTTGAAATGGTACTAGCTGGTTACTAGCTGTGTTTAGTAAATACATTCAAAAAGTCCGTTGTATTAAGCACTTTCGAGACTTTTCTTGCCTTTCTCATTTCCCTCCCCACACTTGCTATGAGCAGTAGGAATTCACATAAAAAATTGTAATAATTTGATTTTTAAGTGTCACCTTTCCCAGAAAAGCCATTGCTTCGGCATTCCCAGCGTTGGCCGCTTTGGTGAAATAATGCATGGCCTTTTCTAAGTCCAGGGGCACACCACGTCCCCCTGGTAATGCAGCTGGGCGAGGCCAACCTGAAAGCAAACATAAAGGTTGAGTAAATCAAATCTTTTCACAATTTTCACATAAGAAAATATATGTACGTATCTCCCAAGAGAGTTGCACGCACTCTTCCATTCTACACTACGATAATATTTATTCAATCACAAAAGAGGACATGTTTGTTGAGTGGGGAAATTAATGGAAACTATCCAAAATCTCAAAATCGCTATTCATCACCAAACATCAAAGTCACCACTATGGAGAAATAAAGTAAAATCGCTTAAAATTTTATTTTATAAAAGGCCCATCGATACGATACAATACTATGTCCCACAATTTCAATAAATTCAATTCAACAAAAAAGACATAATTTTTTTGACATCTCGCAAAAATTTTAAACTCCTCAATGTGTGAGTGTGGACTCAAAAAGGAGGACCCCAATAATATCTTTCTGGTCTGTTCAATCAACAATCCCTTTTTATCTCACTGCATTTTTTTATCCCTCTATTAATCTAACTTGTTCCCTGTAGCCAGTACCATGGAGGTTCTTCTGTAATCTCTGAACATTCCAGTTTTAAAATTACTCCTTAGCAGGTTCACTGCCAGTTTTGACAATCAGCACAATCGGTCTGACGGAAGAAATTATGCATCCACCAATTGGCAAAGTGCATTTACCTATTTCGCATTCATGATTTCCTGACCAATGTTCCTGTTTTTTTTCCGATGGATCAATAAAAATTTGAAATAACAATCTCATTTAAATCATAGCAAATACCCAAAATAATTGAAAAACATTTGCATTTTCCAAGCCGCCACTGTTGAAAACTGACGGCAGTAAACCTATTAACTTCATTTTCACAAGATTATTTTATAACCATTTCACATAATTTCCATAATTAATGTCATTATAAATCAAAATGACTTATTCCAAGCAATTTTTCCTTTCATGACAAAAACAACTTAATCAGGTAAGCCATTATTTTTATTTATTTATAATGGATTCTTTCACTAACTTTAAATGGAAATATATATATATATATTTTTTTTAAGTAAGACAAACATTCCCGGGTTACGAATAACCTGACAATATTTGAAAAACTCCTACTGCCATCATAAAAGCGGAAGATGTTGCTTGTGCAATGATGGAGGACTTAGCCAGCAGAGGAATTGAACGCTTGACGCCCGGGTGGGAATCCAACCCGTTCTCCACTCAGCTACCGACCGGTCAAAAAATTATGTATTATTTTATGATAAGACAATACAGTATATTTTAATGTCTCAACAGATTGCGAAAGCAAAAAAATAAAAAAATAATCTGGTGTGATTCAATTAATTTCTGTGAAAATGTATATAAATAATATAAACTCCGATGTTGTTGATATACATATTTAGTATGTCAATATCACAATACAAGTATACCTTAGTACAGTTTTTTTTTCATCTAGTAGAGCTAAAGTAACTGTAGAAACTATTTAACTCTGGATGTACCTGTTATTCAATACTATTTTTTCTTTCTTGTACAATAATTTTTGCACTAATTATGAGTACATTGTTTTTTTTGTTTTTAATGTTAATGTTTGTGTAAAAAGCCAACAGGCGTAAATAAATAAATTAATATTAATAATCTTAGAGAAATTTAAGGTATCGATCTTTCAAATAAATTGTTTTGGCAAATAAAATGAGTCGTTTTTGCAACGGGTTACTGAATTATTAATATTTCATATAGTCTGCAATTGGTTAAAATAATACCTGAGTCTGTATATCTCCCTTCTCCGCCATAAGTTGGTAATATTCAATGAGATTATTGTACAGGATTCCAGAGTTGAATCCAGAATTCTCGTGTTCATCCAAAAGCCGGATTCTCTGAATGGCAGCTCCACCGCTGAAGGTCACCTCACTGGCAACTGTAAAGAAAACAGAAAAGAAGCCGAAGTTAGTAAGGCACAGTTTTTCCGGTGTCTCGTAATATTTAAAAAAAAAATCAAACAAACAGTGGATATTAGGGAAAAACTGGGTTAGTCCGTGATACTATCTTTCTCCGTGGTGAACAGTCAAAAGCAGATGATATAGTAGTATTGTGAAAAAACGTGTTGCACGCATATTCGTGTCAGAGGAAATACACAATTTTTTTTTTTGTTATCACGGAGTAAGTTGGTATCACGGACTTACCCAGTTTTACCCTATGTATTATATTTTCAGAGAATGCAAACACTTTGGAGTTTGACATTGAAGTTTTGTTTAAACCACTAATTAGTATATATTATTTGGTGTTGTACAGTATTAAAATGAGCGAAACCTGCTTGACGTCTAAAATATTTTTAAATAATGGTATTAAAACATGGTTAGGCCCAGTTATTTGAACTCCTGTCAAATTTAAAACAGTCACCAAATCGGCCATCAACACCATTTTGAATTTTTCAACATTTTCTAATTCAAATAATGGTCCCAATTAACTACCAATTCTCAGCCTGTCAGCGTTTGTTAATATTTTAAGTTGGGTTAAAACGTGACAGTGGTTCAAACAACAGGGTCTTACTGTTTTTAATTTTCATTATTATCATTTCATAGTCACAGTTTTTTTTTATTTATTCATATAATAAATTGAAATAAATTAGAAAAATATAAGCAAGTACATAATGATAAATATTTTCTGTTAATCTAGTCGTCATAATTAATAAAATAAAATAAAACAGGAATATGTGCAGGGGTTACCTACCATCCTTCTTGATTATAAAAATGCTATTAATAATTTTCAATTTATTCATTTTATAGACTCAAATTCGAAAGTATAGTATTTATTCATTGTGTATGAATGTTTTAAAAATCACCCAAAGGTTAAATTTGTACTCTTACATAGACTTATTACTGGTATAAATAATTTTTTAAAGGATTAAAATAGTTTTTCAATTTTTTATAATTTCGACCCATGGAAAACCAACCAAAATGGCGAAAGCACTAACAATATTGTGTGAAAATAAAGGTGAGATAGGGTTGCCAACATAATACCATTTCAAGTGAAATTTCTTAGAAAAAGAAGAATTAACTACGATACATACATAGTGACGTCCTTGTGCCTGGATTGCGGACTGAAAATGAATGCGGCAAAATCTAAGATGGTGATTATCGTACAGAATGAGTTAATAGTATTGTTGTATGTAAACATTAGAGGACTGCCAGGAAATTAGGGGACAGATTAATAACAAAGTAGAAAGTTAGCAAAGACGAATGGATAGGTACAATAACATACAACAAGATAATTACATATCGTTTAAAACTTTATTTTATGTATAAAGCTAAGAGTGTGTACCAAAGAAATTTGACATTATTTAACTATGTTGATAAAGAGACAATATTTGTATTGCCACCACATTCTCTCATGGTGGAAAAGACTAAAAAGCAGTCCGTAGTGACATAAAGTTAGTTATTCCACGACCCGGAAATCTCTCAATCTTTAGCCCTTCATGTGTTCAAACGCTTTGAAAAACACAACAATAAATGGTTGATTGAATGACGGTGAAGAGTCAGTCATTTTTATATTTTTAAAAGAAAGAAACATTCCCGGGTTACGAATAACCTCAAAATATTTGAAAAACTCCTACCATCATAATAAGCGAAAAATGTTGCTGTAATTCTGAAAATTAATTAATAAATTCTGTAATTTTGTAATGCTGAATTGAACCCACAACGCCTGGGTGGGAATGCGACGCATTTGTCAACTCAGCTACTAATCGGTATATTTGATTTGAAACCTTCCGCCGAACAATGCAGCTAACAAAACTCTACAAATTCCCAAACTGATAAGAGCGCTGCAAAGCACACATTTCTACAGGTAACACGAGATACATAGCTCGTCATATATTATAATGTTCCACGAAACGCCAAGATAATATCAGTAGGCCACAGAGAGATTATTGAAAGGAAATTCAGGGTACTTATGACAATCGTTATTTATTAACCCTTTGTCAAGTGTCGTTAGCTCTCTCCAATGTCGAGTGTCACTAGTGAGGAGACGAGCAAGAACACTCAAGTACGTACTACATTAGAGGGATGGCATATTTCGAGTCACACCTCACCGCAGGTAGAGTCATGCTGTCGTTAACATCTTAAATATTAATCTGAATAAAAAATATTTGAGAGTGGAAGATGAGGATTAAATGAGAGAATTGGACTATATTGAGAGTTTTGGAAACTTTTCAAATTCATAGCGAGTGTGAAAATGAAGATAATATTCCTGAAGTTCCCGTACTATGGAAGAGGAGAGAATATGCATCGGATCCAGGACCAAGTACCGCCATAACAGACTCTGATTCTTACGATGATATTTTTCAAAGAAGACACAGAGTGTGTTCATGATATTCCAGTTGCCAACCATTCTTCGTAGGTGGATGTTCCAAACCAAGATAATTACTGTCCAAATATTGATTTTACAACAGGCGATAAAATTACGGGGCCCTAAATTTCATCATTTTGTACTACGCCTCTACAATCATCTTTTACGACTGAACTAATAAGCAAAATTGTATCCGAAACAAATAATATGCTGTCAATATTTCAGCTACAAAAAATATATCGAAATATGTGAATGAAATTGAAATGAAAGCATTTTTAGGTGTAATAATTAATATGGGGCTCATTGAAGTTCCTGAATTGCAGGATTATTTGAGTTTAGCATTCCATTCTAAAATTCCTTTTTTTGGCATGATTTTTTTGCGAAGGTTTATGCAGATATTTTGGACATTGCATTTGAAAATACATATTTTTCGAGCTGGTGGAATAAAAAAAAAAAAAGGCGGAGTGGAAAGGGTTGACAAGCTGAAGCAATCAAATATATATTAGAAAATTTTGAAGATTTACATAAATATGCCAACCATGTTCTGTCAGATGATGTTCATTTATTACATATATTTTAAGCTTGGGGTGTTTCAAAATTCCAACACATTTGATGACCATCAAATAGACATTCAGCACCATTGAGATTTTTTGACAGTCCCCGTTAACCAATTATTGTTCTTGGCCTGTTTTAGCTTTTGATTAAATTGTAATCAGCTGACAAGCTTAACAACATGACCATTATGCTTGACAGATGATCAAAATTTGATCAAAAGCTGTAACGGTCCGAGAATCGGAATTTGATGGGAACTGTTCAAATGTCAAAAAATCAAAATGGTGCTGAACGTTGATTTGATGGTGATCACATGTGATTGAGTTTGGAACACCCCAAGCTAAAGGTTGATGTTTGCAAAAATAGGGACAAAATGAGATTATCAAAAAAGATTTTTATAATTCTGTACATATGTGTACTAATAAAAAGTCAAGGACTTGATTAAAATTTTTTTAAATCTTGTAGATCAAGTAAAAAAACCTTTAGTAGCAGCCTTCCGGTAAAAATCCAGGGCCCTCTCGCAGTTGACGGGCACGGTGACTCCCGCCCAGTGGCGGTACCCCAGAGCCATCTGCGCCCAGGTGTTGTCTCCCAGGGCCCCCATGGTCAGGTGGACCAGCGCCCGGGCTTGCGACACATTGACACCGATGCCCGAGGCGTAGAGCAGGCCCAAACCCTAATCCAACATGAAAAGAGTTGCATTTGTAACAGAATCTTCGTGTTTATAGCGGGTTAAGAACCCTACTGGGTACTATTTTATTTTGTGCACAGAAAATTCGGAATGAAAATTAAAATATGTGTGATGTAACATACCGCGTGCGCATCAGCATTTCCCTTATCAGCCAAGGAAGCAAAAATATCTGTAGCTTGAGTGATGTTCTGTTCCATGTAGTTTCCAAATAACAGTCCCCAAGCCAGCTTGATCAGGGCTCCGTTGTGCCCCATCTCCGCAGCCTCTATGATAAGATTGTAGCCCTCAATTTTATCTCCACGGCTCTTGTTCAAATGTCCCATTCCTTGTTGGAAGATTTTTTCGCCTAATTTAAAAAAAAAAGTAATAAAAAATATTTTTTGATAAATTAATTTTTTGATAAAAAATTGACATTTTTATTTTTTTATTATGTCTCATTTGGGACAATTGCTCAATATGGATAAAAACTTTGCGGAGGAGCGAATTGGACTATTTCCAGGACACTGATACCTCGAGAGACCCATGCAAGAGTTGAGAGGGGAAGGCACTAATGACTGTAAGAAATGTGTAGAGTATGAAAAAACACCGATTAAGCTATGGTGCCAATGTTTGGACTTGATGAAAAGAAAGCTCAGATACCTGGGTAGCCACGTTGTGCGACCAAGAGACATCGCCGAACACACAACGACAGCCCGAGTGAACTATATTAAAGGCGCTGGGTCACTGTCAAATGAATAAGGTAAAATATGGCCTGAGCGCTTACAGGAGTTATGCAAACCGTATCTGTATCAACAATAAATGAATACTTTATTCAAGGGGTTAATGCATACGCTCGATTTCTTCTGGAGTTAGTTCAACCTCTGGTTCTGTGGGAAATATAGGAAGCTTTTTAAGGGTTTCTTCTGGGTTGTCTTCAGTTTCCTGCAAGCATTTAACAATATTTTATATGACAAATATAGGTGGTTTATTAACAGACTTAAATAAGAGATAGAAATATAACTATGTGAGGGTTCTGTATATGCACGGATAAGATGTTTGTATTTCTTCAGTCGAATCAATAATACTGGAAACCTTTTTGATGTTTTTTTTATTTTAAATCTGCAACAAATCAACATTCACGCTAGATTTCTTTTTTTTAAATACCACTGATACCAATACCAGCACTTTTATCATCTTTTGAAAACCTATATTATAGGAACAAGGATCAGGAGTTATTGATGCATAGGCATATTAATCGGTCTATTTATTTGGTCAGCTTTTGGCTGAAATCTCACTTCCACTAAAAGCATTTAACATAATACGTATTCAGAAGAGTTTTTTTACTGCTGATCTATGGCAGCACTTTATAAGAGTGGCAATCTAGAAAAAGATGCCGGCCTCACTTGTAATGATCTCATCTGAATAGTCAGTTACTTTCCCATCCTTCCTCTTCCCCATCAGCCTCCAGTAGTCCCTCGGGCTCCGGGCAGTTGAAACTCTAGTGCGGTGGTATTCACATGATTTTTTCAAATAGGCCCTAAGAGAGGATGTAATGCTATACTTCTTTGTCCTGGCACACACTCCTTCCTTCATTCACAATCTCACATCCTCTTCTAGTATTCTACCGATTATTCTCTTGATCGTGTCATGTCTTGCTGGGAGAAGTCCCAACTTCTATGTAATTTAGTAATATATTTTCTATTGACCCTTTTTTGTCTATCAGCTACAAGTACTCAAATATTTTTAAATATAAAATGAAATTTTATTATAGATGTTACCTCTGATACTATGCCATCCAGTTCTTGGCCAAGATCAGAGAGTGTCTTCATCCATTTCTGCATTTGTAGAATAGCAAGCCGTGACGTCTGGTCAGGATCCTTGTCTATGAGCTCTGAGCTGTCCAATTCTGAAAAATCTCCTGGTAACAGTAAATCATTGTTAATCCTCGATTTTTTTAATGACGAAAAATGCAAGTCATAAAAATACAACTGATCTCAAATTACAGTAATATCTTAAGTTTTCATATTGTACCCATCATGTTGAACCAATCAAATCAAAGAGATGTGCAGAATTTTTTCAGGGAACTGAAAGAATCGATTTTTTGATGTTGTTCACGAAAAAATATATGACAAATTGTCTGATGTCAACCTAGCAACGTACGGCATAATTTCAGTGATCTTTGCACATCAGTGCTAGAAAAAAAACCTACATTATTGCTTTATAAAGTTTGGTGATCAGCATAACATTTTAAAAATGGTTAAGGAGGTAAAAATTTTAGGAATCACCCTGTGCTATATTTACTACTATTGTTAAGCCCTAGATTAGAATAATCACTACTACCTTTGTATTTTGTAATATCAGGAGATTCACTGTCATTTTCACCTTCACTATTAGTACTTCTTTTATTTTCTTCCAATATAAACTTTGTTATTTTGGGAATTAAACCATTTGCCCCTTATCATCGGACTCCATGTCATTCAGGTTATCTTCATCGTCATTGAGATTAGAAGGGGTCTCCTGTGCCTCGCCTTCAGAATCTGCTGATTTGGGTAATTCCTTTTTAAGTGTATTCAGAGGGCCTGATAACTCCCCGAGAGTGAGAGTGGCCGTCAGCAAAAAGAATAATACTGATATTTTGAGGAATGTATTCATTTTGCCTGGAATTGAAATGCTTCAATTTAATTCATGTAGAATTACATTACTTAAAAACATAAAATAATTACATAAATAATGACAAGTAAAGATATAACATTACTCAATGTTTAGTATTTTTCATCTAAATTGTTTAAAAAACTCAACAAGTCTGGTTTGCCAAAAATAAGGTAATAGAGATTATTCGAGTGTACTTTAATTTTCAATAAACTTTTAATACTTACGTGTCCCAAAAACGTCACTTTTAAGAGCGGCAAATAAAACAAGAATATTGTCGAATCTGACCGCACATCAACATTCAACCGCAAACCAGTTCAATATAGGAGGATGTTCAGTAAGCTTGTTATCCCGATTCAATAGTGCATTTCTAGAAATATAATGAAATTCTTATCAAAATGATACATTTAATTATTTGCGCTCTTATAAATTTAATTTCGAGTTTTGACATATAAATAAATCGTCTATGGACTATAATACCGAGGAAGGAACTAGTGATGGGCAATATGGGTTTAATCGAAATAGAAATTTTGCAATTATCGGAATACGTATACCCGATTCCAAAACATCAGAACGATGTTTTAAACGAATGAAGCATTTTGCAATTGTGAGAGCGATAGATGCTGTCAAGGAAAGATCAGTCAAAATAATGAACGTTATTTTTTAAATCTTTTAAATAAAATATCTTAACATAAAACATAAATGATGTATCTTGAAACTCAATGTCAGTATTTTTTTTTTAATAAGTTCTAATTGAAAAAGGGTATTTTAATTAAAAATCATTTGGTTTTTTTCTTCTTCTTTTTCTTTTTTTGCAAAAGTCGTCCTAAAATACCCCTCTTGTAAAGTTAAATACCACCCACCCAAATCGAAAAGTTTTTTGAATTAGCCCTAGCCAAATTAACCACATTGAAAAATCAGAAACTCTTTAACAACCCCCTCACTCACACTCTACTTTATTCCTACTTCCTCAGCTTCACAATATATATCCAGGCCCGGCCCTGAACCAAACGCAGGTAATTTTTGGCGCCCCTTGTCAAAACTTAAATTCAAACACCAAAATTTTCGAAAAACTTTATTTTTACGTCTAATAAAATAACTTATTGTTTGGTTATAGTGCGTGTCATCGATATTTTTCACGTAAACCAATGACTATTATTCAAAGTTCTTTTGTTTTCAAAGGGCGAGCCTTGAGTTTGCAAATTAGATAAGTTTTCTTAAGATATACAGCCTAATAAAATAAATAGGGAACGAATGAACTTTTGGTTTGTGCTAAGAATGATGAACTACACCAGATAAAATAAAAAAATCCACCATAAGAAAAATTGAAAAAAATTCATCAACTTTATGAAGTAAATGCAAACCTTAGGGTTGAAAATTAAATGCATTTTCTTAGTCTCTATGGGAACGAATTAAGTAAACTTTTGAAATTCTATTAAGAATAATTAACTAATGACGATTAAATGAAAAACTCTTTCAAAAGTAACATTTGCCTTGGAGTCGGAAATTGGATGCTGTTTTTTCATGTTCTATAGGTCCGAATGAAATGAATCTTAGAAATTCTTTTAAGAATGATGAACTAAAGACGATTGCATGAAATAAATCTATAAAAATAAAATACTATTTGGGAGCAAAATGCGAGCATTGAGGTTAAAAATTATAACCTGTTTCGAAGTAATGACAATTGGCGTTCTCCGAATGAAAAGAAGTGTGTTTTTTTTCACGTCGAGTGAAAGCCACTTTAAAAGAAGAAGACGATTAAAATACTAGCGTCTCTGGTTTTTTGAAAAAGCATAGACATAATCATTTGAAATAATATGGAAACTAAATGTCAAAAAATACAACATATAGTACATATTGGTGATTTCAGATTAGATTAGACTTCAACTACATATTTTAGTTGATTATTTGTTGCCTTTTTAAATCTCGAAGATTCTCCTGTTCTTAAAGTTTACGCGTGGAGTTGCGGTATACATATATTTATTTTATCATATACTGGAACAAATGTATTGTAAAGAGTCGTACGCGTCTGTTGAAATGTCACCTGATTTAATTATATTTTAATTTATTACTGCTATCCTAGCCGGTGTAAAATTCTTTAACTACGCAACAAAATTCTATGTTTTCTTTTGAAATAAATCTGCCATTTTTTATTGCCTTATGGCTTATGCTAGATTCTAATAAGAATTATTACCGATTTCTGTTTCAGAAAATATCTGCAGTAACATGATTTTGGCAAACACTTCCTCTCGCCACTTGAAGAAGCTTTTCCACGACAGATTATTAAAAACAACATGCCGTTACTGTGCATATTCTTCATTAAAAAGTAGTGAAGACATACGTAGTGATTTCTTAAACTTTTTCATCAACAAGAATGGCCATAAGTTTATTCCGTCGAGTCCAGTTGTTCCATTCTGTGACCCAACTGTCCCCTTCATCAATGCTGGAATGAACCAGGTAAACCATCAATAAGTTCCAAATGATTGCAAGGGAAACACATGAAAATCACTGTAATATTATGTTCATTTAAATACCCTTCTAGTCTATAAGTTTCTTCTCTTATTAATGATTTCACGATTTTTTTTTAGTTTAAAGGTGTTTTCTTAGGGCAGTTTTCTCCACCATTTCCCCGAGTTGCCAACTCTCAAAAGTGTGTCCGCGTCGGGGCAAACACAACGACTTGGATATCGTTGGCACTGATGGCTACCATCACACATTCTTCGAAATGCTGGGAAATTGGTCGTTTGGGGATTATTATAAGGTAATCAGGACATAGTAATTTAGATGTCTAGATAGTTTGTGGCAATATTATATAATATCACCGATAACAAACCGGTGATCCTAATCAATTAAGCTTCTTGTAATCTTCTGTTTGCTTGATAGCATTTGGAGTTATTATGTTTACTTGAAAACTCTTGGTATAAAATTTTATTTTAATAAAATGAACATGCCTACATAGGACATTTATTTTTATTTTAGGTGGAAGCTTGTCAAATGGCTTGGGAATTGCTGACCGGTCCATATGCCATCGACCCAAACAAACTAACTATCACCTACTTTGGTGGAGATAAAGAAATGGGTTTAGAGCCAGATTTTGAGTGCCGTGACATTTGGAGGAGTATTGGGTAATATATTTAAATCTGCTAGATCTAGAGATAATGATTTATATATTTTATAGACTAACAGCTGAGCGAATATGGTTGTGTATACGCTTGAACAACGCTGGGAAATATTGCGACATTACTTTGAAAATCATGGTAATGTTGCAGAATGTGCGAAAAATTGCGTACGGTTTTTTGGAAGAAGAAAAGCACCGTACACTGTATATGTTCGCGAAAATGTGAAAAAAGTGAAAGAAACTGGCATCCTCATCGATAAACCAAAGCGTGAAAAGCCAAAAACAGTTATTTGAAATATCTGGTGCAATGGCAAAAAGTTTTTAGTGCGTGAAAGTCAACATCAATTTGCCGTCGTTCTCAACAAAAGGATTGAACATTTGAAGACATCATTGGTCAGACGAATTTTGCATAAAGACCCAGTATGACGCCATACAAAGTCCAATTGGTTCAGGAGTTGAAGCCAACTGACCATCCAATGCGTTTTTCGCTTCGCTGAGTGGGCCCTGCGATCGGACTTACAGAAGATGCCGATTTTGCCAAAAAATCATCTTTTCGGATGAAGCTCATTTTGATCTTGGCGGGTATGTAAACAAGCAAAATTGTCGTATTTGGGGCACAGAAAACCCGCACGCATACATTGAAAGAAACGGTACACCCAAAACGAGTCACTGTTTGGTGCGGATTTTTGGTCCAGAGGCATAATTGGGCCATTTTTCTTTGAAAATGAGCAAAGATAATGGCCGTTACAGTCAATGGCGATCGTTATCGGGCCATGTTGAACGGAATTTTGTTCACAAAAATTGAAGAGGGGATTATCTGTTCATTTGGTTTCATTGGACGGGTTGCCACACAGCCGAATTTCACTCGATGTTTTGGCCCTGTTTTTGAAGATCGCAATGTCATACTGATGTTGTTTAGCCACCTCAGAGCTGCGATTTGATTATTTGGAATATTATTTGAATTCATTTACCCTCAGTAAATTTAAACTCCAGGCAAATTGAATATGCTTTATTTTTATGGACAATATTCATCCATTGGTGAAATATTTTACTGCACATGTGGATAATGCACAGGAAAAGGACCGATCGTGTAGGCTACTGCATGACCAGCCGAGGCAGCCATTTAGGGTGAAATTATTTTCCCTGCAAGGAAATTGTTTCTTATAAATAAAAAAAGAAATTTGAGAAAAATATTCAGTAGTTTTTTTTTATAGCATTTTCAAAAAAAAAGTTATTTGGCGGACCACTTATAAATTCCTTTTACACCAATAGGGCTACATTATACATATTTATATTTCTTGACAATGAATTAGTTCAGAGAAATAGTTGGGTAAAACTTAAACACGAAATTTGATTTCATTGAGGTATATTGGGTACTGCGATGTTGCTGTACTGGATACTGCAATTCTTCAATCCAACAAAAAGGTCTCTGGATCATCACTATCTTGATTCTTGTCAATTTTAAAATGTCAACAGTACATTCTTATTTTACACTTTCAGAAACTGAATAATGTAATGAAAGATCTACACTGCATATGTAGCGAAAACGTGTAAATCGATAGGGTACCCGTATCTACCCCTTTATATATTCAATAATTTATATTATTGTAATTTAAAAAAATGAATAATTATGTTGTAAACTGGTATCAATTGAAAAATGAGTTTTTAGTAAAAAAAGTCAATATTTTGCAATCACAACAAAAAGGTCCCCTTGAACTTTTGAACCCTTGAAAAAGATCAATGAAATAACCTTAAAAGCAGCACTGAAAGCGGCATAGAAGACGCACCGAATTAGATGACATGGAATTAAATATCTCTAGTCCGCCTCAGCACAGAACCCCCTAGTGAGGACTAAGAAAAAAGAAATAAATAAACAACAAATAGTAAAAAAATAATTAAAAGACCTCTTTGTATCTTTACCGTTATTCTGTAAACATTTTTATACTTACATCATATTTTGTATTTGCAATACTCATTTATATAGTCGCTAAAATATAAAAAAATAAAACTGAATAGATAAACCAAAAGAAGTATGTTGTGGGTGTATCCGTGTACTTAAAGTAAGCTCAATTTTTCCTTACAAAATGTAAAACAGATTATCAATTTCATGGCCGTCTGGGACCGAGGAGTCAAATGTCGTATGTAAACTGGCGATAACAGTTTTATTTCAATCAAATTTGGGATTATCTGTTCAGTGTGTCATTGGATAATTTGGTTGAATATCATTCTTAATTACATTATGGAGGTTAATGAATTTGCCAATGTCATCAATTAAGTTGTTTTACTGACCTATGATATGAGGTACGAGTTGATTATTCGAAGAATAACATTTGAATTCATTTACCTTCAGTACTTTAAACTCCAGGCAAATTCTTAATATGCTAATTATTTTTATGTTTGCAAATTCTGGTTGACAATGTTTTAGTGTTTTGATTTTTATTGGTGATTGTGTATTTTTTGTAGAATTCAGGAAAAGAATCTGGTTCCTGGTAGCAAAGTAGATAACTTTTGGGAAATGGGACCCACGGGTCCATGTGGACCCTGCACGGAAATATACTACAAAAGAGAAGACAATAGTCTCGTGGAAATATGGAACATTGTCTTCATTCAATTCAATAGGTAATATTCACTTAATGTTATGACACAAATTATAAATAAGTCTTTTTAGTCTCTAGGGCTCACTGTCGGTACCCACCCTCGAATGTAGGTACCTATGCAATGGTTGCAATCTCAGAGCAATAATATACTAGGAGGGAGGAGTGTAGTCAGGATTATTGAAGGTGTGGCTAGGGTTTTCATGGACACACCTTTTTACATCCATTATAACACATGTCGACAAAATGTTTTATTTATTTTTATAACCACTTTTACAGTATTGTTATCAACAAAAATATAGGATATAACCTCAAAACCATTAATAATAATAATAATAATATTTGGATAATTTGTATAGCGCCGTTTTTGTGAAAAATCACGTTAAGTTATGTTGCATAATAAAACGTAATGGGTGGAGTCGCCAGAGACAGAAAACATGCTTACATACCTAAAAGTGGTGCGATAGTGTGTGAAAACTTGTCTAGTCTCTTTCTCTCTCACGGTTTACGACATAAAAATATAGAGAAAGTGATTTATCGTAAATTTGTATAGGTTGGGTAAAAATATTTAGCTCTCCATATGTATTCTTACTCCAAGGTTGCAATACTTATACATATGTGCACACAATGTGAAAAAGACGCTGTGAAGACGGTATCAGTTGCAGCTAGTGCATCTAATGACTGTTTCTATAAGCCTTTACACTATCCACCGTCTTCGTAAGGCCTTTTTGATATTCTATTTATTTTCTGTGTTTAGACATTGAAATAAATGTGTGTATTGTTCAACAGGCAATGTGAAACTGTTATTAGTGGATTGCCGAAGTGCCACATTGATACCGGCATGGGATTGGAAAGGTTAACGGCAGTGTTGCAAAATAAAACGTCTAATTATGATACTGATCTATTCCTGCCACTGTTGGAAAAAATTCACCAGGTAAATATTTAACTTATTATATGAAAAATGTGCATAGTTTATCTTTTAGATTAGATTTAATTATATTGAATGTATAAATGCACAAGACGGAGACACCATAATTATTAATCAATCATTGTGACAACGGTTGTGTCCATTAAATACCTATGAGATAATAATACCCTTTTCTGTTGTATTAAATATATTATGTGCGTTCAATAAAAGGATTAGGTCCGGCGCGCACGGGTGATTTTAGTCACGGCAACAGTTTCGTCACTGTCACTGTCTTCCAATCGAGCACGCACACGGTGAGTGACTGTCACCCGTCACCCTTTCATTCCGGCAATAAATTTCGTACAGGCGAATGAGTCACCGTGTGACATTTTGTCACCCGCGCGCGAGCGCCCATACAAAAGTACTCCCTATAGACACGGTGACCGTGACGTCAGTGACTCAAAAGTCGCCGGCCAGTGGGATTAAAAAGTCACGTCGCTGCGCACGCGGACTTCCATACACTCCAATAGATTTGGAGATGGTGACTAAACTGTTGCCGTGACAAAAGTCACCCGCGCCAGCCTGGCTTTAGAATTTTACATAATGACCAATGACTGCCAATGAATACACATTTCAACGTTTTCTTGACATTGTTATTACTGTGACATAAATGTTACAAATATTTACTGTTTCTGGCTTTTAATGTTTTATTTAATAACTATTTGCTACCTGTGAATAATTAGGGGATGTAACTTGACTTGCCAAGAAATATATATTAGTTACTTTAATCCACCCATTTCAAATATAGAATAATCTCTGCTAAAATACCTTACAGGTAGGTACTTTATTAGGTAGGTAGGCATTTGAAAAGAATCTTTTTAAAATTTAATAATTTCAAATAATATCTGTTCCCAAAATTCACACTAGTATGTATGAACGTACTCACAAAAGAAATTATTTATAGTTAATAATAATAATTTTCTATTCCGTAATGTGGGGAGGTTACTGTAATCCCTCACATCCCATAGAGTATATTAAAGAATACATTGTTTTCAGGTGTCTTTAACCCTTTGCATTTTGGATTACGTAAACAACTAAATTTATGAGCATTACGCAAAGGAAAAAAAAAAAATTTTGCATATAGCGTTATTGTATTGTCTCGCTTGGGGAACCTTTTCGTCATACTACGAATTCCGCCGCCATGGCGGCATTGATGTGCAAAGGGTCAATATATTTTTATATCTAAAATCTGTGTTTCAAACTTCATAGTAAATATTATGTATTGAAATCTCAAAATATACAACAACAAAAAATCAGTAGGCATTTGTTGTACGCTATCTTTGAATTTGGTTACCAGTCTTATGGCGTTTGTTTATAAATAACTAAAAAACTGGCTTCAGATCTGTAAAGAGATTTTGGTTTGTAACTAATGGGTTGATATTATTTTAATATTGCAGAAAAGCAAAGGGGTGAATTCTTACAAGGGACAGTTCGGCGAACGAGCCCAACTGGACAGCGCGTACAGAACTCTGGCAGACCATTCCAGAATGATTAGCATTTGTTTAGCTGATGGCGTCGTTCCTTGTCGCAAGTAATCTATTTGAAAATATTTACCACATTGTTATAATTTTTTTATTTGGCAGATTATCATGTCATTAACTGTTTATACTTCCGACAGCCACGTCCTTGAGAAACGTCACTGAGAAAAAGCATTTTGTTTTGCTTAAGCCTACTTATTGTTTTTAGCGAATATGGCAAATCGAGTGCACACATTGATCAAATTTGAATATTCAGAAAGTTTATACAGTTATTAAAAAAAAAGTTGCAGTTTATTCTTTTTAATATATAAATTGTTTTCTGAAGTTGAATAACAAATTAAAAATATGCTGTATGCAAGAAATGCATCTGTGTGAGTACTGTGTTCGATTCATCTTTGACTGCGATACCTATATGTTTTGAATAAACCAAATTATGAAATATGTACCATCTGTATAATTTTTTTTTTTTTCAGTTTGCGCCTGCGTAATGTAATTCGTAAATCGATTGGTCTCAGCCATCACACATTTAACTGTTCCTCTGGAATGCTATCAGCCCTATATGATGAGATTTCAAATAAATTAGGAGAAGCATATCCCGAACTACGTAAGAAGGAGAAAGAAATAAAGCAGATTATAGACCACGAAGAACAAAGCTTTGCTGCCCTGGAAAAATCAGTTAGTAAACAGAGAAAGGAATTGCTGAAAAAATATCCAGAAACCATTCATTTAGATTACGAACTTACTCCTGGTTTGGCCGAAGGATATAAACAGTTTAAAATGGTAAATTTTAATTATCACTCACTTAATATTACATAATGTGTGTTTAAATGGTATATTGTTTATCAAATTTATTTATTAGGAGGTTTACTTTTATTGGAGCCAATATTTGATTCAAAATTGAGCCAAAATCTTTCCAATGTTTGCCCTTATGTGTGGAGACGGCCTATGATGTCATTAGAATATATGAAAATTCATTTTTTTAATTACAGACTATGAAAAATATTGATGGTGAAGTAATTCCTGGAGATATTGCTTTCAAATTATACGATACTTTTGGATTGGATGAAGAGATGATAAAAAAAGTAGCCAGCATAAACAATTTATCAGTTGACAGCAATTCTTTTAAACAACTTCTTTTAGAACATAAATCGAAGCACAAAGCCGTATTTACCGAAACTGCTAATTCCGCAATCAATATGTCATTGAATCTACAAATTGAGAATTTGATAAATGATAATGTGGTTGAAACGGAGGACAAGTACAAATACAATTACACGTTTGCCAATGACGGATCGTTAAGTCTTCCAAACTTACATTCGCAATTGACAGGAATATTAACAGATAAAGGTGAATCGTCAAATTCGTTAAATATCAGCTCTGATAATGAATACCATTTCATATTTAATAAAACCAACTTCTACTGTGAAGAAGGCGGGCAATCTTGTGATGTAGGCGAGATTCATTTGAAAAGTGGAGCGATATTTCAAGTCAAAGGCGTTTCTAAAATACGTGGATTAGTTTTGCATTCTGGAAGGTTTAGTCATATACCCTTGAATGCAAATCTGGAATTAAGTATAGGCGATACTGCAGAGTTAGCCATTGACCAAAAAAGCAGATTGCGGGTTATGCAACATCACACGGCGACGCATTTGTTGAACGCTGCAATAAAGAAAGTCTTGCCTGACAGTGTTACTTGTCAATTAAGCTCGAAAGTGACAGATTCAGGGCTTATTCTTGATTTAGCAGTCTACGGAGAGAAACTTTCGGTTAAATCAATAAATGATGCGCAGGCATTGGTCAGGTAATTCATGTACATATATAAGATCTTTAAATCAATGAAAATTTATTTAGGAAATAACCCAGCAATTTAACAATTGATTCTTTTAATTTTAGAATGGCCTGTTCGAAATCCACTGCAGTAACTACCGCGATTATCAACAGTCAAGATTTGATGTCCATCGGAGAAGTAACTACTGTTCCAGGAGAAATTTACCCGGAGAAGGGTTTGAGATTAGTGGAAATAGATCTCCTTGGAGCAGGAAGTGCATTTTCCAGGTGCATAATATGAATATGATACTCAGATTCATTAAAATAACATTGTTTTTTTTTTTTTATGAAATGTAGCCTGTAGATTATTTAATTGTTAATATGTAGGTACATACTTATTTCAGGGAATTATGCTGTGGCACCCATGTTATATCGACTGATTGCATAAAGGATTTCTGTATTACCGGCGTTCGTGGTGCAGGAGGACATGCTCCCACTATCAGAGCTGTGGCAGGAAATTTAGCTACCGAGGTACAACATTTTTTTAGTATGTATATTTTTTTGTGTGAGTAGCATAATTGGGTAATGTGACCTTGTTAGCCTCTTGAATTATTGTTTATTTGTAAGTTGGAGAAAAAATTGTTTTATGTATGTACCTATGGAATTCTTTACTTTCTCAGATTCGCACCCTCTCCAACCAAGCTCAACTTCTACACAAAGAATTAGAGTACAATGATATCCCCGACCAGCAGGAACTATTGGAGAAAATTAACCAAATTAAAAATGAGATGAACAAGCTGTGTAAGGGTGATGAATCACCTCACGGAATAAGGGCAGAATGCTTAGAAACTCTCGTAGCTGTGGAAAGAAAAATCAAAGACAAAGATGCTAAGACCCTTGTGTAAGTTTGAAAATTTAACAAATATGCTAAATAGCATCCACCAGCATCGAGAACCAGGAATTTGGTGCAGAAGAGTGTTTTTAATTGCTTTTTTAATGATAAAAATTAATATTTTGAAAAATCAGGAGTAGTTAAAATTTTATGTACTCAGGCTTTGCTTTCCCTTTCAATGTGAATAATTTATAATATTTCCCATGCCACAAAGATGTTCAGAATATTTTTTACTAGGCAAGATTATGATAGGTTTTTTTTTTACAGCGACTTGGTGAAAGCAGAGATGACATCAGTGATGCTTGATGTGCCAACTAAGCCATTTGTGGTCCATTTCCTGGTGTGCTCATATTTATTGGAACCAAGCGATCTATCTTTGACGACTGCCATTGAATGTGGTGCCGAAAAACCTATCCTGGTTTTAGGATGCGCCGGCGGAGTCATCAAAGCGACCTGTCGCGTTCCACAGGTATTACAAAATTTGATTAATAACCGATAATCTTGACAAAAACCTTTATTATGTCAAAAACTAACAAAAAAAAACACAAACTTCATTCATTTTTTATTGAACAAATACTTACAAAGTTAGACTACAATGAACTACTTTATTTTGCGGCAGTTCAGTTGCGAAGTTGAACTCCAAAGCCTACACTTTAATTGAAGGTCGACTACAAAGATTTGTTTTGTGTTTTTTTTTGGTGAGGAACCGGTTCCAGTTCTTTTTGTCCTCAGAATTTTGCTAGCAACCTTCGTTTTCAAATCTCTACTGACTAGTACTTTGCGAGTAACTTTTGTCGATTGTTAGTAGTTTTCGAAAAAGATCTCCTTCGCGACACCAGGAACCGGTTCATCTCTTTTTGGCGAGTTCGATTTCAATTGAAGTGTTCACTGCGAAAGGTGCATTTTAAAGAACTAGCAGTTCGTGAAGCACTCACAAAACATTGAAGCTTTTCCCAACGCTGAACTAAATGAATGAATAAATAATTTAAATTTTATAGGATTCAGCCAACCCAAATTTCAATGCACAGAAATGGATGCAAAGCATAATACCTACTTTCAACACACATGTTCTCCCGGCAACAAAGAATCAAGATCTAAATATTCTGGCACATATGAAAGGAAAGAAGGTAAACATTATTCTAATAATATGTATATGTATTTGCAATGTAACAACACTTGCCAAGCAATCAATCACAAAGTAACATTTGTAAAAGCCAACACTTGGATGGGTGTCTACTTTAAGGACATGTGCATTTTTAAATAATATAGATTATCACTTTTTAGGTTGCCTACCATGCTTAGAATGACTGTCGGCTTGGTTTACGCTGTTGTAAAATCTTGATACATTTGCAACAACCGTCTTTAAGCTGGCGTAAAACACACACGGACCCATCTTTTTAAATAAGTTACTAAAAAACCTGTTCCTCCCGTGTAAAAAAAATGATTACAAATTTTATTTTCAAATTTTCAGGTAAGCCTAATCAACTGCGAGTCATTAGTAGCAGATGCCATACAAAGGGCGACCCTGTTTGCAGAAAGTAATTTTAAAACCAATTCTACTGATAAAGATAAAGGGCAAGATCAATGGCTTCAAAAGGAAATGAAAAAGAGATGCGATCACGGAAGCTAAGTGTTTAATGATGTGTCTTTCATTATATATATTATGTTACGTATAATTTTTTTTTTAAATAGCTGGTCAAGCCAAAAATTTCAAGGTGCTTTTTAACCTAGATTATATTAATCCGTTTTAATGAGTACCCCCTTGCCATACTTAGTAGTCTTATTTTAATTCATTTGTTAGTTACATCATCAATAATAGAGTTTATGTAAATAAAATACTCAAATACATTTTTTTTTTAAAATTGAGACTTCCAGTAGATTATACTCCACATTTATTATCTGCGTGCGAAGGGAAGAAAGGTAAAAGTCGAAAAATCGAGTTTCGATTCTAGTATTCAAAGATATATTGCGAGTAAAAATTATGTAGATAATATAGTATGAAATTTTATTGAAGCAAAGGACCTACTTATAATATTATATCGTTGCCGGAAAGGCAAAAGGGCTGAAGCGCCATTTTGGGAAGTTTACACTGAAGCACTTTTAAGTTTTTTTTGTTTTACAATAAAATTCATAAGTCTTCGGTACCTGGTTGGATTTTTGAAAAAAGGTAACCCGGGTGACTCAATGCTCTCGCCGAGTTAAAATAGTCCCAAACTTGCGTTGTGCTTGAGTCAAGCCTTCTCCCAAATGGTAAACATATATTTTAGATGGCTGAAGGGCCACTAAAGTCTTCAGAATCAAAGAGAGGCAGAGCTTTCGATGCAGAAAAAAAAACTAATCAAAACTGCATACATATTTAGCTCATTTTTTTACCAAAGTGTCGCTTGAGCCCTTTTGCCTTTCCAGCAACGATATACTGATGTATTCTTCCTCTCGCACATATATATATTATTACTGTTTCAGAAGGTTTAACTTTAGTATCTTGAAATAACAACACATCAAAAAATATTATAATTATTTATTGTAAAAAAATAAAGTTTTTTAAAAATAATTATTTGTACATCCGGGCTTGTTTATTTAACAGTATAATACTTGTGCGGAGACATCAATGAGCGTCCATAAATAACATTTCCGACAGGAGCAGCAGTGTGTTTGGCAGGGGACGCGGTTGGGGCGAGAGAACAGTGAAAACCTGGCGATCCATGTCTACTGCCGTACTGAAAGGGAAAAATAAAAATGGAATATAGGAATTAATAACATCTAAGTCTCTAGCAGTTATAAATAAAATGTTATATCAATCACTTAAACTCTCAGAGCAATAATATACAATGGATAGCTTTGCGAAACAGTGAAGTCAGAATTGTTGGTTTTTTCCTGACTCGGGAAAGGCTAGGGTTTTCATGGACACACCTTTTTACATCCATTTATAGCACATGTCAACATAATGTTTTGTTTATTTGTATAACCACTGTTCAATACTATTGTTATCAACAAAAGTATGAGATATAACCTTAAAAATCGTTGAGTTATGTCGCAAAACAAAACGTAGTGGGCGAGGTCGCCAGAGACAGAAAACATGCTTACACACCTAAAAGTGGTACAATATTATATGACAACTTGTCTTGTTTACGACGTAAAAACCGGTATAAAGTGATTTATCGTAAATTTGTATAGGTTGGGTAAAAATATTTAGCTCTCTCTCCATATGTATTCTTACTACAAGCTCAAACTCAATTAGATTTAGGATCAATTAAGATAGGCGTTTTAGACCAAAGTGGAAATTTGAATAATCACAATCATTGCAGTTGAACTTAGCTGTATACTTCAGTCTCTAAAGCTCGCCGTAGTTGCATCAAATCGATGGAGTAAAACTGCCCACATTTCTGTCAGATTCCACACAAAATCATATCAAGGTGATAATTGCACCGTACTAAAAGACAGTATGCAAAAAGAGTGGGGTTTCATAATGAACCAAGTACTTTAGGCAGGTTGTTGAGTCGTTGCCTCATTGGACATCGTCAGGCCTCGTGAAGTGAGCAGGCAGCTTGTGTCTGGAGAAGTATTTGTGACTTTCATCTCTGCATGCCTACATTATGATATTAGCAAGTGATACTATGTACTTACACACAAATAAATCCGGCTACATTCGTTCTTATGACGTCTTCTTCAGGAGTCACGGCGAATGAAACCGCAAGCAAGTGGTGAACCAGACTGGGACTTGGGGTCACGGGGACCACTTTTGTAAGGGCGTCAGTAACGCGCATGCCTAGTGGCATACAGGAGTCTGGTAGTGTAGGGGCGCCGATCTTTTAATCGGTACAAAATACAAGAGAATTAGAATGGGGCATGAACGAATACATGATTATTTTGGTTGGTTTTGAGGTGCGCTGTGTTATGCTACCTCCTCTTTGAATCAAAGTTTTAAATAATCTTGCCATCATCATCATCATCAAGTTGTGTTTTAATTTTACTATTATTATCCATATTTTTTGTCTTTCGAGGGAATGCTGTGTGAATGGTCTGTTCGAGGGAGAAATTTTAGGGGACGTTAGGGAGGGTGATGGGAAGGAGTTAGTTTTTATATATGGTGGGTTGGAAGTTGGTGGTTGGTGTGTCCATAGGTGGGAGAGATATGAAATCCACCGACCCAAAATGCTAAATATTATTCATACAAACTGGGGTGTATTTTTTCACGCAATCCAATACGGTTCTGATAAGCCCATCCACTTCAAAGTTGTTCAAAATACAACCTAAAAATCAACTAACATGACTGTTGGCCATGAGGTTTTAAATCAATTTCAGCATAGTTAACAGAACTTCATTTTATATCTAATTTTCTATTTATTGGATTTTTTTTGAATTTAAGAACAAGCCCAGACAAAACCTAGGCTAAAGCAAATGCTTACCAACTGACCTACATAACCCATGGATTAATTTAATAATTACTATTGCTCTTCCAATGTTATCGTTACCTTATAAATTTTTGCATCTGCAAATTTGACATCAAATGAGTGAGGGTAATAAGGTGTTCGTTTTCCATAGAAATATTCTCTTATACGCATGTCCCGACTTTCGCCTCTTTGGTTTTTCGTTCTCTCCACAACCTGAAAGTATAAATAAAAACACATTAGGTATTCGGTTCCTTAAATTAATAAAATAAAGCAAAAGGGAATATCCAATAAATATATTCTTGACTTACCCCGCCACTTTTTGGTAGAAAGACAACCTTCACAAACTTTGGCATATCTCGGACTAGTTCGTTGTACAATCGTTCATTGTCCAAAACTAAAATAACATCAACTTCGAAAGGCTTGAGCGGCATGTGTCAGAACTTTATAACCAACGCCCTTTACCCATCCACAGGTATTTATGATGCAGCCAGAGTATCTTGCTGGAAAATTAATTTTACGGTTGTAACTGGCTAAATTGGTACAGTGAAACAATATTTTTAAGTTTTGGAATGAATCATCCTAGTTTCCATTACTTCTTATGGGGAAATTTGCTTTGATATACAAGTGTTATGCTCATAAACCGAGGTTCCACTGTATTGTTATAAAGTTAGTTGTTCTAAAACAATGTTCAACAAAGCTCAATCTAGTGTGAATATTCCCAGTGTCCAGAAGTCAAATATATGTTGTTTAGAAACTGCATTTTAAGTATGTTTATATCACATTTTCCTCTTGAAAAATATAAAATTGATGATTTCTGAGGTACAGAAAGGAGTGTCAGGAGAATGTATGATGCGAAAGTGAATGGTAGATGAAGTCAAGAACGCCTGAGGAAGAAATGGTATGATCAAGTGAATCAGGTCATGTCAAGAGTCGGAATAACAGAAGACTATGTATGTGACGTTGTATGCATGTTAATGAAGCAAGGGGTGTGTGTCAAGACAGAGTTGTGTGGCAGTACACTCTCTGCCAACCCCCGTGGAAGAATGTTGTAAATATATGATTGAACTGATCAAACCTTTCTTATTAATCTCCATTCGGTCAGATATGATTTCCGCCAATTTAGTTGTGATAGCCTTAAATAATTCTATGTTATTATTGGGGGATTTGTGGCCGAAGTGGTAGACGAGTGGGGCTTGTTGGCTGAATCCTTCTTCTACTGTTGCTGGTCTTTCTACCAACAAAGCACCTGTAAAAAAAAGAAAACATCATTAACACATTGATGTAAAGATGCAGACAAGAGGTTTGATATACTCTACATTTTGTAATTTAGTTTTTCATTGTATAAATACATTTGTCATTTAGGAAACCAAGTGCTTGAACATTTTTAGGAAAATGATAAACATTTTTTAAAAACTTTTGTGGTTTGGGTGTTGTCTAAATTTCATATAAATTGTGGCTTTTAATTATTTTTGCATATTTTCCTTTTGACTTTTGACTGCATGGTTTCTGCACTTTTCCCCTACTTTTAAGGTAGTTTAGTTTTGCCTATATTTTTGCAGTTATATACTATTTCCCATTCGTATTGATAGTAAATTAAATAATGAACACTTTCTTTGATAAGAATTCTCAAGTTCTACCGTCTTGTAATCTTTTGTCAAAGTGTAATTTAGAGTATGTATTACATGTCGAGGAGGGATCTGCAATAGCATATTATTTCAAAGTCTCGTGTTTGGTTATTAACAATTTCATACATTGGTATGTTTTAATTCAATAGATTAGATAATAAAAATGAAGCAAATGTGCTAATGAAATATTATTACCTACAGTCCCCGGGACACTAATCTGTCCTTGTCCAACGTCCAGATCAACGTAGATGGGTCTCCTGCGCATGCGCACTGCGTAGTTGAGTAACACCCGGGAGACTGTGCTCTTCCCCACGTCACATGGCCCTACCACCATTGTGATCGGTCCCCGACTTCCCGTTTGTTCAGCTTCAGTCCGGTGTTGCTCTAGAGCAGCGTGCACATTTAGGTACACCACCTGATAAATAACAAAATTATTATTAACAAATAGTGACAAACGGCAATTTGTTTCTTTTTTAATTTTGATCCTTTAACCCGCATTGTGCGGCTGGCTACATATGTAGCCAGGAAATTTCGAGCCTAGCTGACGGCTGGCTACATTCGTAGCCAAGGAGCGTGGATCACTTTAATCTTTATTTGTAACGTTTATTTGCCGAGTAAAGGCCAAAGTAAAAATGTTATTTCATGAGCCTGATGCTTTGTCTACCATATTAAAATTATAAATCATCACTTTTTTTACTCGAGGATTTTTAAATTATGAGCGATGTTTTCAACACGCATCTCACAGAAATCTGTCGTCGGAAGAAACGCCACACAGTCACACACACAGTTGCGTTTGAACTTGAGTGTGTATCGGTCACGCCGCGCTCGCCTGTCGGTACACGTATTTGGTGTGTGTTTGTTTCCTTTTTCGGGTACCCATTGTTTGGTTATCGTTTCGGGGCGCCAGTAACTGGAGATTGTTTACAACTTGACTTTATTTTATGTTTATTAACATTTATAATTTATTGGATTAGTCGTGTTTATTTTTGTGAACTTTATTACTTATATCATTGTTTATGTTAACAACATTATCGTCTAAAAAATGGATCGTTTAAAAGATTTTTCTATGTGTGACGATGATGAGTATAGAGTGAACAATATAGAGGATACAGATGATCCTTCAGAAATAAATGATGCCGAAATTGAGGATTCCCATATATTCGAAGTTAATACCACGGCAGAAATAAATGCACAGATTTTTTCACCTGAATGGATTGATGGTAGCCGCTTTTGTCCTGTTGTGCACGAATTCAACCAACAATCTGGATAACGAAATTGCGAACTGAATGAAGAAAGCCGGGAAATTAACTTCTTTGAACTATTTCTCAGTCGTGATATCGTAAGCGGAGTTGTGGATGAAACCAATTGGTATTATGAGCAAGTCAAGACCAATAAACCATTCCCTCCCCAGTCTCGCATGTATAAATGGAAGGATGTTATTGTAGATGAATTATACGTATTTATTCCATTGACTATGCTGATGGTTCGGAGTAAAAAGGCCAAATCAGTCAATACTAGACAACTGATAAATTAATCGCATCGACAATTTTTGAAGAGATTAATGTCTCGGGATCGCCAGGTCTATACTAAGTATGCTCCATTTCTCAGACACCAAAAAGTAAGCAAAAAACGATACTACATATAAAATAAGAAACTTTGTAGATTTAGTGTGTAAAAACTTTAAAAAGTATTTTTTATTAACTTAAAAATTCGTGTATAGAAGAGTCGTTAGTTTTATTCAAAGGAAGGCTTCGGATAAAGCAGTATCTTTTTAAAATATATCACACGATTGTTAATTTTTTAATAAATATTATACATCTGGCCCCATTCAACTAATGTGTGGTCACCCAGTTCAATGCCCGACGCAGCGTAATGTGAATGTGTGTGTAAAAGGGACGACTTATTTTAGTGTCCTACAAAAATATTTTTTTTAAAGTAAATAAAATGCAATAAAATAAAGTTTTTATGATTTAATAATATATGAAAAAGTACATTTATGATAATAGACTCGTTAAGTTTTACAATAAACCCTACCTTTACCATTCTGTGAGTGATTATTTACGGAAAAGCTGTATTTTTGAGGTAAATTCAAGTTTATTTATTTATTTTTTAATTAACCACTGATAATTTTGTCATTATTATTTTTTATAACGTATACGTTAAATAAATGGTCGTATTGCAAGAAGAGTGCTTACCATAGGGGTTTCTTTCGCTATATAGCTGACTTCAGTTTTTCCTCTCAATTCAATAGTGCATCCTTGCCAGGTATAGACAGCCACTTTTGCCCCGGTGTGGAATTCATATAGCTTTCCCTTGAATAGCTCCGTTCCGAAAAGTTCAGCTAGGCCACTCTTAACCTGAAACACGAAAATAGCATCTCAAAAGTCGCTTTATTTATCACCTGTAGGGTTTATAAAAAGTATGATATGACTTCCCCGAGATGAGCAAGTGAAATACAAATCACAAATCTAGAGGAATGGAATTGCAGTTTCACTATTAAATGTTTTGTTCAAATTTATGCACAATTTACAATCATCTTAAATTATGAATTAACCCAAGAACGAGAAATAAAAACATGCGTATCTAATTTCTAAAATAATCATTTGTATACCAAACCTCTAGAACCACTTTTTCATTTTTGGATTCGACCTCAAATCTTAGCTCGCAATCCGGGTCCAATTTGAATTCTTGCAGTTGAACTTCCGTCATTTTTTAACAGTGTTTTATTTTTACAAGTTGTGTAGCAAACTATATCAAATGACGTGGTGTACTATTACAAGGAAAACATAGCAGCGAAAGCTGTGGAAAGTAAACGAAATATTCGAGTTTTTGACATAACCTAGAGGTAGAGATGTTCGATATTCCGGTCCCGCTTACTTTGTCCCGGCGACTTATCAGTCGCTGGAGCCGTCGATATTTTTTCTCCGAGGAACAGGCTTTTTTGAAACCGGTTCCTGTCTTTGTAAAATAAAATCAATAATGCAAAAAATTTCGAGTAACCGGTGGTTTTTTTTAGAATGTCGCGATGAAACGAACCCGGTTCGGGTTCTTAGAGTTACTCTAGCACCCCATGAAATTATATTATTTGGATAGAAACCGGCGTTTTTCAGTTAGAGGCGAACGGCTTAAACTGGTTCCAATTCTTTTCCCCCAGAATATCGCTAGTAACCCCCTCTATGAAATAAAAACAACCAGTTCCACTTTGGAAAAATAACCAGTTCCTCGCTGGTCTCAGATATCAACCATTTTTTTAAAATTATTGCGTGTTGATAACAAAGTTTAAAAACTTCAATAATTTTTTTCAAAACTTTATTTTAGTTCTATAATCAATAACATCGCGGGTCCGTAACAAATATTAACCTACCGCCGGGTGCACGGCCGTGCTGCGTGCGGCAAGTCCGCTCTTTTGCAGTTTTCGAGGAAAAGCAATGGACGAAATGTCTCGACACTTATTCCTGACACGTAATCCCTGTTAATTATATTTCCGCACTACGCACACTATCTTCATCTATCTCACCATTAACAGTCAGTTAAAATCTAGTTAGAAAGTGAGCGGTCGTTAAGTGATGCACTGAGTGAATCGTACGCCCGGTCCTGTAATTTTCCGTTTTTTTCAGATATTGCACAGAGTGAGGACGTGCCTGAGAATTTAAACTTAATTTTTCGCACGTACTTTGGCCTGTCATGGAATGTATTATAAATGGAGATGACATCTTACGCTTTCAATAGAATTATTCATGAGCTCTTTGTCGAGGAGCATGAAGAAGAAGACATCATAGATGATTCAGACATCGAAAATGAATTTGGAGATGAAACGGTGGAACAACAGTCTAAAGAAAGTGAAGTAGATCTATCAGCTGAATCGGACGTTGAAGTTGCTATGGACATAACAGTTAGTTCTGAATCAGATGACGATTGTACGTTTTTCATTGTCTCACAGCAGCGCGCCCGGCAGTAGGTTAAATAATTTAAAATGTGTATGTATATTTACTAATTTACTTTTAACTGTTTTTTAACATTTTCAAAATAGTTTAAAGAATAAGGGAACTTGTATATCAATTTACACAATAAAGTAAGTAGATTTAAAAAAAACATCTGAACGCAGAACTAAAGAACTTTTAACCTTCTATTACCTTTATCTAAGGGTTTCATCAAATTCAATATTATTAAAATAAGTATTGGTGTTTAATGTTGCACTATATCTACGTAGTTCAGGTGTATATGCATACAAATATGTGAACACGTTTTTGTATACCTATTTTTGACCACATGTAACATGTAAATAAGGTTTTTTAGTAATTGATAAAGTACTCTTTTGCCCGCCATGCATATTTTTGTGTTATGGCGGACAAATCTGATTTATTTTTTATTTTTAATGACATTAAATTCGCATAATTAGCGTTGGGATTGTGGGAAAAAAACTTCAAAGTTTTGTAAATGCTTCAGGAACTGCTAGTCCTTTAAAATGGACCCTTCACAGTGAACTAGCGTTGTGACAGTTTTGAAAGAAGTGTTTCAAAGAAGTACTTCTTTTGACAGCAGTCCCAACTTCATTCATTTTTCATTGAACAAATACTTCAATTGAAGTTGGTTAAGTTGGTACTTCCGATTGAACAATCTATGGCATCTACTTCGAACTTCAATTTTTCATTCGTTCGAAAGACTGAAATATTGCATCATCCACAGTTCAATTGTTCATTCTAGCGTTGGGAAAAACTTCAATGTTTTGTGAATGCTTCACGAATTGTTAGTTCTTTAAAATGAACCCTTCAATTGAAGTCGAACTCGCGAAAAAATAAGATTTGAGAGAAGAAGGATTGATCCGCCTGTTTAGCGTTGGGAAAAACTTCAGAGTTTTGTGAACGCTTCAGGAATTGCTAGTTCTTTGAAATGAACCTGTCGCGGTGAACACTTCAATTGTAGTCGAACTCGTCAAAAGATAGTACTAGTCGGCAGAGATCCCAAATCGAAAAGTGCTAGCAAATCAACAAAATTTACCCTCCGAAAAAAAAGCACTAGTCGGTAGAGATTTGAAATCGAAAAGTACTAGCAAATCAACAAAAAATCCTCCCCCAAAAAGTGCTAGCAAATCGGCAGAATTTACCCTCCGAAAAAAGAAGCACTAGTCGGTAGAGATTTTAAATCGAAAGGTACTAGCAAATCGACAAAAAATCCTCCCCCAAAAAGTGCTAGCAAATCAACAAAATTTACTAAAAACGGAATTGCAGGTCGGAATCGCCTTCAAATCGGTGCTGCTTCAAAAGTACTTCTTTCAATGGAATGAAGTTAATGAAATGAATGAAGGCTAAAATGAACTACCACCTTCAATTGAAGTGTTGGTTCAGTGAAATGAAGTTCATGAAATGAATGGAGGCTAAATTGAACTGCCACCTTCAATTGAAGTATTTGTTCAATGAAATGAAGTTATTAAAATGAATGAACGCTAAAATGAACTAACGACTTCAATTGAAGTATTTGTTCAATGAACAATGAATGAAGTACGAACTGTTGCCAAAAGAAGTAGTTCTTTGAAGCAGTTCTTTCAAAGCAGTCACAACGCTAGTTCATTCCCTTCTTCCTTCGATTTTAGTTCGAAGAATGAATGAAGCAATGAAGTATCTTTTTAGTTATCCGTTCCCTCGCATGTACCCGTGACAGTTTCTTATGATTTCTGTGCTTGTTTTGTCTATAGGACTATATAATCTCTACCTAAAATTATGGATGGCCGTTCAACGAGAAAGTGAAATATGGGCTTATTTTAAGGAAGTTGGGGTTTACCAGGCCAAATGCAACTTTGTTCTAAAGTTATATCCATAAAGGGGAGGCAATGCCTGTAATATGAATCGTCATTTGCGCAATATTCACCCCTATTGCTAAGCAAACTGTCAAACTGTGTACAGTAAGAAATATTCAAATTGTACTTCAAGCCCTGAAAAACGTTCACATCGCTCTTACAGAAACTGAAAATTTCGCAATTACTACATTTGCTTTTTTGCAAATTCTCTGTGAGCTATGCATACTTATTGTACATCATTCCTTTTAAGGCATGATACCGCCACAACTCAAACATATGGGCAGCTGTCATCGAGAAACAATAGACAAGAAACTAGTAATAGACAATTCATTAATACACACACATAGAAGAAAGAAAGTAGTTTTTCTACACGGTATAATTTTTGTTATACAATAATGGAGGAGTGGGTTATGTGGTTGGGAGAGCTGTCCCGAATAAAACTATTAAGAAAAAAACGTGACTATTATTTGGTACATTTATCGCTAGCAACTCCCCCCCCGACGAAATGCTGTGATTAATATGTTACTTCAATTGAAGGGTTCATCGTGAAAGGTTCATTTTGAAGAAGTATCAATTCGTGAAGCATTCACAAATCTGTGAAGCTTTTCCCATCGCTACAGTGAACCCTTAAATTGAAGTACCACCGAAAATTAGAATTGTTGACAGCCCAAGCTTTATATAGTCCCGTATAAATTCATGAACAAATAAAACACACAAAAACACGTCGAACTATGGATTGTGCGATCGTGCGAGCGAACGAATTGTGAAGTAAACTAAAATTGAACTGTGGATGGTGCGTTACTACAATCGTGCGAACGAACGAGGAACTAAAATTGAAGTTTTCGAAGTAAACTACAAATGAACATAGATGGTGAGATGATGCGAGCGGAACTACCAACACAAAATTGAAGTATTTGTTCAGTGAGAAATGAATGAAGTTTGAACTGCCGCAAAATGAAGTAGTTCTTCGTAGTAGTTCGCACGTAGCGGTCACAACGTTACACATAATGTTGTTGTATGCTTCGGGCATAGTTTATCCGACTACGGACAAAACTTTGCAAAAATGGCAACTGCGATGGGATAGGTCAACAATGAGCAGTTGGACTTTTTTCTTCTTCCCGTCAGTTAAAAGCAGAATAAAAAAGGGCTTTCGTTCATCTGGATCACCGAATGACGTACATGTTATCTTAGATACGAAGAGTTGTTGAGACAGTCAAAGGGCGTATCTGTATCTAATTGGCCGAGCACATTCTGTGGAACTGTGAGCTAATGATGAATGCCAGTACAGATGTTTGATATTCTTGTCTCGGTTATTTTTTACCGATGAACCTTCCCGCCACCGGGAATCGGTTCCAAAAGTAACTAGATAAATACGACACCTATTTCAAATATTAACTTTAACATAACACAAACCATAAATGTAACTTTTTTGCTGTCTATGAGTAAAAATAAGAGCCCCATTCACGGATAATGGTGGAAAAAATGTTATTTAGAATGTATAATATTTATTTTGTTTATTATTTCGGCTAGTATTATAATGGCAGCACTAGATTTTTGTCTGTGGTAGTCCGGTTTTGTTATTAAAAGTGAGAATGAAATTTTGACACTAGTAAACATCTCGACTTCGTGTGACGAGTTGTGAAATCGCCAGTAAGCAGTGATCGTCAGTCGATACATAATAATTAAGTGGGGCAAAATGACTCGCGTGTCGTCTATGATACGCTTAGTCACAACTTTTTTGATAATTAATGTAATCCGTGCAGAAAATGCTGTCACCGCCGACAATAAATTCGTCGTCACCTTAATCGATCATTTAAATGGACTTCCTGGACAGACTTATAAATACGAAGGAGGTGTTGTAATTAATGCGCAGAAAACAGTAAGTTTTATTCTTTGTCACATTTCTCTCAACGTTTTAGCTGCGAGTGTGATATAATTTATCACAAAGGTTATCATCTGGGTGATGCTGTTTACCATAACAAAGATAGTAAATGATTTTTTTAAACAACGAAGATATTTGTACAAAAAAAAATATTGACTTCAACTATTATTTATAAAAAAAACTAACGAGTCATAAATAATCTTTCAATCTATCTTTAGTAGTAATGAATCACGTTACTCTTAATTGTAAATGCAAATTTGTTTCACACGTCCTTCATAATCGTACGCAATTAAGCATCCTTACGTTCTTTCGAGAATATAATTATTTTACCACATTAATTATAGTCCTATTAATGTTCCTTAATTTAATTCCTAATTATCATGATTGTGTTGTATGCATTCTGTTTTCCTGGACATATTAAATAATATTATTTTTTATTTTATCATACTTGTTTTGGTCCTTGATTTGTTTTTAAATACTGAGATGAGCACCTGTATCTCAAATCTATCTGTATCTAAATCTATCCTGTATCTACACAGTACCTACAGTGCGTATTTTGGGCTTAAAAGTATTACATTCAATTATCTTATTTTACTTTTTGTATCTGGATTTGTGTCTTGGTGACCTTAGTTATCCACGGAAATCTACTGGTAATGCGTATACACTATCTTATATTGAAAAATAACTATTTATTAAATAAAATTAGTAGATTCTGATTATTTTTTAAAAATGTGTATGATGATGAAAGTACTGACAATAGTTTACCGAACATAGACGCAGAGGAGTCACTCAATCTGTATCACTGTAATATAACCGTGAAAGAAGTTGAAAACAAAATAAAATCCATTGAGATTCGAAAAACCGTTGGGATAGATAAAATTCTACCCCTCTTTCTTATGAAATGTGTTGATTTAGTATCTCAACCTTTATGCAAGATATTTAACTATTCACTATATCTAAATATCACAGGGAGTATTTCCAAAATTTCGGAAATCTTACACCTATCTTTGATAAAGAGGTAAAAATGTTGTAATAACATGGATTTGAAACTATTAATTTTCGTTAAAAGATTAACCTACAGATTCAACATTACAAGTTTACTCATCGTCAAACTACTGTAATGTGCATTTATGCGGAGCCGTTTAGAATATAATTCCCCAGTATGGTCTCCATATATAGTTTGTTACGAATATCATTACTATTATTTTTTTAATAAATCTTATTTTTAAAGAGAACAGTGTACTGCAAAAGCGCAACAAAACAATTTAATATTTGCAAGTATTTGCGATTATATTTTATAATGAATAGTCATATATAAATGCCAGCACTCACTTAATGTAAAAACTCTGAAATCCCAACAATTATTCAACCAATATAAGATAACCTGTTTATGGGCAGTTATTATTTCCATACGAATAACAAGCGATATAATCAATTGAATTCATTACAAGGTCTGAAATAGTTCTAATAGTAGTCCATTCTACATCAATAATAAACAAACTGTGCTGTTATTCTTGTATTCTTGCAAATTCAATGAGTAGTACATCTCTGATAGTAAGTAGACGTCATTCAGTGTGAATTTAACCGTTTGCACTCAGAATCATATTAAGCCTAGTATATATTATTTGCATAATATATACATATATCTTAGGGTGTAGCTCTAAGCAGGAGTGTATAAGGGGGGATAATAATAATAATAATATTGTTCAGAAGTTTCAAACCCACCCCCCGGATCGACCTCAGTATTCCGTAGGAACAATTTTTTGTACTAGATGCTGAGTGAGATTACAAAATGTTAAAAAACATCTGTTAACACATTAAGAAAATACCACGATAAGTTTTGGCATAGTCGATTCGACGAAAGTCTGTAATCTAGGGTTAATTTATCAATTTGAGCCATTTTTACCAATTTTACAATCAACATCATAACACCCAGACCTGGGAGCGGCCACATATTAAATGAAAATGACTTGCTCTGTGCATGAATAAAATTTGCAACCTTCCGACTCAAATTCAAATGCGTAAATCAATATACTTTGGAGGCCATCTAATTAATAAGTACCTACCCATTGTTCTCAGCCTTTTTATTTAATAATAATTTTGTTTTTATGTTTTTAATAATGGGCTTATTAGATTCCTAGATTCCCATGGTAATTTTATTTGCTTTTCAAATAGGAATACTATTTTGTTTATATTTCAAATTCACACATACAAGTATGATGTTCACATAAACAGCAACTATTACGTCAGATTTCTATGAATCTATAAAACTGCACACCCAAGGCTTTTAAGTGTTTCTTTGTTGTTTCTGGAACCATCTTTTTTATAATATTATTTTTCTGAGGAGCTGGTTATTTGTGGAACCGGTTCATTTTGGAATTTCTATCCAAAATTAAATATCGTTCTTTAAATTTTCTTCAGAATTTCACTAGCAAACCCCTCCACCCAATGAAATCAAAATCAACTGGATAAAGAAACAGTTTTAATTGGTTATTCATGTGTAAATGATAACTATATGGCTAACATGAAAATAAATGTTCTTCTAGAACTTTTTCTTAATCTTTGTTAAATTGATTTTTTTACAACTATACATAAAACTTGACACATTTATCTTGCATAGCCAAAAGAGGAACTAACAAAGACACTGTTTTATAATATATATATATATTCATAGATTTTACAAAAAATCTACACTAGTGAAAAGACTACAAAGTTAATTGTGTCAAGCTACACCTCTGTATAAAGAGGACACCATCATTATTAAGAATTCCCTGCCATTAGGGAATCATATGAATCATGTTTGTGGTTTTTCGTTGAAACAATGAACCCATTGTTAATAACCACATGTCATATCTAATTCAGAAGATGCTTTAATAAATAAGAATAGACCATTGTGTACAAATATTTTTTTCACCCTTATGATAATTGATTTTCACCAAAAATATTTATTTTTTAATATTTGCTCTATTAGTGTTTGCAAGCTGTTTAGTTATTTTATAAGATTTTGAAAAAATCTGGCTTCCGTGATTATGTTTTGAATATCAATAAATACTCACTTGGATGAACCGCTACATTGATGTATTGGTTGCCTAGCAGTTTCACTTATATATTTCATAATATATCGCGAAATTTATGATTCAATATAATATTTAAGCTATAAATTGGAAACATAAATTCTTTGTTCGTGACTTTTTCTGATTTTTTACTATTTGCAGGATGTAGGGATATACAATGTAGATACAATCATCAACGTATCATGCAGCCAACAGCAATGCGACATTGATTCTTTAAAATGCAAGACTCAAATGCAGCAGAAGAGCGATGGCTCAGAAGACTTGGAAGTTCTGGATGGGATCACCAAGTGCGAGCCTAACGCCCAAAAGACGGTCTCCGAAGATTTAGACGAACCGACTCACGATGATATCTCCCAGAAGACGGAGAATGCTTCTCCAGTCATCGAGCTCGTCCACGAGTTGCAATTGAATGATCAATCTGTAAGCTCAATTTTTATGAATCTTTTGATTTATTATTATTTGTCTTGAAATAATACACGTGAATCATGATCAGAATAGCATCGCAATTTAATTTTATGACAAAAATGTTCACAATTTTGTTGATTTGTAATTGCAATACATATTGACAAAATAATAATGTATATACACCAATATGTATTTATAAATACGACGAACAAAGTTGTGAAAATTTTTAATAATAATATTACTATGGAATTCCACTACAAATTAACATATCAATACTTTTTTATTAATATACAGTGCCATATCATATTCTAACAGGTTAAATGTCACATTTTTATTTTTGATGTTCTATGTGTAAGTTGACTGTTCTAAACACGGGCAGGGTCTTTGTGGATTCCCATTGCTTTATCTTTTCAATTTATGCTTTGTAAAACATATTTTATTACCTTTTTGTTAATTATTATGAGTTTTTTTGTTTTGTTTTTTAAATCGCCTGGTTCTCCCAACCTTCCACTCTACCTTTTCCTTTCCCTCCTTCTGCTCCTTCCATCTCACAACATTCTCCGATATTAAGGGCGCCATAGTCCCACTGGCTTTAAGGCAGTTGGGACTGTTAAGTAAATAAAATTTGTTAAGAAAATTAAATTGAAAACTTTTACAGTAATGCATATTATCCATCAAATGATTGGGAGAAGAAGATTGTTGTAATTAGCATATTCTTTTGTTGACAGGCGGGCTCCGGTGAGCAGTTTGTGGCTGTGCGTCGTGCCCAAGGTGGGTCTTGGTGCGCCGATTGCCCCACGGACATCAATCCTAGTGCAGAGGGAGTGTCAGACCTGGTGAGTGGGGCACTACAGCACTTGGACAGGCACCTTCCTGAGGAGAAGCACACCCTAAGGAATGTTCTCCGGGTTCAGAGACAGGCGCAGGTTAAAACACTTTTAATTTTCTATAAAGAATAAGGTGACAACTATCTTTAATTTATTTGACTATCACTGATAGAGCAAGCACTAAAAGCCCATTGAGTCTTTCTATATGATGGAGTGGTATGGGCATAGCAGAACATCAACATTTTACGAGTTGAGCCAAAAATAACCAACCACGATTTGGGTGTTTGTGTTTGGGCATTAACACAGGATGCTACATTTACAATTCTTAAGTTTGATTAATTTGAATTAATATGTATTAACTGTTATCTTTTATTTACACACAATTTTGGATTAATTTATGTACGGTTTATTGACTAAGCGTGATATTGTATATAATTTGATAGGAGTTGAATTTTATTTAACGGAATTACACAACACAAGAAAACAAATACAAGATCATGAATACCAGAGTTACGAGGTTTTCTTGTGAAACCTTTTGAAATATTATAAATATATTTTTAAGGAATTAACTTTTAGACAGGGGCTAAGATTCTCGCTAATTGCTTTCCAGAAAAAGCGAGTATTAAAAATTGTATTTCATATTTGATTACAGTTTATTTTCTGTCAGGTTTCAATTTACATATTTATATTTACTGCTATCTTTTATTTACTACGCAGTCTGCACACGATTTAGAAATAATTGGGTAGTAATTATTTTTATTAAATGAACATGATTTTGTTTATAATTTTACAGTAGTCACGAAATTACACAATAAGCGAAAACAAATGTAAGAACACAAATCCCAGGTTATGAACTTTTCTTGTGAAACCTTCTGAAATGTTATTGGTTTTAAAAAAAAGATTTATACATTAAACATGGAGCTTTGCGAGGGACATTATTTATTATATGTACTGAGAAATTAACAGATGGTCCACACGTGACGTGTGTGAGAACAATCCAACTATAAAAACTTAGTTTCAGCATTCTTTATTTTCTTATTGAACTATTGAAAGTGTGACGTCTTATCTTATTTTATGACAGTTATATAAATATTAGACATGATAGAAATGCCATTGCAAGCTGAAACTAGTTTCTTTGACCTACAGAAAATTGGATTTTCTTTTCATGATGTCATATTACAGTATTACTACCCTCCTGTCCTCTTCCGGATTTTACCCTTTTAGCACGACTTTGTAAAAACTTAACATGGATAGAGAATTTAGTTTTTGTTTAAAACGACTTAGTTCTTTTTAAAGTCGACAAACAACATTTACTTTCCGCCTAAGTGTTGTATAATTCTCTGTGCTAGTTCAGTACTATAAACAAGCTATTTTTTTTTTGACTTATTAGTATTTTCTGATTCCTTATAACATAAGGAATCAAAAGACACCCATAAGTCAATTAAAAAAAAAACTTTTAATAGTATTGAACACAGCAAATTATTTGCAATAGTTTTACACTTTTAATAAAAATAATCAAAAAATATTTACATAATGTCAATAATCTAAAACACAAATATGAAACAGAAAAAGCCATAAAATAAAAAGACGATGGTCACAACCGAGACTCAAACTCGAATCCTCTACTCCAGTGTTTCCCAGCGCTCTTTAAGCCATGCCCCACCGTAGTCTTTACAAAAGTCGTATACCCCACCGGCATCTTTTTTAATTAAAAGTAATTACCTAGTGAGGTCTTCATAAAAATACGAATATTTTGTACATCACTTATTAGAGCAATAAAAAAAAAAGGTGAATTTTCAAATCATATTGTAAAATGTTAACATATGAACCCCTAATGTCATTAAATAAAACCTTTTCTAACACATATATTATAACTGAAATTATTACAAAACACAAATTGAAAATAAAAATAAGTAGAATAAAATAAAAAGTAAAACAATAATAAAACACAAGTAACAATTGAAATTTAGTACAAACACACACACATCTTGACGCCTAATTCATTATTATATTTTTTAATTCAGTTACGCTTGCTACAAAGAAATTTTATGTCCGGATCTAGCTTAGTTAATTTCAGTTTTAAGTCCCCTCTATTAGTTATATCCAATCGATTTCTTTTTTTAATGAGTAAATCGCTTATGGCGCTAAAACCACATTCCACCAAATAAGATGAGGGAAAGGGTAATAATAATTTTCTGGTATGCAAAGTAATTTGCCATTATTCCTTTATATTAAATAAATTTTAAATAAACTTTATATGTGGAATAGTTAATCATTGCCTATGTGTCTCATCTCTGAAGCGTGGTGCCCCACCTCTGAGGGTTTATTCCCCACCGGTGGGGCATACGCCCCACTGTGGGAAACACTGCTCTACTCTATCCGGGGGTAACGGCTTAACCAATTCAGCCCTTGGGACCTTATTAGAAAGTGGCATTTTATTCAATCTCATATTTTCATTGAAAATAATTTTTTTTGTTATTAAAAATTAATAGTATGTGAATAAATTCTTAACTCTTTCCTTGCAGATTGTGAACGGCGTACGCTACATTTTGCTATTAGAAGTTGACTCCACTTCTTGTGTCAGAAATGAGCAAACTAATGAATGTGAAAGTGAAAACACCGTCAGCAAAGTTTGCCAAGTCACTTTCTTAGAAAAGCCATGGCTCAAATTGGCCGACGGTTCCAAGTTCCGAGCCGTCATGTTCAACAATTGCACGGAGCAGTACTCGTTTGGGGACAATGGAGAGGCCTTGTCTCCTCTGGGCGATGGGAATGGTAGAACTAAGAATTCTTTGGAAAATGAATTGGATGTGAACTTCAACCCTGCGCCAAGTGGCAAAAGTGACATTCCCAACCCGTCTGATAACTCAGAAGACATTTTGAAAGTAATCCAAAATCAAGAGCTACTCGCGGCCAAACCTCAGCAGCTTGAATTTCTTTCTCCACAAAAGCTCTCGGACCTAGAAGATCAAATCATTACCGAAGTATATTCTGATACTAATAAACCCGCAGAGCAACTAAATCCAGTTCCCGATGGTTTGCCCGAATCTATCGAACAGATTGTAGCTATTGATCATTTGGCAGAAAGTCAGGGTCCTTTGATCGCTACTGAGAAAGAAACATCTAATTCAAACCTAATGGAAATTCAACAGAAACTCGAGATCACAACAGAAGTTGTGAATATCCCTGATCCGACTCCCATGTCTGATGAGAAAAAACAAGCGCTTGATGGGTTCTTAAGTTTTTATGGTTTTGATCTCATCAATACAAATCCTTCCGATCAAATTCCTGTAAAACGAAACATTAGAACTTTTAATGTTCCAGACCAAATAGTTACTCAATCTAATATCGAGCAACAATTTCCTCAAAAGACCCGAGAGGAACTTGCGAAGGAAGCTCTGAAAAAGAAATTAACAAGCCAACTGAGTGGCCAAAAAAGTTCTTCTTCAGAAGAAAGTCATTCTGAAGAAAATGGCTCAGATAATAAAATTAAAAAAAAGAAAAATAAATCCAGTAGTGAAAGTAAAGAAAGCAATAAATCATCATCAGAGGAGTCAACTGATGTTATTCAATCTGTACCATATGTACGCAAGCGAAGAAGTGCCATTAAGGCAAATGACAATGAGAAAAACAAAATTCATCACTTGGCTTCTGTGGCTGTGGAGGCGGTGGACCATTACGATACTGATGATTTAAAGAGAGTTCTCTTGCAAACACTTGATTCAAGAAAAGAAATACACCCGTCTCACACAATATACCATCTGAAACTTAAAGTGGGCTTCTCAACATGTAAAGAATCGTCTGTGGATGTCAAAAAATGCATGTCAATGCTCATTGATGATAAATTAAAGATCTGCCATGTACAAGTACAGGTGAATAATTTCGGAGAAGAAAAGGTGATCAAATCACAGTGCTCCTCCGTTAAGCCAATCAAATCTAACACAACTCGAAGGGAAAGTCCTCCACTAGAAAGCCGTTCGACAAATGGTCTTCCACCAGGAGCTTTCGTGCCGGGGGGAGTCAGCAATTCGGACATTAAAGACCCACGTATTAGAGAGTTAGCTAAAGCATCTCTTTCTCACTATGACTTAACATCGCCATCAAACAATCATCACAAAATAATAGAAATCAAATCAGCCACCTTGCAAATTGTGTCAGGCACTCTAACTGAGATTAAATTCACGGTAAAAGAAAGTACTTGCCCAAAAACTCAAAATTTCACCGAAGAATGTCAGTTCCTGGAGAGTGCTAAAAATAAACTGTGTGTTGCAAAAGTATGGGATCAGCCATGGTTGGAAGTTGGAAGGCACATTGACATCAATTGTGAATTCGATAATGCAAAATCTACCACTATTCTAACGGTAAAGACTTCAACCAATGGTCATCTGACCGAAGGCCCTGTACCAAAAAGTCCTCCAACAGATGGTCCTAAGCCAAGAGGTCTCAGGCCGGGGGGAGTCAGCAATTCGAACATTAATGACCCACGTATTAGAGAGTTAGCTAAAGTATCTCTTTCTCACTATGACTTAACTTCGCCATCAAATAATCATCACAAAATAATAGAAATCAAATCAGCCACCTCGCAAATTGTTTCAGGCACTCTGACTAAGATTAAATTCACAGTAAAAGAAAGTACTTGCCCAAAAACTCAAGATTTCGCAGAAGGATGTCAGTTCCTAGAGAGTGCTCAAAATAAACTGTGTGTTGCAAAAGTATGGGATCAGCCATGGTTAGAACATGGAAGGAAGATTGACATCAATTGTGAGATTGATAATAATGTTCGTAAGAAGAGAGAAAGTGAAATGAATGCATTGCAATGGCTAGAGAAATATGTCAGTGACCAGAAACAGTTTGATAGTTTTATCGCTCACCACGGCCGACAGTATGGAAACAATAGGACCGAATATAAGCACCGCTTTGGAATATTCCGAATGAATTTGGAAATAATAGAATCATTAAACTTGAACGAGCTAGGGACAGCTAGTTATGGTGTCACTCCTTTTGCTGATATATCGCAGAGGGAGTTCCGTGCTAATTACATGGGCCTGCGAAGGGACCTGCACCTTGAGAACCAGATTCCCATGCCCATGGCGGAGATACCTGATATTAAGGATGTGCCCACAGAGTTTGACTGGAGGGACAAGGAGGCGGTCACAGCCGTCAAAGATCAGGGATCTTGTGGCAGCTGCTGGGCTTTCAGTGTAACAGGTAACTAATTGCGTCCATTTTTATAAAGATAACACAATTTCATCTTTTTATTAGTTCATCAAATTGTGAATATTTTTTTTTAAATGTTCAGATTCGTGTACATTTTTGGTGTTTTTTTCGAATTACAATTTGATAATTTCCTTTCAAAGACTAAATGACTTTCACAAGCAATAATCAACAAGCCAAACACATTAATTAAGACGCTGATGCAGTAGTTTTCATTAGCTGCTCAACAGCACAGCCTGTTGCCAACTGCTTATGACTGTTTTTAACAATTTTATTTTTATTGTTTTGCTAATTTTTAACGAACTCGAAGCATTTAGATTTACGAATTAACCGCTTTTTTAATTATGAATGGAGTTCTAATTGAATTTAGGAATTCAATTTCTTTTCAGAATTTTGTTTCAAGTGATTGGCGTTTGAATTTACCGTTTTTTGTTTTTAAATCTTAATCATTTTGTAAAATAAATTTTCAGGAAATGTGGAAGGCCAGTGGAAAATTAAGTCAGGGAACCTTTTGTCTCTATCTGAGCAGGAGCTGGTGGACTGTGACAAGTTGGACGAAGGATGCAATGGAGGTCTTCCTGACAATGCCTATAGGTTTGAGAGAATCTACATTTAAAATTTAATGATAAAGGTTAGAATTCTTTAGATAACATCCTGTTGCTGAATATTTATTATTTAACACAATGATGAAGTTTCGAGCATGGACAAACACAAATGCCTCTGCCTGCACACATAAGTTTGTAGATGTTTTTTATTTAAAAAAAAGAGAAATATTCCGGAGTTACGAATAATCGGACAATATTTTTACTCCTCCTAATTTCATTATTAGTAGTGGAAAATATTGCTTGTGCAGTGATGGAGGACTTGGCTGTAATGGTCCTTGTTTTAAACATGAAGTAAAGGACCACTGAACAGAAAATCTGTTAGAGACCTTTTGACGCTAGGGTCCCTAAACAGGGCAATGAAATTGATTATTTCTTCAAGAAAGAACATATTTGAAAATGTTTGATCAATTTTGCCGAACTAAAGTAAAATTCTCCTTACTTCGGTCACACGTACACGCCCACAACACACTTAAATTGGTTTTTCTCTTCGTTGTTAAGGATGCTCTATACATTTCCTATTTCATCTATATAGATTAAATACATGTATAATTTTGAAAGGGTCTTTTATTATACTTGGCCATAATATCATGTATCATATTGATGAACCTTCTTAGGGCCATTGAAGAACTGGGCGGTTTGGAGTTGGAAAACGACTATCCTTATGAAGCCGAGGATGAGAAGTGTCACTTTAACAAGACGCTGACTCGTGTTCAGATATCCGGAGCAGTTAATATTTCTTCCAATGAGGACGACATGGTGAAGTGGCTCGTGCAAAATGGTCCCATCTCGATAGGTAAGCAAACACTATTTTCGACTGTTAATATTTCTCATTCAACTGGCTAAGAGCACGTCGATACATAAAGAGATTTTTATTTTCTCGAATCTTCCTTATATGTACGTCATAATCCTTATAATGTGCCTTGAAAAACCAGGCAAAAAATAAGAAAGGTTATTGATGCAATTTGGTTGCTTTAATTGGTGATCATAATATAAAATGGATCTTCTTTTTGCATAGGAATCAACGCTAATGCAATGCAGTTCTACATGGGAGGAGTTTCTCACCCTTTGAAGTTTTTATGCAGCCCTTCAAACTTGGATCATGGGGTCCTTATCGTCGGCTATGGAATTCACAGTATGTCATAAATAATTGCAATGTCTTATGCCCTATTCTGTTTCTACAAATAATGCTATGCTTTGATTTAATATGAGTACAGATTTACAAACTTATCTGTGGAGGCAACCACTGTGGCAGAGCAGTGAGCTTCTTGACTCTGGACCAAAATTTTTAAACTTAATTTATGTGGTTTATTTCATATATACCTAAATTGATTTAAAAAAAATATATATATACAGTCAAACCCTGTTAAGAAGTTTTTCAAGGGACCAGCCGGAAAAAACTTCTTAAGCGGGAAAACATCTTAAGAGGGTTTTCAAATTTCTCAAAATTTTTGGTTTAATTTGACATCTAAATCCAGGTTTTTATAACATTGCAATATGATGGATAAGTAGATAAAATAAATAAATATGTTATTATGAGAAGACAAAAATTACTTTACTCTAGTAGAATTTTAAATAATAATATATACCTACTTGGTTTCGGGTGTTTTACAGCAACTAGGAAATATTTCATCAAAAAATTTTGTTCAGAAACTTTTTGTTTGCTTAGTTGAACTTAACTATGTATGTTCCAAAATACAAAAAAAACTAAACTATAAAGTTACTTATACCAAATAATAAAGAAAAACAGCTCAATCTTTTATCCCTGCCGAAAGAATAATACTAAGTGACTGCGAAACTCAATGAAACCATTTGTTTATTTTCATTGTAATAATAACAATGCCTGGGGGATGCACAGAATAAAACACAACAAAAAGGGTGGGAAAAGATGACAAAAATAAAATGTGTCATCCAAATGCCAAGTATTATTTAATGTAAGAGTCTAAGGTTTAGTCATTTTTACAAAGTGTTACAAATTTACAAACAAGTCTAGTAAAAATACGATCCCATATTCTCAGGCAGGCCGGGTAAGCGTCGTTGCATAAAAGGTAGTATCTACAAAAAATCTTATGTTGCGAATAAACAAACAAAAAAACTAAACAATTATACGATTTTACTTTTAAACTCGTTTTAATCTAAGTCAAATTCAGTGTTTTCGCTGAAAAGTTGCGTAAATTAAATCGTAGACGTTTCCCCCAACGGCCGAAAGATTCACCAAGTAATGGTTTTAGAGAATACATTTACCGCGAAAATTTAAATTACGCGGCGGGGTTACCGTCATGGACGATCTGGACATGCAGATTTACGGAGTATTGATTCGAGTAATTAATCGATTACACGACGTTTTCTCGCGGAATTTGATATTTCGCGGCTTCGTTATCGCAACGAACGGCCTCTCAAATGCAGATTTGAGAAGTTATTATTCGGTTATACGACATTTTCCCGCGGAATTTGAACTTTCACGGCATCATTATTGCCACGGACGGCCTCTCAGATGCAGTTTACGAAGTAATTATTCAAGATTATACGACATTTTCACGCGGAATTTGATATTTCGCGGCTGCCAATTTAATTATTAAAAATAAATTTTGTATTTGATTTGAGTAGATGCCACCTTTTTCTTTTAAACAGTTAGTGTACCTAACTACCTAGCGCCCGTATTGGCGGCAGTTTAGTAATAACTGTCTATCTTTGTCGCACTCATGGTGTCTTAGGTGATCTGAGTAGGTGTTCCGATTTTAGAATTAGCATTTCAAACCTTTAGAATACGACACAGCCTAGTTATGCGATAATGAACTCTAGAGTACGTTACTTTAGAGCCCATTATCTCATAACATTACTGTAATAATCTAGTATTCACTGCATTTGGTTAATCCCAGCCGATGGGTAATAACAATAGCTCAATTTTAGGGTTTTATTGGACCCATTATAACCGGCCGGCCGAAATATCAAAGAATACCGGCAATAAATCTTAGAATTTGTCCTGTAAATCCTTTTAAGAGGGTAATAATTTTGTTGGGGGAACATATTTTCGATCTTCTTATGCGGGAAATCTTCTTACACGGGAAACATATTAAACGGGAAAAAAATGCGTAATTTGTATGGGAATTTTTCGGGGATAATGAAACAGGCCTTCTTAGGCGGGAAAACATCTTAAACGGGAACTTCTTAAGCGGGTTTGACTGTATATACGAGGCCTGTTCAAAAGAAAAGGTGAATTTTGAATTTTCGCGGGCTGTGTACATTTGATTATCGATTTTTTGTTGTTGTTATGTTGGTACACATATTTTATCATATGTTAGCATTATCAGCCATTTTGGATTAGTGGTTTGTTTTTGACAGCTGGAAAGGTTAGTCACGTTTTTGTGTGTTCTTCGATTTTATACTTTTGAAAAAAATGGATCAAAGAATAAAAAAGTAAAAAAATCGAAGAACACACAAAAACGTGACTAACCTTTCCAGTTGTCAAAAACAAACCACTAATCCAAAATGGCTGATAATGCTAACTTATGATAAAAATATGTGTACCAACATAACAATAAAAAAAAAACGATAATCGAATGTACACAGCCTGCGAAAAATTCAAAATTCACCTTTTCTTTTGAACAGGCCATGTATATATACGTAGAATGTTTGCACCACCTTCTAGAGTAGTCTCAGTTTTGACCTGGTAATATTTATAGGACTTGGATTCAAGTTGCGCGCTAACTACGGGAACTTTTATCGGGACTAGAATTCGAGCTGCGTGCATAAATGATGAAATCTGCCAGATTTTTTTTTGTAGACTACATGTTTAATGGTGATGACTTATTAAATTATAATATTTTTTTAGCATACCCAATCTTTAAGACGAAAATGCCATACTGGATCATAAAGAACTCGTGGGGGCCATCCTGGGGAGAAAGAGGCTACTATCGCATCTACAGAGGAGACGGGACTTGCGGAGTTAACCAAATGGCTTCCAGCGCTATCATTTAATCTTCTGATACATATTTATGTATTATTTTACACTAAGGGGTATTTCACCACCTCTGAGAAAACTGTTGAGTAACTATCCGTCAAGTAACTTTGATCATAGGATGAAAGTGGCTGTAAAAACATACATTTATCTGAGGGTAGCGTCACTCAGCGGTGGTGAAACAGATAATATACACTACTTGACGAGTAGTGCTAATCGACAATTTAACAGAGGTGGTTAAATACCCCCTAATTCGAGTAATAAACTGATTATTAGAATAATGTCAAACCTTTAAAACTTAACATTTTTACTAACATGATAAATAAATGTACTCGTATATCGTATTTTACTAATTTTTAGTTTAATAGTAAAAAATAAGCTCTCGGCAAGTTGTTTTTATTAAGGTCAAATCAAACATGCATTCATGATTGCAAAGTTACCATGAGTGTTTATTTTTTATATCAATCACTTGCTGCAATAACAATTTATTCATGTTTAGATTTGCTGATGGAGGTTATCACAGTGGGTAAAGCTTTATTTAGAAATGCTTTCGATTAAAACACGTGTACCTCCTCGTATATTATATTTATAATTGGCATAACTAACCAAATGGCATTACAAATATTTATGTTTTATTCCAATGATGGATCGAGAGCTAAGAAATAATATGTCATAGTGACAATAAATACTTAAAAAATCGTCTGTGCACTCTGTGATAGGTCTTGATGAATATAATAAATTGACACAAAGTAAAATACAATTTGTGATGCGTTCTTAAATGCGTCTGACAAAATCGTGCCGGAAAACAAAATGGTCAGTTATTTACAATTTATCATTCAATAAATACAAGGTTTCATTTAAAACGATATAGGGAGAATTATTTTTTTTTTTAAATTTAACTCTGGATGCTGTAACTGTAATTTTTTTATAAAATGAAAATTTTATCAAAAAAGTCATTCAATCGGTTAGTTGGTCAAGCGTTCCAAAGCGTCGGGTTCCCACCCAGGCGTCGCTGGCTGAATCCTCTGCTAGTTAAGTTCTCCTTTCATGGCACAAGAAATTTTTTCCACTTATTATGATGGTAGGCCAGGTCATTATCTTGAAATATTTGTCATCTAAAATTAAAAAAAAAAGTTACTTGTAGGGCGTTGATCTTCGTTACGTCGTTTAACACATGTTTCTTGAAATCTGGCTCTAAATTCTCAGTGTAAATAATATATTAATTAAGTAAGTACATATTATACATTGTACTTAAATATTTTTTGAATTCAGTGCCAAATTTTTACTTCGGCAAATAAGAATACTCTTATTATGTGAATTCTTCTCTCTACTATCGATCTGACGAGTTTTTAAGGCTATTTTTAATATATTTAAAAAATATATTATTAACGTAAATACATATTGATATTATTATACTGCATCTAATGTTTTGTTTTAAGCAATTTCTTGAGTAAACAATTCATGCATTTGGAAGTTTTTGTTATACATAATAAGATTTGTACATACTACTTATTCAATATAAGTGATATTATATTTTATTCAATAACCTGGATCATTTTGTAACTCTGTTATCACTTTACTGTGAAATTTTATCATAATTGTTGAATGTGCATGTGATTCGTACTATATAGACATGATTATTTTTGTATATAATAAAATTAATATAAATGTATTTATCAATTGATTGTTTTATTTTGCACTTAGTAGCTGAGTCGACAAATGCGTCGGATACCCACCTGGGCGTCGTGGGTTTAATTCCTCTGCTAGCTAAGTCCCCAATCATTGCATAAGCAACATCTTCGCTTATTATGATGGTAGGAGTTTTTCAAATTTTGTCAGGTTATTCGTAACCCGGGAATGCTTGTCTTACTTAAAAAAAAAAAAAGTTTTTTTCCAGGCTACATGCATGAGTAAAAGATAAAAAAAAATCTATGTAAAAAACCTAAATCTATATGAAGAGTAAAAAAAAGACAGATAAACACGAAAAGTAGAAGTAAAATCTAGATAAATAGTTAATATCTTAGTATTTTATGTGGTAACTTTTCCTTTTAAAGGTTTTAGATGCATTATAAGAAAAAAATATTATTGATACTCTTTCACAGAATTTAACCCTTTTTAATGTAGGCTACCTAGTTCCAATTAAAAGAAATAAAATGTATATATTATATAAAACTTAAATCCACAAGGTTATACAAATATGCTTATAGGTCACCCAGAGGCTCCTATTTTACTACTCAATAAGGCCCTCCCTCAGAAATTTGGAGCCGTGCCAGGAAATTATATTTTTGTTGGCCCAGTAAAGTATCCGGCCAATTATTGATTAAGTATTTATTACAGGCTCCAGTAAAAGAATGACTAACTTACTAGTTAGCAGAGGATTGTACAAACATGTATATTAACTAATAAAAATCACTTGTAAAAAATAGCATGAAAACAAAAAAATAAATAACACCTGCTTAACGATCATTATAATATTCTGACGTCACTGTTTAAAAATTAGAATTTAGTTTCTGATCAATATTATTTATAATAGTAAGAAATAACTCATAGTAAGTATGTACCTACAAGAATCAAAAGATTGTAAAAAATATATCTTACAATCCACTTCCATACATTTTCACCTTTTCGTTCTTTCACAATATAATATATTATTTTTATGTGAATACCGCATAAGAGTATCAACCGCCTGGAGCCAGTGGGACTATTGTGAGCTGAAGGGAGTAGGAAGAGGAAGGAGATGGGAAAGAGGAAGGTTGAAAAGTACCTGGCTATTCCGATCTGGTCACCAAACCGGCTAAAGCCATTTCAAGAAACGTTTATATTCTGAATGGTGGTCTTTCACCAGGGTGATACTAGAGTATCTACCACTTTGGAACGTGTTGCTAATACACTTTATTAAATATTAATTTTAAAAAGACCAATTGTCAAATAATACACGTTACAAAGATTAAATAAAGTTTATTGCGCAAGCCGGGCCTAAAATCCATGACCAATTGTTTCATAGGCGAGGATTGTCGTCAATATGATTCAATCGAAGATTTTAGTTAACAAAGCAATTATACAGCTTACTAACCTAACATATATACTTTTCTATCGATTTTCACATTCTAATTTATATTTTCTAATTACCTATTAATAGACAACATTTACCCAATAAGGTTGGTTAAGTTGTCCATAATAAGGTAGTCAGCAAACATAATATAAATTAGAAGATGGAAATCGCTACACAAATATATTTATGTTAGGGTAGCAGAGCTGAATTAGATAAAAAAACTAGATTTTTTCATGATTTATAGCACCTTCGTTTAAATAATAAATCGCGCAAAATCATTTGTGCGAATTTAACGTTTACAGTTGATTTCAGAAAAATATTGAAATAATTATTTACGCACCAACATCACCCGCCACTGGAAAACGAATCGATAAGTATCTTAGAGTAACAATCTAAGATAAGTATATTAAAATTTGACAGTTCATTCGGCGCCACCTAGCGAGGGGTTGAAAGCGTACGTGTAAATAAAAATACGTTTCGAAAATGTCTGTCACTGCGGTTACAGTATACGGAAGAACTTGCTCTTTATCCAGTTACTTTTGGAACCGAAGGGTGATCGGTGTGCTGATGGGGGGAGCGGGTGGCGAGAGGACCGGTTCTTCAAAATATTTTTATGTTAAGGAGGGAGTGTTAGCCAACGAATCTCCGTTTTAAAAAGAATTGGCTCCAAAAATAGACGATTCCTCAGATAAAATAATATCGGTTCCAGCGACAGCAAAGTCGCCGGGACAAAGTAATCGTGACAAGAATATCAACCATCTCTAGTTTCTTAATAAGTGCGAGCGGTTTTTGATTAAAAAAAACATGTCCGGGAAATTAGGTGGCGCGGTGCAAACGTAGTATTTTCCTACTATGTAGTATGCTGTAACGTTATTTAATCAAACGGCTGGAGCTGGCGACTCTTTTCTTCACGATGGACGACTTCTCCAGATCTGTTCATCCCTATCCACCTGATGTGACAAGCGAAGTTCACGATGTCCATGTCGCTGATCACAATGGAAGGCAGGCAAGTACTATAGTAAACCACAGGTTTCATTGTTTATAATGAAATAAAACAACAATTAGCATCCCTGTTCGGTATTCCAGCATTTACGACTTTTCTGATAAGAATCTATTTTCCCAAATAATTGGCTTACTTGGCTCTTAGGGTAGAATCTAAATGGATGAAATTAATGCCGCAAACCTATTCTACTGTTATGTACTTGCAAATAATATTGGTTAACTAGTGCATATTTATTATGTATTTCAGTAATAAGTACCATATTATTTTGGCAAATAAATAACATTCCTAAAGCTGTACATTTTTACTTTTCAATTTTATTTTTGAAAAGCTGTGAAAATTGTGTTCAGTCTCCGGTGAAAGGGACTCAGTTTCAGAGAAGCATTTGAAAATTGTTCAGGACTTAATGTTTTGGTGGCCTCGTGACCTTTTTATGTGCCTACATTTACAGGTTTAACCCTTTCAACTCATCTTCACAAAAATACCCTTCTCCCAAGTGAGACAAAAGTTTCCCGTACCTTTACATTCATGGGCTATAGGGTAATGATGGTAAATATGTACACGTTGCAGTATGAGGTTTAAATAAATATTTATTTTGAAGATATCTGGAGGAAGTTGGGTCTGCTGCATGCCGTGTTACTGGTTGAGAACCAACAGCAGCCTACACAAGGCCTCCCTAACTGTGGTCACTCTGCTTGTTACATCTTTACTCGTCGCTTCCCCTGTACTCTTCCTGATTTCAAATGTTCCCGCAAATGAACAACCCTACAAGGATTGCTCTAACATTATAAGCAACGTAAGATTACTAACCTTTTAATATAATATTAATCCTTTTGTTACCTTCGACTATTTTTTTACCTAGCTTCATACTGGGTATAATATTTCTTTGACGTAATGCATTTGTAAATTAAATTTTATAGGATGACGTGGATTGTTTTGTTGACAAGACTTGGGATGTACCACTGCCTCTGTGTGATACGCTCGACTGTGTGGATATAGCCCGAAGAATTCGTCTATCTTTATCTTGGAACAGAGATCCTTGCAAGTAAGTTTAAACACAAGATACACTATTTACCACTGACAAATATTTAAATTAAGATATTTTCTTGCTAAATATTTTCCTTACTACAACGGCTCCTGAACTTTTTGATTCACGGAACGCTAAATAATAATAATAAAGTTTTATTCCAGAAGGTATGCAGGAGTAATGCAATGCAATACCTTCCATAATTGATAATAATACATAGTAATAATAATACCAAAATAAAAATTGTAATACACACAATAATAATAATAAAGAAAAATAAACATAAATTCAAAAGAAAAAAAAAAGAAATTGAAATATTAATGGAGAATATTAGGTCTCATTTCTGCAAAACACCATCAAGAGGGAGTCCATCCTGACAGCGTTAAGATTGATGGGGCCAATATCTTACTTTCCACGAGCTAAAAAGGGTATGGATCCCGATGTGGGATTCAAACTCGATCCATCCAAACGCTAGCTGGTTATGGCTGGCTATGGTTGGCTATAGCTGTGGCTGGCTATGGCTGGTTGAATGTTGGCGGGACCCCAGTTGATGACTGCCATGTAACCACAAGAATGTAGAATATCGGCCATCTTTTTTAGGATCTAGGAATTCTTTGATTTTCGTGGGGGGGAATGTAAACCGATATTCAAAATTTAGTTTTTTGCACCCCCCACAGTTCAGGGTGTTTTTTTTTTGCATTTCTGGGATTTTTTTTGCTTTCATATTAGGGGTACAAACCGATACTTATTTAGGACATACATAGCCTGTTCAAAAGAAAAGGTGAATTTTGAATTTTCGCAGGCTGTGTACATTCGATTATCGTTTTTTTGTTGTTGTTATGTTGGTACTCATATGTTTATCATATGTTAGCATTATCAGCCATTTTGGATTAGTGGTTTGTTTTTGACAACTGGAAAGGTTAATCACGTTTTTGTGTGTTCTTCGATTTTTTACTTTTGAAAAAAATGGATCAAAGAATAAAATTCATGATTTGTTTTTCCACAACTCCAGGACGCTCATCGTCAACCTTTAGTTCATCACTTTCACGTATTACATACTATGTAGAGATGATCAATTTTGTTGTACCGGTTTTTGGATCGCAACATGTAAACTGAAACACGTTTGCTGAAACCATCTCAGAAATCTGGCGTCCTCTGCAGAACCCTGCGGTTCGAATATTGATCATCTCTACATCACATATACCTCTAGATCGTCACACAATTTGAAAATCGTCCGTTGTATTGCCGTCCTCGGAACCAGGGTTTCACAGAACACTCGATCCTTAATTTAAACGCTTTTGGAGGAGTCTGATCAATGCTTTGGAGTCCGTCCGTGATGGTATTAGTATAAGGGATATAACAATCCTTACCGATAGTCATCCCTGTCCCAGGTTTGAAATAAGTTCTTGTTTGTTTCAGAGATTTCTTCAGTTTTGCTTGTGGAAGTTGGGGAGAGCATCCCAAGCATTTAGAAGATGATCTTAGTTTCTCGGCCGTGCAGCATAATATCAATAAGTTGGTGCACCGTGAGTTCTATTTATGTTGAATATCATTAATTTTATTTCTTAAATAAGTATGTTGTACTAATGCTGGATTCGATATATGTGGTGATCCTCGTGTGCATTATTACTGTCAAAGTTATCAGCAATATGGAAAAATCTACTATAATATATATTTTTTTAAACTTTAACAATAATAATGGAAATTTTGGTGATTTGATTTGTATTTTATTGAGAAATCTATTAGACATTTGGTCTTAAATAACACATTTTTAATAGCTGATATGTATCAGCTTTAGGGTAATACATGTAAAGATTTTAAGAGGTGTTAAAGTATGCAAATAGCTTGCACAGTGTCCGACAATAAATTCACAAATTGCTCAGGAATTCACGCTGCCACAAAATTGACATATTGGCCTGAAACTGACGCATTGCCTGAAATTTTAGAAAATTACCTGACAGTTGAAGGTCATATTCTGTGAAAATGAACATATTTTTATTTTCTTATAGATCTAATCCAAACAAAAACAACTAATGGAAGATTTAAAAAAGTTGGAGATTTCTATTTAAGCTGCCTTTCTGCCTTATCGAAACCTGCCGATATGTCCCAAAGTAATTATTCTTCTAAATGAAAATCATGGATACATTAAACATTTTTAAAAATATAATGAGAAAAAAGTATAAACATACTGTTACGGTGTTTTAGTGTACAAAGTTCTGGACCAGCTTGGTGGATATTTACCACCGGGTTCAATAGGACCGAGTGATTTGACTCCACTGTTTTTAAATATTCTAAAAGTGAGTGGAGCACCTCTCTTTGATATCTATGTGACTCAGGACCTGCTACGGAAACCTTATGCAGCTATTTTTATTGATCTTCCAAAGGATATAAAATTTATTGCTGATACTCAAGAGGTAAATATCATTTTCAAAATAATATGTTCATTATTGCAAGGTTAAAGCTCTTACTAGCCCTGTTTTCTTTTTTTCTCACATAGTATTTATGATTCAAAATTTACAAGAGTACCAAATACATCTTTCTGGTACATCAAAAATAAATATAAATATGAATTAATATTTTTTTCCTGTAACAATTAATAAAAAAGTTATATCATTTTAAATTTATTTATTGCATAACATTATTTTCATACAAGGGGGATCTGTACCCGCTAAGCTACTGCAAGTGGTAGCTTGTCAGCAGGAGATTAGTAAAAACATATTAAATAGTACAACAATAAATTGAAATAATCCCAAAATATTTTACATACATAGTAAAAGTATAAATTTAAAAAAAAAGTAAATTTTAAAAAGTATAAATTTAAAAAAAAACGTTATGTAAAAAATTTAAAAAAATGTAAAAATCTGTGTAATGCATTTTAAAACTCAAAATTTGCACAGTAACAGTTAAGTATTTCAATTTGCTTTTCAGAATTTTTTTCCTGACATGGGGAGTAAATATCATTCATTTGATAAAATAAAAGCCAGCAAACCAAGCAGTAACTACAAATACATAAAAGTAAGAAAAAAACATTAAATAATAATCATATATTATGATAGTTCAGACTTTAGCTGAGATTTTGAGCAAGAACTTGGTACATGCTCAAAATTTAAGTTTATTTGAAAATTTCGGTATGTTGAGGATCTGAAAAGAGTGGGGTGAGGTAGAAGATAGGTATGAGGAAGATTGGGAAGTACCTGGCTATTCAGATCTGGTCACTAAAAACGGCTTTTGGCATTTCAAGCAACGTTTTGATTCTGAATGCTGGTCCTTCACCAGGTCGATACTTAACTACCACTCTGGAACTTGTCGCAAATATACTATATATTATTTAATTAAAATTTATTTGCATACGCCGAACCCGCAACTTCCGGATTCATAGCCGAGGATCTTGATCGTTCGGCTATGGAGGTTGTCGCTCATTGGCAGTTGTTTCAGGAGTAATGGATCAATGATATAACATCTAAGGTTAATTGTAAAACAAAATAAATACTGCAAGGAATGAAATGTTGAATTTCGTAATACAATATAAAAAAAATGCAACAGAATCTACTCGACAGCAGTTTGTCAGCAGCTATGCATGATGTGACGGAAGGATTTGTTTTAGTTCAAGTTTATCCATTCTTTGATTTTTGACTACATTTGAAGGTTGGGACCAGAATTTTTTTTAGTGTTAAACATTTTCCTCTATATACTGTCTTTTTTAGGATAAAGATCTGGAAAACAAATTGTATAGACTGGAAAGCATAGTCTCCGGGATGTTACCCAAAGGAATGGTCCCCGCTTTGAAGGGCAGTGAGATTCAGCAAATTCTTTTATTTGCCACAGCCATTGAACAGGTACATTTACATCAAACATGTTTTTATTTTAAATAAGTTTTCTGTTAGTAATTAATGAACACCAAGATAACAAGACCAGATAATGTGGGTCAGACAATAATGATAACTCTATTATGCTTTATTTGCAGTTGCAACCTAGAAAGAAAGATGTACAAAAAAAAGTCTACGACACTTCCTACACTGACATCTACACGGTGGAACGACTTCAAGAGAGCTTTCCATTTGTATGTACAACTAATCTTCATAAACAATCAATTCAATTCTCATTGGCAAATATGTAACATATTTTAATTTGTTTGAAATCAAATACTTTTCTTTTGTTGCAGGTAACATGGAAGGTTTTGTTGGATGACATAATGCCAGAATTAAACGTATCTGAATACTATATTTATTTAACAAGCAAAACATACTTGACCGCTGTTTCTGAATTGGTGACTCGATTTCAAAACAGGCAGGCAACATTAATGACAAGATTTTATTTCAGCGTAGTTGTGTGGAGTACATTACTCATCCCGCCATATTAAAATAAATGTTATAAAAGATATTAAAAACAGAATTTTTAAAAATTTATGATTAGTGTTTCATGATTTTTGATCGTAACTTTTGTACAAATGCTACTCTAATAGCGTGTCCATACGGAGCCAGTATTTAGTCGATTAGCAAGTGGTCACTAACATACTGTCCTGCCAGTGCTGTCCAAACGTGCATTTTAGTAAGTTGATGCCCTCACCTACCACGAGGATGCGCGCGCCCCTGTAACTGGGCTGAATTTGAATGAGATGGTAGTTTAGTGAGTGTTCATACGCGGCCAGCGAATAGTAGCTGCTCCCACCTACACTGCAAGGTGCGCGCGCAGGCAATGATGGGGGCTATTCGCCCGTAAAAAATTCTATTCCAATGAACTAAAATGCTACTATTTACCACTAAAGTGTTTTATCCATAAGTGGCCAGTGCCTACAAATTCTACTTAACGTTTTAGTTATCGCTTGCTACTCGACTAAATACTGGCTCCGTGTTGACATGCCATAAGAGAGGCAATGCTGTGGATTTGGCTTTTGGCAAACATTGTCATGGCTGCTTATCTGCCTGGAGCTCAAACAATAACATAGTTATATATGTGTGTTATGGTGCACATCTGGTTGTATGTGCATATTATTATATCATTTCAGTTCATATTGAGACAGACAAGATTTTATTTATATTTTAGAGTAATTCACAATGCGTTGCTGGCGATGTACGCAAGAGATTTTCTGTATACAATTGCAAATCTTACCACGGCGGCTGGCAATCACCAACCATTCTGCAACACATTCACTATGAGCAGCTTGTCTCGTCCTGTGTCTGCTCTCTACCTCACGCATTACTCGGAAGACTTTCTGGACGAAGTTCATAAGGCGGTCAGTAAAACATTAATATTACACATATTCATAAATCATGCGGTGTCATCTCGATCCCAAGATGACACTCCAGTGTTGCTGAAATATTATGTTGCTTACATATTTTCATGTGGAAAAGTTTATCTATTTTTAAGTAAATTAATGTTATGTATTAATTATAATGAATTTAAACCTGAAATAATGATAATAAATGCATTATTCTGAGCAAGTAAGTACATATTTGGCCTCCTTTAAATTACACATCTATATCATCGCTAAAAAGGCTTAAGCGACACTTTGGTCAAAAATGAGTTAAATATGTAGTTTTGATCAGTTCTTTTTCCACACCGAATGCTCTGACTCTCGTTTGATTCTGAAGAATGTGGTCCTTCAGCCATCTAAAATATATTTGCTATTTGGGAGAAGGCTTGACTCAAGCGGCACAAGTTTGGAACTTTTTTTAGCTTTTGTCACTTCAGGTAACTCGGTGAGAGCATTGGGTTGCCTGATTTAACTTTTTTTTCAAAATCCAACCAGGTACTGAAGACATGAATTTTATTGTAAAATATATATATATATGTATAAAGTGCTCTGGTGTAAACTTCCCAAAATGGCGCTTTTAATGAATTATGTAACTCGGCGACAATATCATTTCTCTTAGCTTTCTATAAAATTTCTTAATCGTTATCTGTGAAAATAATAATTATATATATTTTATGACACATTATAAAATGTATAATTTTAATGAATTATGTAGTAAAAAAATAATTTTATAGCAAAAAGTTTGCACTTTATGTTAGCTTACGGAGGGAGATATGTATTAAATATTTTAAAAAGCTAGGTAATATCGATAACCATCTTGGGTAAGGGAATGTTCAGTTTGAGCTTATTATGTATATGTATGAGTAATGTTTAAGAAAGTGCTTAATTTTAGGCCGAAAATGTGTTCCTAGAGTTGAAGCATTCCCTATTTAACTTGGTGGAGAGGGCCGCCTGGCTGGATGACAGCACCCGTTGGAGCCTCATGGATAAACTCACCAACATGAAGGCACTGTTCATAGCATGGCCGCCTTTGCGGAACACTACTTTCGTAGACGAATTGATGAATTCTGTAATTATTATCATTCATTACTTTTTTGCACATAATTTATGAACCGTACAAAATTATCTTCAAGAACTCGTGTATTTTTAGTGGTGAATGGAACGATATATTCAACACAAATAAATAATAATGACTTGACTAAAAATATCAGTTTTGTTCGTCCTTATTTTTCGGTATGTTACATACTCAGAGCAAGAATATATATGGAAAGAGAGGTAAATATTTTTATCCAACCTATACAAATTTACGATAAATCACTTTCTTAGGGTTTTTACGTCGTAAACCGTGAGAGAGAAAGAGATAAGACAAGTTGTTACATAAAATCGCACCAATTTTCGGTATTTAAGCCTGTTTTCCATCTCCCGTATCTTCGGCGACTTCATCCACGTTTTGTTATGCGACATAACTCAATGGTTTTTTAAGTTATATCCTATATTTTTTGTTGGTGACAAAACTGTGAAAAAGTGGTTATACAAATAAACAAAACATTATGTCGATATGTGCTATGAATGGATGTATAAATACCCTGGCCCTAGCCACGCCCGAGTCAGGAAAAAATCAACAATCCTGACTACACAAGCTATCCCTCCTTGTATACTATTACTCTGCCGTTACATATTTGGAAACAACTTACGGTTTAATAATGTTGGAAGGAGTTCCGTTGGAACTGAAAAATTGGCTTGGAATTTTTCATAAAATGATATTAAATTACTACTCAGATAATCAATGAAATATTGCATCTCCTATAAATATTTGTTTCCTTTGTAGTTGAATGTCACTGACAACTTTTTTGACAACATGCTGAATCAGTTTCGAGTATTGAGAATACTGCAAGTGGCGACATCTAACAATGGAACACAGATCAGTTGGCCTTCCCCCTTTGTTGTGAATTCTTTCTACTATCCGGACATCAATGAAATGAGTAAGTTTTTTTGCTTATTATCAATTAATATACACTGTTTTTCGGGGTGTTTCAGCGGATCTTCGGGAGATGATTATTCACAATATATTGAGAAAAAAATCCTCTCGACTCTTGACAGATGAAATTGATGGTTTTCGATATTAAAAACTGTTTGATCAATACGAGTAAGAATTTATTTTGCTTACTTCGGGCACACAAACACCCCCACAACACACTTTTATCGGTGTCCCCTATTAGGGGAATGTTGTGAGCTGAAGGAAGTGGAGAGGGTTAGTAGCGGGGAAAGAGAAAGGTTGGGAAATACCTGGTTATTCAAATTTGGTCATTAAACAAAGCTAAAGCCATGTCGAGCATTGCTCCAATTCTCAATGGTGGTCTCTCACCAGGGCGATTCAGACAATGTCATCATCATTTTGGTGAGCCAAGGAACTTACTGCTCTACCTCTAAGATCATCAAAATATATTTGTTCTTTGATGTTAACTTATAGAGTAATATAACCAAAATTGGAACGAACATTAAAGGTCAAACCGCACTAGCGCGTCAGCGGCGCTGCACTACACGGCGCGTCGCTTCACCACGAAATATGTTTTCACTGTTTTGTATGAAGCAAACCGCACCAGAGCGGCGCTGCATTGCGCGGCACGACGAACAGAAAAGTGTCGCGCATGACGCGCTAGTCCGGTTTGACCTTTATGCTTATTTAAAAAAAAATAATATCAATAATCAACTACACAAATATAAAAAATCCAGAAAATAAAAAGACAATGGTCACAACCGAGACATGAACTCGGATCCTCTACTCTATCCGGGAGTAACGCTTCAACCAATTCAGCCGTTGAAACCGAAATTTTTGATCGATCTCATACTTTCTTTGAAGATTATTGATATAAATTTTTTCCTCCGATTTTTGGCTGCCATCTTTGTAATGATAAACAAAGCTCTACCCGACCACATTGAATACCTAGATGGAGTCTTGGATAAATAGTATTTTTTTATTATGTTCTGTTACATATTTGTGTTGTTGATTATTGATATTATTTAAATATTTAATAATATTATCATTTGTATTTACGTTTATTTATTTGTATTTCAGTTGTCCCCCTGGCGCTTCTCACTACGCCCCACTTTACGGACAAGGTGCCCCAGTATGTGGTGTACGGCACCATCGGCCTGATCATGAGCCATGAGATGATGCACGCCCTGGATTTCAACACCCTGGGGCACACCGTGTCCCCCCTGTGGGCACAGTCCAAGGCCCTGAAGGTGCTCAAGACCAAGCTGAGCTGCTTGGCGCGGAGCTACCAGACCTCCTCGCAGAAGGTGCTCAACTTTATGGGGAAACGGGTGCAAGTCGAGGTAATGATGACATTGATTTTAATGATTTTAATTAGGCTAGCTCTCATTCTAGGAGACAGGTGGGAAATTGAGTGGCAAGTAGCTATCCAAAGATTTGCCTGACAGTGTCTAAAGCCTGCGGAAAGACAGGTTAGGTTTTCACCGCTCAGCAAATTTTGGTCCTCTTTAAATATGGTCCCAACCTCAGAATATATATGGGAGAGAGAGAGAGAGCTAAATATTTTAACCCAACCGATACAAATTTACGATAAATCACTTTCTCCGGGTTTTTACATCGTAAACCGTTAGAGAGAAAGAAATAAGACAAGTTGTTGCATAATATTGCATCATTTTTCGGTATGTAAGCATGTTCTCCGTCTCCCGCGTCTCCATCGACTCCGCCCACCACGCTTTGTTATGCGACATAACAGGACATAACTCAACGGTTTTGAGGTTATATCTTATATTTTTCTTGATAACAATACTGTGAAAAAGTGGTTATACAAATAAACAAAACATTATGTCGACATGTGCTATGAATGGATGTATAAATACCCTAGTCCTAGCCCTAGCCACACACGAGTCAGGAAAAAATCAACAATCCTGACTACACAAGCTATCCCTCCTGGTATATTATTGCTTTGAGGTTCCGGCTCCCTATTCCTAATGTGGAGGACATGATACGCTATGTACTTTATAAAAAACTCTTCGCTATCTCGTTTCCCTCCTCACTGCAGCCTCTTATCACTCAAATAAGTGATAAATAAAAATAAAAATTCCCCTTTTTTCTAGTTTGATGGCAACAGCACTCTAGACGAGAATGCGGCGGATTTGGGCGCGGTGCGCATCGCGTGGGAGACGTGGTGGCGCGTGGCGGGCAAGGCCGGCGGCGAGTCCCTATCGCGCCTGCCGCTGCCGCCCTCCCGCCTCTTCTTCCTCTTCTCGGCGCAGCTCTACTGCAGCAAGCTCTCAGCGGAGCAGTACATTGTCAATGTGGAGGATGATTCACACATGACGGCACCGGAAAGGTAAAAAATATTATATGTTATTAGCACACCGGAGTAAAACTTAAAACAACTTCTCAACCTTCCTCTTCCCTATCTCTTTCCCCTCCACACTCTATTCAGCCTTACGACATACCACAATTGGGGATATCATAGTCCCACTGGCACTACTATATATATATTTTTATTTTTTTGATCATACATTATGTGGCAGATGTAGCTGATAAGTCATTAAACAGTCGGCTGATAGTCGGATGGATCGAGTTCAATTTTCACGGTGGGTTACCGACTTTCTCTCTGCAACACAAGTTATGCTTAGTCAAAAGGTCTGTACTATAAATCATTAGGTTTATAGTTTCTAAAAAAAAGGTATTTCTTATCAATTCAATTCAACTGAATTTGACACTTCTCTCCCATGTAATGTCGGTTTCCTTTCAAATTCGTTGACAAAGTAAGTGTTATACACAAAGCTGGACTATATTGCAATTTATAAAATTAACATTACGCATTCTACTAAAATTTCAGAGCCAAAAATTTCCATATCAATTTGAAACTCACTTCAATGTAATTGCCTACAAAGAAAACGCTAGAAATAAAGCTGGTTTTTTCTTTACTTAGTATACCTGTGTGCGCAAGGAAGAATGGAATGAGTCGATACACGCAGATATTTAGGAGAGCCAAAACAAAATTTAGGAATTTTGTTTTCTGTATGTAATCATGTCATATGTCACATGTCCTTTTTCAAAAAATAATAACACATTATTTTATTTTCTGGCACATCTCATTTTTCCTTGATAGATATGTATCTAAAGACAATTCTGCATACTTAACTCAAAAGTTGTTTTTTTTACTCATTCCGTTGTTCCTTGCGCACACAGATATATTGTTAATAGTGATGTTCAGACTGTTCAAGTTTGTGTACAGATTTAAAAACTTATCCATGAAGGGGGTCAAAAGGGGAACTATTGAAAGAATTAAGCTGCCGAAAAAGTTTTTTTTGTGGTTAATGGCTGTTTTTATCACTTTTTGGCAACAGTTTTGTCGTGTATCGTGGATTTCGTACTTACAAAATTATTTGTTTATTGTTTTCAGGGTTAACGGTATGCTACGAAACACTGCAGCATTTGCCGAGGCATTCCAATGTCCAGTAGGTTCGTCCATGAATCCCAATAGAAAGTGCACAATTTGGTAAGGCAATGTGATCAAAAATCCCTCAACACTATTGATAATGAAACAGAGTATTATAAAAAAATCTGCCATTTTTGCACATACAAACATTGATCTGTTTTTATTCACCAGAATCTGATTTAATTGAGACAATTATTATTGTTGTATTTGCTGTTGCAAAAGAATCCTTAATTTAATAAATTTTGATGTGAGAAAACTGAAGGAACAGAATAGAATTATGAGTGTTTATATAAAGCACTTAATTTGTCACAATCACATCAATGTACACATGATTAGGTAAATGTGTTGTTAGTGTGATAATGAATTCATTTTTATAACTTTTTTGTATCATTTCCTATATTTACTTTTGAGAAAATATAGTATCGAGGAAACAACGGATTGGTTGTGTTTAATAATGACTTGTGCCTTGATGTTTTCAGCAAGAAGGTCCAAATAATACAATCTATTCCTTAAAAAAGAAAATGGTGTTACTGTTACATCTGAATTATAATGTAATGAAAATATTAATTCTAAATTTCCCTTTAAAAAAATCTATATTATAATTACTATAATAAAGTATTTCATCGTTGATTTTGCATTTAACCATGCTTTTAAAGGAATGATACAACGTGACAATATTTGTATTGAAATATTGCAAAATAAAGGAATTTAGAAGGGTACAAGTTAAGTGTTCGTCCCATTAAGTAGTTTTAAGCAATTGCAAGAAGTGCCACTCCGTACTGCGCTTTTTAAATATTATGATTGTGATCAGCATTGTGATAAAACTCTTTGAAGATGGTTTAAATATTGATAGCACGTAATTATCATTGTCAATTTGGTCGCTTTTTGGTGGGCCCGGCGCTATTGAGATGACGATAATGTGTGTATTTGATCTAACAATGTTTTGTTGAGAAATTACCCATTTGGCGGAGAGACGTGAGTTCAGGTTCAGGAAGATTTCTGCTAAGTAACAAGTACAGGGTACCTGTATTATTTTGTCGACAATCTTCTTCATCAATTATCCCTTTCTTTGTGTTTTGCTGTCCTCAAGCTTCATTCATAAAAGTAGTCTTAACGCAATATCATTTTTACCATCTTGATTTTGTATGGAATAAATAAATAAAAAACCTGTAGGACTCTTGACATAGCCTGCCTTAAGAATTTTGTTTTCTGTGAGGTCTCTAACTCTTTCTGCCTACTATGAAGCCTTATTCACTAATGGAGTGTTTTAGCCTGATACAATTTTTGTCAACTCTAGAAGCTGAGGTTACTAACAATTACAGAGCATGCAGCTAACTTCAGCTTCAACAACGGTTAGGTATATACTCGTATAAGATTTTCAAATGGTTGATATATTATGTTTAAAAACAAATATGATATTTGATCATCTTGGCACAATAATTATTCTTCATCTTCTCGTAGTGTCATTCTCATTCAATGAGTAATTTTCAAACTAACAAATGACAGAGTGCTTGCCTCCCAAGCATCCCATGTCTCGACGCCAACATTTTACTCCCTTGTGAATAATGCTTTATGGTTAACAAGAGTATTTTTATAGCGTATAAAAATAAGTATTATCGTTATTGAATGATCTTAAATATTATATAGCACCGTTTAGTAATAAAGCTTTTCGATTTTATTATGTTCTTGAATAATTATTTATCTTTAATTATTGTTTATTTATTTAAGAAAATAGCAGATACCAATATGCTATAACTTTTTCAAGAATGAATGCTATACTGTCCCATGCTTTGAATTGTTAACAAATATAAACAAAGGAATAAGTTGAGGCACTCTGATAATAGCACCTCTGCTTTGGGATATGTCAATTTATACAATGTATTAGAGCTTTGGTGGTTCAAATAGTCAGTAAATATTGTAAATTGTTTATTGTTAATGTTAAACTTATTGAGTGTATCATTTGCCTTTTGCACTGCTTTTAAAACATGCAGAGCTCTTACATAATAAAACAGAGTAAATAAAAAAGTTGATTAGTGTTAAAAGTCATTAGAAATAGAACCCTAAAGTAGGATTTTTCCCGATTTTTCATCAGCTTCTGAAAAATTGGCTTAAAAATACAAAGTATTGTTCTTAAACTTGACTTATCTTTTTACTTGCATTTCAATTGAGGACAACCCCTTCCACAGCTGAGAGCACTTTTAATTTTAATATTATAATTTAATATTACAATTAACATTAAAATAATACTTGCATTACAAATAATAATGTGGTACATAATAAAAGTTAACCTGCATTGTTGAAATTTATGATGACAGTTTATATCGGCTGCTGTCATGTGGTGGCGACTAGCGCCGTGTATGCAAACCTGGAAACTTATTTATTTCTTGATTAAGTTTTTGAACTAGATGATATGAAAATGCTGTTAGACCCTACTTAAGTTCTAATCTAGGATTTAGCTGGTGATGAAAAACCGGGCCTTACTTAACACATTTAGAAGTTTAGATCCCTTCATATAACATTTTTAATTCCACTTATCCAAACTGCTGATAAAAAATACTTTTAGACACTTTTCTCCTGATCTCCTTGTCTTTTATAATCTACTGTTGCTTCAACAACATTTTGCCATGTTTTGTCAACAGTCTTCCTCATGTTATTGATTATTGGCTAGTTAATCTAGTGAGTAGGTTCGTCAACATATTTTATTAGGTATTTTCTAGTTCTCTAGCAAGTATGTTTGTTGATTTTGATGAAAATGATTACTATAGTCTAGTTTTTGTAGTGTGCTTTCTATATTAAAAAACACTTCTCACTTGTTGGGTTAGGCGTGTAGAATATTTTCATTTATATTTATGTATTTTTTTATTCTACAAATTATAACAGTAGATATACTATTCACATAATTAACAGTTATCTATCGCATCCTATATTAACAGATTTCTGTAACTTTTTTTATAAATAGCTTGAATCCTTCCAAAGGGTATTTGTGTCCTTTGAGCAAATAAAGGAATTGTCCGATAAAGAGACCACTTTGTTTAAAAGTTAATTATTCTTGGTGCCAATAATTACGTACTTTCTTATGAAAAATCTTTTTAACAATTTCCTAAATGATGTAAAATCTTATGAAAGAAATGCAGCATTCGCTTGCTCTAAAACCATCCAATTTCTTTAATTAAAGTTGTTACGGAAAAAGGTTTTTTAAACCCTTTTGATCTGTACACAAGTGCAAAAACCATTTATAATTATATTTAATCGATTATTAAGATATCCATCTATAATATTATAATATACTGCTCTTAAGAATAAAAACCATTACATTATATTAAAAAAACTTCAAATATAGCCAAAATAAACATAAAATGTTTAAAACTTAGTATTTAAAACATTTTAAATCTTTGATTGTTCTCTGTTTATTTTCAAAATCTGAAATGCTGTAACTAAATGTACAACTCAATAAATGTTTCGGTTTCAATCAGTTTCAGCTAAAAATTGAAAAGTAATTTCCTAGTTTAAAAAATAATACAAAATTGAATGTTAATCATTAAAAACGGTTATGGCAAGAGTTTGTCAAACAAATGTACTTTAAAAAAATTACTGGTTAAAACATGGCGTTATCTATTTATATTAATAAATATAAATAGAAATTATAATAGTATAAAGTGAACATTCATGAACACTACTTAAAATTAAAACTATATTGTCACAGACCATTCGATTTCATCCATACCAGCTGAAGGAACCACGTTGGAAGGCTTGGCTATCCGACCGTCCTTTCCTTAAGCCAAGCCTATTTGTCCATCCCTTTCCACATGCTAACTTCAAATTGGACAACCAAATCGGATAAGTCTGTAGTCAGCTTTATTTCTATTGTTGTTCCTATTACGTACATGTATTTATCTGACCAACTGATTTTAACGTTTTTTTAGTTTAAAAACATATGACCTGAACAAAAATCTTTTTTCACTATTATGAGAAACTTAAACACACATAAATACTTTGTACATTGAATTTTTAAATGAACATTTAACAATGATTTAATAAAACAAATTTGTAACTTTATTCCACTTTTTATTATTTTGACTGGACCGGTTTCAGCCTATGACGGCCATCTTCAGACTAGTACAAATGTTTGTTAACCTACGGCTTATATACTATTTTTGGGGATGTTAGGGGTAGTAAACAATGATTTTACTTTAATTATATTCATCAGTATTGTTGCATGATTTAATAGTTACAGGGTAAAGTTACTTTTAATTTATTTATTTTATATCTATCTGGAATATTTATTTATTTTATTTGATATTTAAGATGGGTTACCATTTCTATAAATATGAATTGACAATGTATTTATATAATGGTTGGTGAATACTGATTGTTAATGAAGTTTACTTTAGGTTTCCCATCTCAATTGTGATGTCCAGATGTACAACATAATTTTCTAATTATTGGGTTACTCCCAGCATTATGGTATATTAGTTTTATGATTCTATTCATTATGCACTGTTATTTTTTCTAATACCTTCTCAGTATCAATTTTTTTTGCTATGCAAAGCCTTACATTATTGATTGTTTGGGATTTTTAATATCATAATGTAAATGCACTAAAAATCCCCAAACAATCAATAGAAAATTTTCTATCTAATAATAAATAGAATCAAAAACTAAATACCATAATGCTGGGAGTAACCCAATAATTAGAAAATTATGTTGTACATCTGACATCACAATTGAGATGGGAAAAAGGCCCATTAACAATCAGTATTCACCAACCTTTCATTATATAAATACATTGTCAATTCATATTTATAGAAATGCAACTGTAACCCATCTTAAATATCAAATAAAATAAATAAATATTCCAGATAGATATATAAAATAGTAATACCAATAAATTCGTATGCAACAATACTGATGAATATTTAAAGTAAAATCATTTTTACAGAAAAAAGTATATAAGCCGTAGGTTAACAAACATTTGTACTAGTCTGAAGATGGCCACAACCGGTCCAGTCAAAATAATAAAAGTGGAATAAAGTTACAAATTTGTTTTATTAAATCATTAAAATGGAATTCCACCACGAATTAACAGTTTCAAAATTAGAAATAACATTTTAACACTTTGAATTTTAATATTATAACTATTTTACCCTATGCTAAAAATATGTTTTTGAGGTTTTGACAAATTATGTAGCATTTGCGAGAGGTTCCATATTATAGCTGATTATTTTTTAGAGAACCACCTTTTTATAGTATCATCTTTTCTCCCAATCGGGTCTCAACTTGTTTTACTTCTCTGATAAAGCATATTTATAATTATTTAATTTTTTAAATACCTCAGCTGCAAAGCCGTTTTTGTAAGGTACTTTCAATCAATCAATATAACCAAACGGAGACATGGCAGGCGGCCAAATATCAAAAGCAGTAGCAGCTTGTGACTTTTTTCACAGGAATCAAACCCGCAACCTCGCAATCTAAAGTTGAATGCGTAAATTGTGCTTAGGTTGAATATAGGTGAGACCGCTTTCGCAAAGGATAATATGTAAAATAAATAAAAAATTCTATTTCCCGTCAGTGCATATTTTTTTATATTTATAATTTAATAATTTATTATGAATGTAAGTCAATCCTTCAAAGTACAACATTTTAAGTGTTTATTTTACGTAGGTACCTAAGATGTTTTTGAGAAAACTATTGTAATTTATTTTTTAATATTTATTTGGAATTGATTGTACTTGGTGTATAATATTTTGATTAGTATTAGCAGTTTAAACTAGAGAACTGTGTTGCAATATAAAAAAAAATAATTAAAAAATGATAAATGCTTATAATTTATAAGTATGAATCTACTTTTATCAGGAATTGATTTGGTGGTTTGTTTTATTTTTATATAATACCTTTTATAATTTATTTTCAATCTGTCAAGTCAACTTGTTTTTATTAAAAAAAACATATTTCAATACAGTCTAGAAAAAATGCTATAAGAAAAGTAATTTAAAAAGTGCATTGTATTGCTTGTTTTGATTCCCTTGTAATATTATATACCCTCTGTGATAAACAAAATAAACGTTGATTAAAAATATATTATTTGTTACATCTTTTATTATAAGGTAATCTCTTAAGCTTCTTTAGTGATTTTCAATTGGCTTAAAAAAATCTTGACAATCTTTTGAGAATATAAAAATGCAACAAAAATTAAACGTCAGATTAAACAAAATCAATATTTTTTTTACGATTGAAATTTTAAAGCGGGCTAGCTAGCTTAGCTAGCGCACATTGAACAAAATTGTAAATTAATCTTTGATTATTATTAGATCTATTTCTACGATCATGAAGCCTACGATAGTTGGTATCAAAAATATTACTCGATTTCTATTACGTAAGTCGACAGTCAACAGACAGCTGGTTCAGCAAAAAAGAGCCCGCGTATGATAATGTATATTAGTGGCCTGTATTTATAAAATATTGTGTGGCTGTAAAACGTCAATAAAGACAACTTGTCAAATGCATAAAAAATAATATTTATAAAAAATGCTTCACTTTCGGAAGTATTAAAATTGATATTAAAAAAATGCTGTAGCTTTGAAAATTTGATAAAAAATTACTTGACTTTCAACATCTGAAAAAACAAATCATGCAAAAGGTTCAATGTGTCAAAAACATAAAATTGACCGAATTTTCTTTCTTAGTTAATCCTACCCACACTGATCATTATTGTCACCCTGGCCGCTAGGCTAAACATATATTTTTAACAAACTAAACTAGTTGAAAATCGTCATTTCCCGAGACAGTTTCGCTGTACGCCAGCTCCTTGCGACGCTCTCCGAAGTGCAAGTTAGAACTCGTGTTATCTTTAAACGAATTAATAGTGAGTGTTTGTGCGAAGCTGCCCGAAAGAGAGACTCTACTGGTTTCGTCGCAAGGTAGGTGTTGAATTTATTTCTCGAATCCGTGTCGTATTTTTAAACAAAATTTATGTATGTGTTATAATTATTGCACAACTCTGATGAAATACAGTACGACCTGATGCTTTGACGGCACCCCTAAGCCTGGTTCACACGGGTAGATTTAAGTTGATCAACTTTTATTAAACGACACAATTGAAGAAGAAATTTTAAAGGAAATATCCCACGTTTCAGATTATATTGAACTCACATTTTTAATCAAGATGGTCTCGTGCGTCTCAATAATTAATAAGAACTTGAGAATATGTTGTTGAAACATCACAAAAAGCGTCGTTTTGGGTTAGGAAATGAATTTTAAGAAGGTATGAAATAAGAGCATTTAATATTCTTTTGGGAGATGTGGAATTAGAATATACCTAAGGACATATAAGTTGCCAACGTTTTTTAGAAGAACAGGTTTCTTCTATTACTATTTAACGGTGTAATACTTTTAATACAATCAATAAATTGTTGCTTCTGTTGTAAGCCGTTAATGGTATAGACATAAAATACAAGGCACGTCATATTTATACAAATCTTACGAAAAATGTAGCACCACTAAATGTTTCACCCGCGTACGAAAAGGCTAGCCATTCAAAGAATATGTGTGTGCGGAAGAGATAGCTATATGAAGCGCGTTTCGAAGGTATGTCTCGTTGACTTGGTTTAGTGCAACCAGGCGCGTTGTCTCAGTAACGTATCTACATTATTTAATTCATCTATGGTTAATGGCCCTTTTTGCTAGCAGTGAAATTCACGTAAAAGTATTGCGCCATATGTCAAAATTGTGTATACAAAACATGTAATATATAACTCCAGACCGCTTGTACCGCTCTGTACGAACTACTTCATTTTGCGTCAGTTCGCACTTCACACATTTCTCACTGTGTGAATTAGCGTTGGGAAAAACTTCAATGTTTTGTGAATGCTTCACGGATTGTTAGTTCTTTAAAATGAACCCAAGTGAACCATTCAATTGAAGTCGAACTCGCAAAAAGAGATTTGAATTTATCCACTTATTTGTTCAATTTTTTTTGGAACCGGATCCTCGTCGAAAAATCACGTACTAGTCGGTAGCGCTTTGAAACTGGAAAGAACTGGAACCGGTTCCTCGCCGAAAAAGCACATGCTAGTCGGTAGAGTTCAGAAAGTAAAAAAAAAACTGGAACCGGTTCCTCGCCCCAAAAATCACGTACTAGTCGTTAGAGATTTAAAAGCGAAAGGGACTTTTTAATGCCTTCGCAACTGTACTGCTGCAATTTGAAGTACTTCTTTCGATGATATGAATGAACGCTAAAATGAACTACCGACTTCAATTGAAGTATTTGTTCAGTGAACAATGAATGAAGTAGGAACTGTTGCCAAAAGAAGTAGTTCTTTGAAGTAGTTCTTTCAATGCGGTCACAACGCTAGTGTGAATGCTTTAGTTGTAGAAGGTACTTCAAATTTATTCTTCTGACAAATTGCCGCAATTTTTTGTTCAGACTTTTTATTGTACAGTTCGTGAAGTAATGTATGAACTGCGAACTGATATCACAAACGAACGATGTAGCAGTCACTCGATTTCCTAGTTTCTACACTACCTACTACGGTGCGAATTGAGCGATTGAACTGTTAGTTGAATTTAAGGTTTACCGTGAAGGCTTCATTTGAAAGAACTTGTAGTTCGTGAAACGTTCACAAAACTTGGAAGTTTTTCCCACCGCTACTATTTATTCATACGTTTGGTAAGAAATCTACCACCATAGCTTGGGAATTCGTTTAAAATTATCTGCGGTCCCTGTTAAGTACGTCCAGCTTCTGAGCTGGTCGCTTAAAGTTACGCCAAGCATGTCAATGGAATGCTTGTTGGGAAGATTGCTTCCGTTGAAGCAAACTAGATTATCACTTCTATCCCCTTTAGCCGTAATCAGACATGATTGGATCTTTGAAACATTAAATTCGATGAAGTTATTCCTTTCTACCAAGAGAAAACTCTCTCGAGGTAACCGTTGATTCTTTGCTCGTGCCGTGCTCGTGCTCGGCTTACCAAACAAAAAACTATCATGGACTGCACTGTCGTCCACGTAGCAATGCGTTGGTGCATACGACAAAGGGTCATTGATGTGCAGTAAAAAAAAACCTTATTTAATCGAAAAGTATGATTTGATTGAAGATTTTAGTTTATAAATAAACAAAAAAAATCTGAAGTACAACTCTTTCTATGGATTTTTGTGTTCTAATCATAGAGTTGGTAGAGTAGTATCTATCCGAGGCAGTGAAGTCAGTTTTGGACTTGTTTTTGATGATTTTAACATGACTCGGCGCACCTGGGCGTGGCTAAGACTAAGGCTACGGTATTTATACATCCATTCATATCACATATCGACAAAATGTTTTTGTTTATTCGTATAGCCACTTTTCACAATATTTTTATCAACAAAAATATAGCATATAACCTAAAAAACCGTTGAGTTGTGTGAAGTTTAGTAGCATAATAAAAAATGTGGGCTGAGTCCCGTCGTGAACGCGGTCCATGAAATTTGTTGTCTCTTTCTCTCTCATGGTGTACGATGAAAAACCCGGAGAAAGTGATTTATCGCAAGTTTGTATAGGTTGGGTAAAAATAATTAGCTCTCCCTCCATATATTGTTACTTCAAGGTTGTAATTTATATTCGTTAAATACCTCATAATAAAATTTGTAATATTTACTCAATTTAGGCGGCTAGGATGTACATTATTAAATATTATCAAGCAAATGTAAACTAGAAATTAGAACACAGTAATCGATTAAAAAATTATGTTAGGGTGACAGAGTTGTATTTTCAAACTTTTTGGCGATTTCAAGCTTAAATCTTCGATTAAATCATATATTGCGCAATGCTTTTACACGAATTTCGCTAAGATAGGTCATTAACTAAGATTAATATCATTTCTGTTTTTATTTTTACATGTTTTCATTATCTTATGTGAATGCAACCAGTTTATAAGTTATAAGCCTTTGACAATGTTTTTTATTCAACCTAAAATTACACTTTTTATTGTACAATGAATAGATACATATACATGGCCTGTTCAAAAGAAAAGGTGAATTTTGAATTTTCGCAGGGTGTGTACATTTGATTATCGATTTTTGTTGTTGTTGTTGTTATTTTGGTACACATATGTTTATCATTTGGTAGCATTATCAGCCATTTTGGATTAGTGGTTTGTTTTTGACAACTGGAAAGGTTAGTCACGTTTTTGTGTGTTCTTCAATGTTTTACTTTTGAAAAAAATGGAAAATTTACCTTTTCTTTTGAACAGGCCTCGTATATTAAATAAATTTGTTATTCGTCCTGTGATACCTACCTTCAATGTCAAATAGATTCCAACAAAATTGGTCAGTGGCAACTATATTGCAACTCCCCAAAACTGATTAAAGTTGTATAATACATTTGAAAATGAATTAATGGTTCATTGACTTGAAAACTTCATTGTCTGTAGAGTCGATTACGTTTTACACGATCTTTCTTCACACGATTTTGATATAACACGATCAACAAAGCATAATGTGCGTCTCCGTGCATACGTTACTCTTGAGTTATCGCGGCTTGCCGCGCGAAGGGATATGAGGTATTCGGTGTGAGGGGATGATAGGGTAGGAATAAACAATAATGTGTTTTATATTTTGACACCCTGGAATGATTTTGATACAATGGAACCAATCTCCCATTTTCCTTTACAAAATGTTCAATTTTTTTTACATGGTATTCTGCGAAACGTATCCCCCGTGTACAAACCGAAATGAGTATACAATGTTTTCAGTTCCTGATAAATTATACTTTCTGTTTAAAATACTAATTGTAAGGAAAAGGATCCCTGAGTCGTATGTCTGGTAAAACAACGTACGACTGTATTACAAACATGGAGGTCAGAAAATAATACAAGGCTTAGACAAGCGCAATTAGCAAGATTAAGAAAGGGACGTTTATATGGTTTGAACGTGTAGAGCGCATGAACGGAGAAATGAAAAAGCTCAAGGAGAAATATATGAAATATATGATGAAAGAAATATATGATGCCAAAGTGAATGGTAAAAGAAGTCGAGGACGTTCAAGGAATACATGGCACGACCAAGTGAATTTAATTCTTAAGTCGAGTCATGTCAAGATTTAGAATAACAGAAGAGTATATACGAGACAATGTATGAATGTGAATACATAAGAACATTTTATAACGAATTTAGAAATAATAGTGTACAAAATTTCAGGTGCGGAAACATACAAAAATTCAACATTCTAATAAAAAGTATTACTGAGAAATATTTTAACATACTTGTGCTCAAAAAGTATGTCGTTTTCGTTAAATATCTATATTTAAAAATATGTGTGTATTTTAAATATTGTTATATACTTAAAATATCGATTACGTATGTTTTTTAAAAATTTATTTTACCCTTTAAAATAAATAAAACGTATGAAATAATACCTCAGAGCAATATATACAAGAAAGAGCGCTGCTGTAGTCAATTTTGATGAGCTTTGCCGGGCTCGGCTAGACCTGGGCGTGGCTAGGACTAGGATTAGGGTATTTATACATCCATTCATAGCACATGTCGACATAATGTTTGTTTATTCGTATGACCACTTTTTCACAGTATTGTTATAAACAAAATATAGCAAATAAAATTAAAAATAACCGTTGAGTTATGTCAATTTATGTCGAATATCAAAACGTGTGGGCAGAGTCGACGGAGACGCGCAACACGAAGAACACTCTTACAATACTTTAAAGCGGTATGATAATTTGGGAAATTTTGCTGTCTCTTTCTTTCTCATGGTGTGCAACGTGAAAACCCGGAGTAAGTGATTTATCTCAAGTTTTTATAGGTTGGATAAAAAGAATTAGCTCTAAAAGTAAGTCCTTGAATTCACTTAAAAATAAATTAAAAAAATGTACAGCATAACATCGTCGCTGGAAAGGCAAAAGGCTTAAGTGACACTGTGGTAAAATATGAGTTAAATATGCAATTTTGATCAGTTTTTTTCTTCTGTATCGAATGCTCTGACTATTGTTTATTTCTGAAGACTTTTGGAGTGCTTCAGTCATCTAAAATATATTTACCATTTGGGAGAAGGCTTGACTCAAGCGACACAAGTTTGGGATGTTTTTTTTAGCTTTTTTTCGCATCAGGTAACTTAGTGAGAGCATTGAGTTACTTGAGTTTTTCAAAATTCAACCAGGTACTGAAGACTTATTGTAAAACAAAAAAAGGTGCTCTGGGGTAAACTTAAAAAAATGGCGCTTCGGCCCTTTTGCCTTTCCGGCGACGATATGCAAAATAAATGTTTTTCAGTGTTTCAGGATTTTTTTCAGTGTATAACCTTAATTTCATCAATACCCTTCATTTAGATTGTGCGTAAAAGCTATATTGAAAAAACCATCCCCAAAAAATACCTTATCGACACACTGTGCGGCGAACGTTAATTTAATAACGTAAATATATTTTTATTTATTGAATACCGCTTACGGGATAACTTACAAAGGTAAAAGCCAAAGAAATAGTTCGTGGAACTGCCAGGGGTAACTTCGCCGTGTGAAGGGTAAAAAGTCAAGGTAGTGAATAATTTGCGTGAATAAGTGGATAGTGCCTATGAGGCCATAAAAATATCGAAACCAAAACCGAGGAATGTGTACTGTACAAGCCATTAGTGAAGCCCACCGCATTTTATAGTGGCACCTTAGCAGCACTTTATCTCTAACCTTCCACACCGGCTTCATAAATTCCCCTTATTTATTCTAATGAGAATCGAGTGTACCGAGGGTGGAAGGGGGCGGCGGGCTGATAAGGGGGAGTATAATGAAACCCCCTTCAGAGCCATAACACGGCTTTTTATGTCGATTATAAGGCAAATGACTCTTGACGATATAACGGAGCAAGTCAACAGATAAATCAAACAGAGTACCTACCTGCCTACACTTTACCTACACTTTAAACGTTATCTGTACAAACATGCAACCTGTAATTTTTTTTTTGTTTTGGAAAGAAACATAAACATTCCCAGGTTACGAATAACCTCATAATATTTGGAAAATTCCTACTCCCATCATAATAAGCGGAAAATGTTGCTTGTGGAATGATGGAGAACTCAGCTAGCAGAGAATTATCCGGTGACCCCCGGGTGGGAATCCGATACATTTGTTCCTCGGCTACTAACCGGTTGGTTTTATTTTTAGTAATTTTCCTGAAAAACAATGAGCCTCTTGCGTAATGATTTATTTTATTTTCTTTAGAAAAGGTTTCTGAGTCAAATTTAATCGTATTTTAAAAGCCGTGCAAATTTAAATATGGAGATTTTTAAAACATATATTACGAAAAGCTTTCTTTACGTACGTTTGAACAGCCTTTTACATTTAAAAAATAAAGCCTATGCGCTATACTCTGTATACAGTACCACGCGAGGGCTTTTTTTCGCTGGACCAGCTGTCAGTTTCGTAAAAAAAGTAATTTTTATTATTATTAAACTATGAAAATTGTTATTTATTGTCGTTTGAACAGCTTGACGGCCTCCATGGTCGAGTGGTAAGACGGTGAACTAAGAATCCAGATATCGCGGGCTCAAACCCGGCGTGCACAAATAATTTTTATTTAATAAACATTTGTCATATAATATATAGTATATTTGCGGCACGCTCCAGAGTGGTAGATACTCTAAGTATCGCTCTGCTGAAAGACCACCATTCAGAATCGAAACGTTTCTTGAAATGGCTTAGGCCGTGTTTGGTGACCGGATCTGAATAGCCAGGTACTTTCCAACTTTTTCGTTCCGCATCTTTTTCCCTTCTCCTTTACCTTCAGCCTCACAACATACCCCAATTGGGGATGCCATGGTTTCACTGGCTCTCGATGGTTGGGAGCAGTTTTTTTTATTATAATTTTTAATTATTTAAATAAACAGTACATACAGTTCGTTAAACTATTTTTTTAACAAGACTACCCAGCCCAGGAGAGAAATCAATTATCGTGTTTGGGTTGGGGAGCAACGTCATTGTGTTGTAAATACATGTAAGTAAATCACAAAATTATTCAAGAAATGTGCAATTCAAAAATCGATTCAATTACGAAAACAGATAAATAAAATTTTGAGGATATGTCTATATTGTATAATTTTTCGTTGGGATTCTTGTGTGGTATTTATTACCTAGAAAAAAAAAAGATTTCTAAAATTGAAAAAGAAATCCTATCTGGTTGCGAGTGTCAGTTGACTGTCAAATTACAGAAAAAATAATTATGTTCTTTTTAATACGAACTTTATTATTTATCATAAGATACACGATCGTAGAAATAAATAAACTAATTTAAGGTCGATTTACGATTTCGCCAATATAACGTACGCTAGATAAAATCGCCAAATCGTTGACAATCCGCAGTTCTCTTTAGGTCATCATTCCATCTCAACCGTTCTGCGTGTCAAGTATATTTATTTATTTACGCCCTTATAGGCTTTTACACAAATGTTAATATATATATTTTTTAAAAACAATAACCTCATTAGTGCAAAAAATATTGTAAAATAAAATAAAGTAGAGTACTGAATAGCAGATACAAAAAATATTGTAGGTAAAAATAACTAATAACATTTGATAAATAACAGGTTCAAAAATATTGTAAACGAAAAGGAAATAATAATAATAAGTAACAGGTCCAACTATTAGTTTTGTTTTAGTTCTATTTATTTTATATTAGTTACTTTGTACATTCAAGTTTACAAGTAGCTAATTATTTCATTTTCTTTTTGACTTTATAATATTTTAACTTAATGCTACTTATTATTTTGATTTATATGAATACTTTATATCCAGAGTGGTAGATAATCTGTATTGCCCTGGTGAAAGACCACCATTTAGAATCGAAAAGTTGCTTGAAATGGCTTTGGCCGTGTTTGGTGACCAGATCTGAATAGCCAGGTACATCTCAACCCTCCTCTTCCCAATCTCCTTCCCCTCCCCACTACCTTCAGCCTCACAACATACCCTATTTGGGGATGCCATAGTCTCACTGGCTCTAGACGGTTGGGGAGCAGTTGAGACTCTTGTGCGGTATTCATATAAAAAAAAAATAATTAAAAATAATTTTTACAGGCTATTTTGAATTTATTGATTGGCATAATTTTGATGGTTTCCGGCAGCGCATTATAAAATTTCATTCCTTTATATAGTAAGCTATTTTGTGTGTTGGCTTTATTCTGTTCTGGTAGTCTGATTTCTTTGCATGCCTTTGTATTATATTTGTGAATATCAACATTGTAGATAATTTTGTCAGAAAAAATATTTTGGTAACAAGTTGTTCTTCATTTTATGTATGAACATCAATGTGTTTAATGTTAGCATCTGTTTTACTGTTAGCCAATTTAGTTCCTCTGACATTTTAGTTACTTTTGAGTATCTATTTCGCCTAAGTATAATTCTCATTGCTCTATTTTGGAGAATTTGAAACCTGTTTTATTCTTTGTCGTTACACAAGAAAAGAATCGTAGAACAGTAATAAAAATGTGGAGCAATAATGGAGTTGTATATTGTAATTGCGGTTTTTCTGGAATTTTTTTGAAGAATTCTTCCCAAAAAAGAGATCTCTATTTAGCTCTACCAGATGACAACAACTGTACTTATAGTTTGATATTGACGTGTTAAATATATCAGCAACATCGGAGTATGTGTTTCCCAGCTGTTGCATTCGTCGCATAGGCGTGTTGAATTGTAAGGATAGTCCCACTTGAGTGTGGAGATTGTGAAGGTAATGTTTGCTACCTGTGTTCTGCTCCCAATTTACTCACCAGTCTTTTTTTTTACTCGGAAGACATTTTTATAAGCGCGGCTCTCTGTGCGATGGCCATTTTTGTCATAAAATTCTAGGGTAGAGTCCATAATAGTCTAGGTAGAGTACTGGTAAACGTGTTCGGAAGTGTTGAGGTATCTTTTTGTTTTTGAAAATATGTTTACTAAAACGGTTCATCGAAATATCCTCCTTCTATGTTTATGTGAACGTGTATCTTCAGAAATTCAGAAAATTAAAATAAAGCTATATCCCCCATCCTTTTTTAACTTATAAAATAAAACTGAGATGAACCAACTCACTCTGTATGAAGGCGGGTACTCAGGCGAGTAAAAAGCATGAAAAAATGTTGCCAAAAATATCAGCCAAAGCCTAAATATCCCGTTTTGCTTCCCGTCAGCGGCAGGAAGGCACTTCATTTCAATATCTGTAAGTGGATGTAACAACATTTTTATTAAATAGAAAGTTGCTCTCGTAGACCGTAGACCGTAGGCCGTAGACACGTAACGTAACGTAAGTGTGCGAAGGCCGAACGAAAAGGAGAAGCGCTTGTTCTGCCCCGCCAGGCCTCCGTTCAGGCAGAGGTAGACTGACTGGACTGGGACTGGATTCATTTTTAAAACTTCTTAGAAATTGTTTATGACTGCGCCATCGCGGTAAAAGCATTGGCCTGAAGCCCAGATCTCTGCAAATAAAATGCATTACATTTATTTCCATCTGTTTTCGAGAGTCATCATCTCAACAACGATGATGGTGATTATAACTGAGATTAAGGTAAAGCCAAGGAATTTGAATGTTTGTTAGTTGAAACCGCGAATTTATGATTTTGGTTCAGTCGCATAGTTTGGCCGGAAAATACTCGTCCGTCCGCCCCTGCGTACAGACTACAGAATACGCCAAGTTTGTGGAAACAATAAATATGTATGACGGGTAGGGGGTGGTGGTGGGGAGGAGGTTAATGGGCCTATTAGGTAGCTGCTATCCCACCAGCACACCAATATACACAATACGATACTCGCCATTCCCACACAATATACCACTCCGCAACACGTTTCTGTACACAATTCTGAAAATGTGTTGGCTCGGCTTATCGAAGAGAACGCGATGGCAAATTGCTGATTTGAGCATACGTGATCTGTCGTCGAATTTTCGGCCAGTAAAGTGAATTGTTTTTTTAGACTTAGCATTGTTTTCTCCTGCGTTGTTATGTCGTGCGGTGGGAGTACAAGCAGCGCGTGGGAATGGCTGAAAGGAAAAACACACCATGTTTGTTTGATTGGCGCGAGAGTGAAAATAACGCTCAAGGTTTTTAAATAAGGCGCCTGAAATTTTATTGTACTCTGGGAACGTTTTATCCCACAAGGCGGATAAGAGCTTTTTTTAAGTGTGTCGGATTATTATCAAATGACGACCTCTGTGGAAGAACGTAACGAAATCCAAGTGAATTTCATAAAACTTCGTAAAATAAATTTGAAATAAGTAAGACTAAACACAAAGATACAGTATTTTACCGAGCGTCAGCGGCAGAGAGTAAGAAATAATATGAAATTAATGCAAAAAGTAAATCTACACTTTATAAAAAAAACCGCACCGCCGCGAGCGCCCCTTCGACCGTCCTACTATAACGTGTCAAAAGCAGTAACTAAACATGCCCAAACGCCGCCAACGTCAGAGTAGATTATTCTATGTTCACCAGACTACACAAAATATGTATGCATGTATGCTGTGCGCGTTCAAGTGGCCCGTTTGTGTTTGTATCTTTGTTAGTGTCTAAGCTGTACTTTTACAAAACATATTCAAAAGCAATTAGTGACATCTGTTGGTACCAATGTATAGTATCAATTAATTCGCTGTTTTTCTACTGCCTACCTTGATCAATAACTCTGTACACACCACTGCCGAGCATACGCGAATCATCAAAACGCCATAGAAGGACGTTGAGCGTGATATTCAACAAGTTCGAGAGGATTTTTCATTGGTCCAGTTAGCTATAGAAAAAGCAGCTGTTACAAACCCGCTGCACGAGTCTCTATACTCCACGCTTGGAATCCTGGGCCAAATACACGTAGGGTGTCATGAACACGTTCCGAGCACAGTACAACGCGTGCCGGGTGCTACTTGCCTCCCCTCGAAGTGCAGCGCGTCGCATATGTTTGCGGATATACAGAGCAGTCAGAGCGAGACAACGCTACCGGAATTCTGATAGCGCACTTGTTTTGCAATAGCACAGCACGCCTCCACAACAACGGTGGATAGTCCTTGAAGCCACCACATTATTATTTATTTGATGCTTATTATTTGAGTCATTTTCTTGTTTCAAATTGAAACCAAATTAAAATCAAATTTCAAGTAAAAACCACATAAGAGTCCCAGCTGCTTCCAATCGTCTGGAGCCTGTAGGAATATGAAATCAATAATTGGGGCATGTTGTGAAGCCGAAGGTAGTGGGTAGAGAGGAAAAAGGGATGGGGAAGAGGGAAGTTAAAAAGTACCTTGCTATTTAGATCTGGTCACCAAATACGTAGCCATTTCTAAATATAACGTATATTAATATAAATTAATTAAATATGAAATAACACATATAAGTAAACTAAAATTTGTTTGTGCCCGCCAGGTTTCAAATCCGCCACCCTTGCATTCGTAGTCGGCAATCTTAACCGCCCTGTTAACTTTATTTTATAAGCGGATGGTTTGGCAAAACAAATAATATAAATAATAATAACAGTGAAATAACAACATAACCTAATATAACAAGGAAAAATTATATATAATTGAATGCACATTAAAAATGTCTAAAATTATGATGGTTATCATAAATTATGCGAGAAAAAGGTTCAAATATGGGTATAAAGGTCCATGAAAATATAAACTTCCTGGCTTCATCAATAGAATTGCCTGGGACTTTAAGAATATAAAGACTATAAAAACTCTTTAGTGCTCCTTAGTTAGCCCTCATCTAGAATATGCCAGTGTCATTTGGTCCCCTTTCTATACAGATCATATTCTGTCATATTGAATCCGTACAACATCGCTTCTTACGCGGAATCGCATGGAGATTAGGGCGAGAAAGAGGCGATTATTCAAATTATGAAATTGAACAATCATTGAAAATTTCTTCATTAGAAAAGCGTAAAAAAGACTTTGCTTTAATTTGCACTTTAAAAATATTAATTGTATAATTGAATCACCTTCTTGGTTGCAACTTATCTAATTCAACATTCCTTGTCGTGGACTCAGAAACAATGAATTGCTGTTCCTCAATCATCACTCTACTAATTATGAGTATTATTCTCCACTGTCCAGAATATCGAGACTTGTTAACTCAAGCCATGGTCTTGAAATTTTTCGTACCAGTCTGAATGATTTTTGTCATTCTTTACGACTCTACCAAAACTTTGACTTGACCTTGGCTTTGATTTGAATGTTCTCTCTCATGTATATTATGTCATATTTTTGTATTTCTTTTTCTAGAACATACTTCCTAAATACACAAACTCATCCACTTGCTCCAAGTATTCATCATTTACAACTATATTTGATGCTGTTATGCTTTCCTACACACAAGTGACGCAAGCCATTAATGGAGTTTCCTGCATTTACCCTTCTTTCAATATCCTTATTAGCCTTTCCGTCTCTTGTAAACCTACTTCCTAAATACACAAACTCATCCACTTGCTCCAAGTATTCATCATTCACAACTATATTCGATGCTGTTATTACGCTTTCCTACACACAAGTGGCGCAAGCGATGCCCATCTGAACATATCTCGTCCGCCGTCGTTTCTCAAATTAAAAGTCACTCCTTAAAAAAGTCCGGGAGAGATAAGAAAGTGAGGGGAATATCGTAAGGCTGCTTTTAGTATATTGTTGTGCTGGAAAAAGCTTTGCGAAACAACTTCCGCCTGTCACACTGGCGCTGGTGGGCGCTTTTTCTGCCATCTTAGCCATGCGCCTTTACTAACAATAATAATAATTATAGCTTCTACGGAAGACACATGCCCCGACTATAATCCTGATAACGATAGCGGAGCAATGAAATAAATACAATATTTCTAACGATTTTCATATTTTAATTTCTAGTTTGTTTTCTCTAAATATCTAATAAAGAAGGAAATGTTAATGGCTCGCCTTACTAGCGGAGAAATCCATGTGATTTATGATTTAATCGAAGATTTATTCATTTTATTGTATACGCCCGAAAAAATGAAAATTGTTTGCTCATAAAATAGAAAGAATAGTTGTAAAATAATGTTTGATTCTTAGAGTATATAGAGTGGTATCAATCCAAGGCAGTGCAGTCAGTTTTTTTATGATTTTTACCTGACTCGGCGGACTTGGGCGTGGCTAAGACCAAGGCAGGGTATTTATACATCCATTCATATCACATATCGAAATAATGTTTTTGTTTATTCGTACAACTACTTTTTCACAGTATTGATATCAACAAAAAATATAGCATATAACCTAAAAAATCGTTTAGTTGTGTCAAGTTTAGTGGCAAAGTAAAAAATGTGGGTGGAGTCCCGCGGTGACCCAGGAGCCCAAGATCATTGTGACAGTACATAGAAGCGGAGTATTATATTTGTTGTCTCTTTCTCTCTCATGGTTTACGGCGTAAAAACCCAGAGAAAGTGATTTATCGCAAGTTTGTATCGGTTAGGTAGAAATAATTAGCTCTCTCTCCATACATTGTTTCTCCAAGGTTTGATTACATCAAATTAATATTGCTTGAAGATATATTATGATATTATAGCCCTCTTGTATTTACATTTCGTGTAGTTATATATACCGGCCACCTCTGCGAATGCATTACCAACTACATGCGATCTAGGTACAAGCGATATTTTTGTTACAGCTAAATAGAATTTTGAATCGAGTAGTTCTCGTTGGTATGTGAAAAGAAATAAGGTTCAGTAAATCAGGGCTGTCTATAATACCATTGACAATTTTATAAATAAAAGTACTAGTGTTTAAGCTAGAAATTGACAAAAACATGAAATGCAACTCTGTCATCCTAACGTTAATAAATATTTTCCTATTGATTTCCAGGACTCGGATTTTTGTCACAAAACATGGCCTTAACTTTGGTGATATAAAAAAAACATCACACTTTTTTTACACCGTGTTTGAGAAAGACTTATCCTATTTTTATAATTTCAAAAAGAGGCTATAAACCTTAAGATTTAAATTATCGACCTTTTAAGGAAGCTCAAAAATCTTAACTATTATGGTTCTATCTCTCGGTTTAGAACTTAAACATAATTAACTTCAGAGTGGTATATACTCTAAGTATTGCCCTGGTGAAAGACCATCATTCAGATTGCGAAGGGTTGCTTAAAAATGGCTTTAGCCGTGTTTCGTGACCAGATCTGAATAGTCAGGTACTTCCCGACCTTCCTCTTCTCTATCTCCTTCCCCTCTCCACTACCTTCAGCCTCACAACATACCCCCATTGTACATGCCATAATTCGGACGGTTGGAGCAGTTGGGACTGTATTCACTATAAAAAAAATTGTGCTTATCAAAAGCAAGTGTTTTAAAACCGTGATTTTTTTCTATGAAGATGAGGTCCTATTTTTGCGACAACAATTCAGATCCTACTCATAATGAACATTTTACTGGCCCTTAAAGAGAAAACAGTTCTACTTGGTCTTACTACTGACCTGTTAACCGAGTCCCGCTGACATTGAGGTCGCACAGTCTTTGTTTTTTTTTTACTTATACGAATCGGAAAGTGCCGTAGCACCTGCAGTGATAACAGTTTCTCGTTGGCAGGATTATACTGAGCTGTTTCATGTTATTGCATTCTGGTTCCTACCGCTAAAGATAAGTGAGGTTTATATTAGTTTCGTTTACCCATTGTCCCCTTTAATAAGTTTCCTCTAGGAACTTGTATAAGTGGGAAATGTAATATTCTTTCGTACCACAATTTAAAAGTAACAAACGCATTGTATACATACCTACCTTACTAGCTATATCGTCGCCGGAAAAGCAAAATGGCTGTAGCGCCATTTCGGGAAGTTTACATTAGAGCGCTTTAAAAGCTTTTTTAAATTATGGATCGAGTTTGAATCTCACAGCGGGATCCGTACCATTTTTAGCACGTGGAAAGTAAGATATTTACCTCATCAATCTTAACGCTGCCAGGGTAGACTTCATATTGATGGCGTGTTGCAGAAATAAGACCTAATATCCTCCATTAATATTTCAATTTCAATTTTTTTTCTTGTGAATTTATGTTTATTTTTCTTTATTATTATTATTGTGTGTATTACAACTTTTATTTTTTTATCATTATTATTATGTATTATTATCAATTATGGAAGGTATTGCATTGCACTACTCCTGCATACCTTCTGGAATAAAACTTTATTAATATTATTACACACTAAAATTCATAAAGATGAATTCACACCAACGTCCGGATCCGCTCAGTGACGATATTGTTTCGCATGAGAGCTTATTGATATGGTATGAATATCAATCCAGGAGTATGTGCCAAGACAAAGTTGGGTGGCAGTATATCCTTCTGCCCACCCTTGTGATATTTAACTACTTAGTTAGTTAAATAATTATTTTGAAGAGTAAAAATACTTACATCGCAGATTTTTTAAAATTAAAAACCATTTTTTTATCACTAAGTAATATTTTTTATTAATTATTAAAAATATTATTTAGTAATAAAAAAATGGTTTAAAAAAAAATCTGCGGATGTAAGTATTTTTACATTTCAAAATAATTATTTAACTAACTAAGTAGTTAAATATCACAAGCGTGGGCAGAAGGATATTCTGCCATACAAATTTATCTTGGCACATACTCCTTGATTGATATTCATACCATATCAATAAGCTCTCATGCGGAACAATATCGTCACTGAGCGAATCCGGAAGTTGGTGTGAATCTACCATAAGTCTTCAGTACCTGGTTGGATTTTGAGAAAAAAAAACTCAGGTAACTCAATACTCTCACTGAGTTACCTGAAGTGACAAAAAGCTAAAAGTCCCAAACTTATGTCGCTTGAGTCAAGCCTTCTCCCAAATGGTAAATATATTTTAGGCTGAAAAACCACAAAAGTCTTCAGATTCAAACGAGGATCAGAGCATTCGATGTAGATTAAATAAAATCAAAACTGCATATTTAACTCATTTTTGACCAAAGTATCGCTAAAGCCCTTTTACCTTTCTAGCGATGATATATAATTTCCTTTGTGAGTACGTACAACCGTAAAAGTGCGAATTTTTCAAATTTGGAACTGATGTTAATTAAGATTATCAAATTAAAAAAATAATCTTTTCAATCCCCTACCTACCTAATAAAGTTCCTACCTATAATGTATTTTAGCAGACGTTATTCTATATTTGAAATGGGTGAATTAAAGCAACTAATATTTTTTCTTTGCAAGTCAAGTTATATCTTACAATTAGATTTACATATTACGTACATTAGTAACATAATACATGTTACACTAATGTAATGGGCATTACTAAAAGTTCCATAATTTCATAGAATTAACATATTTTTTATTACGTTGGTATAAAATACGATATCACTATTTTAACGGTACTCCGCACCAGTGACCAAAATCAGATAGAATTATTACGATGCTTAGATTAATTCGCAGCTTTGCTACCCTGACATAAAAAAAATTAGGTACCTATACATCTTAAATCTGTTAGTTCTCCACCATTTATAATTGAAACGTTGTTTGAAATGGTAATATCCATGTAAAGCGACCAGATCAGAATAGCCAGGTACTTTAAATCTTCCTCTTCCCCATCTCCTTCCGTTCCCCACTCCCGCAGTCCTAAAATCGAACGTACATTTTTTAAGCAAAAAAAATAAATAAGTACAAATATTTTGTTTATTATCATGGTAACACTGAGTTACTCTTTTTTAAATGAAGTTTCTCCATAGTTGTTAAAAATAGTCTCAGTCTAATTTTAAAATTGTTGTTATTGTAGAGTCGAAAAATTATTTTTAATTGCTCGTCTTTTCCGTGCAGTTTTTATTTTGACCTAATATTCAATAAATTGCTTCATTAATATAATATATATGAATATATTTATTATATTAATGAAGCAATTTGAACACCGTGTATAGTAAATAAATATGATTTATGCACTACACTCTTCTTCCTTTGAAGTTTCTTGGTGTTGCCATTTAGAGCAATTTAATTGACTGCAGCGTCCTCTTCATTAAATATATTCTTTTGTCAGACTGTACCAGCTGGGAAACTTTCAAAAATTTAATCTAAACTTTCTCCAAATAATAGCTTACTTGAATGCTCATTTATTTCTAATGTTGAAGTTTCGATTGTGAATTTTGAGACAAACTTAAGCCTTTGAGATAGTACACCATCCAAAGCAGAAAGACCACGAAAAAGGGAAAAATAAATACAGCCTTCTTTGGCTTCGAAGGCTATGTCGAGTCTCTGATGGTTTCATTGCAATCGATGATTAGACTTCATAGTCCCTAATCTTTCTCATCGCACTCAGGCTTTTGCAACTATTTTGATTATGTGAAAATAAGTATTTTAAAAGTAATAATAATACTTGACTGATTTCTAGCGCCATTTTTGTGAAAGAAATATCACCTCAAGGGCGCTTTACAACAAAATTAACATAATCTATAGCTTAATTACCAAGACTAATAACTAGTGGCGTATAAATTATAACTTGTAATTATGTACTTACAGCTAAAACTTATGATTAGTGACTTAAAATTTAGACTCACAACTAAAATTTATTAATATTGACTAATACCTAATACTTACATACGAGGCCTGTTCAAAAGAAAAGGTGAATTTTGAATTTTCGCGGGCTGTGTACATTCGATTATCGTTTTTTTTGTTGTTATGTTAGTACACATATATTTATCATATGTTAGCATTATCAGCCATTTTGGATAAGTGGTTTTTTTTTGACAACTGGAAAGGTTAGTCACGTTTTATTTACTTTGGAAAAAAATAGATCAACAAATATGTATTAAATTTTGCGTTAAAAATGGAATAAAGTGCTTCAACGTACTTGAAATGTTGACTGTGGCATTCGGCGAGTCTACTTTGTCTCAAAAAAGTGTTTCTAAGTGATACAAGCGCTTTACAGAAGGCCAAAAATATGTTAATGACGATGAGCGTTCTGAAGTTGTGGAAAAACAAATCATGAATTTTATTTTTTGATCCATTTTTTTCAAAAGTAAAAAATCGAAGAACACACAAAAACGTGACTAACCTTTCCAGTTGTCAAAAACAAACCACTAATCCAAAATGACTGATAATGCTAACATATATGTACCAACAAAACAAAAAAAAAATCGATAATCGAATGTACACAGCCCGCGAAAATTCAAAATTCACCTTTTCTTTAGAACAGGCTATGTATAATATAACTGACTTACAACTAACATATTTATATTTTAACATATTTCTATATTTAATGTATATTGCCATTTCTGTCAAACCTGGGGTAGAAAAAAACCCCTTTAACCACTCTCCCTTCCAGTGGATTATCGGAAAATGATGTAGTTTTCTGAAAAAAAAAAAATCAATGTTAAAAATATTATCCAAAAATTTGAAAAATTAAATGTGTTTTAAATAAAATTCTGCTATTTATAGTTATAAAAGCGTAACAGCTTTTTCGCCTTCCGAGAGCACAGTTTGACAATGCTTTTGGAAAGCGAAACAATTGAGGTATCGACGTTCATAGAGAGTGAAAACCTATAAAAAGTCCCGATAATTCCAGTAAAGAGCGAACTACCGCCAGTTTTAGTTGTGAACAGAAGGCGACATTTTTATATCAAATTAAGTGTCTATTTTGGAAAAACCCAGGCAACGTGGAAATGCTTAGCTGAAATGTTAAAAAATGTTACATTCACAAAACCTTTTTAATTAATTTGACTTTTAATACATCCATGTTTCACTATATTTAAAATTACTTTCAATATAAATATGAATACATGTATTAAGAGAAACACTACATTATTATTAAACTACACACTTTTTGTAATTTTTATTATTTGCTGGAGAAATCTGGGCAATGCACTTGGTGAAGGTAGACTGAGTATGTAAATGTTCTTTAAAAAATAATCGTACTTACTCTTAAAAAAAATAGCCTTATGATAATCTTCAAAAGTTATTTCAGTCATAAATACTGTTGACTTAAATATATCGTCAAATTTTACCTTGTCCCCTTAGGCCTCGGTTCTGAGGGTGAAATCGCAGTGCACCGTTTCCCCGTAAGGGTGGCCAGAAACAATTGATCGCCAAACAACTCGGTCTTGGCACCGCTCCGTGCTTCATTCACATTCATACATCGTCTCATACATAATCTTCTGTTATTCTGGCTCTTCACATGAACCGACTCAAGTATTTGATTAACTTGATCGTGTCATGTCTTCTTCGGGCGTCTTCGACTTCTTCTTCCATTCACTTTCGCATCATATATTAGTGTGTAGTAGTATTGGTATGAAAACGTTAAAATGCAAAAATGTGGGTTTTGCAAGCTACCAACACACACAAAAAAAATTAATTAAAATAACCATTATATAACATTTATAATTATTTTTTCTTGTGTAACTATTTTAATTAAAACTGCCAACTTCAAAACGTTTGTGAAAATTAAAATTTAAAACGTTAGAATATCTTTTGAACCGGTGTCACTTTCGTATCTCCTTCCCATAGAACTTGCTGCCTCCGATGAGAATCAAAAGGTCGCGTCATTCGATTCGTCTTCCTCAAGATAAATGATTGTTTATCAAACTTTGCCTGTGATTGATTGATGGAAGATGTAGGATACCTCCTACACAGGCTACGTTGCCGGGCGACTTGCACGTTTCAAAAATCAATTCAATTGTCCACGAGGAAGGATGTTGGATACAAACAATATTATTAAAAACGATCGAATTTTTTTAACCATCCAAAATGACCAGGAAAATAAAGGATAGACATTTATCTACTTTTTTATATGAAATTTATAAAGATTATTATTGTGTATTATATATTTCAAAGCATCAGAAAATGATAGCCAGGGTTCTCAAAAGTGGCTCATTTGATTAATGATAACTCCATACTACGTTTGTGTTTAACTTCCTCAATTTTAAAACCATGTGTTGGATTTCAAAGTGATAATTTGATGGGTTTTTACCTTCATGTTTTTTATCCAGTTCTTACCTTTTTCAACCATTTCATAATATCGAATTCCCCATGGAACAATATTATGTTCGAAACAGAAGAGTTTGATGTGAAAAAACGTGTTTCGTGTTGTTCGTTGGTCTCTCGTTTGTTCGTCAGTTTGTTGTTGTTCTCCAAGTAATATAAAATTAAGTGTGGTTTTTGTTGTTATTCGTTTCGTTAACAATATAACTGTGTAAAAAAAGAACCAAGAACTTTCACTTTAACTACATCGGTGTGTAAATGGTCTCCCATGTTCCCTTCATTCTAATAATCTTTCCACATCCATAATCAGACCACTATTTTCAAAATTCATCTGAAGCTGAAAACACATTCGGTGTTTTATCGCAACTTCGGATCCAACACCGTGTTTATAATTATTTATGGACAGTGCTAAGACGCAACTGCATTTATCTAGTATTCTCCAAAATATTTTTATGGTTCATTGTATTTTTGAGTTCCTACTTTAGTTAGTATAAAGCAGCTGGCATTTTTTTTCCATCGACAGTTTTTTTTCCACTGTGAGCAATATTTAGAAATCGGTTTTCATACCCATTGTTCTCGTACTCGATTCATACAACTTTTGAAACTCCAATGAGAAAGGTATTTAAAAAAATGTTTTTTAGATTGAAGGTCAACCTATTCGTCCACCTGTATTATTGACCCTTTCTCAGCCAGGGTTGGTATAATTTTCAATTTTATTTTTCAAACATATAAGTACTGTTTATTGACATAAATTTTAGTTTTCAAACAGGCGAGTTGTTCTGTCAGTATTACAATGCACTACCACCTGCCCGTACCACGCTGAGTGAGGCATTGTTATGTTCCTTGGATGAAAAAAGGAAACGTTTTGCCGATATGGAAGAAGAGAATCAAAAATCGGGAGAAAACCCTAAACGACAACGACTGTTTTAGTCTTGCAAGACATAGAGAGGTACCTTTGCGAAACAGTGTAGTCAAGATTGTTGACTTTTTACTGACTCGATAGAAAGAGACAAAGATATATTAAAGGTTGTTTGATAGCCTGTTACCGCCCACGTGGAATTCGAACATTTATTAAAAATATATTTGAACACATTAAATAAAACAATATCAATACATCATTCAAATGATTTATGAAGTGAAAATATAACACATACACTAATAACAAAAAGTTCACCTAAATAATGATACAAGCTTTTTGTTGATGTGAAAATTCTAAAGTTCAGTAAAAAATATTTAAAACTGTTTAAATTTGAACATTCGCGCATATCACTATCACGTTTGATTTATTTGTATTACTACTGCAAGCATTAAAACCACCGAAAATATAGAAAATAACCTCAAAATCAGTTGACGTAAGTTATGCGACTCGATGATGTTAAGTTTATTACATTACTCGATGATGTGAAGTCAATTGCTCAATGATGTGGACGGAAAACATTTTAACGCACTTAGAAGTTCTGCGATATTATGTGACGACTTTTCTTGTCTCTTTCGCTCTCATGGTATACGACCTAAAAACCCGGAGAAAGAAATTTGTATAGGTTGAGTAAAAATATTAGCCATACCTCCTTATATCGTTACTACAAGGTTTTAGGAGTAAAACTATCTCGAAAAGTGCATAGCTCAAATGAAGATTACTTTAAATGTGACCGAAGTATGAACGTGTAAAAATAAACACACGATATTTTATAAATACATTCCGGGTACTTTTAGGTCGTCCTCGTATTATGGAAATCGAGCTTCATAGGTAAAAACATTTTATTGTCAAAGCCCACGCACATACAAACACCAATTAAATTAAAAATGAATGTAGATTGAAATCGAAATTCTCTTTGAATTCACCACACAATAAAATTCATACCGCTCCATACATAGATATACTGTGATGACTCGCCTGGCGGTGACGGATTTCGGAAAATGAATAATATTCCCGACTTTTCCTTTTTCATCATTTTCTGACATTCACCGATGTAATAAAAGTTATAAGGTATTATATTTGTCGTAGTGGGCGATTCGTTTAGTTTTGAGAGAATCTATCAAGCAACGTTTTCGTGGAAAGAAGGTGAGACAGTGGTATCTACCTAATAATAATAATTCATATATTATTATTATATTGCCTCCACATAGGAATGCGATACGAGAAACCATTTTATACGTGCAAATACATTTATATATAAATATGTTATTAAGATGAAGCCAAAATAAAGCTCCCAACCGTCTGTAGCCAGTAAAACTATGGCATCCCCAATTGGCGGCAATGTTGTGAGGCTGAAGGTAGTGGAGAAGGGAGGGTAAAGGGGAAGAAGAAGGTTAAGAAGTACCTGGCTATTCAGATCTGATCACCAAACACGGCTAAAGCCGTTTCAAGCAACGTTTCGATTCTGAATGGTGGTCTTTCACCAAGGCGAGACATGAATATCAACTACTCTGTAACGTGCCGCGAATTTGCTGTATATTATTTTATAAACATTAATTGTGTTATGACACATATTAATTAAATCAAATTTATTAGCGCACGCCGGTTTGAACCCGCGACCTCTGGATTTGTGGTCGAGCGTTTTATCACTCGACCACGGAGGCCGTCAGTAATATAATTAATTAACTAACTGGATAGATTAAGCGACAAGTGTAATTTGCGGGCGTATCTGTGTGCCCAAAGAAAGCTGAAATTCCCCTGCTTTGAGTAATTCTAATACAATATTTTCAAACATTGAAATTTATCGGCTTTAACTATGTTTATTGGCCAGACATGAATAGCCAGGCACCTTCCAACACTCACATTACCAACTTTGTTAAGCATTGCGAAATTTCCCGAAGGAGGATGCCATAGTCTCATTAACTCTAAACGGGTGGGAGCAGTTGTGACTCTTGTGAAGTATCTGTATATATAAAAATGAATGTTTGTCTGTCTGTCCGATTTTCGCAAAAACTACTAGATCGATTTCGCTTAAAAAAAACACATTTTCTTTTTATTAGTGACGGAAAGGTTTAGAGAGTAGTTTGAATTACATCCAACATGTAAAACTCTTACTATAAAATTTTAAAATTAGTATGAAAAATATTGAATCCGCCATCTTGTATTGAGGTTAACCATAGATATATCGCTCTCTGACATATTACATACTCCACAAAAGAAGGTTTGTTTGCGTAGATTTTTTTCAATTTTCGTATTTACGTTTCTTTGTTTATATAGTATTAGTTGCCAAAATGCATTACTTTCGATGTAAACTTAATTATGGAACCAAAAAGAAAAGCTATTAGTTGATCTACAAATCAAGCAAGAAAGATACAGGCATCACGAGCTTCAGAAACAGTGGAGAGAAGGAAAAAAATACTTGAAACCGATCGAGTTAGAACATCTCATGCCCGTTCTTCTGAGACAGACGAGCAAAGGGAGGAAATAATGAAATAATTCTAGCGATTGTTCATGTGTTTATTTTTATTTTCATTTCAAATCCGATTCGAAGTGGAAAATGAAAACGCTATAATTCGAATGGAATATATTTTTCGTACTGATTGAGATGCGTGGCAAAAGTATATCTTCTTTTTAAAATTTTATACTTAAAATTGTAGCATCGATGACATTTTAAATTATCTTTTTCAATGAAAGCCTGATTCCGTTTTAAAGTCTATTTGGATTTATTTTTCGGGGAATAATGATAGGCAAGCCAATTTGTCAATTGTGGCATTGCGAAGCATGCCAATTATTCTCTAGTTCACCATAAAAAAGACAAAAGATCTGTCATTATAAAAAATATGATAAATAAATACGTAAATTTAAATTAAATTTATATAAAAAGTGTTATCTGGTATTACCTGCGATTGTACAGTGTCATTACTGAAATTTGAACTGAAATAGCCTTAGAAGTAACTTGTCTTTTTATATTTAGCATGCGTCTGCAAACCAACTTTTGAACTAAGTAAAATTCAAATAAAATGAATTTAGTTCATACACCTACCAGTTACAGCGGAATGATTTTATTTGACTTCAAGTGGAATGCTGCGGGAGTGCGCGACCGATTTATTTGTTTTACAGGAATCTGATTAAAATCTGGCCAACTTTAAATAAAATTCTAACTCTCCAACTGAATGGCTGAATGCTTCAGTAACTTTGCAAAAGCGTATTGACTGTTATTGTAATATGTTCGTTGGCACGGAGCCAACCAACTTAATAATCTACTCTAAGCTGCACGTTGAAAAAATTTCTATTGAATAATTTTACAAATCTTACAAAAAAAGTAATGGCGTCCAGAAAAGTGAAGCCGCTTAATTTCCCCTGTTTTAAAAAGGGGACGTCCTGGATACATTTTTTTGAAACAATATTAATGAGTTTCTAATAATTTGTATTAGAAAAATACATAAAAAAATATTAGAGAACTAACAATAATTGAACTCGGTATTTCCTGTTTGTTAAACGGTCGTGTCACTCATTCACCAGTCAGTCACTCACCTTCTCACAGCTTGCCTATTGTGAGATTTTTAACAAATAAATATTCAATTAAAATAAAAAATAACTTTGTATTAGACCACAGATTTATTTATTATTTTTATGACCGACTGGTTTCGCTTAGCCTAAGCATCATTGAGGTACTCGTACATACAGAGAAAGAACATAATATACAAAAAAGTAAGAGAACAGTGAGAAAAAAAAATTAAAGTAACAGAGAGACTCTTTCTCAGAGTAAGAAGATAATATGAATTGAAAGAGGCAAAACGTCAATTGAGAAGGTTATTAGGTAATAATGAGGAAATGTACTTAATATTGAAATACTGGATAAATTTAACCGAATAAAATATATATTCCCTGAAAATCATTAAGCTCTAAAGAAAATCGTTAGAGCTATCTATTTTTATTTTAAGAAGATTTATTTAAGACCTTAATAATAAAAAAAAAACAACTTAGATAGTGTCTGGGAAAACATCGCATTATAAAATATGTATCGAATTTGGTAGGTGGTTTTTTCACTGCTATTTGACTGATCACAAGTAAATCCACGCACTGGCTTTGCCTATGTGGGATTTTTTGCTATGTCTACATTGTTACTTCTTTTATTTATCATTTTTAATACGTTTTTTCCTTTTTACTTAATGTTCACAAAGAAGCTTATTTTTGAAATCTTTTCTTTAGAAAAAAAAATCAAATAAAAAATAAAAAAATCCAAATAATTTCCTTAGATAAAAGATACTTGTAACAATTGAATAAATGTATAATCATACAAATACAACGTTTTTCTGTCTTCCGACCAATGAAAATGAAAATTATATTCGTTATTAAAATCATAATATAAAAGATAAAATGTTTGCAGGTTATAAAATATTTTTATTAAAATGTAATATTATTCTTCTTCTCTTTAATGTACAGGGCTTAAAAAACGTGTATTTTATAATGATAGGTTACTTTAGTAAAATAAACCTTTAAGCCTCTTTTAGCGTTTTATTTGCCGAACAAAATAAATATAAAATATAATTATTTAAAAAAATCAGAGTCCAGCTCAACGTTAAAGAAAGTGACAGAGTTTTTATTTAATAACTCATTAGTATTGCCTCAAAGCAATAATATACAAGAGGAAGCGCTGCTGTCGTCAGTTTTGCCGGACTCGGCTAGACCTGGGCGTCGCTAGGACCAGGGTTAGGGTATTTATACATCCATTCATAGCACATGTCGACATAATGTTTTTGTTTATTCGTATTACCACTTTTCACAGTATTGTTATGAACAAACATATAGAATATAACCTAAAAAGCCCTTGAGCTAGGTCCATTTATGTCGCATATCAAAAAGTGTGGGCGGAGTCAACGGAGACGCGGGAAACGAAGACCATTCCTACAATACTTTAAAGCGGTGTGATAATTTGGGAAATTTTGTTGTCTCCTTCTTTCTCATGGTGTACGACGTAAAAACCCGGAGAAAGTGATTTATCCCAAATTTGTATATAAGCTGGGTAAAAATAATTAGCTCTCTCTACATATGTTGTTACGCCAAGGGTATTGATATGTAGCAAGATAGAAAAAAAATCAAAATGATTTTAAAGATTGTAGATTTTTACTGGTTCTTAATTGAAAACTTCGTATTTTAAAGGTATATAAGGTTGGGTTAGGTTCATTTTTCAAATTCTTATCATATGCAATGACCGCCAAATCGACGATCAGCGATATTTTAAATTTTTTGACAATTGGAGGGTCCTCCGGTAAACGCCGAATTTCGGTCCGTTTTTCTTTTTGAACAAATTGGCAAAACTGACACGCATAACAGACGTATTTTTATTCATGTCAGCTGATCACATTTTGTTCAAAAGCTAAAACGGGCCGAGAATCCACGTTTAGCGGAGGCTCTTTGAAAGCCGAATACTCAAAAAGACGCTGATCATTAATTTGATGGTTATCAAATGTGATGAGATTTTGAAACTTAGGTGTTTCAAATCTGAATAAATCAATAATGGATTAAATTTTGAATTCTTTTACTTTTTTTGTTTTTTTTCTAGTTTTTTAATGCTAGGTAATTTAAAACGTATAAATTAGAAATTTATTTTCGCAAAAATCCACCTTTTTAAATCGACGCGCAAGATATGATAACTTATAGAAACATTTAAACATTTTTGAAAGTAAGATTTTGTTTTAAAATTACAAAATACTCGTATTCATGCAAAACGTAACATACATATGAACATCGAATACGTGTTAAATTAATTGGTAATTAGTAGTGATTGGCTTCTAATGGAAAATTAATAGAGGTGTTTCAGGAAAATATAAATACCGTATTACAAAATAATGGCGCCCAGGTGATTTTTCACAAACACAGCTTCATAGAAATTATCCAAATATTATTATTATTATTGTGTTTTGGTGGAGAGTAATCGGTTTACCGTTTGATATTATTAATGAAACATAGCACTCGCATTCTTTGAATTAGTGTTTAGTGTTATAGTTGTTTTTTAATGCCGCTCGAACCTAAGCTTCATCAGGGCAGTATATTAAATTCGTTAGTCTTGAGGAAGGAAAACGCTTGGCAAAAAAGTTATTCTTTTTAATAGAGAGCAAATACTCTTTGGTATAAAAAATAAATGCAGTATTGAATGAACGTTTACTTTGCACAGCTATTTCTTCATATTTTAGACATCGATTGTTTGTAATAATATATATCTTGATGAAGCTTAGGTACACGCGAAGCCTGATCGACGTGAAATGTTTAAATTTTAAACAATAGTTATCAGAGTCTCTGTCGTTACGTGTATTGTTGAGGAGAAAGGCGGAGAAGTTACATAGAAGCCATCAACTTACGTCAATAATGACAAATGCACAGCCATGTTGGTGAAAATATTATAAACGCAGTTGTGTGCCCTTACGTGGATATCTTTATCTGCGAGAAATTTGGATTTCGATTAGAATAGCAAGATATTTGCACTATTTAAAAAAAAAATCTGATTTAAAAGAAAATATCAAGCAGAATTATTAGGTACAAACAAAGCCTTAAAATACTGAACATATTGTTAATCCAAGTTTCAGATTATCAACTACTACACGAAGGTGCAAAACATATACTGAAATATAAATATACAAGTTTTGCTAAAAATGGTGCACATCTAGAATATACTTACAAATAAATTTAATCAACGAACCTCACGTGTGTTGACTGTGTTTCCTAAAATGACACCGCGTAAAGAAAACAAAGTGAGCGAGCCCAGTCAGTCTGAGAAGCATGTAGCTCATTAAGCGGGAAAGATTAACGAAGCTCTGAGACTAAGTCGGCCGTAAGTCTGTTGCAGAGCCGAAGGTTGCAGCACTTTGGCGGCGAGGTAGCGACGTAGCGCCGTAGCGCCGTAGCGACGTAGCACCGGCGTAGCGCGCGTCAAGACGCTGAAAAACGGCGCGCGGCGTTGTCCGTAGTCGGGTCACGTGTTCCCTCTACGAGACATAATAAATCGGCGTCGCATCCCTCTGCACTCTACCTGTAATAAAAGGATGGGAGAAATTGCACGTGGAAATTGCTTGCGCCGCGTATTTACTCGAATAATTCTAGGAATATTTTGCAGTGAAAGTAGCGTTTTATTTATGGTTATGGCCAAATTATTCAAAGCAAAGTATCCAACTATTTTCACGTAATTATGTTGAATTGACAACGTTATCGGATTATGGTCCTGCACCCGAAGACCCCGCTTTAAATAGTAACAATATTAACTAACCTCATTTATCAATAGTTCCTTTTCTCCCCCGTGACAAAAGTACTATACAGATTATAATAACAGTACGATAAAACTTGATTTTTTTGAGAATCATGTTTTTAATATAATTCTTTTTGATTTTAAGATATTTGATAGATTTATAAAGAATCCCCGAGAAGAATTTCAGATGAAATGTTTATTATTTTAAGTAAATAAATTATAAACATAGCATTATGCAATGCATCTTAACAGTAAGTACCGCCTCCTTGTACTGTTGGTACAAACTCTGTCAAAGGAACGGAAATAAAATATTGCCTCCAGTGTATCCAGTTGGGTATGCATTACGAGGATGAATGCAAACTTTGTACAGTTCCAAGAAGTGCACAATGTCAGTTCTTCCACAAAACTTATTCAGTTTTATAAGACATTCATAACTTAGGCAAACTTTGATGCGTCAACTTGCGCATTTTTCACCCAGCTGCACATCCAACCAAGTTGTCGCTTTTTCGGTACCAAGTTACCCCTATTTTGTATTCAGCTCAGTGTTGTTCTTGGTAAAGGATATTCGTAGTCAGAATGTTTTGTCGAATTGTCAAAATGCACTAATAGACAAACCTTTCAATATCAGTTCTTGTTATTTTTATATGGGTAACACGAGGTTAAGCTTTTGCACAGGGTAAAAGATATCACCAGAGAAGCGAATTCGGGTTAGAAAAATTGGAGAAGAGGAGGAAAAAGGGTGGAACATCACGGAACGTTTTATTGGTGGAACCATTTCTTCAAAAGTTTAAAGACAAAGAAACTATTTTTTGTCGCCATTCCAATCTCGATAAAACCCAAGCCGATAATTAAGGATCAGTACCCAAAAATGACGCTAAACGTCAATTTGTAGCATTCTAATACAAGCAATACTACAAATGATTTATCTGGAAATTTTCTATGGGTAGTTAGAAAAATGTCTGAGGTTTCCAGTGAATACAATTTTTAACTTTAATCCTTTAAATTATATGAAAAGCATACTGAAATATCAGTAAAAGATGTAGTTTTAAAACCAGCAAAAGCATTTTTGAATATTTTAGTTCATTTTTGAATATTTTAGACATTTTTCTAACTATCCGCATAGAATTGACAGATAAAGAATTTGTAGTTTTTTTTGTATTAAAAAACAAAAAGTGTGTATTTTTAGATGCTGACTCTTAAGTATACTTTACATGGGTATCATAAAACAAAAACAATGGCCCTCCACACCAGCAACCAAATTATTGTATGAACTATTAGGAATGCTTAGATATTATGGAAATCTTAGTCGTAAATCGAAAATTCGCTAAATACATTATAATGTTTGCAAATTAGAAATTGAACAAAGGAGTAAAATGTATTTATGTAAAGGAGAAATGTGCATTTTTCATATTTTTGTAATTTATAATTCTGATCTTCGAATTAATCTTAGGATTCATAATACTTTTCAAAGAATGGTCGCTAGTCCGGAGGGCTATTAATATTAGATATGCCATCTCCGGAAAATTTGGTATTGTATAAAACCGAGTGTTTCTTGTGAATTTTGGAATAAAAAATTCTTGGAAAATCATAATAGGCTTAAATGCCAGAAATACAATTGATCGCATTAGGTATTTGAAAGGCTCTTTGTTCAGATAATAATCATAACAGAATAATATGCTTGTGAAACGAAAATATTTAATATTAATAAGATTACAACCAAACTTATTTTTATCAGAATTTAGTTGAATTGTAGTTTTTAGTAAGAAAGTTCGACTTAATTGAGAACTCAATTGGACTCAACAGAAGTTCAGATGTTTTACTTGTTTCTTAATACAAAAAAAACTAATACCACGGGGTAAGTCCGTCCTTAGATGTATTCGGATATAATATTTAATTTGTGTATTATGGAGTTTCCCAAATTTGGAAAAGCAAAGAAAGTTACGCCACCCTTATGAAGCTGTAAAAATACACTGAACTGTCAAAAAATAAGACAAGATGCAATGCTGTTTGTTATTTTTTTTTTAATCGTTCAATTAGAAAAAAATAAATTGAAAAAAGAGACATAATAAAAGAAATAAAAAAAAAAACTTTGTTTAAGAAGACCACGGATATTATTTAATTTTTTACAATCGAACCGGTATCGCAAAAATCAGGTAAATTTGTCCAGTAGTCTAATATTACGTATATTTCCTGTAAACTCATAAAATTTTTCATTATTCTTTTATTACCTTATAAGTTGATTTTTTGTCTCTTTCAGTTCATATTATCTGCCTCTTTCCCTCTGTTCCGTTGTTATAATTTTAATGTTATTCTATTGTTTTCTCATTGTTTTGTTATTTTATTTTTTTCTCCCTCTGTATGTATATATAACCGCACATTTTGTATTTTTTGTTTAGTTTAATTTTGTACCCTGACAATGCTTAGGCTAAGCGAAATAGGTCGGTCATAAAAAATAAACTAATATCCGTGGTCCGATACAAAGTTATTTTTTAATTTCTTTGGTAATATTAGTTTACATTGTAGTGGTAAACTGTTGAGTGTGGTCTTGATAGCTTGACACAGTCAAGGAATGCCGACATTTATGGGTGACAAGCGAAAGTAAACACAATTCGGTTCCTTATTGGCGTGTCACGGGGGCACGCAGCATGGAGCATGGATCGTGAAGCATGGAGCATGGAGCGTGGAGCATTGGCCATATTGAAAGCGCGGGAAACAAGTAAAATAAATAGTTTATCACTAGAGGGCAGCACCTGGCGACCGTTTAGTATTGCGAGCATGCTCGGGGCCAATTCATTCGAAACCAGCCCCGTTCGCATCGACATTTTATATGCAAAACTTTCTTCCAGCTACAGATGGGCCAGGGGCGTATTTGGCCAGACAAAATTGACGTCCAATTTTAAATATTGTTTCACCCGGGGGCTGCACCGGAAGTTTTATCTCCGGAAATATAATGCCCCTTGCAATCGCGCCCCGAGCATACTCAAGTTGCTCGACTTATGCAAAACTCGGAATAATATTCAATAATATATTACGGGGGATTTCAAACGCCGCCCGTATTGTTGTCTTGTTTGGACGCTTTCAATATAGCCATACTCGTATTGTTCAGGTACCGAGGACTAGGCTTATTTATCATTTAAATTAAACTCTGTAATTTCTATTGCATTATTACCAACGCCTGCCTGCAACAGGATAACAGCGACGTTTTTCAAAGAATACGAAAATTACAGTCACTGTTGGCAATTTGAAGAGGTTATTACTATAACGTACTGCCTTCTCATATAAATGTCAGAGATGTACATTAAAAGGTCAACAACCTGTTGGTTTATGGCCTCTCCGTTATTATGTCTCTACTCAAGAGTCATAAACTTAAGCAAAATTAAATCGAATTGCCGGTTTTCAGTATGGCTTACGGCATTAAGTCATCGAACAGATTGGTGCATTTTATCGTAAAAATCTCAACGCTTACTCTGAATAAATATTTACGACGAGACATAAAATGTAATGTCCCTGATGGTGGAATACGACCTCCTCCACTGAGGGAAGGAATTTTCGGGTGTTTCTTTTACTGTTTTTTAAAGGGTTGATGGGAACAACATTAAATAAATTCATTCAACTGGTTAGTTAATTTATGACGGCATAATCATGTATGAATACCTCATTCAATAATGTAGGTTCTCTTTATGATGACCGGCTCCGAAAACCAGGTTCTATTCTATTCTTCGACCAATGAAAACTGCAATATATGAAATGTACAAAACATCGTCTTAGCATTGTAAAAGTGAATGAGACGGTAAACCAGTACTAGTTACACTGATTATACTTGTCCTAGTCGGTTCGGGAATCCATCGCTTCAATAAGGTGCCTCCTGGCGTAGCTGTCTTGTAATACTTCAGTGGTCTCAGTCCATTGTAGGCATAGCCTCTGTTATAATAAGTGTGTACTCAATGATGACGGCCTCCGAGGTCACTGGTTAAAGTCCCAGCGTGAGCAATAAAAAGAGTGTTATTTTATATTAAATTCATATAAAATAAAAATAAAGTATATTTGCGGCACGTTCAACGTGAAAGATCATTATTCAAAATTGAAATTTTGCTTGAAATGGCTTTAGCCATGTTTGGTGACCAGATCTGAATATCCAGGTACTTCCCAACCTTACTCTTTCCCATCTCCTTCCCCCCCAATACCTTCAGCCTCACAACACACCCCAATTGGGGACCCCATAGTTCAAATGGCTTAAGACGGTTGGGAGCTGTTAAAACTCTGGTGCGGTATTCACTATATATTTAGTTTTAATTATGTTTTTAATATGCTAATAGTTACGTTCTGCTTAATAATTTCGCTGAAAGTGAAATTGTATTAAAAATACCAAATTAATTTAACGGGTCTTTTATAAAATGATAAGACCACAGTGTTCCACAAATGGAACACAATACCACAAATAATCCCCAAATTAATGTATTTCCACTCCACCCTTCGATAAACACGCGAAAGCCCCCTCTCAGTGTTAATTTATTCGGAGATTCTAAATTGTCTCAAAACATTAAATAAACTTAAAAACCTGATCATGAAAATTGGTTTTTCTCTCTCAATCAGACACCCTGATTATTCCACGTACTCAAAATTGAATCGTCAATTAAGGGAACTTGCTACGGCGCAAATAGAGCCTTCGGTGTCCAAGTCTCTCCACACCAACTAGCCCAGTGTATATGGCTATTTTGACGTTGCGGCAGCCTTAACAGAACTCACTTGCTAGAATTTTCTAGACAGTGTAATTGTTTTTCCTATCTTTCTCGATTCTGCACTCGTGTCACGATTCATCAGATGTCCTCATGAAGTTTTGATTACATTAAATAGAATGAGGATTTGCGATTCGCTCTTAATTAATTATAATTCATAATAGTTGAAGACCCCATGGTAAGAATCTGTTACGGGTCAGCACTAAAAAAATACACTAAACGCTACTTTGTAGCATTTTAATACAAGGAATCCTACAATTGATGTATCTGAAAAATTTCTATGGGTAGTTGAAAAAAATTCTGAGGTTTCCAGTGAATATATTTTTACAACTTATACTACTTACCTTTAAAATTTATGAAAAACATACTAAAATGTCAGTAAAAGGTGCAATTTCGAAACCAGAAAAGGAATTTTTTAACGTTTTACCTAAAATTCCAGTAAGCTTTTCATAAAGAATTAAAAATATTAAAGACGGTTTAATAATTGTGTTCACTGGAAACCCCAGATATTTTTCTAACTACCCATATCGAATTAACAGATAAATGATTTGTTGTTTTGCTTGTACTGGAAAACGTAAAAGTGTATTTTTGAGTGGTGACCTTTAACCAACATTTTTGTCAAAAATGGGTTAGTATTCTCACTAAACTAATTCTGGTACGCTCTATCCAATGAACAAGCTTTCAGATCATGAAAATAGCACAAACATGGAAAATCAAAGAGTTGAACATGTTGACTGCAAATTTTGTAATAACTGAAATATTTTTTAATTGCAAGAACATGTTATTTACAATAATAACATTGTATTGCAGAAATGCATTAAAATGGTAAATTATATATTATACGAGTATAAGTATGTTAGCTAGAACATTCATGAAAAATTGTTTATCAGTAGTAATTTGTGATGGTACACCCTTTTTATTAACAAAACGCAAAATACTTAATATCTCAGAATGACTCGACAGTTGATTGAAAGGTTATTGCCGTGAGGTCTTCAGTTACTACCTGGTTTTGCTCTATTTTCAACACTCACATATCAAAGCCTTTTTCAAATTGAAAAAACTTGTCTTATTTTGTGACGATTAAATGCAATTTACAAAGCTTCATAGGACATTATGAAATTGACGTTGTGATCTGAAAAAAGTAACGTTAATAATTCTAGACTACATAAAACTGTGCTAATTTCTTGACACCTGAACTCACCGTTTGAGAGTTTTATCTGGTTCAGTAAACAATTTTAAATTACAATAACTATTTGTAGTCCTTGCTCGTGAGAGGCAAGTTGTGAGGGATTTTCCTTGTGTATTTGTTCTCTAATAATACTTTTCACATTGTTTAATTCAATTTGAATTGATTGAATTTAATTCAATGAACATTAATTCGTTCAATTCGTTTCGATTACACTCGGTTCAATGATCTTGGCAGCTACTACAAAATCCGCCGAAGATTTATTCGGCCACGTTTAACCGACGACCTGCGTGGTCCAACTGTTAATATCCTCGGCTACGAATTCGGATGTCGCGGTTTCGAATCCCGGCGTGCGCACGTAAATTCAATTAGAATAATATACGCTATTTCAAATATTATTTTGATCAAATAATAGATTATCCAGTATACTTGCGGCACGTTTGAGGGTGTGGATATTGCCCTGGTGAAAGACCACCATTCAGAATCGAAATGTTGCTTAAATCGTAATAGCCGTGTTTAGTGACTAGATCTTAATACCCAAAAACTTTCCAACCTTCCTATTCCCCATCTACTTCCCCTCTCCACTCTTTCTAGCCTTACGACATACCCCAATTGGACATAGTTATGCAGAAAGCGTCCAACCCCAAACAGATGAAACTGAGAAAAAGATGTTAAACAAGTATTAATATGCGTAATCGGCATTTGTATGGTGAATATAAGTGTTTTTTTCTTTATGAGCATTATTGTGAATAGATAATTTGTAATCTATCAATGCGTTTATTAAAAAAAGTATTTATTTTGTTATCCCACATTTTATAATGTTTTTAAACTCCAATTTAAGTCAAATATCTGCTATGTGCGTTAGTAAAAAAAATAACTACCAAAAATCTATTGCATTTGTAGCTTGGATGTTTTCAGCAGATATAAATCTTTTATTTATCTATAGGAAAACATGTGAAACTAGATTTTGGCAAATTATGGGTTGGACGCTTTTTGCATTACTACGTCCAATTGGGGATGCCATAGCTCTATTGGCTCCGGACAGTTGGGACTATTGAGCGATAATCACACTAAAGAAAAATACGGTGCCGGCTTATATTACATTTTAAATGAAGTCCTCCCTCAACGCAGGTAAAGCAGTATTGAAAATAAAAGATTCGGGTGTTTTTAAAAATTGCTTATGACTTTTTTCCTATGAATATTTAAAATATTTTTAAATTTTACTCTATTAACTTTTTTGATAAAAAAAATACTAACATTTTTTTGTTTTAATAAAACAGAATTTTCTTTTCTAATTTTTATGTTTACCCCCTGATCAGTTACAACAGTCTCTTTGCTCTTTTTTGGAGAATTTGAAACTTGTTCTATTATATGTCGTTACACAAGAAAAGCATCGTTGAACAGTAATACAAATGTGGAGCAATAATGAAGAGGTAATGAAGCAATAATAATGAAATCTTTGATGTAAGTCACTAGTTATAAGTTACACTCAGTAGTAAGTTACAAGCTATAAGTCCTTATTGTAAGTCACTAGTTGAAAATATTAGTTCTGAGCCATCGGTAATAAATCTTAACTGTAAGTTATTAGTAATAAGCTTAAGTGATAAATTACAGGTTAGATAAATTAATTTGTAAAGCGCCCTTGAGGTGATTTTTCCACAAAAACGGCGCTATAGAAGTTATCCATTTATTATTATCATTAACAGTAAACTAAACCTAAAAAATAAACTACTCATTTTCACATCGACATATGGGCTACATCAAATACAAAAAGACTCGAATCATTTCAGAATGCATTGCTTCGACGATTCACCAAAAATTCCTGCTTCGTCAGGAATAGCATCACTACACGGGCTCTAAAATTCCTCCACTCGGAAAGCACATAATGGATTTAACCCAAACATTTTACTCCAAATTAGATTAAAACCTGAATCCTTCCATTTCCTTGGGCTTAAATTAAAGATTGCTATAAGCACATAAAATACTGTCTTCAAATTTAACCTTATATACTCGTACTTGTATACTTTACTTGCAACACTAGACGAAGACATGCACATCAACTACAAATATCCAACACATCCTTTGGACAAAAACACTACAGATACCAGGCTATTAAGCTTTATAATTCTCTTCCTACACAAATTAAAACATCTACACTTGTACAATACAATAAACATATTTGAAACTGGTTACAATCCTCCTAATTTATAATTATATGCATTCATAATAATAATGATCCTTAGGTAATTTATTTATATGTATGATTTTTTTTTGTGTCAAGTGGCTTTATTTTCTTTTATATTTTTAATTTTAAATTATTTTATCATATTATTTGAAAAATGTTCTCCTCATCACAGGTGAACTCCTCCTTGTGGAGGACAATGTATGTACAATATTGTAAAAAAATGAAATGAAGTAAATAAGAAAAAAACATATACACAAAAAAGCTCTACAGTAGCAAAAGGCAGCTCACCGGGTAGAAAAGATCAAGTAACTAACCATCACGCCGTTTCCCCGCAAAGGTAGGCAGAGAGGACGGACCGCCATAAAACTCTGTCTTGGCACACACTCCTTGCTTTATTCACATTCATACATCGTCTCATACATACTCTTCTGTTATTCTGACTTTTCATATGGCCCGATTCGAGTATTTGATTCACATAATCGTGCCATGTCTTCCTCGGGCGTCCCCGACTTCTTCTTCCATTCACTTTCACTTCATGTATTCTTTTCACACTTATTTTATCGTTCATTCGCTCTACATGCCCAAACCATCTATGCGTCCCTTTCTTGATCCTATTCATTACGCTTACATCAGCTTTGCATTCTTTCCGGATATTCACATTTTTAACACGATCGTACATGATTTTACCGAACATAGGCCTCAGGGATCTCATTTCCACAGCATTCAGTCCACTTTAATCCTTCCTCTGCCAGTTCCATGCCTCAGTGCCATACATTAGGTTTGATATAAACACTCTATTGTGGACTGCTAGCTTCGCTTCTTTAGTCATTTTTTTTATTTGCGCCATCACGTCACGAAAACGGCGCTATATAAATCAGCCAATTATTATTATTATTATCAGCGTTCAGTCCTCCATTAGTGGAGTTTCCTGCATCCTCCCTTCTTTCAGAAAAGATTATCTCCTCATGTATGCACCTCTAACCACAGTTGACACAGGAAAAAGGTGAAATATTCCCTGGCACTGTTCAAAATTTCTAGAATACGATATATTTTTTATTGTTTATTTTGTAGAACTCAATATATTAAAAAAATAATTAAAGTAACCATTTTTGAAAAGATCTATTATTTATAGCTATTATTTCGCGTGAGAGTTGTTTGGTTTTTTTGATACACTGTACAACTATGGTGAAGCCACCAAAAGACGATATATTAATATTACGAATCATCACTGGAATAACCTTAGAATGCCGGAAAATTAGGCACATAATTTTCTTCTTCGCCCTCTATGAAAAAGGTTTATTTTTCCAGAGCTATTGTCGGCAGAACTAAACGTGGCTGTTTGTATGGAATTCAATATATTTCCACCAAGCTTATCTATTTCCCACGCATATATATTTCCTTATGAGTTTGACGTGATCGTATCGTTTTCGGAGAAAATATATTCCACTGAGATAAAATTATATGCATGCTGGAAACGTATTTTTCTAGAACAATTATTTATAAATATATACGAGTATTTGCGTATCCGAAGGTTGCATGTCCTGGGAATTTTCTGTAAATTCATAATTTTTATTTGCCTTAAAACCTTTATTATTAGTTTACCTTATTTTTTGGTACAGCTTAAGTAATTGTGTTAATTAAACCTCTGTCATTGTTTGATATATTTATATTTTCCATTAAAATTTTGTACTTGGCTTAAGGTTGATGTTGCTTTAATTTTACATGTATGCTACCAATGTTTTACATTAGCTCTGCATATCTTTGTTTAGTATCTAAGTACGTCTAGAGTTATTATCGATCAAGGTATCTCATAAAATTAATTACCATTGTTATTTATTTTTTTGCAGTCATCAGTACTCAAAATGGCGCTAAACGTCACTGTAGCATTTTAATATAAGCAATACTGTAAAAGATTTATCTATAAATTTTATATAGGTAGTAAGAAAAATGTTTAAGGTTTTCAGTGAATGAAGTATTTAATTTATAATGCTTAAAATTCTATGAAAAACATAACAAAATGCAGTTTGAAAACCAACAAATGCATTTTCGAACGTTTTACCTAAAATTCCAGTAGTATTTCTTAAAGAATTTAGAAGATTCCAGTACAAGAATTGCATTCACTGGAAACCTTAGACATTTTCCTAACTACGTAGAATTAACAGATAAATGATTTGTAATATTGATTGCATTAGAAAGGCAAAAAGTGTGTAATTCTGAGTGCTAACCGTTAACGATAAATATTTTCGTAATTTTTTTTCTTCTTTAATTTAATTTTATATTTTATTGATTTATTTAAATATCCTCTTTTATCGCACTGTATAAAAAAAATAACCACAACACGGGAATGTGCCAAATCTAGTGGTTTTATGTTAAAAATACTATATGTAATAAACTGTCTGCTGTATTCAGAAATATGACAAAAAGGTGCTGGTAGAATATATTGTAGTAAAATTTTAGTTATCTACCCAATTTGAAACGAGTAATTTGTGCCATTTAGAGATGCAGTAATACTCGTATATCATTGGTGTGTGGAAGTCAACATTTTATAGAGTTTAAATGTCGACACGTCTTTTCAAGATCACGAGGGTTTAATTGACTGAGTTAGTTCGTATTTATAGATATAATATTTGATTAGGGCATCACAGACGACATACGAAATTTATTTTTATAATGCTGAGGTTGGGAGACCCAGGCAGGATTGTAGATCCGAAACAGTATCTCCCCAAAATTAGTTGGTCGCCAATGACATGCGTACAGTACCCACACCGACGCACCCCATACAATTAAAAGCTTGATTCTGTGAACGAGGTGGCCGGGAAATACTATAATGTTAATTATGAGGTATTTAGCAAAATACATTACAAATTTAAACATTTATATCGATTGGAGAATGTTTTTATGTTAGGGTAGCATAGCTTCATTTTCAATTTACAGCTAAGATCTTCGGTTGAATCTGAGAAATGATAATGTTTTCGACAAAAAAATTGTGGCTGGTGAGGAGGGCAATTAAGAATTGACGCTATGTTAAAATAAACATTTTTGATTATATATTTCTACTCTATTAAGTTCCTAAATATTTAACCCCAAGTAAACCTGTACCTGTATGCTGCCACCACTGAAAATATAATCTTTAGAAATGTGATCCACTTCGGGCATTCGGAAACGCCCACAATACTAATCCATCAGTTATCTCTTCGGTAGCTGTCACAATACACTTCCTCGTAATACGCAGGCTTCAACGTAAAATGTAACATTGCACGCGCGAGCCCAGCGGCCGCAAAATGCGTTTTGTCATTTGTTAACAATTAACTTCGTTGCCAGAGAGAGACCAATAGGAGAAGTGATATATCGATTTGAAGGTTTTCTGTAATTTAAAAATATTCACGGTTTAACATTTATTGATTTTTCTAGCAAATTGTTGACAGGATCACCGTGACTTTGAGAGGGCGGGGCAAGGGAGGGGAGAATAATGGCGGGAAGGAAGGAAGGGTAGTTTTAAAACGAAAAACTTTACCAATTTTGACAAGAGACATACGGAGCTAGGTATTACTTATGAGAGAGTTCCCTTAACTCTCCGTAAGCCAACACCCGTGGCTTATCTCCCCGGCGTTATCTGACTTAAATCGTGTATTTCTTAACATCAAAACCAGAACTTAAACACAAGTTTGAGACAGAATGGAAACATTTTATTCGGATCTTAGTACTAACTCGCGAGACTGATGGGAACACTGAACTAAGCATGATTATTTCTAACTCATAATAATACTGTATATAAAATGATTTAATCAAAAAGTTACTCTTGTGAAGTTATACAGAATCTTGCCGCAATGTTAAATAAACAAAAAAAACGTCTGATCTAAGAAATTCATGATATTATTGTAGACAAACTATTTTAACTCATAGCACGCCATAATGATAATGCTTATTTTGTAACTGTAAGGAATTTTCTAACAGTTGTATCTATTTTTTTTTTTTAATATTAATAAATGAAATAATATCAATAATCCTTAACGTAAATATTAAACATAAAAAAAACTGTTAAATTAATATTTCCAAAAAATTGGAAAAAATGATATTAATAATTTTCAAATGAAGAATGGGATAGATTGAAAATGCCGTTTTTTTGTAAGGTCTCAGTGGCTCAATAACAGAAACATTACTCCCGGATAAGGTAGAGGTTATTTTTCTGTTTCATATTTACGTTTAGAATTATTGATATTATTTCAATAATTAATATAAAAAAATAATATGCATAAAAACTTTAAAGTTAATTCTAATTTAATATTATGACCACTACCAAGGCTTTCCAATAATTTCAAAAATACCATATTGTATAAATCGTAGAAGCGTGGTGAGTCTGAAAGTTTTAACGTGATAACTCAGTAGTTTGAACTGAGTGGTTTTTTCTATATTTTCTCGTGTGTTAGCCTTTATTACAGTAGGTCTAGGCGGGGGCGTAATGGCTAATATAATTTAGAGCCGTGTATATTATCCTATGCAAAAAATATGTTTTTTTTTACATTATTGTAGAAAGCAATCACTTTGTAGTTTGAAATATTTAATGAAAATTAAATAATAACTTTGTACAATAACACAGATTTTATTATAATTTTTCAATTTAATTTTATACTCTGATGATGCATAGGCTAAGCGAAACCGGTCGATCATAAAAAAATGAAATAAAATATGTGGTCTTATACCAAGTTATCATTTGATTTTCATCAATCTATTTATCATTAAATAAAACAATAAACTTTGTAAAACACCACTTTATTTGAGTTAACCGCCAATCAGGTTTCTCTTATCTCAAGCTTCGTCAGGGCTTTTATATCAACTAAATAACATTACATACAGACAGATATATATATAGGACAGTGATAAATGAGAGAGATACAAGATATAATAGAGGGAGACAGAGAGATATGAGTATAATAGAGGTAGACAACTAATTAGAGGTGGAGAGGGTACAGGGAAGTGTTTTTTTTTACCTGAACAAATCAAATATGGGACTTGTTTATTAATTAAGTCTATTATTATGAGTGATATTTTATGAATTGTGAAAAATTTTGAGCCCAAATAAACGCTTTTTGTTAGTAAATTTATTTATGGCAATGTTTTCTGGTTTACGAATATCAATATTGAAAAAAAAAATGGATTAAAAACACGGTTTATGTTTATTACCCTCTTCACCAAACCAACTGGTGAAAGTAAATTGTTCGATTTTGTTGGATTCATGGTGACATTTGTATCTGAAAATTGTGAACTCAATCAGAGGAAAATAAAATCTTCTCTAGCTGGCGAAGTGAAATGAGAAACAAGCGTACCTTCTCTCAGCTGAACATTGCGGAGGCACTGTAGAGTCTAAAAAAATACAGGAGTTACCTGCAGGTTGCCTGGGCGATTATTGTGTTGGGTGTACCACCCACTTGCCTATTCGCGCTACCGCACCCGCATTCAAATCTCGGATGCGTGTAGGGAATCAATTAGACTAACTTTAGTGTAGCTTTTCTGGAGAATTTAACATCGATGATAAAGAAAAATTACTAACATTAATTTAAAAAATATATATTTGTACTGAACCGTTGTTTTAAAGTGAATCATATTTATAGGGATATTACGAGAAAACAAAAGTAATAACTGTATACAAATATACAAAAGTTATATGTATTAAAGAAATAAGGATAATGGTCTATATTTTCTATTTAATTGTGTTTCTGTAATACATATATATATATATATATATATATATATATATATATATATATATATATATATATATATATATATATATATATATATGTATTACAGAAACATTAATTAAATAGAAATATAGACCATTATCCTTATTTCCTTTAATACATATAACTTTTGTATATTTGTATACAGTTATTACTTTTGTTTTCTCGTAATATCCCTATAAATATGATATATAATATATACAGTATATATATATATATATATATATATATATATATATATATATATATATATATATATATATATATATATATATATATATATATATATATATATATACTGTTTACAATGTATAGATCTCTTGTTAAAATATATAAATGTACCTACACCTTTATACACCCTATTATTATTAATAATGAAATTAGACGTTGAAATGGAATATTTAAAGAAAAACGTTTGAAAAAAAATTTAACACAATTTAAGTATTTTATGATATATAATAATATAAAAATGCATTTTAGATCTGCATATCAGAGCAGTTTTTGATAGTGTAAGAATCATTGATAACTATAGAAAGATTTCAACAGTCAGCAGTGAATAAAAGTAAATAATTTTATTTGAGTAATAATAACTAAAAACTATTAGTTTTAATGATGGAATATCAGTAATAATTAATGATTTATTGATTTGAAAATCATTAAACACCGTTAGTATTAGTGATGTATAATCAGTAATAATGAATTCATCAGTTGGTGTAATAATGATTACTAAATTATCATCATTTCAAAGATGTAAATGCAATAAATAATTTCGTTTTGTAGGTACTTACTTAGAATGTATGTGAAAATGATTTAAAAAAATAAAATATTACTTAAATAATGCAAAATTATAATGGTGTGAAAATAATTTAAAGTAAATAATCATAAAAAAATGAATACAAATCAAGGTTAGTTTTCATTTAATTGATGTTATATTCGTTCATCTCGAATTTTAACAAATATTGACACATATTTTTTAAAAGAAGTTTAAAAATATTCATTCACACAATGTTCATAAGGCCTGCAAATATTATTCCAAGTAAGCAGTTATTGAAACAAACATTTCGTTTAGTGAAATCATAACGATTGCCTAATAGAGCGAATAATAAATACAGTTTCGTTCTTCCTTTGGCATATTTCGATCAGCAGATGGGCCATAAGGCTACGTACCACCAGTCAAGTGGGGCCGTTTATCAAAAGGAATAATATGCATATCTTTAGATTGATTAAAAAAATGTGTAAAATTTATTTAAACTGCCGACTGGTTTCGAAAGAACTGTTACTTTGTTGAGACAAATGACAAACTCCCTAAGACCTCCTTAGTTTGTATATATTTTGTTTTTTTTTTTATTGTAAATAAAACTAGTGGTTACCCGTATAAAATCGTGGAAGGTAACTTACTGTACCAAAAATAAAGGTTATTATTTATTGATGTTAACCCTAATATTGGTAGTGTAACTTATATGTTAGATCAACTTTGCTCTTCCTTTAAAAAAAAAAAATATTTATACATTTTTAGTATTGACAACACTTTAGAAAATCTCTTCTCTATCGTCCTATCAATTGCTGACACCTGTAGTCAGTTTAAAAAAAATGTAGCTTATTATCTTTAATCCTTATATTGAATTTATTACCTTGCCAAGGTAAGGGTTAAACAACCTAGTTCATCAAAGATGTATAGTACAGATGTTATCCCTTAACTCTTGAAGCAATGCTAAACGTTATGGCTTCATCGAGCAAATCCTGTGAAAGCGATCTGACCTATTGTGAATATCTTGTTAACATAACATAGTTCTATGCAGAGATGCCTTACAAGGCAATCATTGTAAACGCGAACAATAATAATATGTAGAATTTCAAGGAATACTAGAGGAGAAATACGTAGTAAGGTGGTCACACATTTAAATTTGTTTGAAAATTAAAACTTTGTTGATTTATCTAGCTTTTATTTTTCTTCTGGTGCCCTCTCTCATCTGAGGTTTACAATCATTAGGGTAATATTCTCTCTGCAGACTGCAGGTCACAACTTCTTGAAGGAACCACACTCGAACAAGTAACGTACTTTTTGAAGTCACGAGTTGCAGCGTCATCGACCATCTATCTTCCGTCAATCTTAGACGAACCCCTTGATTTTCAACGGTTGGGTAAACTTGTATTTGTCACCCCTCACGGTGTAACTAAGATATGGGAGTTTTTTAAATAAATTTAAATAACTACTAGGTAACTTATTATCTAACAAGTAAAATGTGTTTTTTTTTTCCTTATAATGTGAGCAAGATATTAGAGATTTGTTTTATTTCATAATAAGTAAAATTTCACAATTTTATTTTTGGTCATTCGATGAAGAACTTTAGAGTTTGTTACCTTAAGCGAGTTACTCGAATATTCACATATCTAGTGATTCTATCTTGCTTGTTATTGCTTGATTTAATATCAGGTTATCATAGAGTATAAAAAAATGACAAAACATAACAATTAACTATTTTATTTCTTGAATTGTGACTTACGACACGTTATGTAAGTGTTTTTTTTAAATATTCTAAACTAGATTATTAAAACAAACCTCCCATCTGCTCCCATCTTTTTTCCTTTATTACATTCCCATGTTCCGTTCTTTACTGAATTGTTACTGTATATGCATTGCCGTACTTTATTTATAGTATTTGTCATCAGCAGAGGAAAATTTGTAATTGGTATTATTTGTTATTTTTATTATAAAATGATTTGCTGTTAATTTTCCCACAATAAACAAATAAAATAAATAAATAAAATCTGCTATATTCAGCAGTATATAATCCTATATGCACGACTGAATCCACGTATTCCGATATATTTATGCTGCTGGAGATATTGTCAATATCATTATTACGACTGAATACGCTTTTCCCGTATATGTTGCTGGAGAAATTGACAATATCATCATCACGACTGAATCCACGTATTTCTATATATTTATGCTGCTAGAGATATTGTCATTATCATCATCACGGTGCACGTCCCAGGGAGGAATTTGGTCTTCTCTATCGGCTTGATCCCTGGTCATTTCCCTAAGTTATCAGTTCTTTCCATACTGTTCCAAACTTCATATATCTTCCCCGGTCTGCCTTTATGTTGCTTTCACTGGAACATCCAACTGATTATGATTTCAAGCGTACTGTCAACTGGCATTCATTCTATGTAGCCAACGATTTTTATGAAGTAGTCATCCAATAAAATTGGCCCATAATTTGAAAAAAAAATGTTTAGATGGCAATGTTGATTCACATGGTGTCGGGATGAAAAATCAGAGGTCTTCAGAATCAAACGAGAGTCAGAGCATTCGATGCAAAAAACTGATCAAAACTGCATATTTAAGGTATTTTAGACCAAAGTGTAATTTTTGTCATAATGTAATCGATTCATATTACCTACCTAGTTTTTCAGATCCAAGATCGTAGATTATGTATCCTTATGATATCCGCAGCATTGCGCCCTGCATCCTAATAATGCATATTGCTCCCCATTTTCTCGGTGCCAATTCTGCTGCTTTAGAACAGTCTGGCAGCAGGTTGTGTGGGTGGTGCGGGCGGGGGTGGTATCGCATTCCTCGACTCGCTCGTGGGAATTGATTGTGGCGGTCCCGGCGCTCCAATCAGCTAATTGGTGAAGGCCCTCTCTCCTCCCCCTCGCGCCGCCCAATCTGTGTCTACCTGCGCCTGCCCGGCCACCCCACTCCCGACTACCCCGTCTACCTGAGCACCTGGCGGCCGGGTTGCGAGGACGTGGTAACAACTTACAACCACGTGTCAGAAAACACTTTTTTTTATTTTTTGTAGTTTCGCTGCGGCCACAGTGTTAATTTGAGTCTTGATTTTAAACGTTTATTTAAATGATTTATTTTTTATAATTTTATTTTCATGTACTCCACACATGTCACTTTTGAGAATGCTGTGTGGAGGGTATTTTCGAAGAACAGAAAGAGTGAACCTGGGTCTTGATAAGACCCATTTTGTAGGAAGGGGGAAACACAAAGGTCGGCAAATCATCCCACAGCCGAGCTGTTGGACACAAGAACGAGTTTGAAAAGCGACCCGTTCTCACGTGGCGTTTACTGTTTATGTGTATTGCACACTTGCGAAAATGCTTAATAATAAATAACTTATTATATTTCTTTCTGCAAACATATGACGCAAATATATTGATAGCCACAATGGTCGGTCGAGTGGTAAGACGCTCGACTACGAATCCAAAGGTCGCGTGTTCAAACCCGGCGTGCACAAATAACTTTTATTTGATTCATATGTGTCCTAACACATCTAAGTCTCGACAAAATCTGAATGCCAGGTATTTTTCAACCTTCCTCTTCGCCATCTCCTTCCTCTCCCCACTACATTCAGCCTCATAACATACCCCATTTGGAGATGCCATAGTATTACTGGCCCTTGAATGTTGATAGCAGTTGGAACTCTTGCGGGATTCACCATAACAAAAAAGCGCATAAATAAAACACAATTTTTACAGAAATTTTTATTACTCAAAGTCAACAAAAAAATCAGATCCTAAGGCTGTTTCTATCGAGAGCTACTGGTATGATCTTTAAAAATTTTCGTAGAAAAAAATAAATTAATACGTCATTCAAAAATAAACGAGAGTTTTTCCTGCAAAAACATTCGATCATTTGAAAATTTCTGATGAAAATATAAGCTTCATATTTAATAGGTACGCACGATAAAAGGTGATCATAAAAAATTTATCACATTTTTTTTTCGTCGCAAATATCTATTGATGTGTACAACAAAATGTAAACTAAATATTACTACAAAACGCAAAACAGAAATAGTGTATGATATGTTTGGTCGTGTTCGAATATGAAAAATGAATACTTTTCAAAACAACTGCAATGATTTTGTAAATACATTATTAACTATAAAATATATCCCTTAAGAGTCCGTACGTGTGTGAACTTTTTGGAACTGATGTTAATTGAATTTATGATATTTAAAAAAAGAATCTTTTAAAATTTCTACCTGCCCAATAAAGTAGGTAATAGGTAGGTACCTTTAATGTATTTAAACAGACATTTTTTCTATATTTGAAACGGGTGGATTAAATCAATTAATATCTTTTCTTGATAAGTCAAGTCAAGTGGCGGCTCGTGAATTTTAAGTGTGCTAAAAGATAAAAAAATACGACACTGTTGATGTTGTTGTAGTCAAAAATGTTTTTTTTATCGACATATTCGATCTTGTATAAAGACAATATTTAGGCGTATTATAATATGTATTTACATGGCCAGTAACGGGGCGCACCTAACAGCCTAGCAGAGAAAGATGTTTCCGGCGGGAAAGAATGAATTTGCCCGCGGAGACTGCGTTTTTAACCTTCGTGACGGAAGACACCGATTCTCTTGTGTTTACTTACGTCAGCGTGTTTGAATTCGTAAATAAACGTGATCTACCTAACCTTAAAGACTATCATTTGACAATTACCTACTTCGTTTATTCATTATAGATCCTCAGTTTTACATATCAGAAGTGGGATAATTCAAACCGTGCCGAAATCAGTATTTTTTCTTTAATCACGTCCCTGGCCATTTTGATTTTCGCCGTGTTTCTTTTGAATATTTGAATTTCCGCCGCTACCGCTATCGAACTTTGTCATGTCGGGAATCGGAAAAGGAGTAATTTTTAAGAAAAGTCTTAAGACCAAAAAAGAAATACTGTGCTCAAGAAATCTACACAACAATTCATCAAAAAACACTGAAAGACACCGCTTTTCTCTTGTGTTTATTTACGTCAGCGTGTTTGAGTTCGTAAATAAACGTGATCTACCTAACCTTAAAGACTATCATTTAACAATTGCCTACTTTGTTTATTCATTATAAATCCTTAGTTTTACACTTGATTAGGTTTTTTCAAAAAAAATTCGTCGTTATAAATTTACTGTAAGCATCTAGAGTCGCAGCTCTGTCGGCTCTAGTGGAAAGAAATAACATGTGTAAGCAATACTTATTTAAAATTTTAAATCGAGTCTGTACCAGAACTTTCAGAGAAAATAATTTAATCCTCAGGAGTGTTTAAAAAAGTTGGAGTAAAAATAACCGGATAACGAATGACAGAAGTTGCTGGAAATATACCGCACGATCGTTTTACTTCGTGTGTAAATAAATAGATTATGATATTGAATTATGGTAAGTTTTTCGATCTAAAATCATTAGAACGCTATTAATTGGTTAAGTTTGACTAGTTTGCTTGCAAAACAATGTGGAATAACGTTTTTGACCTAAACACAGTTGATATGTATACATACGTTTAAATTACATATATTATAAATATGTAAATATACATATATATATTTTATCGATTTACTACCAAATAATTTCAATGAAGTATTGTATTTATTTAATTATATTCGCCTTTTGTGGGATTTTATACAGAAATAACACGGAGTAAATGATTAGCCCACTTAAACGCAAATAAGTTACTAGAGATATTACAATGGAATAAATTAACATTAATATTTTTGGAAGAGAAAGGTATGCTAATATAGCCTTCTTGTAACTAGATTCAGTGCAGTTTAATATTATATCTAATCTATTATTAAAATATTATAATTAATATATTATCTACTATTTCAGCAAAATAATTACCCACTGCGTGCAATCTAGCTACAAGCGAGTATCTAAATTACCCAGTCCCGATATTATATTTAATAAAACAATGAAAAGTAAAATAAAAAATCAAATATGAAAATATATCACATAAAATCAAATAGTTAATACTAATTTACTATCGATACTTTTAAGGTGTTTTGAGTTAGGTATAATTTTTAGTAATTTTCTAGTTTTGTTACAATGTTGAATTGAATATTTCACAATGGAACTGTACAAATGATGCAAATACTGTTATTATTTAAGATTTTTATTTAGACGTCAAACTGAATGAAAAGACGCGTTTGTCACCAAAATAAACAATACCCACTCAAAAATAGATTACATTGTAATCCGCACGTGTCAATCACCCCTAAGCATTGATTTAATAAGTGCATACTACATCGATGCCTGTCAGTGAACAAAAACTCGTCATCCAATTAAACCCTTTACGGGAACCAAATGAAATAAATCGCAAGACACACGAAACAGATTCATAGAAAAATAGACTACGCGCGCTTCACGATCACGCAAATTGCCAGAAATTGCCGTGAAGGATTTTTATTCCCCGAAGAGTTTACGCCAACTCGTGTTTGTGCAGTGCGGCGCCCTTAGCGAACGCGTTCAAATGTTGAAACGTCTCCAGGGCGAATAGGGCATACAATTTTCCTACATGGCTAGTTTTTAAATGCGTTAGAGTATATTGTAATCTTAAAATAAATAATAATAATTGGCTGATTTATATAGCGCCGTTTTCGTGACAGAGATATCACCTCAAAGGGCGCTTTACAGCATAGTTAACATAATATTACAACTAAGACTTAATATTAACTTATGCTTAATACTTATAACGAGTGACTTACAACTAACATATTAAAATTAGTACATATTTATAATGGTCGTTACCCGTGATGTCGGAAATAGGGTAGAAAAAAAAGTGGAGTAACTAATATTCAACTATATATATAAACTATGTATAGCACTCGGGCTGAGTGATTAAAACTCTAGTTAAGGAAATTGACTTTATTGTGGGTATGATAATTTAAAAAGACGAGTACTTTATTTTCTCTCAAGGCGCCTTACTATTTTATGCAATAAGAACGTAGGGCAGATCCGGGAAAATAAGAGTCTAACGAATTCACATAAAAAAATCTAATTCTCATCGAGCTTTAATTTAACTAACTAACCATTTTACCATTTTACCAAAGGCGTGGAAGGAAATAGCATAGACCGCCATCAGTTTTATCTTTGGCACCCACTCCCTATTGATTTATACAGATTATCTTTTCACATAGTCCTAATCAAGGGGTTAGATTTTTTAAATTGTACTATGTCTTCCTCGGTCTTTTTAAATTCGCTTATGCCTCAAATATTCCTTTGACCTCTTTTTCTTCTTTCTTCCGCTCTACATATTCAAACCATAAAAGTGTCCCTTTCGGAATCTTGTTCGTAACGTTTACATCAGCTTTGCAAAGCTACCAGTATCTTAGGTGCGTATAACCTAATAATACATAGTTTTCTCCCCCTCCATGGCGTCTTCCCAGCCCTTCCCTTCGCAGCCCTTATCGGATAATTTATTTCTTCGCTTTGTTCTTCTTTATCCATTTGTTTCGCATGCAAACCGCGCAAGGCACGGTTTCTTGATATATCTACGTAATTTATGTATATACCGTGCAAGCTTACTAAATTATTAACACAAATTATTACTGTCGCATATTATTTAGAAGTTAAAAACTATAACAGATTTCATAGGAATGTAAACAACATTTGTAATGCATCATTTTTCAGTGATTCCACTATAAGCATATTTGAAAATTATGATTGACGATTGAATAATTTTATTCTTCTTGAGGGATGTGTTTCTATCGGAAGCTGGCGATCATCGCAACTTCGGACACTGCCACAACGAAAAATATCTATAATGTGTTCACGGAATAGTAAATGACATCTTTGTAAATATTTGTGATCATTAAACAAGCATAGCAGAGTAATACGACATTCTTGCAATCTTCGTGATCCTTAAACAAGCAAAATAGAGTAATAAAACATTTTTGCAATCTTCGTGATCCTTAATAAAGTGCTAAATAGTTTGAATGACTTTCCTCCAATCTTCGTGATTCCTTAAACAAGTACAGAATAGAAGAATGAAATTCATGTAACTTTCGTGATCTTTAAACAAGCACAGAATAGTGGAAGGACATTCCCGCAATCTTCATGATTCTTAAACAAGTACAGAATAGAAGAATGAAATTCATGTAACTTTTGTGATCTACCAGCACAACATAGTGGAATGACATTCCTGCAATTTTCGTGATTCTTAAACAAGTACAGAATAGTAGTGTAGTAATAGTGTGACCTTCGTGATCTTTGAACCAGGACAAATAGAAATAGTGGAATGACATTCCTGCAATCTTCGCGATTCTTAAACAAGTACAGAATAGTAGTGTAGTAATAGTGTGACCTTCGTGATCTTTGAACCAGCACAGAATGGTGGAATTAAATTCCTGCAATCTTCGCGATCCTTGAACAAGCGCAGGTGGCTCTAAATGGCAAATATTTATCAGAGCGTTGTCGGTGTTGCACCACCCACTGGCCACCGGGTGATTGTGTATTCAAGGGGCGCGCCGCGGTCGGCTTGGCCGGGCTAGGGACGGGCCCCGGCGCGGGGGGGGCGCTAATCGGAAAATATCCTCACATACTCGCCGTGATCATCTTTCAAAACGTCTTGTATAGGATCTTCTGAACACTGTTCAACAACCTTCACTAGTGTGTTGAGAAGATCGTGGTGTGACCATGTTGTCATTTATTTTATTTTTGGTCTTTAAATTCTTGGTAATTAATTTTAGCCATTTCAAATTTATGTATTTTCGTAGAAAGCAATTACTTTGTGGTTTGACATATTTAATGAAATTAAAAAATAAATTTGTATAGGGCCACAGATTTTATTAAAAAAATTATGACCGACCGTTTTCGCTTAGCCTAAGCATCATCAGAGTACAAAATAAGCAAAATTAAAATCAAGTAGTTCAATTTTGCTCCCTCGCGATGCTTAGACTAAGCGAAACCGGTCGATAATAAAAAATAAATCTGTGGTCTCATGCAAAGTATTTTTTTGGTTTGTGACATCTTGTGAAACAAATCATCAAACAGATAATAATCATCTGAAAAAAAATAACGGTCATGTTGTTATACTTATCGCGGTTTGTTTAAAAGCTGAAAGGAGTCTAATTAAGACATTTGATGGTTACCATTTAAATGTGAAAAATAAAATGGCGTTAGTCGTTAAATTATGACGTCACATGTACCGTATGTTTGAAACACACATTTCTGAAGTTTTCCCGTGGAATTTTCAACGAAATAATTAAAAAGAGATTGTATTTCAGTTTTAACCTTTCCGTAACTGAAAGTAAAAAGCAGCCGTATGATGTCTTGCTTATTAAAGCGTTGTCATGACGTAATCTTAGGAAATTTGGTTTTGGTAATACTTAGAGAAAATCCCTTTTCGAAACGGGAGTGTTAAGAGGTCTGGGCAACAGTTAATGAAAAAATATTTTCCAGAGTGAAAAAAAGGAATTAGTTCTTGAAAATTGTTGAATACTTAATTTTTAATTAATTTTGGAGAAATGCTATCAGCTCTAAAACCTCAACGGATGGTTACCCGACTAACCGCATTGCCTATTCCATAAGCTCCAACCACAAACTAACTCCGCGGCGTGATAGTCTACGGTCTACGCATTAGTCCCGTGAGTCGGCAGAATTCTTTATTTTGGAATTACTTTAATTTCACAAATGCATGGTGCTAGTTTAGTGTCGCGATGTCAATTGTTAAGTCGCTTTGAAAATTAAACTTTTGCCTGGTCATTTTTTTAAAAACAGATATGAAATCTACTTGGTGAATAAATATTTTTTTATTCAGCAATCATTATAATTAGAATTATTTCTATTAGAATTAGTGAACACCTTTGCTTAAAAAACAAAACTTTTTCAGAGTTCACCAATCACCCCATTGCTACTGATCATACTTTTAATAGGGATACAGGGGTTAAAATTCTTCATCGTTATAATAAAGGGAAAAAAATAGATAACTTAGAAGAATTAAAAAATTGAAAATCATCAAATAGTAAATATAATATTTTGAATAATCTAATTAATTTATCTTATAGTCTTTGATATCCTAGATATATTTCCAGTAAGTCGTACTGTTATTCCCATAATCCCCTCAATTACCCCTTCTCCTTCCCATTCCAACTCCTAAATATGTGTATATATCTCAGTATTTTGTATTTTAGGTTAATTTTAATATTGTCCTGGTGATGGAAGGGTGCTTCCGAAACCGGTTGACATAATATTGAATAATGAAAGGTTATAAACAAAGTTTATCTGTTTTCTTTATAAATATGTCAAGCCACAAAGTTAATGCTTTCTACGAATATGAAATACTTTTTTGTGGTTTTACAAACATCTTTGACATTTTAAAACTTATTTATTACTATTTTTGTAGAAAGCAATCACTTTGTGGTTTGACATATTTATTAAAAAATATCATACCTCAATAAAAGCACCAGTGCTCATATTTCCCATAAAAAAACACCGTGGCAACAGATTAAATAATTTAAAAGCACTAGAAATGAAGAAAGCCATTAAAATTAAAATTAATATTCTCAATAATCAATTTAATTTGTCCAGTAGTCCAATATCAAGTACATCCACGGAAAATTAAAAAAAAAACTCATTATTTTTATCACGTTCTCAGTTCACGTTCTCAGTTCACGTTTTACCTATTTTATGCCTCTTTTTCTCTGTTCCTTTGTTATAATTTAAATTTTATTGTTTTGTTTACTTATTATTCTCTTTTTTATTTTATATTGTGTCCTCCCTCTGTATGTACGAGTATATATAACCACACACTATATATTATTTGTTTATTTTAATTTTGTATCCTGATGATGCCTAGGCTAAGTGAAAACGGTCGGTCATAAAAAATAAAATAAAATCAATGCTCTTTATACAAAGTTATTATTTAATTTTTATTATTTATTATTTCCTAATATTATTTTTATAAATAATAATTACTCTTTGCGATATTTCAAGGATTGATTATCGTCATCCACCCAGTCCTGCTAGAGTAAAAGCTCTAATTTAATAAAATTTACAAGATACATCAGAGAGTGCAATTTTTCAAAGACAACCAGTGGTGGAAGTGTGGTGGTGGTCGCGGTGTATATGATCGTGACTCCGAAGGATTGCGAAGTCGGGACGTTCCCCACACGTCCCCTTCACAGGCACAGAGTCGTGCGTGCTCGGGGCCCTGCAAAGGAGTCCAAGTAAGCTGATGTTATGCCAAATTAATATGATTCAGTATCCTGTCAAACGATTCTGTACAATTGTATCAATGAGGAATTGTGATCGATTTATTAAAAATAATATAAAAAACCACTTAACTGTGTTGTTTTCATAGTAAATATAATACCTGTTTGACAAGAAAAAAATGGAAACTTTAGGTGTGCACATAGATTGTTATTAAAATCTATACTCTAACTTTTACTATAACTTTTGATAAAGTTTTCTTTTTTTGAAATTAGAAATAACTTTGAAGCAATAAAGCTTATGTTTTTTAAAAATACTTAAATACTATCGATAATCTAAAAAACAAACATGAAACAGAAAAAGCCAGAAAATAAAAAGACAATGGTCATATAATTTTTAATGAAAATATGAGATCGATTAAAATGCCACATTCTAATAAGGTCCCAATGCCCGAAATTGTTAAGGCGTTACTCCCGGATAGAGTAGAGGATCCAAGTTCAAGCCTCGGTTGTAACCAATATATTTTTATTTTATGGCTATTTTTGTTTTATATTTGTGTTTTATATTATTTAAAAAAAATCTTGTTTTACTTAATCAAATTTCATAGTGTTATTATGAAGTTATGCTAGTTTTTTGTAGTATTTTATTAGCTGTTTCGAAATTCAAAACCATGATAAAACTTTGGTTAGACCAAAGGAAAATGTGTTATGTATATGATTTCAATTACTATCACCCCATTTTTTTTTTTGTTGGTAATGTAATTTTTTTATGTTTGTTTGTAATTTAATTACTTCCACGTGGTCCAACCACAGTTTCACAATGGTTTTATACGCCAAAAAACTGTCACCATACCAATAAAAACCAACACATTAAAATAAAACATGACTAAATTTGATTTATTTTAAATTATAAAAATAAATTGATTTGGAGTTCTACAAACTAAACACAAACATTACAAATTTGATAAAGTAGTAAAGTTATGTATCTACATTTACTTCCTCTGATGGTGATTTATTTATTTAAGTCAGATAATATGTTGAAGGGGAGAAGATAAAAAAAAACTTTATTTGGGACATCGAGTTTAAAAGTTAGATATTTCTCCATGTCAGGGTCCACAGAGTTCGAAAAGAGGCTTCACAAGCAAAGTCACGTACAAGAATACCTCCCACACCGGGTGGTGGTTAATACTTGAGCATTCACATTATTAACATTCAATTATTACAAGCGGATTCTCCACTGAAAAATCAAAGGATAGAGGCACCCTTAAACTCTATTGAAATAAATTACAGTTTGTAATGAAAAAAGGTGATATATATTGGTAATGTATTTATTGTCAGTTGTTAGATACTGCCCTGATGAAGCTCAAGTAAAAGCGAAACCGGTATTTTAACATATAATAATATCATCGCTGGAAAGGCAAATGGGCTGAAACACTATTTTGGAAAGTTTACTGAGCACTTTTTTTTGTTTTACAATAAAATTCTTAAGTTTTCAGTACCTGGTTGGATTTTTGAAAAAAAAACCTAACTCATAGAACTCAATGTTCTTACTGAGTTACCCGAAGCGACAACAAGCTAAAAAAGTCCCCAAGATTGTGTCACTTGAGTCAATCCTTTTCCCAAATGGTAAATATATTTTAGATGGCTAAAACGCCACAAGTCTTTAGAATCAAACGAGAGTCAGAGCAATCCATTCAGAAAAAAAAAACTGATCAAAACTGCATTTTTAACTCATTTTTTACCACAGTGTCGCTTCAGCCCTTTTACCTTTCCGACGACGATATAATTAGTTGTAAAGAACAAATTGATGTTTTGCTGAAATGATTGGTTGGCGATGAGCTCAGTAAAAACGGGTGTTGTATTGTTCCATTGCTTAAGTCTCCGGTGCAGTTTTTGACTTGTTCTTTTGGCGTTATTTCGGTGAAAAGGATCGACAGTTTCAGTGTGCACTGTAGACATATAGATAGATAGTTGTGCAGACTGAACATTAGTTGTATGTTTATGGTAGGCGAGAGGAGGTGTGACGGCGAGATGAGAAAACCGTTTCCGCTGCTTAGATTGATGGTACTGCCACTAACCATTATTGGAGTAGTTGGGAATTAGAGATGCTCGGAGAATAGCTGATAATCCAATTTGTAGTGAGCTTTAGTGGGTCAAAGCTGTCCGATAAGTCCGAGCTTTCTGAATAGGTATATCTTCTGCAGTGACCTTTGTTGCAGAGTCGTTAGCTTTTTTAAATGACTCGGAAAGTTCGAAATCAGGAGTGGTCAAATAAACCAAATTCAATTTATATGGTCGATTAAAATAAAATAATACAAATTATATTTTAAACGCGTTCCGAATCAGTAAGGCATTACAGTTTTGCATTGGTGAAATATTATCATTCAGAGTCGAAACGTTGCTTGAAATGGCTATGTGTAGTTTATTTTTAATTTTTTTTTTATGGTGAATACCGCACAAGAGTCCCAACTGCTCTCAACCGTCTAGTGCCAGTGAGACTATGGCATCCCTATGGGGTATCTTGTAAGACTGAAGGTTGTATGGAGGGGAAGGACATGGAGAAGAGGAATGTTGGGAAGTACTTGGCTATTCAGATCTAGCCACCAAACACGGCTAAAAGCCATTTGAAGCAACGTTTTGATTCTGAATGGTGGTCTTTCACCAGAGCGATATTTAAAGTGAACAAACCATGGAACGTGTCGTAAATATACTTTTTTAAATTTTATATGCATTAAATGTGTTATGACACATATTAATTAAACACAAGTTATTGGCGCACGCAGGGATTGAATCCGCGAACTTTGGATTCATAGAGGCCGTCAAGACCGTTAGTGACAAAATCAGAATATACAAAGTCTTCTAAACATTTCTTTCTCCCATCTTCTTCCCCACTTATTTCCTTCTGCCATAAAATATACTCCAAATTGAGAATGTCTCACTTTCACTGACTCCGAGCAGTTGGGACTATCGCGAAGACTTTAAAGGGCGGTGTAGCTATCTATAAATAATAAAAGAAAAATCTAATTGAACTTGCCGAACGGCAGACGTTTTATTTGATTTAAAATTTTCTAACAAATATAATATTTATCCAGTTAAAGAATCAGAATGGACCATATACATAATACATCATTCAGTTGAAGAGTGCTACTCGTGGGAAAAGATGCAATATTTTCTCGCGCATAATATTCTCAAAACCTAAACGAGGCTTTGAAGAACGCAAATAACTCAAAGAACGTTAAAAAATATACTTTCCGGAAGATGAAGTCGGAATTCTATGAAAAAGTATTATTTGAATGCTGAGCGTAATATAAAATACTCGCACCTTCCGCCATGGATGTAAATTGGTTGCCTCTACGACATATATTTCTACAGCCACAGACTTCGTAGAATTTATTCTGTGCCCACGGAAAGTAAGTTTTATGTATTCCATAGGGTGTCCGGCTTTCCGAATGTAAGCGATGGGTTATGTTGGTGCCAGGAGTTGTTTAGTATTGACGAACCGGTCTCTTCGTGACGAGTCTATATTATTGAAATAGACACATGTCTATCGTTGTCTTTGTTGCTTTGGGTGGGGTTGAGCCAGATAGCGAATGAGGCTATTAAGGCAAGGGTGTTCTTATCCCAAAAATGCACCACGAAGACAAATGCGATTGAAAATTTGACGGTTTTTTTCTTCCACGATAATATATTTTTTTGATGGGTTAGGATTTTTAGTTTGAAGTCAACCTTGTTGTTTTGTGAATGTTTTAAGAATAGTATTTGGAAAGTTTTGAATATATCAAGTGCAGGCGTGTGTTTGATGGATTTACCAGTATTGAAAATGTAGAGTTTTTGGCTCCATATGTCATAAATAGGACGTGTAGATCGAATCAATAAATTCATTTCTCAAAAGTAAAGCTTTGACCACTCTTGATAATTTTGTTTGTTCACTATCAACAAAACATTTCCCTGTTTTCAGCCATTTGTAAAATTGACCTAATTAGTGTTTGTAACTTTTTGAAAAATTAAAAAGTAAAATTATATTTTTATTTTTGAGTTTTTATTTCAAAATTTATTATAAAACATTTTTTTTCTTTGTCAACATTTTGTTGGTTCCAAAAGATGTAAAACAGCCCTTTAGAACTCAAAAAAGGGTATTTTTTAAAGCTTATTTAAACAAGACATGAGGGTGAAAGACTCCGAGAATTGCCGATAGCGTCTATTTCCTGTAATTCATTTGAAAAAAAAAGATTTTAAATTATTTTGACAAAAACTGATGAAAATACATTTTTTATGCATTTGTTACCCAGAAAATTTTTTTATTTTTTGATAGTAATCCTCTATCGAAGATCCAAAGCATTTTTCATTTTCGCACTTTTAATTTATAAAATTAAAAGTGCTATTATTTTCTAGCTAACGTTGTAAAGGATTTAATATTTAAAACAACTTTTGTTTTTTATGCATTACATCATATTTAAAACTAACAGCTTTCTGCAAAGGTATTCTAGGAATCTAAAAAGTGTTTGTAAAATATTGTGATAATTAATTATTTCCAATTATGAAACTGTTAATTCGTGGTGGAACTCAGATAATAATTCAGATATAATTCACATAATCGATGAGTTTGGTTTTAATAGATTTGTGTATATTTTTGAAAAAAATCTGTTGATCCAAAATAATACAAAAAATAACAAGGTTGAATATAGCACGTATTCAAACCTTGACATATTTGTACTAAAATGAGATTTGACTAAAAGTTAGATAATACGTAATTAATAAATAATTTTCTAGATTAATTAACAAGATTGCTTCAAATTTTGTTTTCGTTTAAATCTCCACATTTTTTCTCTATTTTTTAATACAAAAATTAAGTCGGTTGAATCTGACGCTTGTATTTTTTGGGTAAATAAGGTTGTACCCAAAACCCGTTTCCTTTTCCCCGGGGTGGCTTTTCTTCCGTAATGATTCTCTTAAAGAACCCGAAACACATTTGTGTGGAATTTGGAAGATAAAAACACCTTAAATAGGTACAAGACACACAACAAACGATATCAACATAGAAACCCGTATTTATTTTGTCATTGAATTTTATTATTACAATTTATTAAAAAATTCTAAAATTTATTAAAGACTTTTTGTGTATGTCTATAAAAAGCCTTCAATTTTTTAGTTTAAAAATAGGTTGCATTAAATTTATTTATAAACGGTGGATATTAAAATATAACCTAAAAACATTATAAGAAAACATAAACAGACGTATGTGCGGTATGATGATGTATGACCGTGTTAAAAATGTGGATATCCGGAAAGAATGCAAGGCTGATGTAAGCGTAATGAAAAGGATCAAGAAAAGGACGCTTAGATAGTATAAGAAATGTAGAGCGAATGAACGAAGAAAGGATTGTGAAAAGAATATATATATATATATATTTTTTTTACGTGAATACCACACAAGAGTCTCAACTGCTCCCAACCGTCTAGAGCCAGTGAGACTATGGCATTCCCAAATAGGATATGTTGTGAGGCTGAAGGTAGTGGGGAGGGGAAGGAGATTGAGAAGGGGAAAGTTGGGAAGTACCTGGCTATTCAGATCTGGTCACAAAACACGGCTAAAGCCATTTCAAGCAACGTTTCGATTCTGAATGGTGGTCTTTCACCAGGGCGATACTTAGAGTATCTACCACTCTGGAACGTGCCGCAAATATACTTTGTATTATTTTTACATGAATTAAATGTGTTATGACACATATTAATTAAATAAAAGTAATTGGCGCACGCCGGGTTTGAACCCGCGACCTTTGGATTCGTAGTCGAGCGTCTTACCACTCGACCATGGAGGCCGTCATATGATGCGAAAGTGAATAGAAGAAGAAGTCGAGGACACCCGAGGAAGACATGGCACGATCAAGTTAATCAAATACTTAATTCGGGTCATGTGAAGAGTCAGAACAACAGAGAAGTATGTATGAGACAATGTATGAATGTGAATGAAGCAAGGAGTGTGTGCCAAGACAGAGTTGTATGGCGGTCTGTCCTCTCTGGCTACTCCTTAGAGGAAACAGCGTGATAATTAGTTGGTTAGTTAGTTACCTAAAAACATTTTAGTTTAAAAAACCACAAAACATGTTTATATTTAATATGAAAAGGAATCTTAATTTTTCATTCGACAAATTATCTACCTTCTGAGAATGAGACATGTGAAGACACAATACAAATAATTAGTGATGTGGAACCAAAATATTATGCCCCAAAGTAAACGTCGTGCATGTGCGTGGCACGTGACGTGTTTTAATAAGACGCAGTTATGCAAAGAGCGTTAACACAATTTGCCAAAATCGAGTTTTACATGTTTTCCTATGGATAAATACGAGATTTCTATCTGGGCGACAACATCCAAAGTATCTACCAAACGCAATAGATTAAAATGTAAGGACACATAGGTAAAAGTTAGGTTTTGAACCCGCGATTAGGTAGTCGAGGTTAGGACTATGGTTTTTACCAACGTTAACACAATTTGCAAATATTTGACTATGGATTGAAGATTGCTGAAAATCAAGATAAAAATAAAAAGGTAAGGCTATAGGTTAGGTTAGATTAGGTAAGGTTAGGTTAGGTTTTACCAACGCACATTGCAGATATTTGACTATAATTGAAGATTAAAATCTAGGATAACAAAAAAAAAACATATATATTTTTTTTATAAATTCAGTGATAGCTTATTAATTACGTATTTAAAATAATTCCCAAAAACAAAAAAAAAACACTGATACTCTCTCCAAAAATGCCGATTACGCATATTAATGCACATTTTTTTGCCCGGTTTCATCTTTTTGGGGTTGGATGCTTTCTGCATAACTACGGTTACAATTGTTACGGTCCAATTGGTTACATCGTTCCATATTTAAAAGCATTGCTTGTGTATGTGGACAAATCAAGTTATTTCTTAAACTTAAATTTTATAGAAAATTATGTAAGGAGAGTATACAAATTAACATATAAAGAGAATTAATATTTAGTTCAAAAGAATTCTCTGGAGAAAACAAAAAATAATCGTCAACTCAATATATCGTAGTTAGTAGAGATTGAAAAAACAACATTTCCTATAAATCATTCAGGTGACTTAAAGTTTATGTAAAAGTGCCTGCAATGTACACTCTGTAACATATCGTCGCAGGAAAGACAAAAGGGCTAAAGCGCCAATTTAAAAAAATGTACACCAGAGAGAGGACTTTAAAGTTACTTTTTATTTTTTGTTTTGCAATAAAATTCTAAAGTCTTCAGTACCCGGCTGGATTAAAAAAAAGACAACTCAAGTAACTCAATACTCTCACTGGGTTACCTGAAGAGACAAAAAGCTAAAAAACGTCCCAAACTTGTGTCGCTTGAGTCAAGCTTTCTCCCAAATGGTAAACATATTTCAGATGACTAAGGGCCACAAAAGTCTTCAGAATCAAACGAAAGTCAGAGCATTCGATGCAGAAAAAAAACTGGTTATTTAACTCATTTTTGACCCAAGTGTCGCTTAAGCTCTTTTGCCTTTCCAGGGACGAAATGTGGTATGCCTGTTTTGATACAATTAACATCCTAGTGAGACAGACCCACTTCTCTCACACATTATGCAAGCATTACATACATCAGTGATTACCAAACTGTTTAGTGGATCGAATGATGATGTTTCATTAATTAATAACGTAATAAGCTTTGACAAGATAATTTTTTGTGAAAAAGTGTCCGAAATCTACAAATCTAAAATTTCATATTAAGCTTAAATAATTGATATTTTATAACATAAATCGCTCTTTACAAATATTAAGCTACATAACAAAAATTATAATAGAAATAAGTGACTGAATCAATGAAACAAATTCATAAGAATTCTGAAAATCACACAAGATTTTTAATTTTACATATAATAAAAGTAAACAATGTCAACGGTAAAATATAGAAAAATACAGGAGAAGAGAAAAAAAAATAGTCAAAATTTCAAAGAGTATTTTACGTATTTCCTCCACTATTCTTTTGGATGGCATGGAAACTTACCAACTGAACAATGATCCAAGTATTGACAGGAGATAAACATGTTTTTGAAATGTGGATACATAGACAAAATTTATCCTGGTCAGATTGGGTCACTAATGGAGAAGTTATTCATAGCTATTAATTCAGGTACATGGCAAAATAATATCATATATCCAGCATGTTACGAATTCCACGTAGGCGACAAAAACAATTTTTCCGCCTATAATTAAGGAGAGCTTTGGTGAAATACGTGATAGCGGAAGATGCCGAATTCAATGACGTCGACACTTACGTGGCTGGTTTGAAGGTAGCTCCATTCAACAACCTCTGACCATAGACATAGAAACTGAAAAAAGAAGTCGAAGAAGAGAAAGATAACTTATCATAATATATCTTCACACATCATCTAGATGATGATCATAAATTCATCTCTAGAGGGGTTCTAGAACCCCCTCCATTTGGGATATGTGACAGACTTTTAAATTATGATCTAGTTTTAACGGTCCTTCATACTGGCGACTGAATTTTGAAGAATGAAGCAATAAATCACAAACAAATTGAAAATGCAGTTCCTTCAACCTACCATAAACAGATTTTCTTCTAACATTTAACCGCTGATTCAAAGATCCGACTGAAATAAAGTGTTCGTTATAAGTTAAAAATTGATATAAAATATATAAATGTTGGTCAGCGTTTGTTAATGATTTATTGATACATTTAAAAATATATATATACATTTATATATATATTAATCTTCGATTGAACCCTAGGGTACGCGCGCATTAAGCGACCTGGCCAGTATTTTTGAGCGTTCGGTATGGAGACTAGTCGTATTATATTAGTCTTATATTATACTTGTGAATATCAACATTGTAGATAATTTTGTCAGAAAAATACTCTGGTAACAAGTTGTTCTTCATTTTATGTATAAACATCAATGTGTTCAATGTCAGCATCTGTTTAACTGTCAAAGCCAATTTAGTTCTTCGACATTTTAGCTACTTTTGAGTATCTATTTCGCCCAAGTATAATTCTCATTGCTCTATTTTGGAGAATTTGAAACCTGTTTTGTTCTTTGTCGTTACACAAGAAAAGAATCGTTGAACAGTAATAAAAATGTGGAGCAATAATGGAGTTGTATATGGTAATTGCTGTTTTTCTGGAAATGTTTTGCCGAATTCTTCCCCAAAAAGAAATCTTCTTCCCAATTTTCTTCTGTGTGTACTTAGCATGTTTGCTAAAGGTTAGTTTTGCATCCAATATAACTCCTAAGTATTTCATATCACTTACATTTTCAATAATGTCACCATCAATTTTAATGTTGCTTTTACTGGATGTTTTCTTAAATCCAATTATCATGCATTTTGTCTTTTTTGTATTTAGTTTAAGTTTATTCATTTTAAGCCATCTTGATACATTATCTAGTTCATTATTCAAAATATTTACTAACTCTTCGTAATTATCTCCAATTATGTATATGAGTGTATCATCAGCAAATAGTCGTACTTTGCACTTTGAAAATATTTTTACCATATCGTTAATATAAATAATGAACAACAAAGGTCCGAGGACTGATCCCTGCGGTACTCCTAAATTATTTTGCAATGGTTTTGAAAATTGATTATTTACTTTTGTAACTAGTTTTCGTTCTTTCATATATTATTTTATTAATTTTAAAGCTACATCCGAGAAATCAATTTTTTTGAGTTTTATCATCAGTATTTCTCTATCTATGGTTTCAAATGCCCTTTGAAAATCCAAAAATATCGCTAAGATAAATTTATTATCATTTATTCCTTCCTTCCATTCTTCAACAACCACGTTTAATGCTGTTTCACAAGAGTTGTTGGATCTGAATCCAGATTGTTCTTGATATATAATATTGTGTTTATCTATGTAATGCAAAATTTGTTCCTTGATTATAAATTCAAGTATCTGTTCATATTTTGGTAATGTGTTGATGGGGCGAAATTCCTCACATTTTCTGGTATTTTTTACTTTTGGAACGGGTATAATAGTAGATAGTTTCCATGACTGTGGAAATTTTCCTTCTTCGATAGTCTCATTAATAATACTCAATAGTGTAGGTCCAACTATTGGAAAAGCATCTCTAACTATACTTATAGTTAGTCCATCTGCACTGTTCTTTGATTTCATGTTGTTTAAGATTTTTAATAAGTATTCTAAATTAATTTGTTGTAGGACCAATACTTCTTCTTTTACTGAATTTTCATTTGTGTGGTGATTAATAATTTTGGGTATCATTTTGTTAATTTGAGCGATGCTTTCAATAAAATATTTATTAAAGTTATTAGCTATGTTATTTTCATTTATCTCTTTTGGGAAGTTCACAGTTTTTATATCATTTTTGTTTTCGCCATGTACTAATTCTTTTATGCTTTTCCACAGTTGCGATTATAAAAGCTATTTGAGCTCTCCATAATTTTGTACGAGAAAGAGATGGTTAAATAATCAAGAACACATTGACTTTGCCTGAGATTTGTTTGAACCACCTCCATGTCCTCCATCTAGATGCTCTAGAGCAAATAAAATATCATCTTAATACCGGGACATGTTCGCAAAATACTTTTGTACCGTCGGACGCTTATCGTGGCAACGATTGTTTTTGATTAAAGGATTGTTTCTTTATCATTATAACAAAAAATAAAATAAAAAAATTTCTTACTTCGAAGTTTTCGCCGCTAAAAATATTTATAAGCACTATCCAAAGCTGTCGCTTGACATCTCTATTGGAATAATCGCTTGACGACATCCCATATGCCTCTTCTAACTTGAATTTCTGGCCGCAATCTGTCTGTATCAAAATGATCCTCGCGAGACATATCATAGATGATGACATGATGCAAAAAAAAAACTGGCCGTCGTGGCTAATGCGCTCACATTGATGTATTTTGTATAAAATCAGTCGTCTTGACGACTGCAACTGGCCGCTGGCCGCGTGTGTCGAGGTGGCCAGCCGTGCCCTCTGGCCGCTTGTCGCTAAATGCGCGTCTTTAAAATACTGGTAGGCCTCACTGTCCGCTGGCCGCGTGTCTTGAGGTGGCCAGCCGTGCCCTCTGGCCGCTTGTCGCTAAGTGCGCGTCTCTAAAATACTGGTAGGCCTCACTGGCCGCTGGCCGCGTGTTGAGGCTAAATCTGGCGCGTCGCTAAGTGCGCGTCTCTAAAATACTGGTAGGCCTCACTGGCCGCTGGCCGCGTGTGTTGAGGTGGCCAGCCGTGCCCTCTGGCCGCTTGTCGCTCCTAAAATACTGGTAGGCCTCACTGGCCGCTGGCCGCCGGTCGCTAAATGCGCGCGTACTCTTAGACGATGTACTAGTTTTACAAAATTCTTGTCGATTTTAGAAAATGAGATCAGTCGTATAAATTTGAGTCCACCGGGAATAGAACCGCAAATTCATGTTTTATATACCAGTATTCTAACCACTATGCCAATAATGTCGAAATGCCCATATTCGCTATAAAAATCATTTTAAATCTTAAAAATGTAACATTTCCTTTATCTATTATAAAATAATACTTCAATATATAGATATGAGTAATTTATTTAAAGTTTTCCATAGAATAATTATTTAAATACTTATAGGCGCGCTGCGTGTTATTCATACAAAAATGTTCCGAATTAAAGTAAAAAAAACTAACTATCCAACCATCACGTCATTTTCCGCAGTGGAAGACAGAGAGGACGAATCGCCATACAACTTTATCTTGGCACACACTCTTTGCTTCATGCATATTCATACACCGTCTCGTACATACTCTTCTGTTATTCTCTTCTCGACTCTTCGCATGGCCCGATTTAATTATTTGATTCACTTGATGGTGCCACGTCTTCCTCGGGCGTCCCCGACTTCTTCTTCGTAAGTTATATTATAAAATAACCTACACAAATCATTGGAAAACCGCGCAAAGGCCAGCTTGGATGCTGTCGGATTACATCATCCTTAAACGGGTGGAATTTGAGAAGAGTTGGAAGAAGAACGTCTGGAAGAATCAGGTTATCCAGATCTGGTCATCACACAAAATTAGCAAATTCAAGCAAAATTTCAATTCTGAATTGTGGTCTATCTCCACGGAGGTAGTAAAAATATATAATAATATTTTTGTCATAGTTTTTATTTAGAATTTTTTTGAAAAGCAATTATAGTGAAAATAACAAAGGCCCGTGGAGCATTTTGTTTGATCTACTTGTCTAAAAAAAACACATTTTTTGCGGTTTTTATTTGAAAACCTGGCTGAGAAAGTTTTGTAAAGATGTTTTGTAAATCCAAACTCCATGTCTTAAACGAATTTCGAAACATTGTTGGTAGTGCCTATTTTTAGATTTCTCACCAAACGTATGGACAAATAGATGTTTAGAATATTTTCGTAGAAAGCAATTACATTGTGGTTCGACATAATATATTTAATGAACATGAAATAATAACTTTGTATAAGACCACATATTTTGATTTTGTTTTTTGAAACCGATCGGTTTCACTTAGCCTAAGCATCATCAGGGTACAAAAATAAACTAAACAAAAAAATACACAGTGTGCGGTTATATATGCATACTAACAGAAAAGAGAACACAATATAATAAAATCAGAAAACAAACAATAGAATAACATTTAAAATTATAACAAAGGAACATAGAGAAAGAGACAGAAAATATTAAATGAAAGATGTAAAACGTCAACTGAGAAGGTGATTGAAGAATGATGAGAAAAATTTATCAGTTTACAGGAAATACATGGCCTGTTCAAAAGAAAAAGTGAATTTAAATTTTCGTGGGCGGTGTACATTCGATTATCGATTTTTTTGTTGTTCTTATGTTGGTACACATATGTTTATCATATGTTAGCATTATCAGCCATTTTGGATAAGTGGTTTGTTTTTGATAACTGGAAAGGTTAGTCACGTTTTTTTGTGTTCTTCAATTTTTTTACTTTTGAAAAAAATGGATCAAAGAATAAAATCCACGATTTGTTTTTCCACAACTCCAGGACGCTCATCGTCATTAACATCTTCTTGGCCTTCTGTAAAGCGCTTGTACCACTTATAAACACTAACTCGACCTAATATTTGAATATTGGACCAATTTAACTGATTATTAAGGACTTGGCTATTAATTTTAATAGCTTTCTTAATTTCTAGTGCTTCTAAATTATTTAATCTGTTGCCATGACCAAGTTTGCGAAAATATAAGCACCGGTGCTTTTATTGAAGGTATAATCTTTTACAATAAGACGATAGGCGAATTAAAGAATCACATATATTCAAAACTTGAATTTCGTTAATGACCCCCCCCCGCTGTATGGATGTTCAAGAAATGGGAAAATCGGTCTTTCCGCTAAAATGTTGTGTATCACTGCGCTAGGCGAAGTAAATGTGTATTTTGATTATCTTTACAACCAAGGAACAACATTACAAAGCTTATTAAGGAAAATTGTAGGTTTAATAATGAGTTTCTTAAATTACGCATTAACATGCTTGTAATATGGAGGGCATTATTTTGCCTAGAGGGGTTGTGGAATTTCTTGCACCGGTAATTTACGGGGCTCGGGGCCAGTGGAACTATGCAATCTTGCCCCGCCCCCGTGAGGTGACCGCCGCACCGGCACACACAGGGGGAGGGGGGCTGCAAACTACAGGTACATGCCTTAATGTGTTTGTGTTGTTTGTAACCGGAGGCATGAATATAAAATACAAAACCCAGCTGGAGCGAGTCGACGATTACATTTATCTTGAACTACCCGAATAATGTCTAAAATTCTCGTACATACGAGTAAGTGAGGACAAACAATATATATTATGTACTGTTGATAATTATATTTTTGTAGAAAGCAATCACTTTGTGGTGTGACATATTTAATGAAAATTAAATAATAACTTTGTTAAAGACTATAGATTTTATTTTAATTTTTATGACCGACCTGTTTCGCTTAGCCTAAGCATCATCAGGGTACAAAATTAAACTAAACAAAAAATACGAAGTGTGCGGTTTTGAATACGAGTACATACAGAGGGAGAACACAATATAAAAAATAAAATAAGAAAAAAATAAGAAAACAATAGAATAACATTTAAACTATTACAAAGGAACAGAGACAAGAAGACAGATAATATGAATTGAAAGAGACGAAACGTCGACTGAGAAGGTGATTTTAGAAGATGATTGAAAGAAATCACTTTGTGGTGTAACATATTTAATAATTTTTATTAAATATGTTACTTTTAATCAAAACTACAGATTTTATTTTTATTTTCATGATCGACCGGTTTAACTTGGCCTAAACATCATCAGGGTACAGAATTAAACTAAACGAAAAATATATGGTGTGCGGTTATATATAAATACAGAGGGAGAACACAATATAAAATAAAATAAGAGAACAAATAGTAGAATAAAATTTAAAATTATATAAAAGGAACAGAGAGAAAGAGACAGACAAAATTAAATGAAAGAGGCAAAACGTCAACTGAGAAGATAATTAAAGAATAATGAGAATTTTTTATGAGTTTACAAAAAATATACATAATATTGGACTACTGAATAAATTTAACTGATTAAATAAGAATATTACTATTAATTTGAATGGTTTTAATTTTAGTTCATATTTATATCTTAATACCACACATAAATGTTCCTTATCGTAAATTGATCAATAATCGTAAATGACGGCCTCCATGGTCGAGTGGTAAGACGCTCGACTACGAATCCAAAGGTCGCGGGTTCAAACCCGGCGTGCGCCAATAACTTTTATTTAATTAATATGTGTCATAACACATTTAATTCATATGAACATAATAAAATTATATTTGCGGCACGTTCCAGAGTGGTAGATACTCTAAGTATCGCCCTGGTGAAAGACCACCATTCAGAATCGAAAAGTTGCTTGAAATGGCTTTGGCCGTGTTTGGTGACCAGATCTGAGTAGCCAGGTACATCCCAACCTTCCTCTTCCCAATCTCCTTCCCCTCTCTACTACCTTCAGCCTCACAACATACCCTATTTGGAGATGCCATAGTCTCACTGGCTCCAGACGGTTGGGAGCAGTTGAGACTCTTGTGCGGTATTCATATAAAAAAAAAACTTCTAATTTAAGGTCATCTGGTAATTCGTCAACCATAAGTTTTGATTTGTGTTTTTTTCTGAGCGCTAGTCTCATTTTTTCTCTATTACTTTATGCGTTTTTAGTGACCAGATAGGAATAGCCGGGTTCTTTTCAACCTTCCCCTTCCGTCTCCCAATTCCCTCAGTCACACGGCATACCCCGATGCCATAGTTCCACAGGCACTGGGCAGTTAGGATTCTTGTGCCGTATTCAATAAATCATTTCTTTGAATGACATGATATTTAATTTCTTACAACATTACTTTGACCTTTGTATTTCTATTATTGTTGAATATTGTTCTTAACGTTTTATACGTTGTTGTTTTTCCTTTTTTATTATATAAAATTAAACGTTCCTAGATTACGTATAACCTGACGATATTAAGATTTCTCGCACAACCAACATTATGAGCGGAAAGTTTGTATAATGATGGAAGACTTAGCTAGCAGATGATGCTGTTCGCGACAACTGGGTGGATACTGAATCAAAAATCACCACGCAACTAAAAATGCCACTTTGGAGTTTTTATATGTTCTTCATATATCGATCTTTGCCTAGAAAAAAATGCTGTTAAACCAATTATAAAATTGAAAATTTTAAACTAAAAATATAAAAACCCACTGATCATTTTATTCGAAAAAAGTCCGGAACCTTTTTGTACAAATAAATTCTTTGAAATAAAGGTTACCCAAAAATATAACCAAATGGATAAACGCAGCCTCTAGGTATCTTCAGGATACTGCAATACAGGACGGTAAGAAAAAGTTATCTCCAATGTTTACTGAAAGCCTTATTTAATCCACAATACTTCCACAGCATCCCGGAACAAAGGTGTGCTCGCAGGCTAGCGCGAGACAATGGCAGAAAGTGTGCAATGTAAATATCTGACAATCTTTGCGGCCTCCACGGACTTGTATTATTATTGTTTACATTTATATGAACTTCGCACTGAAAGCTTTGAAGTTTCCCTCTAGACCATTGTCATCTGCAAGGATTCTGTCCTAGGGGGAGGAGTTATATTTGAGAAAACGATGGAGTGAAGGTCTCGAAGAAACAGAGGTTTCAGGTGGGAGGAAGCGTAAAAGCCTGCCACTGGTACATAATTAAATAGCCGTGTACGAAAACACGGTACGAGTATAAATTTAATATTGGCAGCGCGTTTAGCGTGTCGCTTGACTGAGCACCGGTTCCAAAGAGATCAATGGCGCTAGTTATTTTTATTTTATTTTTTTATTGAGGAGAAAACTCAGATACAGACACTAATAAATCAACAATATTGAACATAAAGTAGAGAGAATGCACCTGCATCTTGCAGCAATAGATGATGCAAGGTAGATGACGTGATTCCCATTTACAAATACATTTAATATACATATAAAAGTGATGGTAAGTGTTGTTTAAATACAATAAGCAGTAAATCTCATGTTATTATCACCTTGTCCTTTACAGAATTAAAGCCTGAATTTATAGTTGAGATGAGGGATGAATCAAGGGGTATGCTTTGGAAGACTTCGTATTTAAATACCATACATATTGATAGATATTCTCAGTTTATACCTTGAAAGATCATAAGTCAGAATTAAAATGGAATTGGTGACCAATTCCGATAGATCATAACATACTCCAATTGGAAATAATATAGTCCCACTGGCTCTGGCCAGTTAAGAATTTTGACGATAGTATTCCTTTAAAAATAAAATAAAAAGATAAGATAAATTCATCATCCTTTCCTGGCGTTCATGTTCCAAAGATTGCAATCCGATAGAATCTATCAAACGGATTGACAGTTCTTGCAGAGAATCAAGTGTTTTTCAGGTATCCAGGGGCTTCAGGCCAGAATGAGTATAACGCACAGCATGAAACGCTTCTTTGTATCGAGAACATAATTTAAATCAACTGCCTACATTTTTTTTGTTTGAACAATTTTTCGAACTGAACTTTTGTGTGCTGGAATGAGCACCCAAAGCACGTGAGCGGTCGGGAAAAGTACTTACGTCACTGAGGAGAAAACCCGATAGATGTGGGTCGTGGGCGTGTCTAGTGTGCCGGAGTATGATTCATTTTACCTTACTTCAGGTGAAATAGATAAAAAAATTGAATACTAAAATTATATATATTTTTAATGTGAATATTGTATAGGAGTCTCAACTGCTTTCAACTATTTAGAGCTAATGAGCATACCCGATACCCGGGGTATGTTGTGAGGCTGAGTGGGATGGAGAATATAGGGAGACTAAAAAGAAGGTTGAGAAATACATAGCTATTCAAATCTGGTCACCAAACACGACTAAAGCCATTTCAAACAACGTTTCGATTCAGAATGTGGTGCTTTCTTCAACAGATAATCAATTTCATCGGCCTGTCTGGGGCGTAGGAGTTGAAAGGTCTTATTTAATTTGTGGACACCAGTTTTATTTCAAATCGGTATAGATCACACTTCTAGGGATATTCTGTTCAGTGTACTTAAGGTTTTTACGTACTTGCATTAAAGCTGGGTTTAACCTAAATTGCATTTCTTTGATGGCAGAGATTGTAATTCCGTCAACGAAAAGTACCGTGTTCGGTCACTGCTATTATAATTTGTGATGCAGAAATACTGAAATAGTTATTAAGTTCGTTTTTTTTCTTCTTTTTTTAATGTGAATACCGCACAATAGTCCCAACTATCCCGAGCCAGTGGGACTATACCATCTCCAATTGGGGTATATTGTGAGGCTGGAGGGAGTAGGGTAAGGAAGTAAATGGGAAAGAGGAAGACTGGAGAGAATTCTGATAAATCTGTAAGGAAAATATAAAATGTTTTCCGAGGATGTATTAAAATTTACAAATCTTTTTCAGCAAAGTCTGAAAACAAGAGTTTCCCAAATTAGGAAAATGGTTCGATTAAAATATCAATGAACGGAATGGCTCCGGTTTATTTATCGGAACTGTGTATTCCTGAAGATTCCAATTTGCGACAAACAACCCTTAGATTGGCAATGTCATCGGCTATCGGAAGGTTGAAGAAATCAAAGCGCACACAAAACACTAAGTTCGGAGAGTGTGCTGCATGAGTGCTCCTAAACTCAAAACTCATATTTTCAGAATCTCATATCCATAACAGAATTGTCCTAATCTACACAACTAGGCTATCCCGTTAGCATCTAAACTCACCACTATAATAATATCTTTTTATGCAGTGATCCGCGATCTTCAATCCTCGATCTACTGCTAAACAAAAAGTTTGTCAATATTTTACAACCCGCGACAAGTGTAAATAACTAATATGTAAATATCAATAAGGTAATTTTAGCTATAGCTTGAGGTATTTAGATAGTTTAAGGTAAATTTTGTAAAGCGTCTTTGAGAAGATATTTCATAAAAACAGCGTTATATAAATGAACCAAGTATTATTATTATTAATTGCATTGTTTTTAGCGAAGATTAAATAGAAATTAAAACATGAAGTGGACATTAAAGCAGTAGCTGTATATTTAAATCTCAGCTCTTTGATTGAATCTTATATTGAGCAAATACTTTCACAAAAAAATGGTGGCTGGTATAGAAGACCGTTAATCGGCGGAAGAGGGACTTTTAGTCAGTCTGCCTGAGACTATACTGTGTGAAATTCACCCAAGGAGAAAAGCGACTCCTGTCACATTGAGCGACTGTCCTTGTGAATTGTTCAGAGCGGTCATAAGTTTTCAAGTTCGTCCTACTTGTTGTTTTCAATCTAATTGTTGTTTTCACTGAAAATATCAAAGGATCATTTCTCACGAAGAAAATGATTCGTTTCATTGACGACCGATATATTCTATGAGAAACGTTTGGTTATCACCGGAGTATTCGGTTCACGAGCTTCAAAAGGATTCCGAATCAACTAAAAATAATTCGATACGGCAACAATATTACTTACCTACCAAAATTTATTTTATTAGTTTGATTCACTCGGAGAAAAACTGATAGAAAGCGTGATGTGAGCGTGTCTGTGTGCCCGAAGTAGGGTAAATTTTATTTTACTCACTTATAAAAACTATACATCGGTTACATTGTGACTCGTAGCGGTGTTTCAGTGGGTGATTATGCTTTTTACAATGTTATAATCAAGCGGTATAGAAATTAGCATAAAATACGAAGCGATCGCGTGTCGTAAGTTACCCCGGTTCACAGTTCACAGTCAGTGACTTTTCTGAGTGAATTATTGTTACAATATGGCTTGGCGAACCGCTAAACCACACCAACACTCAAGGACTCCAATTTCACCAATCAATGTTGCATGTGAGCAAAAAAGGTGCTTACCTATGTTTTGGAATTATTATTATTTTTTTACTTTTCACCAGTTTCCTTCCTACCACTAAAGATATAAACCGATAGATCCGTGTTTTCCATTAATAAAGCCATTTCAAAGCAACGTTTTGATTCTGAATGGTGATCTTTCACCAGGGCGATACTATGAATATCTACCACTTTGGAACGTGTCGCAAATATACTTTTTAATTATTTTATATGAATTTAATGTGATATGACACATTTTAATTGAACAAAATGTATTTGCGCACGCTGGGCTCGATCCCGCAACCTCTGGATTCATTGTCGACCGTCTTACTACTCGACCACGGAGGTCTTCACTGCACTGAACAGATAATTTCTAGAAGTTTGATCTATACCAATTTGAAAAAAGACTTTTCCTCTCGCAGGCCTCAGACAAGGGAGTGAAATTGTCTTTTTCCGTTTAATAAAAAAATTGACCTTGCTTTGGACACACAGACTTGTTACCAACATAGTTCTATCGGTTATGAGATATATTATTTAAATAAAAAAAATATTTGCGCACGCCATGTTTGAACCCGTGACCTCTGGATTCGTAGTCGAGCGTCTTACCACCCAACCACGGAGTACGTAACAGTAGTAGGTATCTGTACATCAATTAACGGAATAGGTTAATAATCATTGTATTTTTGTCGTCCGTGTTTCCGTAAGCACGTGATTAACGTTAATTGGGCACTTATGTCGTTAAATGACCGTGAATGCCGTATTGTTAACCATTGGCAAATGATAGCTTCAGTCCACTTGTAAATTGTTATGTGCATATTACATGAGGTACCTATTAGGTATATTTATGTACGTGATGTCACATTACTAGGATAACTAAGATAATAAGATTCTAGCAAACGTCTCATATTTATTTGGGCTGAATTCTTCAAAATCGGGATATATTCGTGACAATAATAAGAATATATGATGACTAAAAAGTAAACATAAATTGTACTCCCACGGATGTTAAAAAAAAAATAACAATACTTATTCAAATGGGGCACCATCCATTTTATTCCCCGTACTTGAAAAAATAAAATGTGTAAAAAAACAATATCTAAATAAATGAAAAATAACTTTGTATAAGATCACGAATATTATTTTAATTTTCATGACTGAACGATTTTGCTTAGTCTAGACATCATCATCGTCTTCTTTAATCACCTTCTTAATTGACGTTTTGCCTCTTTTATTTCATATTATCTGTCTCTTTCTCTCTGTTCCTTTGTTATAATTTAAATGCTATTAGATTGTTTTGTTATTTTATTTTATATTTTGTTTTCCTTTTGTATATATATATACATAGCCTGTTCAAAAGAAAAGGTGAATTTGAATTTTCGCAGGCTGTGTACATTCGATTATCGATTTTTTTTGTTATATTGGTACACATATGTTTATCATATGTTAGCATTATCAGCCATTTTGGATTAGTGGTTTGTTTTTGATAACTGGAAAGGTTAGTCATGTTTTTGTGTGTTCTTCGATTTTTTACTTTTGAAAAAAAATGTGCGCATATCGCACACTTTGTATTTTTTATTCCATTTAATGTTTTGCCCTGATGATGCTTAAGCTAAGTGAAACCGGTCGGTCATAAAATTGAAATTAATATTCGTGGTCTTATGCTAAGTTATTTTTTCATTTCTTTAAAAATGTGAAACCACAAAGAGATTGCTTTCTATGAAAAAAAAGTAAGTAAAAGACTGTATTATTCCTTATAAAATTACACGGTTGAAGGTTTTTAGTTTTCCAATGTTTTTTTTTATCCGTGTTAAAAATGAGTAACAATCTGTTCATTTTTTTAACCCTTACTTTTTGGGTGGTCATTTTGATAAAAATCTTTATTTCTGCGGTGTATTTTATTTGTAAAAAAAATGTATTTTGTTTGTAAAAAAACACATTTTAATTGTGAAGAATTTCGATGTCGTATGCAAAAAAAATTGTAATAAATTTGTATATAATTTATAAATAAATTCTCATGAACTCAAAAAATGCGTTATTTTCCGGGGCATTATTTCCCTAAATATTTTTTCTTACTGCGAAGCAAATAAGGGTAAATCTATTTATGATTGTCTGAATACTCAACGCGCATTCCATCGTGTTTTTATACATTCATGTAAATTGTATTCAATTGAGTTATTTCGAAACACATTTAAATTCGTATAATACAAACAGCCTGTTGTTTGAAACAGTGGGGCTTCGAATTTTTTAATTCCGGTTTCTACTCGGAAGCCTAAAATACCTCCAATTTAATCAAAGTGAGTTTGGTGGATAATATTTCATTATAAAGTTATACAACTGCCATATAAAAGTAGATACAATAAAGTAATGAGATATCTCAGGGCTATATAACTACGAGAATACAAGTCTATATAGAACTTCCAACGGAGGGTAATGTATGACTCAAATAGACATGTAAATCGTTCTGAATCAAGTTATATAATTATAATTGCTTTGTGTAAATTAAAATACCTCGCATTTCGCTGTAATTTACTATTTACTCAGTACCTACTTACTAATTTTATGGTTATACTATTGTAATTATCATTCATTTTTGTTGTTGTTATTATACCATGTCCCATATTATTTCTTCAAATCTTCTATAATAATATAACTAATTGTAACTACATTGCGCTGCAAAAACATACTTACACTTTACTTACTAACTTCTTTGAAATTTATTATGTTATGTATTATATACGTATTACACTATTTTGTGAAATATACTATGATAATATAACTAATTGTAAAACCTACGCTGTATTTATATACTTGCGTATTAAATACTTACTTTTTTTTAAACTCTTGCTTTAATGTTATATTCTACCCATTTATTGTACTCCTTTATTTAATTAAAACGTATTTTATGTAAAAGCCTTTAAGGCGTTAATAAAATAAAATAATTAAAATACTTCTCTTTAGCGGTCTAAACCTAGCAAACGCTAAAAAAAACACCCCTCGACGGATAATTAAAGATTAAACGTCAGCTCGATTCAAAATACACACATATCAAATAAAAAAATAGGCTGATAGAGGCACTTACGAGCAGCGAAGCAAGGTACATACAAATAAATTAAATATATAAAAGGGATGGTAAAGATAATAACCAGTAAATCTTATGTCATCATCGTGTCCTTTACAAAATTAAAGCCATCATCTTTCATGAGGGATGAATTAAGGAGTAAAGCTAAGTACAGTACCCGCATAAAAATAAATTCAAGGAAAAACTGTAAAAAAAACACAATTTCAAAATCGAATTAGTCATTTACAGGAATTCATCGATCTTTTACTGAAAGTAATTAATGAATCAAAGAAAAAGATTCCAGCATTTATGCGCGTCGGGCTAGTGTGAAATAAGTCTTTAGACCTAGTTGCTCTAGGTGGTACATTTAAGTTTATTAGTTTAAGTAAAATAGAGCAGGGGTCATGGGGTCAAGGTAGTTGAATACATAAATTTATGATTTTGTCCAAAACTCAAAACGATATAAAACATATATCACTGACCCTCAGCGGCGGTAATTCATGCAAAGGGTGGCTTGACTTTACATAAGTCTTCCGCTGTACAAAAGTCAAGCTGTTCCGCGTTGATGACATCGAAATTGTGCGTGTGAGCCAAATTTTAAGTTGGCGTTGGCTATGTTTGATTGTTGAAAGCGGCCGTTAGAATTCTGCAAAAATTAAAACACATCGTCTAGATTCTATTGCACACAAAAATATGAAGAATTCGACCAATAAAACACCTTTACCAGTTAATTAGTGGAGTGTTCCAAAGCCCTAGGTTCCCCCCAAATGTCGCGGGTTCAACCCTCTGCTAGCTAAATCCTCCATCGTTGTATCAGCAGCATTTTCCGCTTATAATGAAGGTAGTAGGAGGAATTTACATATTTTCAGGATATTCATAACTTAAGATTGTTTGTCTCTCTTTGAAAATAAAGCTGACGGGTTATTTTAAGATTTCGTTGTAGAGTAATGAAATCTGTTTAGAAAAAATATCATTTTTAGGATAATATAGATGAAATTTCTTCATATTGAAGCAGAAAATTAAAACCTCCCGCAAATTACGAAAATTTGACTCGTAAACTGACATTTTCATTTGAGAATAACTTTATGATAATGTTTCTAAGGGGTTATATTGACAGATGCCTAAGTTTATTGCATGACGTCTATGATCTATTTATTTCGACCACTTCTTAAGGCTAAAGCTATTTATAAGAAAACGGCGGAAGCAAAGTTGTACACCTAATGGATTTTTTTGTGTTAATCTTATTTTATGTTAACGTTGTTAAATGTTTTTGAGTGAATCGTACCAAAGCTATTGCCAGTTGAACCGAGCAGTTTTAGAGTGATCTACAATTCGCCCTTTCTCGGCTGTGCGTAAACACGAGAACTTTCCTTAAATTCGAGTTTCGTGACTCGATACAAGTTAAATGGTAAATTGTTTTCTTGCCCAAGGTTAAGATAATTCTCTTCCGTCGCTCGGCTGAGGCTCGCCACCGGCAGCCTATCCGCGTAAAAGCGAGATAAGCTGATAATAAAAATAAAATATGCGATAAAACCGCGCGGGGGTAGGTCCAAAAGAAAATATGAGTATTGTTCTTTAAGGGAAAGGCAGCTGCGTGAAGCCATTTCGGTCGAATTGAGCGATTAAAGTACAAACTTGCGCAGTGGATTCACTCGGCAACTTTTATTAAACAATAAAAAAACTCTAACTCGAAAACAGCACTTAGCCTGCCGCGGCCGACAAACGTGGAAAACAACTTTCACAATAATTATTAAAATATGTAATCGTGTTTGTACTGTACAGGGCACACCGTGCCTGTATGAGTAAAGAGGCTGCGAGGGTGTGCGGTGCCGTATGGAAAATACGTTGAAATAAATATTTCCGATGTGTACTTAATAAAACAGTTACAATTTAATCTCTATTCCGTTCAGATAAAAAAAAATCACTAACAAGATCCAAACGCGAATGAGGTGCGTTTGGATCTTGTTAGTGTAAATTTGACATCGTCTTAATTAAACGATTTACGTCGTTTTGTTTTTTGGCATTTGAACGGTCCCCGTTAAACGCTGACTGTCGGTCCGTTTCAGCTTTTGAACAAATTGAAACAACAAATCAAACAACAACTGCATACATAAAATTAGTATTCAACAATGCCAATATTTGTTGGACGCTTATCATGCTACCATTCAATGCATGAAATACAATCGATAAGCTCCTTGTATAGTTTCAGGAAACAAGGACATTTATAGTAAAAACAATCGACGGTTCACAAATGGAGCGGAGCAAATTTTTGTTCTCCTTAAAACAAAATTAAAATGGCGGCGCCATGTCTTTTTTTAGCCAAGTTATTTAAGTTTGAAATTACTTCCGACAGAAACTGTCGCTCATTTCAAAGCGACTGCCCGCACCCGGCATCGATTTCAAAGACATTTCACGTCTAAAAGGAAATCTTGTCCGCCCTTCTTGCTTCATTTGAATTTGCCTTTATACATCAACTCGACAGTTCTTCAGACTTCTAGTTTTACCATAGGATGGTTCATGAGACATACGTAGTTTGAAGTTGAACCAGATGGTATTTCATGAGGTTTATTTACAGTCGTTAGAATGGTGGGCAGGCATGGAAAGAGTGATTTATGGGTAACGCGTTGAGTATTTCTACAAATTAACGGTCATTAGAAGGACGAGTGGCGTCAGTTAAAGTAGTTCTGGTTGTGCTCGCTGAGTCATTCAAATTATTTGCATATAGTCCTTCCTCCGTATTCCTCTTTTAGACGTTTCAAAAATATTGTTTTCAAACAAGAAAATCACACAAACAGAAAATTAAAAATATTGCTTGGTTTGCAGGAGTGGGGGCGCGCACCCTTGCAAATGATCACCTCGCGTACTCTCGAGAAACATCTAACTATATCAGAAATCTTTTCGGTGGAATTATTCAATAAGTAAGGCTTCCGAATACAGTCGCATGATTTGTTTAGGAGTGACAAAAAATTAAATGTACATATATAAGAAGTGATGCACCAATGATGGTTTTACTTCAAAACTAAAACATTGTTAATATTATAAAACTTTTTTGAGTAGCAACATGTCGTCGCCGTGGAGCGAAAAGTCATAAATTAATAAAATTACAGTTTTTAAATAATTGGCGTTTTGTGGTCAATTTTAAATGCCTGTTTATTGGTGAAAATTGTTTTGTTTAATGGTATACATATATGTATTCAATGGTTTTTAATTCTTCCAATAAAAATTGGCACAATCAGATCAGTATATAAAAAAGTACGGAAAATATATTTAATTATTTTTCGCAAGCCGGTGTTTTCGAGCTTAAAGTGATTTTATTTACCTTTAGGGATTTTTCGTAAAATCTGTTTCTTTGATTTTTAAAAACATTTACTGATTTTTCGAAAGAATATTTATTTGAACTAGGAAATTCACGTTAAAAATGATACTTTGATTAATTATGACTCAACTAAGAATGATTACGAAGTGGATTGTTTGTATGCGATAAATATCTGTGAGGTTTGATGACCTCTATAAAATAAAATAAAATTGATTCTCTGGTGTTAGTGACTTACGTCCAACAAATAAATCGATTTAGGGATTATTCACGCAGTAATAGATTTTAACCACAGATACTGGGTTCAAAATTATGTATTTTGACTTTTCTAGCTCATTTTTACCAAAAATGTTAGTTAGTGACTTCGCTCAACGGCGACGATGTGCATTTTCAAAATGTGTAAAAGTGGTAATAAAACTTTCCGCTAAGATCACGCGTGTCACTTCGTACTCTTACGAACCGCTTACTCTTAGTGCAACGCTCACCAAACTTTCGAAGGTTAAAGGAATTTACACCTTATGTATGCATACCGTCAAAGGAAAGGCAAATGGGCTGAAGCGCAATTTGAGTAAGTTTACACCTGAGCACTTTAAAGTTTTTTTTTGGATTACAATAAAATTCATAAGTCTTCAGTACCTGGTTCAGTAATCGGATAATCCGATGCTGTCACTGAGTTACCCGGAGAAAAAAACGCAAATAAAGTCTCAATTTGAGTCGCTTGGGTCAAGCCTTCTCCTAAATGATAAATATATTTTGGATGACTGAAGGGCCTCAAAAGTCTTTAGAATCAAACGAGAGTCAGAGAATTCCACGCAGAATAAAGAACTGATCAAAACTGTATATTTAACTCATTTTTGACCAAAGTGTCGCTTAAGCTCTTTTGCCTTTCCAGCGACGATATGAAAACTAGAATCATTAATTAGTGGTGAATGTTTTTGTTCACTAACATTATAGGGTATATACATTAGCGTTTGTGTATTATACTGTTAATTACAATATTATAATGTATGCTGTGAACATATTAATTTTGAAATATTTATAGTCATCTCTCTATTTGATAATACTTTTAACATGTTTATGTAAATATTTTGTTTATGTTCCTAATAAAATAAAATAAAATAAAATTATATGTATTATGAGATTTTTGAACCTACAAACTTGTTAAAAATAAAAAGAGAAGAAATAATTATAAAATATTGAGTTTAGTTGTTCTGATTACGTAAGTATTTCATAACCCCCTTTACCCCTTTGCTTACCTTCCTTTACTTTTTTAATCCTAAAATATGCCTCAAATTATTATAAAATAATTCCACTAGCTTCAAGCAATTTCACATAAATAAAAATCTTTTTAACGTCCTTTAATTAATAGTAGAGACAAGATTACACAAAACATATTTAAAAGACGAAAACTGCATTAAAATAAACTTAATAAAGAAATATTTCCTTTTCCAATTTTTTTTTTTTTTTTTTTTTGTGTTTTACAGACTATATATCCATTTACAAAACACAAGAAGTAACAAAATTAAATTAAATTAAAATTATAACATGTCTCTTGAAATCTTCAGGTTGAAGATATCAAGAAAGTCATGCTGTGCTGAGCCAACATGTCTGTTCTGTGGGAATGCACAGCAGATCGTGATGTCTATGTTATTTGGCACAAAACAACTTATAACATTCCAGGAGGTATACTGTCAATCAAATTATTCAATATTTTGTACGCTGTTACTGCAAGGGCCCCACTCCTTCTCGACTGGAGACTTTGATAAAGCGTATCGGAGAGCAAATCTTTATGATGCATAAATTTTTGGATAGACGCCGTGGACTATACAAATATCTGAGAAACTTTGTTTGGATCTGTTCCAATAATTGTATATATTTATTTTTGGTATGGGGCCCATACAGCAGAGGCGTGTTTCAGTTTTGGACCTTACAATGCAGTTGAACATAGAAGTCATCGCTGCAGGCTTGGTAAATTGTTTGCTAGACCTTATAACAAACCCTAACAGTCTGTTTGATGTGGATAACTGCAAATATATGGTCTGAAAACGTAAGTTTGGGATCAAAGACTACTCTAGGTCTTTGATCGACCCATGACAATAAATCATTCCCTATTTTATAATTAAATTTGATAGGTTGCGCGTATATGTCATAGATACACACATTTTTTTGTGTTAAAATATAATTTTTTTTCTTAAAGTTATTTTCTAAGTTATTAATCTTCGCCGGTGCAAATCCTCATAACTTCAGATCGTCGGCAAAAAGCAGGCAAGTGGCATGTTCAATGCATTCGTTAATATCAAGAACAGAAGAGGCCCTAGATTTGATCCCTGTGGTATTCCGGAGAATGCAGTAAATTCTCTGTGACTCTCGATGATATTGTCGTCTGTTTCTTAAATAGGACACAAAAATATATGAGAGGTTCGTCAAACCCGATTTTGTGCATCTTCTTTATAAGTATGCTCGGTCAAATGCAAATCTGTGTAGATCACATCTGTTTGGTATTTTATTTATTAAAGAACTCAATGGGCAGCAACTGACATAAAACATTTAATAATATGTTACAAGGGGCGGAAACATAAGATTACTGATCAAATAGATTCGAGTCGAAGAATCAAGGATACAATTATGTAACTGAATATGGATCCTTGTTTTTTTTTATATTTGAATTTAAAAGAGGGTCGGCTCCCTTATCCGAATTTACAATTGAATGGAGAATGAATACGGATAAAATAAAGAAAACATCTTGCTTAGCAGTACCCAATCTATGGACACTGGCATTATAGGGTGATCTTAAACATATGTGATTAAAATATACTTGTATTAAGGGTCAGCACCCAAAAATAAGCATTTTTTGGCTTTCTAATACAAGTAATACTATAAATGATTTATTTGTTTATTCTATACTGGAAGTTAGGCAAATATCTAAGGTTTCTAGTGAATACAATTTTTAAACAGTAACCTTTTAAATTGTTCATGAAATGCATACTGGAACTTTAGGTAAACGTTCGAAAACGGCTGCTAGTTTTCAAACTGCACATTTTACTGACATTTTAGTATGTTTTTCATGGAATTTAAAGGACAGCCTATTTTTTTTATTCACTGGATACCTTTTCACATTTTCTTAATACACTCGTGTAGAATTTACAGATAAATCATGTATGATATATGTTGTATTAGAATGCTACAAAGTGACGTTTAGCGCCATTTTAAGTGCTGAGCCTTAAATTAACTCTAAATTATATATTGACCTTATTTTTGTCACTCGTTTTACAACCCAATTTTGTACTGTTTCCATTAAAATAATACGTAATTTTTTAAAATTGGAAACAGTTTTTTTGTAAAGACCATCTTTCAATACAACTGTTATTATATTTCTACAATACTATAATAACGTTAGCGCCATGTTTCCACACCATATTTCAACGAAATCGTTGTTATATTTTCACAACACTCTATTCATATTTCGCGCCACATTTCTACATCTTCTTTCAATACAATCGTTATCGTATTTCCACAACACTCTAATCATATTTCGCGCCACAATTCCACACCATATTTTAACACAATCGAAATTATATATATACACAATATTGTAATCATGTTTGGCCCCACGTTTTTCCACCATATTTTAAAACAATCGACATTATATTTCCACGACACTCAAATCACATTTTGCGCCACATTTCCAAATAGTATTTTAACACATCGTCATTATATTTCCACCACACTATTACTACATTTAGCGCCACGCTTAAACACCATATTTCAACACAATCGTTATTGTATTTTCAAAAAACTTTATTCATATTTCGCGTCACGTTTCCACACCATCTTTTAGCACAATTGTTTTTATGTTTCCACAACACTATAATCATATTTGGCGCCACGTTTCAAAGTCATGTTTCTACACAATCGTTATTATATTTTCACAACACTCGATTTATATTTTGCGGCACAAATCCACGCCTTCTTTCAGCACATTCGCTATCGTATTTCCACAACACTTTAATCATATTTTGCGCCACGTTTCCACACCATATTTAAACACAAACGTTATCATATTTCCATAACACTCTTATCACAATTAGTGCGATGTTTCCACACCATATTTAAACACAAACGTTATCATATTTCCATAACACTCTTATCACAATTAGTGCGATGTTTCCACACCATATTTCAACACAATCGTTATTATATTTCTGCAACACTCTAATCATATTTTGCTCCACGTTTCCACAACATCTTTTGTCAGAATCATTATTATATATTCCACAACACTTTAATCATATTTTGTTCCACATTTCCATACCATCTTTTGATAGAATCGTTATTATATTTCCGCAACACTCTGATCATATTTTGTTCCACATTTCCATACCATCTTCTGATAGAATCGTTATTATATTTCCGCAACACTCTGATCATATTTTGCGTCAAGTTTCCACATCACATTTAAACAAAATCGTTATTGTATTTCTACAACACTCTAATCACATTTAGCGCCACATTTCCACCACCCTACATGGCCAACGTAAGACGCAAGATGGGGTCAATGCGATACCGGACCTTACTTTATCCAGACAAATATGACACGCATCCCAGGTGGGACAAGGGTCCGACCACTTCCTTCGCGACAGCCTGTCCGAGCGTGATGAATAAATGTCCCCTGGACCAGTAGACGTGCGTGGAGTACCAACTGATCCGGGGACTACATCGACCCGGCCAGAGTGATGGATAGTCTTATCAAACGTATTGGAATTGCGGGAACTGCTGGGGAATTTAATCGAGAGTAGCAATGTTGCAGATGTACTATCAATTTATACCCTTCAAATATTATGTTCTCGTAGGTAGCATCGTAGCATTGTGGCATCGTAACGGCATTCTCTACGGTGCGACGGAGCTGTAAACATTATTTCGTTTAACTAAAATTAATTAAAAATTGACTCTTACAAGATTTTTTTTGACAATAAATAGATAGATTAAATATATTTAAAAGTATTTTTTTTTTTACCCGGTTATGAAGTGTAAATAACTCCTTACGATTTTCAATCAGATTGTGAAAATCATTCTATATTCCTACACAATGATGTATTGATCGTTTTTAAAAATCAATTAAGTAATTGTACAAAAAACCGTTTAACAATAAAACTAATGTAATTCAGAATCGAAGTTTGTTGCTCTGTCTAAATTATATTTTTTAAAGTCATAACAATTTTACCAGAAATCCTTAAAATGGACGACACACAGTTTTGCCTTGGAGTGGATAGAACGCGTTGCATTGGTTGAAATAACTTTGACTATTTAACAAGATCTACGAGTAAGTAGCCAGGAAATTCTTATCCTTCATGTTCTCGTTTTCCACCCTTACCCTCCTTCTTACACCTTTTCTCGAAATAATCCATGTGGGGATGTCATCGTTCCACTGGCTCCACGCAGATGAAACTCAAAATAATGAACCATATAACACACTTTTATAATATGTATGACTAAGTTAAGTGGTAAATACTCTCAGAATCGCCCTGGTGAAACACCACCATTCAGAATCGGCATGTTCCTTGAAGTTGTTTCAATTTTTGGTTTCCAGATCAGATTTTTTTATTTATTGAAAAATAATAATAATAGTACAAAAGATTAAAAAATTACAGAGTTTTCTTAAAGTTAATAACAAAAAATACGAAATTCCCTAATTGATAACATTAGATATAGATTAGAATATTAAATAATAGTCAGATACTTTCTGACCTCTCTCTTCTCCATTTTCTTCCCCTCCTCTGTCCATTCAGCCTCAATTGGAGATGCCATAGTCCCACTGGCTTTGTGCAGTTTAGACTATTTTGGGGTATTTCCATGAAAAACAGGTTTTGTTTTATATAAACCTTCTTGAAAAAATTAAATACATCGCTGAATAAACGATTCACGAAATTGTAAACAATCTGCAAAATATACAGAAAAGTACCCGGTCGTAAATTTAGCGCGTCCAGTAATATCGAGAAGAAGGAGAAGGGGAAGGCGGGGAATGTTTTGATTAAAATTTGGACGGCAGTTTACAGCTTTGGTTTGGCTTAATTAGAATAAATGTATGAAATAACCAATTGGGCTGAAAGGCGGTTTACACGGGAGGATAATTTAATCTGATTTATTATCTACAAATGGAACAGTGGGGTACACTAGATTTGGGATTGATTCGAGCGGCGAAGTGTTTTAAGCCATTTTATTATTCATGCTAAGTGGATCATTCATTTGAATTTAAAATTACAACACGTTGAAAAAACTAAACATTTTTCTATTTTATATTTCTGCCTCTGCAGGAAGCATTTTATAATGCACGAGTTTAGTATCTATATAGAGAGGGTTAATAAGTTAATACTATCAGTATTGCCCTGGTGAAAAACTACTATTCTGTTGCTTGAAATGGCTTCAGCCGTGTGTAATTAGCAGATCTGAATAGTCGGGTACTGCCTAACAGTCTTCGATTCCCCACCCCACTTTCTTCAGCCTCGCAACATATCGCTGTGCTAGTTCAATACTATAACCAGTCAATTTTATTGACCCATTGGTATCTTTATGTGTCTTATGTCTAATATAAGGAATCAAAAAAACGTTTTTTTTTTGTTCTGTTGTATTGAACTAGCACAGTGAAATATATATATTGAGAATACCATAATCACACTGGCTCCAAGCAGTTAGCTCTCTAGAGCACTTCAAAAAGATTTGTTTGGTTTTACAATTAAAATAAATAAGTCTTCAGTACATGGTTGGATTTAAAAAAAGTTTACTCGGGTAACTGAATGCTCTCATTAAGTTACCTGAAGTGAAAAAAAAGTTACAAACTTCTGTCGCTTGAGTCAAGTCTTCTTAAAAATTGAAAAAATATTTTAGATGGCTGAATCAAACGAGAGTTAGAGCATTCGTTGCAGAAAAGCAACTAATCAACACTGCAAACTTAACTCATTTTTTATTACAGTGTCGCTTAACCCCTTTTACCTTTCCAGCGAAGATTTGTCTCTGTAAATGTAAATATCTGTAACTGGCAATGTACATCGGTGAGGTATTATACCTTCAAATATCGCAGGATCGAAATGCGGTAATTTTTGTTCACGTAAAATTTGTATAATTACTTTTGTACCCCATTCCAGGGTGGATGTTATAGATTCACTGGCTCTTGATAGTTTTAACACCTATGCAGTTTAAGGTTCAAAATAAAAAATTCTGAACCTAGAGTCAAAGATCTTACCACTCTGCCACTAAGATCGACACGTTCAATCGTTTTCATTATCCTTGAAAAATGTTTTTTTATGTTTTGTTACATACTTTGTGCTTAAAATATTTCTTGAATATATTGCTCGTCTGAAGGATTTTTTCAAATCCCGGAAAGGTTATTACTGAATGATTAACGAAATTGAATTACGAAGAGTTTGTAGAATAACACGTCGGAATCCTTTCCACGTTTTTCAGATACCTGATTTACCGTTGTGAGTGAATGCCATCAAAGGGAGAGACAAAAAGTGGCGGAGAATAGACGGAGAACGATTAAAAGAACAGGTAAAAACAAATAATTGAGTCTATGAAAAGACAGAAAAGAAACTGAAAAGAAACATTGAAACGAAAGTGTCCCTTTGTTTGGACACCAAAGAATGCTTTCTCAGAAAATGGATTCTTCTTTCTTTCGTCCTTTTTATCTTCTTTATTAGAAGATCGGTATTCGCGCTTCGTTTAAAGGCTTTTGTTGGTTTCTGTTGTCGAAGAAAAGCTCTCTTCGGCTACGCGGAAAATAAAATGATTGTATGCCGAACTAAAACTGTCTGCGTGAGTGATTCAGATATATGAATCTGTGGAAGGGTATTATGCAAACTAATAACAACTAAATTAGCAAAATTGTTGTAAAAAAATTATCTACAATATATTGGTTGAAAGTAATCACTTTGTGGTTCGAAATATTTAATAAATATGTAATGATAACTTTGTATAAGACGACAGATTTTATTTAGATTTTTATGACCGACCGGTTTCGCTTAGTCTAAACATCATCATTTAAACTTACCAAAAATACTAAGTGTACGGTTACATATACGTACGGAGGGAGAACACAATATAAAATAAAATAAGAGAACAGTGAGAAACCAATAGAATAACATTTGAATGATAAAAAAAGAAACAGAGAGAAAGAGACAAGTTATATGAAATGAAAATAAAAATTTTTTAATTGTTTTCTCACTGTTCTCTTATTCTATTTTATACTGTGTTTTCCATCTGAACGTAAATATAACCGCACTGTATTTTTTTTTGTTTAGTTTAATATGTACCCTGATGTTGCTTAGGCTAAGCAAACCGGTCGGTTATAAAAATCAAAATAAAATCATTGGTCTTATACAAAGTTATTGTTTCATTTTCATTAAATTGGTCAAACCACAAAGTGATTGCTTTCTACAAAAATATTATATAAATATATTTTTTTAGAACAATCTTGTTATTTTAGTTGTTATTACTTTGTATAATACACATCTACAGATTAATATATCTGCTTGGCTAAGCAAACCGGTCGATCATAAAAATTAAGATAAAATCTTTGGTTTTATTCAAAGTTACTATTTCATTTTCATTATATTTATAATATATTTGAAAGTGAAATTTCAAAAAGTAAAATTTTGCTTCAGTAAATGATGTGTAGTACAACGATTGCATTGTTTACATTTTTGCTGGATACTGTTTTAGAAATCTTCTGATTCCTCCCAATAGTGAGATTTTGTAGGCAATTAAAAAAATTCTCTATGTTTCGAGAAAAAAACAATTTGGGGTAAAAAAAAAATTTCAAAAACATCTCTCAAAGACTTTACGGTCTATCACTATATTTGTTTTCGTTCTTGAATGAGTGTCCGTTGATGAAACTCAAAATAAGTCATGGTTTAGGCATATGATGGCTTTTCTAGCGACAGAAAGAGGCAATCTTCATTGAATTTTAGCCTTATCTAAAATTATTTTCCGATCTTTGATCCAAATTAATATGTTTTTTGTTTACCTTTTACTGCCTTTCAAGATAAACGTTTTCGTGTTAGGAATAACCTAAAACATATTTTGACTTTTCTCACTCCCATCATTAAAAAACTGAAACTATTGTTAGTGGAATGGGAAAGTCTTCCTAGCAGGACGGGGATTTTTTGTTTGTTTTAAGGATTGTAATACGTAATCATCGATGTATTAAGTCTTATCAAGAGATGCTTGTTAAGAAATACTTGGTCGATTTAAATAATATTTTCTGTTTTAAATACACTAATAAATGCGGTAGAAACATCTGCATTGTGTATCTTGTCTGAATATTTCTACAACTAATAAAGTGAATTCTACTGGATTAATCATCAGGTAGAAATTCCTCATTTTCTATTACCTTAAATCTGTGGAAGAAGCATTTTGTTGCTTTTTTTTTCCAGTTACAAATGAGGCCTCTTCAATGTTCACAGAATGTATGATTTTTTTGATTTCGGTTAGTTTGAAAAAAATAAATAACCCACATTTTCTCAGAAAGCAATCACTTTGTGGTTTGACATATTTGAAAAAAACTTTGTTTAAGACAGTGGAAATTGTTATTTTTTTATGATCGACCGGTTTTGCTTAGCCTAAGCATCACCAAGGAACAAAATTAGACTAAATAAAAAATACATAGTGTGCGGTTATATATACATACAGAGGAAAAACAAAATATAAAATAACAGAACAATGAGAAAAAAATAGAATATTTTTTAGATTATAACAAAGTAACAGAGGAAAAAGACAGATAGTGTGAATAAAAAGAGACAAAACGTCAACGGAAAAAGGAAAAATTATGAGTTTACAGGAAATATACCTAATATTGGAAAAAAAAACCTGATTATTAAAGAATATGACTATCAATTTTAATGGCTTTCTCAAAATAACACCTTGGCGATCCATTCTAAGGAGGCTGTTTTATATCGATCTTTCTGCTCCATTCAGCGTTTTTGCTGCTAATTTTATACATAAATAAATTGAGGCAGAATTTTTTTCAAAGGCCTTTTAGTTTTTAATTAAAAAAATAACAATCAGGCTCATTCCAACGGACAGCGCCTACTCAGTGATCCATGTCAATACATTTTCATTCTTAAACGGGTACCGAAAACGCTACATTCTGATTTCAGTAATATACGCAATCCATTAGACTGGGAAGGCTGTCAGATGTCATTAAGTAATGAGCTAAGCTTAGACTCACGCATTTGATTTGTAAAATTAAATATAATCAGACATAATATACACTTAAAACTGTGTGGAAAACCATAAGATAAAACATTTTTTGACACCTGAACTTTTCTTTGAGTTTCTTATAAAATATTGAAGTTTGGTATAAAATCACTCATAAAGAATGAAAAAAACTATTTTGTTGCTTAGTAAAGTTTTAAAGAACTGCAACGAGAGGAACCCGTAGTCTTTTCTACGCCAACGAATTTTAAAGTAAAGGCGGTGAAAATCAAAACAATAGAAGATATTTAATTAAAGAAAGTCCACTTCACGGCTACAGAGTGGATGCTTTTTGCTTCTTGCGTACTTCCTCCTACTTTCTCTAAGATAAAGTCTATGTTTTCTCCTTAAGTGAGCGGTAAAACTTGCAGTTTAGCCGTGGCTCATTTAATTAAAAAGTAATCCGCCAGGAGGCGCGGTGCTTTGTGCCGGAAACAGGAAGGGGCAAAGCCTTCTGCAGGCAGCACCGGAAAGGCACGGAGCAGTCAGCCAACCAGCCAGTGGCGGAATAACAGAAGCCATCTTGAACAAGTACAAACTTTTCGGTAGGTACCAACCCGATATTTCAGCCCTGAAAAGTTCACGAAATAACTATCTTTACGTCGAGAACGATCGATAGCATTTGTAAAATCAGCGGATTATTCTACTTTGTATCTGGATTAGTTCTCATTAAAACAATTGCAAAGATGTCCAGACAATACACGATATTAAGTGTCTTTTGATATTATGAACTGGTTACAGCAAAATAATAACTCGTTGTGGTCTCCACATTTGACTTTGACTCTGGTAGGTTACAAGATAGGTACTACGCAGCACAAAAGTATATTTATAACAACTACCAGATCTGTGTATTGTATTAAACAGCAATACGTGTACATACATTTAAAAAATGCGTACTAGGTAGGATCTTAATGCACATTTCCCGACCCAAATACGTATTCAGAAAGAAAAATAAAAAAGTCGAAATTATTACATGACGATGCTCGACCCCATGTTGCGAAAGTGGTCAAGACATACTTGGAAACGTTGAATTAGTCAATGGCACACGATCTGACTGACCAGAACTTCCGGTCTTATGAAGAAGTAAAAAATTGGATCGATTCTCGGATCGCTTCAAAAGATGACCAGTTGTTTTAACGCAAACGACGGAAGAAAGTAGTGGCCAGCGATGTACAATACTTTGAATCATAAATGTTCAACCGGTTTTTTACAATAAAGTCTCGAATTTCGGAAAGAAAACGGCGGAACCAAAGTTGTACTTGAAAAATAAATCAACAATATCCTTTTGTTCTATGTTATATTTTGATTGGGTGTATATTTTATGTGTGTTATTTGTGATACAGTTATTTTATTATACACGTTGCTAAAAAAATAAAATGTATCGTTGAAATAAATATAAATTAAAAATTTGTAATAATTTTTGCAAAATTTCATTAACAACCAAAAACAAAAAAAGTGATTTGACTTTAAATTTATTTTGTGTCTATATAACAATTTTGTACTAAATTACCATTTGAAAAAAAAAAGTTTAATTGGATCCAGACATTGAAAACAGGGTGTAGTAAATTAGCTACAAATAGTGGACCTTTTTTGGAAGAAATCACACAAATCATCACGTATCTTGAAAATATGCAAATGTCACACACTGGGTACTAAAACACACTGCCTCCAGGGAATGGCTTCTTTAAAGATGTTATAAAATAAATACTGTTTGAAACATATATAAATATACACTAGATCCGAACACATCAAGACATAAGAGGTAAGTTAATTGGGGATCCCGGGATCCACGGTACAATTAAACTATGTACATTTAAATACTCCAAATTTTTTTATAATTAATATTTCCCCCTTTTTAAACTGCCACAGTTTATACTGGTCCCAGTTTTTTCCCTGACTTCAAAAGCCCGGAATTTATGGGGGTGTCTCTAATGAAATTTTTATAAAAAGGTTTATTTACTTTCCTTTTGGAATTTTAAAAAAACCGCCTAAAGGGGGAACCGCCTTCAACAAAAAAGGGAAAGAAAAAACCCCATTTCCCTTTCTCAAGAAACCATTAAAAATAAAAAATCGTTCCCCCCTTTTTCCCCCGGTTCCCCTTTATTTTAAAGGGAAGGGGACGGGGCTAAAGACCCCCGGGAAAACAAGATTTTTTCTGCAAAAAAACCCCTGAAAAACGGAAAAATTTAAAATTTGAAACCGTTTGAAAATTTTTTCCATTTTTAGACTCCTTGGGGGAAGAAAATTTTTGGGTTTCCCGAAAAATTTTCTTTTAAAAACAATTTTTTTCCATTTTTAATTTTCTTTTTGGGGTTTAAAAAAATTTTTTCCTGGGAACCAAATTTTTCCCCAAAGTTTCCAAAAAGCGAACAAAAACTTTGGGAAAAAAATTTTTTGGTTTTTTAAAAATTTTTTTCATTTTACTTTGGGGACTTTTAAATTCAAATATTTTTTTAAAAGGGGGTTGAAGCCGACAGAGAAAACCCAAATGTCTGAAAAATTTTGGGAAAGTTTGGGTGCCTTAATCCCGGGGAAAAAAGACAGAGCGGGAAAATTTCCATAAAAAGGCGGGGTTTTTCGGAAGAAAACAAACTTTTTTTCAAGAAGAAATTTTTTTTTTAAATTAAAAAAAATTAAAGCTAAGTCACGGTTAAAAATTTAGCATTTTTAATTTTACTTTTGAAAATTTCTAAAAATTGTTTATTTTCCCAAACCAAACCCTTTCATTTATGTTTTTTAAAAACAGATAAAAAAACTTCAAAGGGAAGTTTGCAGAACTGTTATGCGATGGTTGCCGCTGCCCGTGGCAAAGGAAGGATTCGCTCCACCCTACAACCCTCCGGCCCTTCAGCTCGCAGCCCTCTGGCGGTGGTGGAGCCTCACAGGGCGCACGTCTCGCGGGGTGGGCACTCGAGGTTTCGTGTTAAGAGTCGGTGACGATTTAATGGAATGATAAATGTTTATTGCGGCCTTTAGCAGATGTATAACGTTCGGGATGTGGCTTACCTCAGAGTAGTTTAAATTACTCAGCAGTAGGTTCTTAGCACTTAAGTTCAAACACACACCTATCTTATGTTTACGTATACGTATAATCATTGTATATTCAAATTATAACATAAAACAGTTTTTTAAGATTTTGAACGCTGAACACTTTTGGGTAAAAACATCACCGAGCACATTTAGGATCAATACCTATTATCAAATAACTCGCTTCCTTAATCTGTTGAATTAATATAATCATTTATCCACTACAAATTACATAATCTGTTTGTTCATTCCACCAAAAACTCCAGCGGTGAGCTGCGGAGTCACGAAATTTACACAGATTTTTAATGTTTTTGTTTTAGGTAAACGCATGTATGTAATTTCCATCATGAGCTACGGTGCTATGTTACCTATTTTAATACGAAAAATAAGATTTATGGTTTTATATAAATAATGTAAAAAATATATTTTCGTAGTTTGGAATCACTTTGTGGCTTGACATATTAAAATAAATGAAAAAATAACTTTGTATAAGACCACAGATAATATATATATATATATATTTTTTTTATGACAGACCGGTTTCGGTTAGCCTAAGCATCATCAGGACAAAAAAAAAAGTGTACGGTTTTATATACATACAGAGGGAAAATAAAATAATAGAACAATGAGAAAACAATGGAATAACATTTGAATTATATCAAAGGAACATAGAAGAAAAGACAGATAATATGAAATATATATATTGAAAAAGACAAAAAAAAAAATTAAATGTAAAAAGTGTTAAAATATTAGATGAAACTCTATAAAAATGCAGCTCCTAACCCCGACATAAACACAAACTCGTAATTATATCGATGTAAACGTTCCACTATGTTCATTAAGGGTATTTGGCAAATGTAAATCAGAGTACGGAAAACGATGGATAAACATATTTATGTTAGGTTATCAGAGCCGTATTTCCGAAGTGTTGTGATATAAAACGCGATTTGTATCTTCTATTGAAGACGATGGAAATGATAAAAATAAATGTAATTCAATTTTCCGATTCGTTGATACATGCGGAAGGTTTTCTCAGAACCAAACGACTGAAACAGAACATTCTAGAACCGCGGAATTTCACTCGAAACAAATAAGTATAAATTCTATTCGAGTAGCATTGATTTAACAGGAGGCAGTTGAATAAACGACTTAAATCTGTACTGGAAATGTTTGTTGAACCTCAAAGAATAATGCCTTTCACGTAGAGTATACATTAGGTCCCCTTCCTTCGCAAAACGATTGCTTTGGCGTGGTTATCGATCTGTTCCCCGTCTAACTAACTACAGATAATATGCCAAAACCCTAGCGTTGTGACTGCTCCGAAAGAACTGGTTAAAAGAACTACTTCTTTTGGTGGCAGTTCCCACTTCCTTCATTGTCCATTGAACAAATACTTCAATTGATGTTGGAAGTTCCCGTTAAATGTTCATTTAGCGATGTGACCGCTCAGTGTGAACTACTTCATTTTGGCAGTTTAAACTTCATCCATTTAATTTCATTTAAAAAATAATTGTAGTTAAATTACAAATAACTACTTTTCAGTTGCGAAGTTGAACTTTAAAGCCTACAAAGAAGTACTTCAATTCAGTCACTTCAATTCAAGTACTTCAACTGAAGGTCGACTTCAAAGTACTTCGATTTAAAGGAACCGGCTAGTTCCAAGCCGGTTCCAGTTCTTTCGTTTTTAAAATCTCTACTAACTAGTTTGTGTTTTTTCGGCGAGGAACCGGTTCCAGTTCCTTTTGTTTTCAAATCTCTACCGACTAGTACTTTGTTTTGGCAAGGAACTTTTGTCGATTTGCTAGTACTTTTCAAGGAACCGGTTCCAAAAAGAATTGGACAAATCGGTTCCTTGCCAAATCAAATTCAAATCTCTTTTTGGCGAGTTCGACTTCAATTGAAGTGTTCACTGCGAAGGGTTCATTTTAAAGAACTACCAGTTTGTGAAGCATCCACAAAACATTGAAGTTTTTCCCAACGCTACAAAACCCATTCCCCACGAATAACTTGGTTACAAATTATAAAATGGATGATTTCTTAGACGTTATAAATAATTTATATTAGTATAATACTAAAAGATAATATAATGTAAGTTTCGGCAACATCATCAACCATGAAAATATATATTGTTAATACAATATTGTTCAAGTTTTTTAAAATTTAACTTGTAGATCTCTATAGGTATTGTTTTTAATAGAGAATATATTCAGTTAAATAACAAACGTCGCTTCTGAATGTATAAGTGATATTGTATATAGTTATTTGTGCAATAAAAAAAGTTGCTATGATTCTTCGAGACTACAGTCTGCAAAGCGAAAATATCCTTGATTTTTTTACGTTTTTTAATATGAATACCGCACAAGAGTCTCAACTGCTCCCAACCGTCTAGAGCCAGTGAGACTATGGCATCCCCAAATAGGGTATGTTGTGAGGCTAAAGGTAGTGGGGGGGAAGGAGATTGGGAAGAGGAAGGTTAGGATGAACCTGGCTATTCAGATCTGGTCACCAAACACGGCCAAAGCCATTTCAAGCAACTTTTCGATTCTGAATGGTGGTCTTTCACCAGGGCGATACTTAGAGTATCTACCACTCTGGAACGTGCTGCAAATATACTTTTATTATTTTCATATGAATTAAATGTGTTATTACACATATTAATTAAATAAAAGTTATTGGAGCACGCCGGAGTTGAACCCGCGACCTTTGGATTCGTAGTCGAGCGTCTTACCACTCGACCATGGAGGCCGTCAAAGATGATAGCCAACCTACGAAAGGATAGGGTGCCAGCAGAAGAAGTATTCACGTGACGCTGAATAAGTCGTGCGCAATAACGAAGATTATATTGCACAACTGCTCGGAGTTAGTGGGATTATGACATCCCCGATTTAGGTAATGAGAAGGGGATTGGAAAAATTAAGGCTGGCAAGTTCATATTCAGATTTGCTCACTAAAACAGCTAAAGCTATTTCAAGCAACATTTTGATTCTTAATGGAAGTCTTATCTACCTAGCAGAAATGTGCAGCACATACATTCTATGTAATAATTTGTATTAATAATTAGGTGTGAAATAGCACAGATTTTTCATAAAATAAATTTAATTTATTATTGAATATTTAAATAATATTAATAATCTAAAGCACAAATATGAAATAGAAAAAAAAAACCAAAACTAAAAAGAACAATGGTCATGACCGAGACTCAAACTCGGAGCCTCTACTCTATGCGGAAGTAACACTCTGCCAATTAAACCATTAATACCTTATTAGAAAGCGGCATTTTTAAACGATCTCATACATGTATTGAAAATTATTAATATTTGAATTTCTTCCGATTTTAGGCTGCCATCTTTTAGTTACATTTTTTTCTGTCTTTTTTGTTTCGTATTTGTGTTTTAGATGATTAATATTATTTAAATACTAAATAATAAATAAGCATTGATGCTTTAGAGTTCATTCCAATTTGAAATTTATTAACTCACGCCGAGATTTGAACTCACGATATTCAACATTTTCATTCGTCAGTAGTAATTCGATACGATAAAAAGGTGTAGAATTGATTCGAGTTGTCACTGTGGTGTTTGTCTAAATTATTGCTCTAGCGCTCTTTGCTCTGTCGCTTCTCTCCGAGGTGCGGAAGAAAAATTTGGTCCATACAACACGCCCGGGAGGAAGGCAACATCCGCAGAGAAACAGGCACGATTTATTATTCAAAGCTCTAATATAAACTTGCACAATAAGGAAACAAGCAATGTAAATCAACACGGATGTGTACAATTTCTAAGGACGCGAACCGTGGGTGACTCGTAAGAATAAAGTGAATAGACTGATTTCCACGTTTAAAATTATATTATCAAGTGTACAACTTTGCTTTCATCGTTTTTTACGAAATCCGAGGCTTTAATGTAAAATTTTGTTTTACATTTATTTTTTTAAACTATATTTCATCGCCGGCCACTACTATTTCCTATCTTTCGAGCAGCGTACAAATCCAGCTTAGAAAAAAAATGGTAATCTTTTACAGTAATCCACGAATCGACCCAATTTTTTACTTCTTCATAATACCTGGTCATCCAGGTCGTGTGCCATTGATCAAAACAAGTGATTATAAAAGGGAGGAACGTCCGGGAAATACGGTGAGTGGAGTAAGACTTCTCATTTCAACGTTTTCAAGTACGAGGCCTGTTCAAAAGAAAAGGTAAATTTTGAATTTTCGCGGGCTGTGTACATTCGATTATCGATTTTTTGTTGTTCTTGTCATATTTGTTTGCATATGTTAGTATTATCAGCCATTTTGGATTAGTGGTTTGTTTTTGACAACTGGAAAGGTTAGTCACGTTTTTGTGTGTTCTTCGATTTTTTTACTTTTTTTGGTACACATATGTTAGCATTATCAGCCATTTTGGATTAGTGGTTTGTTTTTGATTGATCCATTTTTTTTAAAAGTAAAAAATCAAAGAACACACAAAAACGTGACTAACCTCTCCAGCTGTCAAAAACAAACCACTAATTCAAAATGGCTGATAATGCTAACATACGATAAACATATGTGTACCAACATAGCAAAAAAAAATCGATAATCGAACATACACAGCCCGCGAAAATTCAAAATTCACCTTTTCTTTTGAACAGGCCTACATTCTTCTGTTATTCCGACTCTTGACATGACCTGACTTGATCACACTATTTCTTCCTCAGGCGTTCTCGACTTCTTCTACTATTCACTTTCGCATCATTTATTCTCCTGACATTCCTTTCTGTACCTCAGAAATTATCAATTTTATATTTTTCAAGAAAGAGGAAAATGTGATATAAACATACTTAAAATGCATTTTCTTAACAACATACATTTGACTTCTGGACACTGAGAATATTCACACTAAATTGAACTTTTTTTAACATTGTTTTAGAACAACTAACTTTATAACAATACAGTGGAACCTAAGTTTATGTGCACCTAACCTAACCTAACCTTTCCAGTTGTCAAAAACAAACCACTAATCCAAAATGGTTGATAATGCCAACATATGATAAACATATGTGTACCAACATAACAAAAAAAAAAATCGATAATCGAATGTGCACAGCCCGCAAAAATTCAAAATTCACCTTTTCTTTTGAACAGGTCATGTATATCTGTAACCCATTGAAAAATGGAAGATATTCTTAACAATAACCAGCTGTATTTGCTTACCATTTATAATTGAAATGTTGCTTATAGTTCCAGTTGACATAACTTCAACTTGTTAGATTAGTGACCTTTGGTGAATGATTAAACCTAAACCATCAGATAATAATATGAGAATAATTTTAAGAACATGACCCCACACATGGGGCTGAAAAATCATTATTTGAAAGTTTATTACAACAGAGCGTACTTGAGATGAAATATTATAATACTGCCCTATGGAAATACAATTATATTTTAATTGTTCAGATTCAAAGATTATATTTATTGAAAGGTTTTTATGGCTTGGTAGTTTTGGTTTAGTAAAAATTACTAAAATCGAACCCAGAGATACTATTTTTTGATCACTGAAAATAACACTGAAAGTTACAAACAAATAAATATTTTCGTAGAAAGCAATCACTTTGTGGTTTGACAAATTTAATGAAAAATAAATAATAACTCTGAATAAGACCACATATTTTATTTTTATGACCGACCGGTTTCGCTAAGCCTAAGAATTATCAGGGTACAAAATTAAACTGAATAAAAAAATACATAGTGTGTGGTTATATATATATTCATACATACAGATATATTTTTCACATGTATTTTTTGTTAAGTTTAATTTTGTAACCTGACGATGCTTGGGCTGAGCAAAACCAGTCGGTCATAAAAAACAAAATAAAATCTTTGGTCTTATACAAAGTTATTATTTCTTTTTCATTCAAAATAAATATAACATACAAATATTTTTAACAAAACTATCTCAAATGCTTACCGTAAATTAGATATCATTCCATTTCGCAGTCACGATAAAATTATAAGTAAAAAACATTAATGTTTGAAGAAATAGGAAGCCATCGAGTTCCCTGCCAGTGTGGTAAAAAAAAATGAACATAACCTACTCGCTGTAATATTTTTATTAGACATTCACAATTCGCTTCTAAATGAAGGTCAAATACGCTTCATATTATTGTGTATGTAATTATAATATTTCCATACTACTAACCATTTTCAGTCCTTATCATATTGTCTGTTAATAGTGTTGTGCAAAATTAAAGTCGTAATTTGTGATTTTTTCAAATTCTTAAAATTTACACCACAAATTCAAATCATTCACTTAATGACAGTTCACAAAACCTGTAATAACAGTATTAAGTTTATTCGATAACGCCTCGTTTAACCTGCAATTAATAAAATCTTTTTTTAAAGGCGTAATGATAATTATAGTTGTAAGATGTTTTCTAGTTTTTGAAATACGTTAATATTTCACAAAAATAAGTTGTGTTTAAAAATGAACAAAACCCTACTATAAACATTGCTTGGGACAAAAATCTTTGGTTTATGTACAAAACCCTTTAATTTATTTGTTTACACAGTGGTATTGTATTAGTGGACGATTGTCATACAACATTTTATGAAGTTACGTTATCTTGAAAGGTTAAATGTGCTTACCAAAAGGAAATACAATGTTTTTTAATTATTGAAATAATGTAAAATAATTTTCAACGCAAATATGAAACAGAAAAAGCCAGAGAATAAAAAAAATAACAATCGCGACCGAGACTCAAACTCAGAACCTCTACTCTATCCGGGAGTAACGTATCTGCCAATTGAGCTACCGAGACCTTATTAGAAACTGGCATTTTAATCGATCTCATATTATTGTCATTTGTCTAAATACCCCGTAAACACCATGTTTTACCTTGTAACATCGGATTTGTACTATGAACAACTAGTTAGCATGGTATTATTAACAGCTCTCCACATTAGCAACCAAGTTTTTTAAACAATTTTTCAAAATTTAACATTCAATCTTCAATGTTTTGATTTTCATTTAAGCCTTTGATCGCAAAAAAGTCAATACATTTTTCTATGAATTCTCACATTTTATTCTCTATTTTTTTTCGCTTAATACATAATAATGAACATCCTAGCTGACTGATTTAGGTAAATATTACGATGTTCATTACCATCCATAGACATAAATTACAAGACACGTCATATTCATACAAATCTTACCACTAATGTTGTACCACTAAATATTTCACCCGCGTATGAAAAGGATGGCCATTCAAAGAATATGTGTGTGCGGAAGAGATAGCTGTATGAAGCGTGTTTCGAAGGTATGTCTCGTTGACTTGGTTTAATGCAACCAGGGGCGTTGTCTCAGTAACGTATCTACATTATTTAATTCATCTAAGTTACCACTAGTTATCTAGCGAATACAAATTAAAAATCAAAATGTGTAAAATTCTAGATTTACGATAAAATATTATAATACTTCAACAGGAGTTTATTCACTAGCGTGTAGGGCCGTTAAGTCAGGTAATAAAGAATTCACGATATCAATTCCGCGTTGTGCGAGTGTTTCCTACAAAACGTTTTGAAAATATTTTTTATTATACCCACGTATGCATAACAATTATATGAGAAAATATGCCTTCGACAAAGGGATGCTTCAGAGATATGTATTTAAGAAGAGAAAAACATTTTTTCCAAATTGATAATTGCTCGACTCAGCCTTCCGAGGAACTTTATCGGACTTTCTATGGAAAATACCGGCAAGGAATGTCCCAATTAAATATTTCAATATCAAAAACTTACATAAAGGAAAAAGTTTCACGGTACGGCATTGAAATTTCATACAATTTATTTCCATAAATGGAGTATACTTGAAACATTACGTATATCATATTATTCGTTCTTTTGAAAATTTGATTATGAAATAATATAAAAGTAAATGTTACTCAACTCCAGGGTGTTTCCCTTTGGTATAAAAATAAAGTTGTCGGAGAAGCGAGGCTAGCACTCCACAATGGGGTGGTGATACCAACCCTGACGTATAACAGTGATGTATAAAAATAGCAGAGAGAGGATCGAAGTAGAGAGATAGACTAAATGCCGTAGAAATAAGATTCACGAGGCGTATGTGTGAAAGATCTTGCAAGTGTAGTGAACAAGATCAAGAAAGGGACGCTTGGGTGGTTTGGGCAAGTGGAGCGGTTGAACGGAGAAAGGAGAATAAGGACAATATCCAGAGTGGTAGATACACTAAGTATCGCCCTGGTAAAAGACCATCATTCGGAATCGAAATGTTGCTTGAAATGGTTTAAGTCGTGTTTGGTGACCAGATCTGAATAGCCAAGTACTTCCAACCTTCCTCTTCCCCATCTCCTTCTTCTTTCCACTACTTTCAGACTCAAAACATACCCCAATTGGGGATGCCATAGTATAACTAGCTCTAGACGATTGGGAGGAGTTGGGACTCTAATGTGGTATTCACTGTAATTTTTTAAATTTATATTTATACGATTCAAAAGTGAATGGTAAAAACAGTTGGGGACGCCTGAAAAAGACATGATACGACCAAGTAAATCAAATACTTGAGTATAGTCATGTCAAGAGTCAAAATAACAGAAGAGCATATTCTGAGAATGTCAAGAGGCAATGCGTGAATGTGAATGAAGCAAGGAACGTGTGCTAAGACAGAGTTGTGTGGCGGCCTTTTCTTTCTGCTTACCGCTCTGGGTAAACGGCGTCAGTAAGTTAGTTACATATAATTACGTATATCGAATAACGAATTCTATATTCATACAAAAAAACTTTTCACTATCGCCTTAAAATTCATTTTCGGATTGCACTTTACTCTATTGAAGAGTAGTTAAGAGTGCCTCCGTAGCGCAATGGTCACAGTCAAAGGATCCATTTCCACTACGGCGCAAAAGTAAAGTTAATTAGGTAATTAAATAGTTTCTTGTTTGGAGAGTTTGAAACACGTGTTGAAATGCAACGATGTGCATCAGATAATCAGAGTTTCAAAGTAATAAATCAGACAGCTAATAACATGATTCATAAATCAAAACCAAAAACTAAACAAAATCACAAAGTATCACAAGTAACGTGCCACAAGTTGAAAATACAAAAAATAAAATTTTGAATGTCTACGGTGAAAAATATTCTTCATCATTTTTATGTTCAGGAGAGTAGTCTCTTAGATTAAATATAAACTACTTTTTAATAAAAGAAGCTGGATTATCTCCCGTGGACACGTTTTGCTGTAGACTTCTAATTGTGATTGATGGAGTCTGCGACATGTAATGTAGAAGACGATTTTTAATGTAATATAGTACTAATCTCGAAAAGGTTCGCAATTTTTTTTGAGTAAACAAAAAGCTAATGATTTAATCCAAGGTCGTGGTCAAAATATGGAGTTGAATAATAATTTTTCATTGAATATTTTACGCCCAACCGTGATGTGTTTGTCATGAGGCGTTAAGATTTTGCAAAAATGTGAACCAAATTGACTAAAAAATTAAATCAGTACAGGGTTGTAGGAAAATCGCGATAAAACAAGAAAACTGTAGTGTAGCAGGGATATTGCGTGAAAGCACTTAGTAAATTATGTAAAGTGATAAAACTAGGCTTAGTTAGTTTACGTTAGTAGGGATATAAGTAATAAGAAGTTTGAATTATTTATATTAATTAGCAAATAAATGTTAAAAATAAAAAAAAATGAAAACATAAGATTAATAAAATTAGGTTACAATATATTCCTATAATAAAAGCACGTGTCTGGTCTGGTCTCGTCTGGTCTTGTCTGGTCTTGGTAAAATCTCTTGATAAGTGCCTATTTAATTAAACGAAATAAAATAAGACAAGTTATTTGCCGATTCCTTTTTCGTCTAAATTTCTTTTGAGCCAAGGTGTTTATAAAAGCTAGTAAGAATTATTTGATTAGAAAGCACTCCGATTGAAGTGTCAGATAAAATAAACTTTTCTAATTATCCGCCGCTAACGGTAAATGATTGATCAATGTTGGCAATTTTCCTGCCGTCAGATATTTCAAAATATTTTATAACTCTCCTCCTAAATTTCGTAATGTATTTTTTTCACAATAAAATGGAATAATTCTCATTTAAGGGAAATAATCTATAGTTGAATTTAAATTTCCTTCCAATGTGATTTGTAAGGAAGTTTAACGTTTCACACGTGGACTGGGTTTTGGCCTAAATACTTTCCAGGTCGGTATTATTAATTCTAAACCGCTTTTAAATCGTATCTGATTTATTATCTTTCCGTGTGGGAGGTGGGAGGTAGGTGTGGGAGGTGAGAAGCGTGGTGGGTGGAAGCGAGGGGAGGTGGGGCTGAAGGGCATTTATCACCGGGAAATGAAAGGTTGTATTGTGGGAGCTGTACACTAACAAAGGACCTGGATCTGACCGCAGCCTTCGCCTGTATTATAAATAACATATTATTCCATTTGCCAGAAACTATGCTCTAATTCAGATGGAATTGAGAATATTCACTAACGGATAAATATCCTCTTTTAAAAATGCCAGAACTTGTATTTTTTTAATTAAAAAAATCATGTGGTTTATAAATCTGGAACAAATAATCAACAACGCCGAAGATCAAAAGTCAAATAAAAAAATAATACAAATAAAATTGTAGAGCAGGTGCATGGAGAAAGGAGTGTGAAGAGAATATACGAGGAAGTTAATAGCAGAATGTTCGGGTCATGGCAAGAGTATGTATGAGATGACATTTGAATGTAAATGAAGACAGAATTGTGTGTCGAGACACAATTGTTGTGGCCGTCCATCTTCTCTGCTTATCCCTGTAGAGAAACAGCAAGATAATTTTTCAAAATAGCCACCTAGTATGATAAATTTGTTGCTACTGCCCAGAAAGGTCCCCTGAGGCAATTATCTAACCCGTAACATACCGTCTCATAGTAAAATGTGTAAACCACAATGCCACGATTAGATCAGACTGAGTTAGGTCAGGTTAGGCCATATACAGATACTAGATGTAAGGGTTACTATTTTAATGTATCTAACAAACATAAATTAAAGCAGTGTTTACCAAAGTGTGGTACGCGAAGGTGTTTCAAGGGGTACGCGAAGCTAGATAATACAACCGTGGCAGCAACCGATCCAGATATATACGAATTAGTATAGCATCAAAAGCACTTCCATTCCTTGCATTAGATGAGCTATCTTGATCACTTGTAGGCATATACAAGATAATTCATGCATTAAAACAATGTTTGACCGTGTAGTTAGATGAAATCGTCGCTGGAAAGGCAAAATGTGGCTGAAAGGCCACACAAGTCTTTAGAATCTAACGAAAGTCAGAGTAGTCCATGTAGAGAAAAAAACTGATTAAAACCGCATATTTAACTCATTTTGTTCAAAGTGTCACTTAAGCCCTTTTGACTTTCCAGCGACGATATTATTATACAAAGTTTTTAACTGTAATTAAATTAAACTAAGAAGTACTTAAGTAAAAAAAATGGTTAAATAATAATATAATAGCATTTAAAAAAAAAATCGCTAGCCCTGTACGATTTTTAACTTTGAAATTCCAGTGAGTAATTATTTTTACAAAATTTCACAAATATCCTCTCTAGACCTGCTCCTAGTGGTATTTAACAATTTACTCTCCGAAGATGTGTTTTATTTAAAAATTTGGGAAACACTGAATTAAAGCACATCAATCGATAGGCTACTTATTTTCTTTAGGGTAGTAAAACTGCATCTTCGATTTTTTACCGATTTATACTTTAGATCTTCGACTGAATCGCAGGCCTCATAATACCTTTGGTCGCTGATGTGGAAGGCCACTGAGCAGAAAATATGTCACAATGTCGAGATTTCAAGTTCAATTTGGCGTTATTTCCACTCTACAACAAGTAAGCCATCTTCTGCGTACACGTTGTGGTACCAAACTAGCCACACGACACGTGATAAATATCTAATATGTATTCCGTACGCAGAGTGATGGGAACGAACGAACGGCATGGCAGGTTTCAGACAGACACGAAGGAACACTGACGGACATACGCAAACGCCAGAATATTATAAACTCGTATAATTCCAAATGTTTTTTTACATTAACTCCACAAAGGAGGCTTTGAGGTTTTTGTTTTTTTTTATCTTTGGGGATGCTGTGTGGAGAGTCTTTTTGAGAAAAGGAAGGAATGCACCTGGGTCTTGAAGAGGCAATAAACAAGGAGGTTGATTAATCTTTCCACAGCCGAGCTGTTGAACGATTAAAAATGTAGAACCGTGTAAAAATGTTGGGGGCACGTTTAGAGAGTTTCCCGACTGGCACCGGTGCCGAAAGGATCAATACAGGAAGTTGCTCGGAGTATCTTCCATTAAAATACCGATAGAAAAAGGACAGCATTTTCATCTGACCCCAAAGTCTGTGCTCCAAAGATCGCAATCCGTTTTTAAAATAGGAGAATCATCAAACGAACCGCCCGTTTCTGCATAGAGGGTTTTTAAACTAAAGGCTGGTTGTTTGATCAACCGCCACATTTGACATCGTCACAAATCGTTGAACAACGATATTTTAACATTTAAACAATCCCATTTGACCGCCGATTTCGGCTCTACCAGTGCGAATTTAATCACTGAACTTTGTTTGAATCAATAAATTATTACGGTAAATACATGCCATACCTTGAAAAAATGTCATTCAGATGATCGAGCGGTCTAAAGCCTCGGGTTCAGGCGTCGCGAGTGCAATCTTCTGCCCAGCCTAGACCTCCAACGTTGCAGAAGCAACATTTTCCGCTTTTTATGATGGTATTAGGAGAAACACAATTTTGTATTTATACCTGTAATATAGACTTTTGATATATATATATATATATATATATATATATATATATATATATATTTAAATCAGAGCAGTACGCATATATAATACAGCAAAACAGTAATATGAATAAAAAGAAAGACATAAAAAATAGCATAAAAAAAACAACAGCATACAAAAGGTATAAAATATTAGCAGCAAATAATAGGTTATTATATTAGTTATTGAAATAATTACAATAATCTTCAACGTAAATATGAAACAGAAAAAATACGGTTGCGACCGAGACTCGAACTCGGAACCTCTACTCTATCAGGGAGTAACGCTTTTGCTAATTGAGCCACTGAGACCTTATAAGAAACCGGCATTTTTAATCGATTTCATTTTTCATTTGAAAATTATTAATATGATTTTTTTTTCTTCCGATTAGGCTGCCATCTTTGTATGGTATACAAAGCTCTACCCGAGCACATATTATATACCTAGATACATTGTTAATTCTAGATTAATAATAAGTTATAACATTATTTTCACGTTATTCGCAAGTTTTCATTAAACTGTTATCTTAGACAAAAGATTATTAAGGTGCAAGTATTAAAGTGGATTGTGGCTTGAAGAACTGATTGTATTTTAATGGCGCCGGTATACGGTGGGGATAAAAAAGGGAAAAAGTTACGTTATTTTCCCGCGAGAGGCGCCACCATCTCCAGGATGATTAATACCGGAAGCCTAGAAGAGATTTCCGGATGTTCATCAGCGAACTTGAAATATGGCGTCAATCGGGAAACCCACCAGGCGTATTAGATTTACAAAATGACTGAAAAACTTTATAACTGTAGCACCTACTCGTGAACCGGAAAAACGACATTTTGTAGCATTGTGGAATATTTAATAACGACCATTATACATTTTTGTGCTAATCACCTCTATAGTGCGCTTTCACTAATCTAAAGAAACGCTTAAAGCTGGATTCACACCAACGTCCGGATCCGCTCAGTGACGATACTGTTCCGCATGAGAGCTTATTGATATGGTATGAATATCAATCAAGGAGTATGTGCCAAGACAAAGTTGTGTGGCAGTATATCCTCATACTATGGGATATTCAACTACTTAGTTAGTTAAATAATTATTTTGATGTGTAAAAATACTTACATCGCAGATTTTATTATATTAAAAACCATTTTTTTATCACTAAATAATATTTCTTATTAAAAACTCTGTATTAAACAGAGAGGATATACTGCCACACAACTTTGTCTTGGCACAAACTCCTTGATTGATATTCATACCATATCAATAAGCTCTCATGCGGAACAGTATCGTCACTGAGCGGATCCGGACGTAGGTGTGAATCCAGCTTAAAACGCTTAGTTTGCTAAAAAAGAATCTAGCAAAGTATTACTCAATTATAATTCACCATTCCAATACGCTGTAAAATTTGCCGATTACAAATTTAATTTTATTAATTTGTAGATAAATATAATTTCGTCTCTTCTAACTAGTTGTGAACACATGTTTTATTTTCCATTCTCGTTTAAGTATAATTTTATTGAATAAAAGATTCTCGACTTTAATGGCTAAGGCGGCCGTGAGATTAGTAAAATACTTGAAAATGAAATAATGGTCAAAGTTCAAAACGGATACTCATAGATGGCAATATAAAAATGATAAAATATGGTAATTGATTATAAAATTAAACGTATTCGATAAGACGCTTAAGATTTGAACTACGAGAATTTCCACTGAGAAAACGACTGCTCTACGCCACTGAACCATCGTTAAATAATAATAATAATAATTGGCTGATTTATATAGCGCCGTTTTCGTGACAGAGATATCACCTCAAGGGCGCTTTACATCATAATTAACATAATATTACAACTAAGACTTAATTATAACTTATGCTTAATTCTTATAACTAGTGACTTACAACTAACAGCTTTAAGTACCCACTGTAAATAACTACTAATTCCCAATATCATTACGTTTATGATTTACGATTACGCTAAAAGTAATGAAATATTTTATAAAATAACCGATATTAACACTATTTTGCCAACATCGGGAATTTTTTTGAATACCACACAAGAGTTCTAACTGTGTGGAACCAGTGAAACTATAACATCCTTAATTTGGGTATGTTGTGAGGCTGAATGTAGTGGGGAGGGGAAACATATGGGGAAGAGGAAGTTTTGGCAGTACCTGTATATTCAGATCAGGTCACCAAACACGGCTACGGCCATTTCAAGCAACGTTTCGATTCTGAATGGTGGTCTTTCACCAGGGCGATACTTAGTGTATCTACCACTCTGGAACGTGCCGCAAATATACCATGCATTATTTTATATAAATTAAATATGTTATGACACATATTGATTAAGTAAAAGTTATTTGCGCAGGCCGGGTTTGAACCCGCGACCTCTGGATTCGTAGTCGAGCGTCTTACCACTCGACCACGGAGGCCGGAGATGTTTGCGTAAGGCCTGAGTGCCCGCTCTAGTCGAGCGTTTAGTGGGGCGGAATGGCAGCGTGCACCACAAACACACGTCCATACATGCAAGTGTTCTGAGTGGCGGACGCTTCGGCGGTGGACAGAGCGTTCTTGCTTGTGTTCAGGGGGGCGTGCGCCTCCAGGTTCAAACCACTTTGTGTTCAGCGTTTGTAGTACTCATGCGTGATTTCGTCGGAAGAAATAATAATCTAAGCCTGAAATATGAGAAATATAGAATATAGGCAAAGGTTGACACTGACAATCTTGTAAATTCATAGAGTTTGTCTTCATTTAATCTAAAACTTACATATAACGTAGAAAATACTCATTTAAAAAAATAAGTTTTTTTAAATCAGAATTTAATAATTAACAATTTCACTCTGACCTTCCTTACGAAATAAATCAAATTTTAGAAATGAATGTCCTTCTACATACGTGTCGATAATATTGGCAGTTGCAATGACGACTGTTTCCTTCGAACGCCGTCTGTTCACTGAGGCCAGGCAGCAAACGCTCAATGGTCGCACGCTCCGCTGCACGCTCTGCTGCACGCTCCACCCCGTTGAACGCTCTACCACTCAGGCCATACCCTAAGGATGTTTATCCTTAATAATTATAATTAGTAATTAAATATTATTATACTTAATGATTTTACTTTTAAATAATTATTTTATGATACAGAAATTAAAAAAAAATTACAAGTTTCATTGACACACATAAGAAAATGAAACAATGTATAAAAGTATAATGTGTTTTTATTTTGGTAATTAGTTTCATATGATTCTGATACAATAGTTATCAGACAACGGCATTATTATGATGTGTACTCCCACCTTAAGCATTTTCAAATATCTCGATAATTGAAAATATTTACCAATCATTTATGTTGAATGTTTTTGTTGTACTGAGCGTAGGACAATGAGTTCATAACATTTTTGGAAGTAAAATAGAATAATTACGTAATTATTATTTATTTAAATTTAAAAGTAAATAAATTTAGAATTACTTTTTATGCGTTATATTCGTGAGTAGCAAAAAATGGGAATGATTGAATAAGTCTTTAAAACGCACTTTTTTAACTTACTATATTATTAAGTTTAGATTTTCTCACCTTTAATACTGAATTGATACAAATATTTAATATTGGCTTTCACAGAAACAATTCTCCCATCGCATAAAAATTATTTGCCGCCACTGTTCTCGAACAACACCATTCACAGTGAAATAACCTTGAATATCAATGATTTCTGTTTGTTTCCCGATTCTATTTTTATTGAAACGATTGCAATTGACAACTTCCCACTGCTCGGCTACTACAGATTCCAAATCCCCTTGGTGGTCGTGCAAGGTTGTGAGAAAATCAACTGCCTAGGAACTACATGACTTGCGAAGAGGTCTGCTCGCTGACGTTACGGCTGGTTGCGTCAGACCTATGACATGTACACAATCGGATGAACTCATCTCTAAATTTTTTTACAAATCTTAAATAAATCGCCAGATTTAAAACACTTGTCGAAACAATAAGAATATTATCAATACTCGCCCAGGCTAACCCAACACTGTTAAACATCTTGATGTAATTAATGACAACGCCGAGTATATTGCAACAAAAAAAAACAAACACGATCAAAAGCAACATCGTTGTGACGTCATTCTCGTTTCTCTGGAATAAAGAGATGTCCTTTCTTCTCTTGTTGGATTTTTTAACTGCCTTCAGAATCAGGGTGTTGAGAGCTGCGATGGATCCGAACGGTATCAGAAATAGAAACACAGAATACATCCAAAAGCCATACAAATTCCGAAAAAAATAACCTTGCTTTACTTCTGTGTACTGTAAGCAATTATATGTGGAATTGCTTTCTTCAATGATCCACTCCACATATTCAATTTCCCAAAATCTTGGAAGGTTGTAGGCGACACTGAATATAACGACTGCCAAAGAAGTCCACCGAGCACGTCTGTACGTACAAATAGTTTTCACTTTCAAGGGGTAATGAGTCGCGATGAATCTCTCGATCGTTACAGCTAGAGTCAGATAAACCGATGCCATCAAAGACATCATCCAAACGGGAAACAAATATGGCATGTAGCGGGGGTAGACGTGGTAATAAAAGGTGTACAAGGTGCCGGTGTGTGGAAATATTTTAGGCAATCCCGCTAGTAAAATAGTTAATGCATTTATCAACAATTCGCAAGAAGCGAGTGCAAATAACAAATAATTAATAGTGCTGCCCTTCATCGGTCCAGCAAAGATAAACATGGTGATAATATTTCCAATGATTCCAGCCACTCCGACAATATTCAGAATTATGCCATTGAATATGTAAAAGTAAAAACTTTCCACGGAATCTGGATCGAAGTCGTGTATACAAGAATACCCTGTTGTATTCCGATCTCCATCTCGAAGGTAAGTTGTTAAATTGAACAAAGTTTCATTATACATTGCCGAGTTCGACATGATGAGATAACGAAGTAAGTCTTCGATGTAATTAATCACAAATTGAGATACGTTTTCACTAAATTAGCACAGACAACAGTTTATCACGGTACACGTCGTTTCCACAAAGTGCGGTGCGGAGTATTAACGTAAACAATATTACTCATTTTTTCCTCGGATACAGCTCGATGAATGTTTACGTATTACTGGTTCTGACAAACGAAAAATCCCAGCGTAAAACCGGTTTTAAAATAACAAAATTACGCAGTGCGCGCCTTTTAAAAAATCTGTACAATTCACAATAGTTTCCCACAGACTATGATTGGATGCTTATTATCTTACCAGCATTCGTGTTAAAGTATGTTTTATGTATTTTTAAATATAATCTACATTGATGGTTGTCATAATTATTCGTTGTGTTAGTTAACTGCTTACTAACTGACAAACTTGTAAAATATAAGTGTATTTAAAAAAACTGTTTTCTTGCATTCAACATTTAATAAACTAAAACGTTCTGCTTATGTTATTCTAAAAATCTCTGCGGAGCACACATAAACCTAAACCTCATTAAGGGGCAGCACTCAAGAATGACGCTAAGCGTTACTTTGTAGAATTCTAATACGAGCAATACTACAAATGATTTATCTGCAAATTTTCTATGGGGAGTTAGAAAACTGTCTGAGGTTTCTAGAAAATTTATATTTTATACTGTAATCCTTTAAATTCTATGAAAATAATACTAAAATGTCTCTAAGAGGTGCAGTTTGAAAACCAGCAAAGGTATTTTTGAACGTTTTACCTAAAATTCATTACTTTTTATATTTGCACTGTTTGCATTTTTAGAATCGTTAACTTATAATACTTGAATATTGAAGTTTTTAAGTACCAACATGTTAACTGTCCTCAATATGATTTTTATTTTTATGACCTTTTCTTCCCTTTGACAAATTTGCTGATATAAATATATACTTTTCAATTGGATTTTAACACCCTAAGCTTCTAGTAAATTGTTTTTTTAATCTGTTGATGTACACATGTACTGTTGTACCCATTCTCTCATGATTGACGATAGCGATCATGATTTTAGATAGTTTTAAATTGAACACATTATTTTATTTTCTCTTTCTTGTATTAGGTTCTTCTACCATTCACTTTCACATTATATATTCTTTTATGATTTATAGAAGAAGAAGTCGGGGACGCCCGAGGAAGACATGGCACGATCAAGTGAATCAAATACTTGAATCGGGCCACGTGAAGAGTCAGAATAACAGAATAGTATACAAGACGATGTATGAATGTGAACGAAGCATGGAGTGTGTGCCAAGACAGGGTTGTATGGCGGCCCGTCCCCTCTGCCTACCCCTGCGGAAAAACGGTGTGATGGTGAGTTAGTTAGTTAATTAGTTTAGGTTAGATGATTTATAAGAAGCGCACTTGAGGCGAAATATCACAAAACTGCGTTATGTAAGTTATATTATTATTCATTTGTTATTATTATTGCAGGGTTTGTTTATTTTTTTAAATAAAGGTACTTAGATTTTTTACTACAAGCATTTGAAATACAGTTGTTTATATATGTGTAAAGGTTTATCAAGTAAAATTTCTTACGAAAACATCAGATTCGGCTATTATTTACTTGTTATTACCGTCAATTTAAAAACTTTTCTGTCCGAATTTTTATTTTTATACTGTTGTTTAGGTAAGCCATTAAAAAAATGAAAATGTACAGTTTAATAGTGATGTAGAATGATCATTTAAAATATATATTTGTATATATTTTACAAGCATTTGAAAAAAAGGGGTCTGTGAAACTCTCCTCTCTCGTACAAATTCTTAATTAAAAAAATACTGCCCAAATTGTTTTTCAACAAATTTATTTCGCTTCATAAAACCAACTGAATAATTTTGTCCAAAAAATAGAGACAAATTCTTCTGTGTGTGGATGACGTGTCGGGGACTGGACGAATGGGCGTAATTGAGATTTTTGTTGACAATGGTCAAACACTTAAAGAATAGAAATAATTTGATTTATGATCAAAATATTAAGTAGAATTCGATATTTAAATATTCGTATTTTGATTCGATTTTCGATTTTCCCTCTGAAATATTCAAGCGATTTGTGCGATACTTGATTTGAGTATAAAATTGTTTGCGGGCCTTTATGGTCCAGTGGTCGAGTGGAGATACTCGACTACGAATCAAGAGGTCGCGGGTTCAAATCCCGGCTTGCGCAAACACATTTTCTTTACATTATGAAATTGTGCTGTTTTACAAATAATTTAATAAAAAAGTAAATTTGTGGACCACCACTAAGAATCTAAACGTTACTTGAAATAGCTTTAGCCGTGTTTGTTGATATTATATTTGCTTGAAGTGCGCACTTCTTCCATTCATTTTTTTTTATTTAGATTTTATATCTAACATATTAATATATAGTCTCCTCGATATGAACTTTAAAAAATAAAATAAAAAACCTTTCCAAGCAATTTCCTCGCTAGCACCGCGTTAAAAATAATCCAATTGGAATATTTAATTATCTAACAATAACAATAAAAAAAAAATCGAATTAATTTAATTAATTTTTTAAATATTTTTATATGTATACCGCACAAGAGTCTCAACTGCTCCCAACCATCTAGCCAGTGGGCGGTAGTGGGTAGGGAAAGGAGATGGGGAAGATGAAGGTTGGGAAGTACCTGCCTATTCAGATCTGGTCACCAAACACAGCTAAAGATATTTCAAGCAATGTTTCGATTCTGAATGGTGGTCTTTCACCAGAGTGATACCTAGTTCATCTACCACTCTAAAACGCGCCGCAAAAATACCATGTATTATTTTATTTAAATTAAATATGTTATGACACATATTTATTAATTAAAAGTTATTTATATATATATTTATAAAGCCGGGTTTGAACCAGCGACCTTTGGAGCGACTTACCACTCGACTATGGAGGCCGTCAAAATTATTACAGAATTATCTTTTTTTAAAAAGTATCACTCATTTACGTAAAGCGAGTTACAACATATTATCATAGTGTGAAAATATATACCTAGAGCACGGTGATCCTTCAAAGATGAGCCATTTAATGATGCTGATGATTGCAGCGCCCTCTTTGGCATTTATTTGTCAGACTGCTCAATGCAAAAGTGGCGCAACAAGTCGTCAGGACCTACTCGAGTCAAGTGTATCCTTCGTTTCTTTCCAAATTCAAAATTCGATATTCATACTTGCGTCAACTTATTCCCCGTGCAGAATTGAATTTCCGCCGACATGAAGTTGGGTTGCCGGCAGTTTCATCAGCTTTGTATTAATAATAGAGGAGACTCGCATTATTCCCGACTGACAAACTTTCCAGTCCAGACGTCTATGATCAATGATGCAGTCTAAATTTGATAAATCGAAGCGAGTGGAGCACACACTCGCGTCGGGTCCCGACCGTGGAGACGACCTATGTAATATAGGTACACGGCAGTTCCCCGAAGGGAAATTCTACATTCTTTTGAGGAGGTTATTCCAACGACATATTTTGAATTATGAGGATGTGTTGGTGAGAGTGTCTATCACTGTCCATGAGTTGATTATTTTACATTGTCAATTTTATTTTTTATTTATTTATCAAACAGTCATACGTTAAAGTGTAAATATAGTAACAATTAACCTCAGAGTATGTAGAGTGGTATCAATCTAAGGCAGTGTAGTCAGCGATGATTTTTACCTGACTCGGCGGATCTAGGCGTGGCTAAGACCAAGGCTAGGGTATTTACACATCCATTCATATCACATATCGACATAATGTTTTTGTCTATTCGTATAACCACTTTTTCACAGTATTGATTCCAACAAAAATAAAGCATCTTTTTTTAAACACGAATACCGCACAAGAGTCTCAACTGCTCCCAACCGTCTAGAGCCAGTGAGGCTATGGCATCCCCAAATAGGGTATTTTGGTGAGGCTGAAGGTAGTGGGGAGGGGAAGTAGATTGGGAAGAGGAAGGTTGGTATGTACCTGGCTATTCACATCTGGTCACCAAACACGGCCATAGCCATTTCAAGCAACTTTTCGATTCCGAATGGTGGTCTTTTACCAGGGCGATACTTAGAGTGTCTACCACTCTGGAACGTGCCGCAAATATACTTTTATTATTTTCATATGAATTAAATGTGTTTTGATACATAATAATTAAATAAAGGTATTGACGCACGCCGGGTTTGAACCCGCGACCTTTGGATTCGTAGTCGAGCGTCTTACCACTCGACCATGGAGGCCGTCAAAAACTAATTAGTTAAAAACCGTTCAGTTGTGTCAAGTTTAGTGGCATAATAAAAAATGAGTTCTGCGGTGCCCAAGATCATTGTGATAGTACGTAGAAGCGGAGTATTATATTTGTTGTCTCTTTCTCTCTCATGGTGTACGACGTAAAAACCCGGAGAAAGTGATTTATCGCAAGTTTGTATCGGTTGGGTAAAAATAATTAGCTCTCTCTCCATACATTGTTTTTCCAAGCAATTAATATATTCTAGACCATAGATTTTTAACCTTCTTTTGCCCACCGCTCACTTTGAGAATATTTATTTTTCTAGAGCCATTTTATTTGAATTACCATAAACGCGAATCTAAAACAGCTATTGCCACGATTATATTTAAACTAGCATTGGGAAAAACTTCAATGTTTTGTGAATGCTTCACGAGCTGTTAGTTCTTTAAAATGAACCCTTCGCAGTGAACACTTCAATAGAAGTCGAACTCGCCCATGAAAGATTTGAAATTAGAGATGGTCGATATCAGAATTGAATTAAAATGTGTGTTACCGCAAAATGGAGTAGTTTTTTAAGTCGAATTTCAATTGAAGTACTTGAAATTAAGTTCTTTTTTGTAGGCTTTGAAGTTCAACTTCGCTACTGAACTGCAATAACAGAAGTATTTTTTCCAACGCCCCATAATTTTCCCTGAGTCTTCTACTGCCCCTCTGAAAGTCTCCAACGACCACAAGGGGGCGTTATCGCCCACGTTGAGAACCTATGTTCTAGACCAGTTGAGTTCCATCAAAGAATAAAAGTAGAAGTAAAAGAAGAAGTCGGAGACGTTCGAGGAAGATATGGCACGATCAAGTTAATAAAATACTTGCGTTGGGCCATGTGGAGAATCAGAATAACAGAAGAGTATGTATGAAACGATGTTTGAATGTGAATGAAGCAAGGAATGTGTGCCAAGACAGAGTTATGGCGGTCCGTCCTCTGCTTACTCCTGCGAGGAAACGGGCGTGATGGTTAGTTAGTTAGTTTATGGGATAAAAAACGAGGGAATGGCGTTTGCCGTCGATCACGTGAACGCTTCTAATGTGGATACATCCGATTTTGAACCAGACAGTAATTCCAGAAGTACTACCAAACCTACCAGTTAATTAAATGTGCGGATGCACTGATAAGTTCAGAAAATAAAAAAGCGGCTTTAGTTTTAATTCAAAAGTTTGGTACAAAGTTCATGTGACGCTTTTGTAAGCAAACACGAAACTTTGTTCCCCGGAGATGGAAATGGGAGATTATAATGAAAGCGAAGTGTCACATACCACCGCTAGAGTACTGTCTTCATCTGCTTTCTGGAATCTCTCGGGTTTAAATCTTGGCTAAATCTATAGACGGAATACCGCAACATTAAAAACTTCTGGGAACATTTTTCAGTTCACCCTCTCCGCCAAATCACTGTTCAACGACACGTTTTTCTATTGAAGTTATCAATGTAACACGTAAATTATATAAAGTTTATTTGAAGATACAGTCAAACTTGGTTATAACGAGCGCAAAAGGACCAACTAAATTTGCTCCTTAAAGCCATCACTCATTATAAGCGTAGGTAAGTAAAAAAAGTACCTTCCTACTAATATCGATATTTAAACCAGGGTATGAAAGCTTGCATATTATGGAGCACTACATTTTTTATTATGAAAATCATGCTTAACTAACTACAAAATTATTTAGTTTATGATTACACCGATAATAACGATAAACTGCACGCTCAGTACTGGATAGAAATGTTTCTTAGAGCGACGACTATCGGGGATTATAAACCCTCCCTAACGTGATTTGCGGAAAGTGCCGGACGGGCGGCTTTCTTTGTCTTGTTTATGACATTATTTGGCTGTTTTGAGAATTGAGTTTTTTTCTCATACCCGGGCGCATTGAGTTGACAATATTATTTGGCCGTTATATCAGTGAAATGTATGAAAATAAGCCCTAACCAACATATCATTAAGTAATTGCTCATTATAGCCGTGACCTCGCTATAACCGTGATCGTTATAACCAAGTTCGACTGTACTACTCATATTATTTATCTTTAAGATCATTTTTATTTTTAATATTTACGTAATTTAAAAAAAATATTAAGTAATATTTGACACTTTTGTTCGTTTCTTTCTTCCAGGTTAAATTGTAATCCCCAAATTACAGATTCTTTGTAATTTTCATTGCAAAATTTTTAGTTAATCTTTTTTGACAGTTTTCTACACTAAACTGTCTAAAATCACCCCTACGTAATGCAAATTTACACAATTGATGAACATATGTTTTTTTTTTTGTAAATGCATTTTGAATATCTCTGTGAAATAATGATTTTGATGCAAGGTGCCACAGCTTTTTTACAAATCTATTTTAAAAAATACGGGAAAAATTGTGTCAAATGGAAAAAGCGAGTTGTTGTATAACCTCATTTACATTTGTAAACTTTATTTTTTTTTCACATAAATTTTTTTTTTCACAAAAATTAGCGGACACAACAATTTATGATGTTATTTATTGTTGTTTAATATCTAAGTACTGCATATTTTTAAAATGTAACGTTAAAAAATATTTAAAGAAATGAACAATATAACTTTTTATAAGACGGCGAATATTATTTTAATTTTTATGACCGACCGGTTTCGCTTAGCCTAAATAATACAAAGTGTGCGCTTATATATAGATTCAGAGGGAGAACAAAAAATAAAATAAAATAATTTTCCGCATTGTTCTTTTATTTTATTTTATGTTTTGTTTTTCAATACATTTTTTATACATATATACATTACAAGTAAAGAATACATATTTATATATTGTACAAAATTATCAATTCTTTACTTAATACTAACAGTAGGTATAATATAAATTGAATAAATGTACAATGTTTAGTTTCTAGTTAATGATAACTATCTCCCTAATTGAGAAAGTTCTCGTGCTTAGGGAGGGTGTACTATCATGGATTTCTTGAAATTATTTTTGTATGATTAAAAATAAATATCATATGAAAATAATAAATACTAGATTATTTTAGTGAAAAGTGTATTTTGAGTTTTTTTTAATATTTCATAGTTATTTTCGTCTATTATGTCACTAGGAAGTTTTTTGAATATCTTAATTGCTGAGTAGGACTAGTGATGTTGTGCTGTTGTATTAAGTTTCGGGGTAAGTATTTGGCGTAACGTTCTTGGTCTGGTGCTCACACTTTATATTTTTCATTAAATTTTGTTTATTTTTAGCGAAACCGATCGGTCATAAAAAATGAATAATATCCCCGGTCTTATACAAAGTTATTTTTATTTATTTAAATATGTCAAACAACAAAGCGATTGCTTCTTACGAAAATTAAAAAATATATATTTGGTCGTATTATTCTTGCCGTGAAATGGTACATTGAGTGTTAAAACTAACAACTTTTTTGAATAACGTGCCATTTGTTTTTTTCTTGTACGTAGAACTAAATCAATCTTGGGGCTTTTCCTTAAAAACTTTGCCCCGAACGGTTTTTCACCATTCAGTGCTTTTTGCTAAGGTGTGGGTCGAACAAAGTTCCCAGTGTGCTCTACTTCCCTGTTTTCATATACGGAAGTGACTAGAGTTAAACCACTTCACAATGTGTTATCTAAACATCGCCGTAAATAAGGCCTAATAGGTGTAAAACAATGTGGGAAAAGAAGGTACAAACAGCAACCTTTATATTCGTAAATTTAACGTATTTTTTTTATTAATTATTAAAATAATATCAATAATTTTCAACGTAAATATGTAACAGAAAAATCCAGAAAGTAAAAGAATAACGGTCGCGTCCGAGGCTCGAACTCGGAACCTCTACTCTATACGGGAGTAAAACCTCTGCCAATTCAACCACTGAGACTTTATTAGAATTAGAAACTGGCATTTTAATCGATCTCAGAATTTATTTGAAGATTATTAATATTATTTTTTAATTTATTCCGATTTGGCTGCCATCTTTGTGATAGTGTACAAAGATAAACTATTATTATTTTTTTTAATAAACAATATAATAACCATATAAGAGCTTTAAAGTTAATTTTATATGTATATATGTTTTTTTATATAATTTAATTTAATATTATTATTTTAAGACAATTTGATAATGGCGTTAAACGCCGAAAAAAATGTCACTAAAAACATAAAATTTAAAATAGCAGAACTCAATAATAATAATATTAAATTAAGTTCAATTGAATTATATAAAAAAATAAAATGGAGTTCTACAAATTGAACACAAAAACCATACATAAATTAATTCTAATTTAGTATTTTTTATTTATAAGTCTTAAACACTATTAATTTTTGCTCCATTAAATATATTTCCCTTTACCGTACACGTATTTTGGGTGTATTGACAAACAATACGAACGTAGACTACGAGAAACCTCGTCTGGTGGAATCTGAGAATATTTGAATTTCCAAAAAATAAATATATTCAGCCCCAATAGATTGCCACCTTTTCTTCTGTAATGTATAGGTATTTACTAAACAGAATATATAAATTTAAGTAAATTAAGAAATAATACCAATATTACATTTCTTGCATGACTGATCCATAATTGGACGTAGTTATGCAGAAAGCATCCAACCCATAATTTGTCAAAATCGAGTTTAATAGGTTTTTTTTATAGTTAAATACGAGATTTTTATCTGCTGAAAACATCCAAACTGTAAACGCAATACATTTTTGGTAATTCTTTTTTTTACCAACCCACATTCTATTTTATTTTTATTTTTATGGTTAATACCGCACAAGAGTCCCAACTGCTCCCAACCATCAAGAGCCAGTGAGACTATGGCATCCCCAATTGGGGTATTTTGTGAGGCTGAAGGTAGTGAAGAGGGGAATGAGATGGAAAAGAGGAAAGTTGAAAGTACGTAACTATTTATATCTGGTCACCAAACACGGCTACGGCCATTTCAAGCAACGTTTCGATTCTGAATGGTGGTCTTTCAACCAGAGCAATCTACCGAGAGTATCTACCACTCTGGAACGGGCCGCAAATATACTTTTTATTATTTTATATGAATTAAATGTGTTATGACACATATTAATTAAATAAAAGTTATTGGCGCACGCCGGGTTTGAACCCGCGATCTTTGGGCTCGTAGTCGAGCGTCGTACCACTCGACTATAGTGGCCGTCATATTGAAATTTGAAAACATCAAAATGTAGGATAACATAGGAAATATATATATTTTCTAATAAAAAATAGATAAATAGATTATACATGACTTATTTGAAATAATTCCCATAAAGAAAAAAACACCTATATTTACTTGAATGCCATAATATGCTTTTGAATCGCCATATTATTAAACGTTTCTCAGTTTCATATTTTTGGGGTTGGATGCTTTCTGCATAACTACGTCCAATTAATGGTAGGTACTACTCGCAAAGTCAATAATCCTTACCATAATAATAAGGTTACCAATGTAATTTCGTGGGATCCGGTTCTTGAATTCATACAAAATACATAAAAACACTATGAAAGCCTCACAGAAATGCAAGTTGTTTTTTTACTAATACAGTTACAAAAAATGTGGCATGTTGCGAATAGTTTTCTATTTATTATTTCTAATAGCTTAATTGATTGTCCTCCGCTTCGCCTCCCTTTAATTCATTTCCGAGTCCTTCAACATTCCTTCCCAATATGGCGACAGTTTTTTTAATTAATTTTTATATTCCCAGTATGCGGATACAAACGATACGTGATTGTTTTCCCATTGTTAATAATATTAATGGGCTAGAAAGTATTTATTAAAATTGGAATTAATTTTAAAGCAAAAATCTCTTAATATTAATACGCTAAGCCGTCTTCTGTACATGATTCGTTCGATCGCCGCGTGGGGCGCTAATGTCTACAAAAACGTGTGGCTGGATACAAGACACTGGAAGAATTACAAATGGTAATTTTCGCTCATATGTATAAAAGTCTGAAATTTTATTCCGGTTACCCTATTTTAAGATTTACTCCCTATGTCCCTTTTGACGCGTGTGTCAAGACTAAACTAGTGCTTATTTGTTATCAAAAAATCCTAAAATCGGAAGAAATTCAAATATTACTAATTTTCAATACAAGTATGAGATCGTATAAAAGTGCCGCATTCTAATGAGGTCTTGGTGGCTTGATTGGCTGTTGCTCCCGGATAGAGTAGAGGTTTCGAGTTCGTATCTCGGTCATGACCATTGTTTTTTTTAGTTTCTGGCTTTTTTCTGTTTCGTATTTGTGTTTTAGATTATTAATATCATCTGAATATTTAGAAAGTATTTGTTTAAATTGCTCTAAAAAAACAATCAATCCTAATATTGGTTAATTTTACTTCGAGGTGAAACATAATGAAGAGAAGTGAAATTATGGAATTGGGAGATGAAGTCAAGAACAGGCCCTTCAGATGTGGTCACTTCAAAACATAAGCAGTTTCAACAAATGTAATAATTTTGATTGGCAATTTCAGTAGTTACTGCATATTTTTGTATGATCCACTTGTATGAAAGCTATGTTGGAACTTTAAATTAACATATTTTATATGTACATAGATTGTTTGCGAATTTACCGGAAAAATTAAAATCTAGAAATTTTTTTTTTTTTTTTTTTAAAGTGAACACCGTACACGTGTCTCAACTGCTCCCAATCGTCTAGAGCCAGAGCTTATGGCATCATCAATTGGGGAATGTTATGAGGTTTAAGATAGTGTATAAAAGGAGGAGATGGGGAAGAGGAAAGTTGGGAAATCCCCGCCTATGCAGATATGGTCACCAAACACGGCTAAAGCCATTTCAAGCAACGTTTAAATTCTGAATAGTGGTCTTTCCCCAGGGAGATACTAAGAGTGTCTACCACTTTGGAACGTACCGAAAATACTCGTATACTGGATATTACTTTTATGAATTACATGTGCTATGACATATTTATATTAATTAAATAAATTTTATTTGCGCACGCCGAGTTTGAGCCTGCGACCTCTAGATTCGTAGTCGAGCGTCTTACCACTCGACCACGCAGGCCTTCAAACAAGAAACATTAATATTTTTCTTGGTTCTCCATGAGGAAAATATACATTCCCATTTAAAAGTATATTCTCATTGAAGAATTTTGTGGCATTCAACCATAGGCTCGCTAAGCTTTAATATGTAAAGCTATAAAAAAAAACATAAATTTATTCAGATAATTTAACATTTAGAGTGCTTATGAATACGCATTAATTGTTCTAATCAAACTTCGTTATAAATTACTTTACGTTTATTTTATTATTTTTATATTAAAAACTTAAAACTGATGAGATAGATAGTTGAATACGTTACCGAATACTTGTAATTTTATGATAATTCAATATATATTAATGGTTGTTCACTCAAGGGACGAAAATCCTTATGAATATATTATTAAGGTATGGAAACAAACATACAAAATACTTAGTAACAGCTTAAGATACGCTTGGAAAGGAATACTTTTTTTTGTTATTTTTAGTTTGAAACAAATAATCCCTACAAAAAGTTGTATAGCCAAGAGTTGTAAGTGTAGATATCATCTTGTTAAAAGCTCAATACTTAGAGAATAAGAATAGAACCTTCTGCTCCCTTTATTTATGACTCAAGGATGCTTTGATCAGCAGATTTATGGTGAGGGTCCAATTAAAAATAGACCATATCCATGCCTCTAGCCTCCGTGGAGTGGCAACTATTCACTAAGCCGAGTTTATGGGTCGAGTGCCTTCTGGAACATTTCTGACTTAACTTCCCTTAGTTGTACAATATTTTGTGTTTTTTCCGTACAATATATTGTAATATCTTCTCGTACTTATCTAAAAATGATAGATAGATGTTTTAAGATGTGGTTTTTGTATCATTGCTCATATATATAGTGCTCAAACAGGATACGACGTTGATTGGAATTAAAATGAATTATTTACGAAGCGACTTTTAAATGGCATATTTACTTTATAAAATAATACTATTGCAAGAATCTTGTCGTTTTCCTTGACTTTTGACTTCTTACAAAGTCGAGAAATAATATTAAAAGTGGATATTAATTAAAGATAAATTAATGCCTAAAAGTTATTCCCAATCTAGAAGAGCTTCCGTAATTAAAAAAATAAATATATTTATGCAATATATCATGTAGGTATTCAATGTGCTCGGGTAGCGAAATCATTTATCAGTACAAAGATGGCAGCCGAAAATCGTTTGAATATGAAAAAAAAAGAAGTTTGATAATGCCCTCAAAAGGCGAAACAACTGTCACGCGAAAAAATAATTACCTAGCAGAACTTTTAACTAAAAATTGTTTTTCAAAATTTTAAATAGTAATAATTATTGCTTAAATAAAATTAAAAAACCTAAAAATTAAAATGGAGTTCTACAAAAAAACTTTAAAACCATAAATTATTTCTACTTAGGAGCCATTTTTTCAGCATAAATCTGACTCTTGTAAACAATTCACATTTTTCATATTGCTCGGTAACATGTTAAATAATTTAGGCACGTTACACTCCAGAGTTCGCTGCCCGTATTTATTATAATGTTTTGGTACAATCGAGCCGTCGTTATTTTAACTATTATTTTTATTGTTTCAAGCTTTATTAAGGTGTAGTTTATTGTATGAATATTGTATATTTGATATTCCTCGTTTCCCAACATTAGGAAACGATATTAATGTTTTCTCAAAACAAACATCCGGAGTAGAAGAGTGAAACCTGCAAAAGCTCCGGATAATACATTGGAACCCTTCAAACTCTACATCCTCGCTTGCTGAGAATTCCCTGGACATATCAAGGAAAAGTATTTACAGATAAAGATGATATCAAAAAACACACTCTGTAGGATACAATTATTACCATGAGAAAAAAATATAATACCTTTTTTTCCGAACTGAAGTGTGAAGGGATTAAGGAATGACATTTTTTAACTCTAATGTTCGCTAAGAACGAAAAACAATACAAGATTGTTGGTGCGTTTAAGTTAACAACTTACTAACCATCACGCCTTTTCTCCGCTGGGGTAACCTTACTTTGACTTTGATAGAGCTTTCGTACTTGAGCTGGTAACATGAGGTTATATTAAATATTGCAATGGAACTTAAAATATGTCTTACGTTGAAGTAAACTTTGTCCTCTTTAAATATTATGAACAATATTGTAACTAAGTAACCATCATGCCGTTTCTCCGCAGGGGTAGTCAGAGAGAAGAGACCGCCATAAACTCTGTCTTGGCACACACTTCTTGCTTCATTCACATTAATACATCGTCTCATACATACTCTTCTGTTATTCTGACTCTTGAAATGGCTCGACTTAAGTATTCGATTCACTTGATCGTGCCATGTCTTCCTTGGACGACACCGAATTCTTCTTCTATTCAATTTTGCATCATGTATTAAGGTGACATGTCATATTTAAAAATTTAACCGGCTAGTTTGAAAAGAAAGCATTTTCACCTAAAATCTATAGTGATTTAACTAGATATATGAAATATATAATTATACATAGTTAAATTACGTTAAGTTAATGTATGCAATACGATAAATACAACAAAAAAAAATGGGGTGGTGGTAACCAAAATCATTTCAATAAGTCGCTTCCGTGGGCAACATCTGTCACTAAAAAAAAAATATAAACTAATATGTATTCATAAATTAATTTAAATGCATGGCATTCATTTGAGTAAAATATTTGGATTCCACATGTTAAATTAGATTCAATTATTTTAGAATGAATTTATTTTATATCGGGAATAAAATTTCAAAGAATCATTTTTCCTGAGTCGAAGGAATCACAAGTATTCGCGAGTAATAAATACTTAAGTTAACATTTTACATAATATATTTCAAGGGTGGCTCGTTAAAATATGGCAGGCCATATAGAAATTATAAGGAGCCTCAAATATCCGACGAAATTTTATGGTGAAGGATCCGCGCGATGGGATAAGCTTACTTAACCCTTTAGTGCACAGGGAAAAAAAAAGTTAGTGTATGTGTTACTATTCTAACTCGTAATGAAATTTCTCACCCATTCCTATCAGACATTCTTGGAAGCCAGTTCTTAGGTAGGTTGTGGAGTAAAGTGCTCGTAGAAATTCACCTGGGAGCTACTGGCAGGACTATGAACAACGCATTAGTGTGGAGACCAAATTCTTGTGAAATAACCTTAGATGAATTAAATAATGTAGATACGTTACTAGGACAACGCGCGTGACTGCACTAAGCTAGGCTAACGTGGCATACCTGACATTTACTGGGTTCAGTCTCACACAGACATTCGTTCGACAAATAAGTTGTCAAGGGGAGACGGGAGCTCTTCAACCAAAATAATGTGAGATAGCGAATGTAGATATACGTAGGTGTGTGGAAGACAACCGTTTCCGTACGTCGTACTCTACTTGGCTAGTCGCTCAGTAAGTTCGTCGGGGGAGAGATATTATAACAGTAGCGCGGGACGTTCATGTAGCTATCTCATCCGTACACACATATTCTGTTGGTATGGCTATCCTTTTCAAACAAGAATCCGAGCATGTAACATTTATCGTTCATTTGTATGAATATGACGTGTCTTGTATTTTATGTCTATGGAAATAACTACGAAATCGGAGATTTAGTAGAATATCTAAGATATAAATCATAAAAAACAAAAACTGCCCTTATTTGTGAATATTCCGTAAAAATGTATTGCTGTAAATTACCTTTGTGTAATTGATCTTTAAAAATGCTATCTTAATTACACATATATAATTATTAGTAAAGGACGACCTCCGTGGTTATGGTTGTGTGGCAGTGATAAGATGCTCGACTGCAAATCCAGAGGTCGCGGGTTCGAATCCGGCGTGCACAAATATTTTTTATTTAATTAATATGTGTCATAACACATTTAATAAATATCAAATAATATACCAACCCTGATGTATGGCACTGAGGCATGGAACTGGCAGAGGAAGGATGAAAGTAGACTAAATGCTGTGGAAATGAGATCTTTGAGACGTATGTGCGGCAAAACCATGTACGATCGTATTAAAAATGTGGATATCCGGAAAGAATGCAAGGCTGATGTGAGCGTAATGAATAGGATCAAGAAAGGGACGCTTAGATGGTTTGGACATGTAGAGCGAATGAACGAAGAAAGGAGTGTGAAAAGAATATATGATGCGAAAGTGAATGGAAGAAGAAGTTGAAGACGCCCAAGAAAGACATGGCACGATCAAGTAAATCAAATACTTGAATCGGGTCATTATAAGAGTCAGAATAACAGAAGAGTATGTATAAGACGATGTATGAATGTAAATGAAGCAAGGAGTGTGTGCTAAGACAGAGTTATATGGCGGACCGTCCTCTCTGCCTACCCCTGCGGGGAAACAGTGCGATGGTTAGTTAGTTAGTTCCCTTAGTATCGCCCAGATAAAAGTCCACCATTCAGAACCGAAACGTTGCTTGAAATGGCTTTGGTTGTGCTTGGTGACAAGACCTGAATAGCCAGGTGCTTCCCAACTTTCCTCTTCCCCCCATCTCCTTCCCTTCCCACTACCTTCAGTCTCACAACATACCCTGATTAGGGTTGTCATAGTCTCACTGGGTCTAGACGGTCGAGAACAGTTGGGAATTTTGTGTGGTATTTACTATAAAAACATAAAATAAAAAAGGATCAAATTAAACACTCCTTCCCCCACGAACTTAAGAGTTGCCAGAAAACAAATTTATTTGAAATTTTCACCTTGTGAAACAAAAAAACCTGCTCTCTTTTTTTTAAGGTTATTTTTTAACCCCTAATAAAGTAATAAGTGAAAGTAATAATACGCTATTTTACCAATAAAATCATTGTGGTCGTTTTTCAGTATCTTGTTAACTTGGACTGCAAAGGGTTAGCACGGCAAGTGTGTGCAATAGAACCCCCCCCTCCTCCAGAAGCAAAGCTCTCAAGCTTTTATGCAAATGTAACGCGAGAAGGAAGCGCCCGAGCTTGTGGCCAAATTAGATAATTATTTGATGATTACTTCGCTTGACTTGACCCAAATGAGGTGGAAATTCAACGGCTAAGGGGTTATGAGAGCTTGCGTACTTTAAAGCAAATTTATGTGACATATTTCAAATGTTTTCACATGCGGATGTGTGGAGGGTGAGCGTTAAGCCGCTCAAAACTGACTGCCTTTAATCTATTATGTTTATGATTAAACAATGCTGTAACAGTGCTTTGTAAACTTAAAATAGTAATATTAAATTGAAAAAAAATAAGAAGTCACCGCTCAAACACCTTGTTCACTAGAACGTTCTGTGTAGTATGTTTTTTAGTTCAATCTCAGGATAAATTATCGTCACATAAAAGCAATTCTGCTGTAACCACTACTTCGCAAGATTCGTACGAACATACGAATGACCTCCGTGGCAGAGAGAGAAGCCTCTTTCAGGTTCAAAATCCAGTATTGACACCTACACATATATTTGATACCCATCACTAAAATAATTCAAGTAAATTTATTGAGAGATTTAAAAAAATGGTAAACAGAGTAGACGGTGGGTGCCAACCACTCTCTCTCTAAATCTCTCCCAAATTAATGCATTTTTAACATATCTCTATTTAATGTGTAGCAAAAAATGAATACAATACGATTTATAGTAAAATTAAACATTTCTTGATGCGAGCACTTGTTACTAAAAAATGTTTATTACCTTTCTTATGTTACACTTGTTTTGCTATACTATGTACTCTTACAGTAAAAGCCCAATTGGCGTTTATCTAAATATATAAATAAATTGCTAATTTGTATTTTTGTACCCCGTTTGTGTATTTGTATTCAAATTCAGATTTGGTATTTCAAACCTTCCTCTTACGATTTAATAAAACAAATATATAACTTTATTCCACTTTTACTTTATGACTGGACCGGTTTCAGCCTATGACGGCCATCTTCAGACTAGTTACTTCACTACTTCTACTAGACCACTTCAGGTCCAGTCATAAAATAAAAGTGGAATAAAGTTATATATTTTTTTTATTAAATCATTAAAATGGAATTCCACCACGAATTAACAGTTTCAAAATTAGAAATAATAAAAAGTGCTTCCTCTTACGCTTCTTCTTCCTCCCAACCTTAAGTTCCACTGACTTCGGGCTATCACGACACCAAAGGCATCACATAATCAGCACGATTCCATTCATCGTTATATCTGGGTAATGTGGCCCTTTTTTATTACATCGTCGCCGGAAAGGCAAAAGGACTGAAGCGTCATTTCGGGAAGCTTACACCAGAGCACTATAAAGTTTTATTTTTACAATAAAATTTATAAATTTTTATAAAAAAAATCCAGAGTTGTAGATACTTCAAGTATCGCCCTGGTGAAAGACCACCATTCAGAATCGAAACGTTGCTGGAAATGGCTATAGCCGTGTTTGGTGACCAGATCTGAATAGCCAGGTACTTCCCAACCTTCCTCTTCCCAATCTCCTTCCCCTCCCCAGTACCTTCAGCCTCACAACATACCCTACTTGGGGATGCCATAGTCTCACTGGCTCTAGACGGTTGGGAGCAGTTGAGACTCTTGTGCGGTATTCATATAAAAAAAAAAAAAAAAAAATAATCTTCAGTACCTGGTTGGATCTTGAAAAATAAGTTAATTTAGGTAACTCAATGCTCTCACTGACTAACCTAAGGCGAAAAAAGCTAAATAAGTTCCAAACTTGTGTTGCTAGAGTCAAGCCTTCTCCAAAATGGTAAATATATTTTAGATGGCTGAAGGGCCACAATAGTCTTCAGAATCAAACGAGAGTGGGAGCTTTCGATTTGATCGAAACTGCGTGTTTAACACATTTTTGACCAAATTGTCACCTAAGCCCTTTTGACTTTTAAGCGATGATATTACACCAACTTTTAAACGCAAATAACAATTTAATGCAAATAACTGATTACGTATAAAATAAGATTAAACTTTTTTTTTACAAATTATCCAAATATTATTATATTATGTATGACGATGTCAATATTCTAATAATACGCTTTTATGGAGGTCTCCAAGGTCATAGGCGTTAGAAACACGATCCGAATCTTTATTGCTAATTAATTCGTGCTGTATCGTTGAACTTTATAAAGTGTAATAAATTGGTAAAATATTTATTTCATAGTTCAATTTACGCACAAAAAATCTGAGATTAAATATGATTTAACCGTTTTAATTTAAGAAGAGGATGAATAAATAATGGTAGCTTTGTATAATGGAACACAATTCGTTCCCAGATACTATTAAAATTATATCAATCAAAAACCTTGACAGAAATATCATATTAAATATATTTTTTAATTATTTGTAAATATAATAAATAGCATATAAAATGCAATAGGTGGGTACCCGCAGAGGAATTTGAACTGGACCTGTGCCATTGAAAGTCAAGCTTTCTACTCACAGAATGTTTTTAGTGACCTAGTTCGAATTCGTCAATGTATTTAAAAAAAAATATTTTTAAATAATTATTGAAACAACATTAATAATTAAACAATATGAATTGAAAAAACATACTGAAAAGATTTAAGATTTGGGTGCGAACAAATATCGAACTCGGAGCCTTTCGCTTACTGGACGGCAGCTTTACCGTTGCGCTACCAAAACCCCTTTCCATGCATTTGTTTGGTGAGAAAATAATAAGGATCAAATTAGTGTTTTGTTAATATTCCAATATGAATTCCGCACGAGCGTGTATAATATCAACTATCCAAAATGTTATAGTCGAAATTCCCGTCCTTTTTACAGTAAAAAAATGTGTTTTTCAAAAATGTATTGTTAAGTTGCGATTTAATACCGATTTACCTCTCTAAAGACGAGAATTTTCTTTCTTACGGAGGTAATTATCACATACTAGTAATTCTAAGGATTACATTGTATTTAAATATTACCTACTATTACAATTAAGTAAAAAACGATTATTTTGTACAGTAAATTCAATAAAAAATATATATTTGAATATCAACAATAATAATATAAATATGTGAAAAATCACCTTAAGGCGCTGTGTTTAAAACATGGCCTGTTCAAAAGAAAAAAATTAATTTTGAATTTTCGCGGGGTGTGTACATTTGATAATCATTTTTTTTTGTTTGGTATGTTGGTACACATATGTTTATCATATATTAGCATTATCAGCCACTTTGGATTAGTGGTTTGTTTTTGACAACTGGGAAGGTTAGTCACGTTTTTGTGTGTTCTTCGATTTTTTACTTTTTGAAAAAGAATAAAATCCATTATTTGTTTTTCCACAACTCTAGGACGCTCATCGTCATTAACATCTTCTCGGCTTTCTGTAAAGCGCTTGTACCACTTATAAACACTTTATAAGCACTTTATTCCATTTTTAACGCAAAGTTTAATACATATTCTTTATTCACCTTTTCTTTAAACGGGCCTCGTATCTGTGTGTGAAATGAGTAAATAAACTCGAGTTATGAGTTAAGTATGCATAGTTGTTCCTTATATAAGTTCATATCTACTAAAGAAAAATAAGATGAGGCAGGAAATAAAATAATGTGCCATGATTTATTTTTTAAAAGACATGTGACATAAGATGTAATTCTCATTCCGTTCTTCTTTGCGTACACAGATTTACCTGTATACTTTATATATGATATAACCAGTGTCCGAAAACTTGTAGTACAGCAGAAAAATATGATTATTTACAGCACACGGAGAACCTAAATAAACATAAGTTTTTTCGATTTGAGCATTTTAACTTGATTATTTTTACCAATATTTTTTCGGCAACTTTGAGGTTACGAAACGAATAGAGTCGGGTCTACGCGGTATCCAATACAAAGCTTTTCATATCAAATTCAATTAAAACAAACAATGTTTATCAATACGTCATCTTATCAATGTTCTGGTGAATGCTTTCAAGTTTGGAGAAAGCTTAGTTTTAATTTTTCATCTGTCAACTTGATTTCGGTAGCAAACAATCTTTGTTACATTACAAAGCCTTTAGTGCTTCGTAGGTCAAAGATTTCCGTAAACGGTTTCTTGTCTCAAGTTTCCCTGGCGTAGTCACGTTAACGTACTAGTATAATTAAACGTATAAAATTAGGCAAACGCTGCAACTTTCAGATTAAAGGGCTCTGTGTTTGTTAAGGATGAAGGTGATGTAAGGTAAAAGAAACAATTCTCAAAGGCAAGCAGGTAATAACGTAAATATCAAATATGTATACAAACGTATGAATGTGATTTAGTACCGTTTAGTGAATCTAGATTCTAGAAATCTTAGATCCTTTGTGATCTACGCATTCATCGTCTTGCTTTGGTGCTATTTCTTATCGAAGGTTGACTATCACCAATTAAATCTTTTTTCTTCAGATTTATCCTCATACATCTCTCACGTCTTCCATCAATATTCCTTTGGATTAGTATTTATTAAATTTGTGTTTTTCGCCCCTAATGATGTATGTATTGTATACAGAAGTAGAAATTAAGATTTGTACAGCGCCCTTGAGGTGATTTCCCACAAAAACGGCGCTATAAAAATCATCCAAATATTATTACTATTATTATTATATATATGTTTTTTTTAATTCTCTTTGTGCATATTATAATATATAGTTTCTTCATTCCTCAGCTTCCTCTGCGCCCAGAGTCAAAGAGTTCTCCGCTCTGTCACCAGTCTGTCAGCAGATGGTAAGTAATATTTTAGTTTTTAATAACATTAAGCCCTTTTGCTTATCGGCTCCTAGTTATTGTGGGATCCCAGACGTAGTGCAAAAATATATTCACGACGAAAATGAAATAATAACTTTCTATAAGACCACAGATTTTATTTAAATTTTTATGGCGAACTGGTTTCGTTGAGCATCATAGCGGTCATATATACAAACAGAAAGAAAGAAGAAAATATAAAATAATAAAAAGAGGACAGTAAGAAAACACAAGAATAACATTTAAATTATATCAAAGAAACAGACAAAAAGAGACAGATAATGTCCTCCATATCACAGGTTAACTCCTAGCCTAGAGGAAAATGTACGAGTATGTACAATATTGTAAATAAACATAAAGTTAAGTAAATAAATAAAAAAATAAAAAAGTATGAAATAAAAGAGGCGAAACGTCAACTGAGAACGCGACAAAAGAATAATGAGGCATTTTATGAGTTTACAGGATAAATACCTAATATTTGACTACTGGACAAATTAACCTGATTATTAATAATATGACGATTATGAGTTGATGAACATTGAAAAAATAAAAGACAAGTATTTTGCAAGTAGCTGTACTATGACGTTAAAAAAATTGGCTTTGGCGTTTGAATACCTTTATGAACTTGTTTTTCCTTAAACGCCAAAAAAACTTATTCTGGTGGAGTAACATGGATCGCGGTTCAGTTGATTTCGAAATATATTATGATAATAAATATCACATGCTCCAGGCAATAATAACGATTTATCGATCTACAATTATTATTTATGTGTGTCTACAAATATGTGTATTTTTATGATGGTCATTTTATTTTATTTTTACCAAAAAATAACAAGGGTTAATAGTATTAACCTATATAACTATAAATAACAGAGTTATGGTAATTTTCACAGAAAAATCATATCTATACGTACAAAAATATAAAGTATATTTAATGACGTAAAGTGTTTTTATCGGTGGGTGGTATTTTTTGATGGGATATTAAGGGTGTGATTTGTAATTGTTGTTATTAAGGATTGAAATTTTTATATCATATGAAATGTTAATTAGTTCTTTACTGATTAAATTATAGTTCAGAGATACTAATTGACGGCCTCTATGGTAAGGCGAGTGGTAAGACGCTCGACTACGAATCCAGAGGTCGCGGGTTCAAACCCAGCGTGCGCCAATAACTTTTATCTAATTAATATGTTTCATCACACATTTCATTCATATAAAATAATAAAAAGTATATTTGCGGCATGTTCAAGAGTGGTAGATACTCTAAATATCGCCCTGGTAAAAAACTACCATTCAGATTCGAAACGTTGCTTGAAATGGCTTAAGCCGTGTTTGGTGATCAGATCTGAATAGCCAGGTACTTCACAATCTTCCTTTACCCCATCTCCTTCTCCTCCCTACTACCTTAATCCTCACAACATACCCCAATTGGGGATTCCATAGTCTCACTTCCTCTAGACGGTTGGGAGCAGTCGGGATTTTTGTGCGATATTCAGTATAAAAAAATAAAAAAAAACAAAGAGGGCTTAATATAGTTACCTTTTGATGTTTTTTTACCAAATTTTTAACTTTATTCCATTATTTTTTAATAAGACCTGACCGGTTTTACCGTATGACGGGCATCATCAGACTGGTACAATTTTAAATAGATCCAAGGTATATGTACTTAAAATTGTACCAGTCTGGAGAAGCCCGTCATAAGGTGAACCCGGTCAGGTCTTATTAAAAACAGATTAAATAAAATGTGGAATAAAGTAAAAAAAAAAATAAATTATAAATTTAAAAAAATGGAGTCGTACTACGAATGTGTTGGATGTGTTAAGGAGATAATGGAAAAAAATCCACCCCTGGAACTGCATATCGGGGAAAAAGTATTTTTTGTGTAACACGTGCATTTATTTTATTGATTAAAAGCAAATATTGTACAAATAAATTCATCATGGAAATACGTATTTTCAATTTGCATTCATTGATTTTTATATTTTTTCGTGCGTTTTTATTACGTTACGTAAACTATCTTTATCAACAACTTCTATAAATGATAATTAAATCAAGAACTCTAGCTAAGTGAAAACTTAACATACAGTGTGCTTATGTCAAGCATTACGATGAAGTTTTAACGACTGCAATAAGTTGTACACTTTGTGTAAGATTTTTTTACTATGCAGGCTCTTTTTGGAAACAGTGATTTTTTTATCAATATTTTTGTGCGTTTTTATTAAAATCAGACATAGATACGATTAAAATTAATGAAATATTTTTGTGATTATTTAAAACTATTTAATTTCGTAGAACAAAGCGCAAATATCGTTGGAAACAGAATATAAATGGAATTATTTCATTAGTCATTCGCTGTACTTGTCATCGTATAAAAGGGTCGTTGTTTATTCGACTCAAATGAAAATCTCTTTGTGCAATCGTGATTACGCTGATTACTTTAACTGGCAACTGTGTATTATGTACACTTTATGTGAAGTATGTTTGCCATAAAACATTTTTCCTTTAATAAATCGTTTCCATTAAAATCGTTGAGCTAAATAAAATGAATGGCCCCGAGAAGCCCGCATTTGTTCCCATAAATACGGTGTAAATTTTTAACCTACAAGCAGTTCGCAGTTATCTCGATCTCGGGGGACGGGTGTGTTTATTCTATTGATTTCAAACACTGCGGTGCCGGGCCACCATAACCTCGGAGTGGATAACTGTGGAAAGTGAATCATTAGGATCAATAAATAATTTAACAGTGCTATTCTCAAATTACTGAAAAGACAGAGAAGGGTGATAGTTACCTAGACGGCCTTCATGGCCGAGGGATAAGACGCTCGACTACGGATCCAAAGGTCGCAGATTCGAACCCGGCGTGCGCCAATAAATTTCATTTAATTAATATGTGTCATAACACATTCAATTCATATAAAAATAATAAAAATAATATTTGTTCCAGAGTGGTAGATACTCGTATCGCCCTGGTGGAAGACCACCATTCAGCATCGAAACGTTGCTTGAAATGGCTTTAGCCATGTTTGGTGACCAGATCTGAATAGCCAGGTACTTCCCAACCTTCCTCTTCCCAATCTACTTCCCTTCCCCACTACCTTCAGCCTCACAACATACCCTTTTTGGGGATGCCATAGTCTCACTGGCTCTAGACGGTTAGGAACAGTTGAAACTCTTGTGGGGTATTCATATAAAAAAATATATATAAAAAAGATTCGACGAATTTGAAAAAAATGCCTAAAGCGAGACGCTAGAAGGTTTAAAAAAAAAACGAAAAGTTATTAATAAAAGAAATGAAAAAATAAATTTGAAAAAGAGCATAAATGTTATTTTAATTATAATGATTAACTGGTGTGCTTAGCCTAAACATCATCAAAGTACAAAATTAAAATTCATATTAATAATCGAGTAAATTTGTCCAGTAGTCCAACATTAGATATATTTCATGTAAACTCGTAAAATGTATCATTATTATTTAATCACCTTCTCTGTTGACGTTTTGTATCATTCAATTCATATTAACTGTCTCTTTCTCTCTGTTTTTTGTTGTTGTTATAGTTTAAGTGTTATTGTTTTGTTTTCTCATTGTTTCGTTATTTTATTTTTTATTGTATTGTCCCTCTGTATGTATATGGTATATTACCGAACACTTTATATTTTTTGTTTAATTTAATTTTGTACCCTGATGATGTTAGACTAAGCGAAACCGGTCGGTTAATTTTTTTTAAAAAGTAATCTTATACAAAGTTTATTTCTGCTTTTTGTTATATATGTAAAACCACAAAGTGATTGCTTTCTACGAAAAAAATAGATTTTATCAGTTTAAAAACGTCACCCTTAAAATAAAATAATTTTATTTAAATGTTTTTGCCACATTTAATACAAAATAATAACTATATTAAAGGGTTTTAGAAAAAAAAAGAATGTATGGACGAAAAAGGGTAATGATATTGATTATAATATTGTTTTACGTATATAAATTAGAAATTAAAAAATGGGAATTGATGAGAAAACTTGTTTATGTACGGTTAGCAGAGCTACATTTTCAATTTGGTCTTCGGTATGTTTCCCTTGGGATGAAAGACTCAATCAAATGACACAATCTAACGTAATATCACCATACAATTAAATAATGTTTAATTTTTTCTAAAATTACAACTAAATTAAAAACATTTTGAAACAAGTCTTCCATAATTATTTTTCCATTAACCATAACGTGCCGGCTTATGTTACCCAACCCGGCCTTAGAACGCCAATAATTGCAACAAAATCTGATACCCAAGTACACATTATACATATATGTCGGTACCTTCCTACTGATGCATACTGTAATTTCTGAAAGATGTTTTTTGTTAGTTCCACTTAATTCTCGCCAAAGGAACGCTTACGCGATATGAAATTCTTTCTAATTTTATTTTGAAAATGTATTTTCCACCCTGTGATTTGATTTTTCATTATATTCATAAAAAATGACAATTAGGTTAGAACGTTTACTTTAAAAAAAAAACTCCATATTTTTATAGAAAGCTGGCGAAAAAAAAATCCATTTATTTGTATCACACCACTTTAGTTTACACTGAAACTTTAATAAGAATCACTGTAGTCCTCATAAAACATAGTAAATACTTCTAAATAATTAATACTTCTTTGATAATAAGTATCCGATGAAGCTACGGTGGTAGCAAAACCTAGTCGGTATTAACATAAATTAGACTGGTGTAAAAAAAGTAATGGTTTTATTAAAAAAAAAAAATCTCCCTGATGTAAGCATATGTGGTTCTAAAATCTTTTTTCGAACCCTTCACTGATGTTTCCATAAATAAAACACAAAAATAAAACTTATTGCTATTTACCAAAGTATCAAAAATGGCGCTAACCAGTTTTCATATTATATTTTCTGACCATTAAATAAGTCGCAAGGAGAGTAGCCTAAAAGATTCATTTAAAATTTTCACATTAAATGTCAATATTAGGTCATATAAACACAAGTGAAGCATAAAAGAAACTTTCATGTTCAAATGTTAAACGATACTAACTATAAAACAAGTAAACTAACAAACCACGGGCAAAACCGGGTGCAAAAGCTAGTACCGTGAATTTTACGCAGTACGACATATTATATTCCCATTTATAAAATATAAATTGCACACAATATCGCACTTCCTCAACCACCCTACAGTAAGTCAAAAAGCAAATATTTAGATTTTTTATATAATGCAATTGAATTAAATTTAATATTATTATTATTGAGTTCTGCTATTTTAAGTTTTTTTGTTTTTAGTGACAGCTGTTAAGCGTTAAAGCCCATTATCAAACTGTCTTAAACGCCTTAAACGCCGAAACAGCTCTCACTAAAAACAAAAAAACTTAAAATAAATTTGTTTGCTTACTTGGGTAAAATCAAACAAAAAAATCGGGTAAAATGAGTGTTGTCTATTTAGACTGATAGATCCTGTCATATTTGCATCATAGTTTTAATCGTAAATTGGAATCGACATGCACAAAATGATTTATTGAAAAATATATTATTTATGGAATAAATTAGTTTGCAAAGTTATTGCCTTGCTATTTTTTCTCCAAACTTGAACCATTAACTTCTATCCTAAAGGGTATTTTTTTATTCCTCGGTTTTATTTATTTGTTCTTTATCAACCCTTTTTCAATTAGTATTAGTGGGAACTACGAATGGACTTCAAACTTCTTGGCTGAAATTACATAGGATGGTGAGTTTCAAAATTTAGTTAAAATTCAATTGTTAGCGTCATTTGGTTTCTTTGACATTTGAACGGTCCCCGTTTACCGCCAACTATCGGTCCGTTTCGGCTTTTAAATAAATACTGATCAGATAAAAAGCATAAGGGTCGTGTTTTTGTGCTTTTTAGCTAATCAAATTTTGTTTAGTAGCTGGGAGAAAATGGGTCTAAATTAAATAGGAATTTATTTACGTGGCGCTCATCGTTGAATTGTTACGAATTATTATTATTATTAGAATAAAAACGTATTTATTAATTTTTATAGCATTTTTTTGATACGGCTCTACACTTATTTCGTCAATGAAAGAAAAATCGATATCCTCTGGAAACATAGTGAAATTGAATATTTAATGCGGAAAATCAAACAGTTATGTCGACATTTTTACAAAGTGCTTTGGTGAATATTCAGAAATATTGAAAAAACTAAATCAAATAAATCTCCATAGGTCCTCTCTTTTGGATATGGAACCAGATCAGAAACATTTTTTAAATATTCGTAAAGTGTAAAATTTAGTTTCGTGACCAGATCTAATTTCCAGATACTTATCAACGTTCCTGTCCCTCATCTCCATGCTCTCGCCACCCCTTTCAAGCTCACAACATACTCTCTATAGGCTCTAGACAGCTGTAACTTGTACGGTATCTATTCACATAATAAAAAAAATTTACATGTTCGCTAGTGTGTCAGAATTCCACTAAATAGAGAAAACCGCGTTTAAGACAGTTTGATAATGGGCTTTAACGCTTAACAGCTGTCACTAAAAACAAAAAAACTTAAAATAGCAGAACTCAAAAATAATAAATTTAATTCAATTGAATTATATAAAAAAATAACATGGAGTTCTACAAATTGAACACAAAAATTATGAACAAATATTTTGAGTTAAGTAGGTACTATGTTTGATGGTGTACCATCGAAAAAATGTCCGGAAAAAATGTAAAATTTTCAATTCTTTGACTAATCTATGTTTGAATAAAAATATATATATACCTCTGCTAATAAAGTCGTTGCAATCTAAAATCTAAATGGGTAATATCCGATAGAACTCATGCGGGTAGGTACCCTGTTTCGCCCGCCTCTCAAATTGAATCACTGCATTAAAATATTCAACAGTCGCAGCAGCGGGCGCTTGGATTTACATTCATCAATCTATGTAACTCACACGGTGCATTTCCGGATTTGCAAGAATTCGACTTGATCAAGTGCTCTTGTATGTAGCTGGCTGAAGTTTCCCTGCTTCCTCTTCCTCCCTCCTCTTGCCGTGCTTTTCGCTTCCGCTTCCACAGACTACCAACTGCTCTCCAACCGCTCTGCCTATTTCGATATACTATACAATACCCACCCAATCTTACGATGCACAGGGTTTTCTCTATTTAGTGGAATTCTGACACACTAGCGAACATGTAAATTTTTTTTATTATGTGAATAGATACCGTACAAGTTACAGCTGTCTAGAGCCTATAGAGAGTATGTTGTGAGCTTGAAAGGGGTGGCGAGAGCATGGAGATGAGGGACAGGAACGTTGATAAGTATCTGGAAATTAGATCTGGTCACGAAACTAAATTTTACACTTTACGAATATTTAAAAAATGTTTCTGATCTGGTTCCATATCCAAAAGAGAGGACCTATGGAGATTTATTTGATTTAGTTTTTTCAATATTTCTGAATATTCACCAAAGCACTTTGTAAAAATGTCGACATAACTGTTTGATTTTCCGCATTAAATATTCAATTTCACTATGTTTCCAGAGGATATCGATTTTTCTTTCATTGACGAAATAAGTGTAGAGCCGTATCAAAAAAATGCTATAAAAATTAATAAATACGTTTTTATTCTAATAATAATAATAATTCGTAACAATTCAACGATGAGCGCCACGTAAATAAATTCCTATTTAATTTAGACCCATTTTCTCCCAGCTACTAAACAAAATTTGATTAGCTAAAAAGCACAAAAACACGACCCTTATGCTTTTTATCTGATCAGTATTTATTTAAAAGCCGAAACGGACCGATAGTTGGCGGTAAACGGGGACCGTTCAAATGTCAAAGAAACCAAATGACGCTAACAATTGAATTTTAACTAAATTTTGAAACTCACCATCCTATGTAATTTCAGCCAAGAAGTTTGAAGTCCATTCGTAGTTCCCACTAATACTAATTGAAAAAGGGTTGATAAAGAACAAATAAATAAAACCGAGGAATAAAAAAATACCCTTTAGGATAGAAGTTAATGGTTCAAGTTTGGAGAAAAAATAGCAAGGCAATAACTTTGCAAACTAATTTATTCCATAAATAATATATTTTTCAATAAATCATTTTGTGCATGTCGATTCCAATTTACGATTAAAACTATGATGCAAATATGACAGGATCTATCAGTCTAAATAGACAACACTCATTTTACCCGATTTTTTTGTTTGATTTTACCCAAGTAAGCAAACAAATTTAATTAAAATAGAATACAAAAAAAAGATTTAATTTATGGAATGGCATATTAGAACACTGAAGAAAATCATTTACAAATCGAAGAAGGAATATCTAATAGATGTATTCCAGATTGAAACCGTTCAATTATTGTTTTATGAAAGAGAATCGTTTATTTTCCTTAGACGATTCGTCAAACAGGGCACCCTTTATACTGTCTACCAGGTCTTTAATGCGGAGTTTAGTGCACCGGGCGAACTTTGAACACTTGTTGTATTTCTCCGAATGCATATAATATAGTCAGAGATTAACCTTTTTCCGTTTGTTCAATTTGCCTTAATGCTAGAGATGAGATGTTCTCCTCTCCACAGCAGATCATGACTATATCACAGACTCCGGAGCTCTTTAATATTCCCTGCTAAATGCGCAGCTGTTAAAGTTTAACACAATTTGTTTCTAAGAAAATGCTTTAATTTATTTTCACAAGAGAAAAACGTTTAAAGAAATTGAATTATTTTTACGTAACAAAGAAAACATTTTATATTAAGATTGAGAGGTATCATAATATCGAAAGATGAATATTGTCATTATTTATTCATTTTATCAGGATGGGTGTGCTAAATGCCCAGAGACCCTAGCAAAAAGCATCGATATAGATTTTATGGACAACGTCGGTAATTTGGAATCATTCCGGAGTCCGACTGTAGATCGCCAACAAACAAACGACAACTCACATCGACTAAACATGCTTAATTTAGTCGATGTACACTTGAATTTATCCATTTGCGATATGCAGTCTGTCTCGGGAACGACCAAATTACCGAGATTGTCAATAAAATCTCTATCGACAACCAGATCGACAACTGGAAACTAGGCTGAATCGATGCGACAAACTAACCTGTATACGTTAGTTTATAAATATCGCTAACACGCCCCGAGCTGTTTAATGTACAGATAATTTCATGAATGTCGGTAAAAAAGAAAAATCGTTGAAAGTTGGCAACACTGACACTATTTATCTTTGACGTAGTCAGCGTCAAAGTCAAATTCTTCGAGTTCGTTTTGAAAAACTGTATTTTAATTTATTTTAAATTTATTTACATTACACTTTTTTTAAGGATAGCGAAACATTCTCAGGTTACGAATAACCTGACAATATTTGAATTTATTTTAATTACATCATTAAAAGTTCATCATTAAAATTCCAACAAAAAAATACCACAATAGACAATATTCTTCAATTTAAAACAGAAATAAGAAAAAATGTTTGCCGTAACCATTAATATTGGTTTACTATATTTCATTTTTGCAATTCAATATATTGAAATTTTTAAATGTTATTAGAAAAATATGTTTGCAATAATCGTTCCTGTATATTAAATCTTTTGCATTGTAACACACAAAGATGTGATCTAACTAAAGATAAAGAAATAATAATAAAATATTTATAAATAAACATTAAACTAGTGAAATCATGAAGGACTTAGCACAGGGTGCCAAATATCATTTTGTAGTTGTTATTTTTAATTATCAAAAGGTAAAATAATTTCAAATAACTGTAGAAACTTCATTTTCCCAAGCTCAAATCTATCTCCGTGCGTTAAAAAAGGAGACAACGTAGACAACTCTAACTAGGAAGTGGATGGGTTCGATAAATTGAGCAGCTTTTAGTAAATAAGAATTGCAGAGAACTATTACTGATTTACGGGCGTATTTGCTGGTAGCAGTCCACAATGGAGTGCCCATACCAACCCTAGTGAAAAGTAGATTGAATTCGGTAGATATTAGATCCCTAAGGCAGCGTATGTGGATATCCAGAAATAATGCAAGGCTGATGTAAGCGCAAAGATCAATGTTAAAAAGAGACGCTCAGGTAGTTTGACCATGTATAGTAGAAGAACGAAGATAGGAGTGAATTAAGAATACGTATATGACGTGAAAATGAATGGTAAGTCGGGAACTCCCAAAAAATACATCACGTGAATCAAATATTTGAGTCGGGTCATTTCAAGATTTTGAATAATAGAAGCAAGAGTTTGTGCCAAGACAGAATTGTGTTTCGGTCCATCCTCTTTACTTAACCCTGCGGTGAAACGGTGTGATGGTTAGTTAGTTACTTGTGGAGAGTGTATATACTGAAAAGACCATCAATGGAAAATATGTAAAAACTAGCACAGACCCGGGAAAAATCACAATATATTATCTGTTTGTAAAAGGCAGAACGGAACGAGTAAAAAAACGCAGGTTTTCAAGAGAGTCAAAACAATATTTAGGAATTTTGTTTTTGTATGTAATCATATGATTATCATAAGTGGTTTTAAAAAAAAACAGTCGCAGAATATTTTATTTTCTGACTCATTTCATTTTTCCTTGCTGGATATATATCTAAGTAACAATTCTGAATACTCAAACTCAAAACGCGATTTTTTTACTCATTCCATTCCTCTTCTTCCTTTCGCACACAGTTATAACTGTAGGATTTGTGATGCTGGGCTTGCACTGTTCTTTTCAGATAGAATATTAGAAATTGAAAGAAACTAATATTTATTTACAGATAAATAAAAATCATTCTGCAATAGTTTTATTTAGTCTGATATGTTCTTTACATAGGCTTAAGTTTTGCCTTTTTAATTTTAAATAATCTGTCTCTTTTTTTCTGTTCCTTTGTTATAATTTTAATGTTATTATTTTGTTTTCTTAATGTTCTCTTATTTTAATTTATATTGTGTTCTCTCTCTGTATGTGGGAGTATTTATAACCACAGAATATGTTCAATTTTGTACTCTGATGATGTTTAGGCTAAGCGAAACTGGTCGGTCATAAAAGTGATTGCTTTCTACGAAAATACTTAGTTTCTTGTTTAATTAAATTTTATCACTTATAAATTTGTCAGTATCTAAAGAATACCCGAGAGAAAATGCATTATTTATACCTGTGCGGAGGAACGCTTCGTTTGGGGAAGCGATAACCCTTTTGACTCGCGCAGTAACATCACATGGGCAGAGCTGATTCGACAATGCCCTTCGCATCCCCTGAGCTCCTGGGATCACTGGCCACTGTGACTTTTAACATTATTTCTGCATATACAAAAAGACGTCCACATACACAACGACTTCAGCGTACGTGCAAAGGTTGACATTGTTGATATGCGCATTTAAATGAACACGTTTTGTGTACGTCCTTACAAAACATTTCTACTCGAATTTTGAGCTCTTAAGCAAACGGATGCAGCTTTCGAGATGAGATAAGTATTAAATTTTACATCAGTTACCCTTTTACGTGAATTCCTCGTTTATTTTAATACGTTGATTAAATTCTTAAAGAACGAAATGAATGACTGCAAATTTTAAGGGTAAAAAGTTTATTCATTTATATATAATCTTTTTGAAACTGTTCTTTCAGGAGTGAACTCATGCAATGAATATATGTTACGAAAGTGAATGGAAGAAGAAGTCAGGGACGCCCGAGGAAAACATGGAACGATCAAGTGAATCAAATACTTGAGTCAGGCCATCTGAAGATTCAGAATAACAGAAGATCATGTACGAATGTGAAGCGAGGAGTATGTGTCAAGACAGAGTTGTATGACAATCTGTCCTCTCTAGCTTCCCCTGCGGTAAAACCGTGTGATTTGTTTAGTTATATAATAACGGACTATTGTCCAATTACAAAAGCAAAAAATACATACCACGAAATGAGAAAAAAAGTAGCAGAGAAAGGACAGCACATACATAATACTTTAATGAAGCTATGACAAAAATAGGACAAAAATATACATTCAAGTCAAAGCTAAGGTCAAGTCAAGGTTTTGGTGATAGTTAGTTACATAGTCAACTCATCCAGTTTATATCATAAAACCTGACTAAATGCACACTGTACTACATATTTTGAAATTGATGCAAATAGTTGTAGAGCTTGACACGGTTAACTTTGCAATCGGTGACGTCACCAACATAGCTATTGGGGATTCCTGTGCAAAATAAATTCCTAAACGCAGATTTTATTTGGAACAAATAATAATAATTAAAATAATCTAATTTAATTAGAGCCATTATTATAATCACCCAAATATTAAATAGAATAAAAATATAGCAACGAATAAAAAATATTAAAGCGTTTTAATCAGGAATTATTTTCAGCAAAAATTGTCAATACAACTCAAGCTGGTGGTAACTCGTTCTTATACTAAAATTATTTGAACTTTTTAATGGTTTTATATGAATGTCAAATACTTAAAAATAATGCTTCGTGCGTCACTTTTCAAAGATTTTCCAATTTGTGTAGCTTACCTAATGCAAAAAAGCGCCTTTAGTTCCTCTTGCCTGAAAAGTTATCGGTGTCAAGCTGTACAAAAAAAATATTAAAATTTAATTTTTGTAAAACCTCTTTAATTGGCTTTATTTCGGTTTTCTCTTTACTTGTATCCTTACAAGTCAGGACATTGATACTGTCGTATAAAAACCATATTCTCACTGTCATAAAATATTTATTGTTCTTTTGTTACTTGTTCTTTTTACACTGTTTGCATTTTTAGAATCGTCAACTTATAATACTTGAATATAATTTTTTTGAAGAAATGAAAAAATAGCTTTGTATAAGACCAAGGATATTATTAAAATCATATGACCGACCGGTTTCGCTTAGCGTAAGCATCATTAAGATACAAAATTAAACTAAACAAAAATATAAAGTGTGTTATATGTACATACAGAGAGAAAACAAAATATAAAATAAAATTACAGAACAATGAGAAAACAATAGAACAACATTAAAATCATAACAAAGGAACAGAGAAAAAAAAACATAGATAATATGAATTGAAAAAAGACAAAACGTTAACTGAGAAAGTGATTAAAGAATGATGATAAATTTCATGATTTTACAGGAAATGTACCTGGACTACTGGAAAAAAATACCTGATTATTAAGAATATAACTATTAATTCAATGGCTTTCTTTGTTTCAAGATTTATTAAATTATTTAATATGTTGCCACGATCATTTTTGTGAAGAATATGAGGTATGATATGTACGAAAATATAATGTTTTTAAGTACCAACGTGTCAAGTATCCTCAATAAACTTTCCTTTTATTTGCTTCAACAAATTTGTTAATATGAGTTCAAACGTTTCATCTGGTCTAAACCCTAAGCTTCTAGTAAATATGTATTTTTTAATTTGTTGCACTCTGATTCTTATGCACTGTTATAACCATATCTGAACCTTTTTCTCTCGTGAAGAGCACTTGAGGTAATATCACAAAACTGCACTATATAAGTTCACTGTTATTTTTACTATTATTACCAAACTTTAAAACAAAATTAATTTCAGTTGTATTAATCTTATCAGTTTAAAGAAAAATACTCGTATTTCGCATTTAGTGTCCGAGCTCGCTGCTCCACTACGGTAGCAAAATACCAGGAGAACAGAAGAGTAACACGGTAACAGACTAACGACCTAACAGCCTCCATCCAACGGAAATAGAACCACCAGTTCAACAGTTCCCAACTCGGCTGATGGGATTCCGTCTCGGTCTGGAGAGACTGCACGCTGGAAGGCTGTAAGGCTGTATGGCTGTAAGGCTGTATGGCTGTATGGCTGTATGCTCGGTCCCAGGGGGGTGATCCGGGCGTCTCGGAGTTCGCGCGCCATCCACTAGAACTACCCGGCTTGAGTCAAGATTTTCAATGGGGATTTGCACGGTGGAGGTCTTCACGACGTTATACATACAGAAGAGATAAACCGAAGCGTGTTGCGGGCGTATCCGTGTGCCCCAAGTGAGCTTAATTTTTCACCACCTTCGGTGAAATCGATCAAACATTTTGAAATATCGAAATAGTTTCTCGAGCAGAGTATCAATTTCGCTGAAGACCTCTGTGCCGAAGGTTCGATGCCCAGCGGCGCAAATATATAAGATTTGATTGTGTGTTATTTTACATACTCCTAAAATAATTAAAAAATACAAACTATATTTGCGGCACGTTTAAGAGTGGTAGATACTCTAACTATCACCCTCGTGAAAGACCACCATTCAGAATCCCAACGTTGCTTGAAATTCTCACACCTGTGTTTAGTGACCAGATATGAATAGCCAGGTACTTATCGACCTTCCTCTTTGCCATCTCCTTCCTTTCCTCAATCTCTTCAGTTTCACAGCATATCTCAATTGGGGTTGCTTTAGTCCAGCCGACTCCGAAAAGTTGGGAGCAGTTCAGACTTTTGTGCGGTATTCACATAAAAAATAGCCTGTCTAAGGTATAGGAGTTAAATCGTCTTATTTAAACAGGCGACCTCAGTTTTCTTTCAAATCAGAACAAATCACACTTCTTTAGATCATCTATTCATTGGTAATACATTAAATACATTAAGCTTAAAAAAACTGACTATGCCGCATCCCAATGTGAGGTGATGTGAGGCTCAAGGGAAGAGGGGTGGGCAAGGATATGTTGAAGGTGATGATTGAAAAGGTATTTTTACGGTTACCTATTACTATGTTTCTTAATTTAAACAAATAACATTGATTATTATATGCATAATTTATAACACGTGGAAATTCACCACCCTCCCTGAGATCTGAAATAAATTAAAAATATTATTTTTCAAAAGGACGTGGTTATTTTGATTTGATTACTAAACAAGACTTCATTCCAAGCAACGTTTCGATTCGAAAATGTGATCTTTCACCCTGGAAATACCGAGAGTATCCACTATTCTAAAACATGGAGCAAAATCTGCTATGAAACCCTTTAATCAAATGGTATACGAAATAAAGCATGACAAAAATCATACGAAATAAATGATTTAAATTGACTCTGGGGCCAAATAGCTTATTGCTATTCTACGTAAGTCATTAAAACCAACCCGACAGTTACCACGTAAAAATGGCAAGTGTAATTTTTATTAAATGATAGATAATGGATCTTCAAAATCCGCTTTGATCAGTCAGCTTTTAAATCTATAACTTATCGCCTTTCTCGTACAACAAAAAGCACTCTTCGCAACACCGCATCTGGTGGAAAAACGCGACCCCTAAGGGTGGAAACACTTTTTGTTTCTGTCGTTCGGAATTTATGGGCAGCCGTAGCGGGGTGACCGGGGTGAGAAATAACTAACAAGTGCGTCTCCTTTATCACGTAGAGAAAATATATCAAAATATCCAGCTACAACATTTAGCAGTTCAAGAATTCGTGACGTTTCACGCGTAAATAATATTTTTCCTAAACGAATGTAAACTGTTAAAAGCTTGAGACGGCATAAGGGGGAAACATTAGATCAAGAAATCATATTTATAGCACCAGATTTGGCAGATTATTAAACGATCTTTGTTTTATGTTCTTGAATGCTGCTTTATAGTAGAAATACTTTATTTAAATATGATATTTACTATTGAAAAAAAGGTATGTTCCAATGAAATTGTATAGCCGATGAAATAATGATAACTGCTGTGTTTGGTGACCAGATTCGAATGGCCAGTTATATTTTAACCTTCCTTTCTTCACTCCCTTTAGCCTCAAATCATGCTATAGATGACATAGGCGCACTGGCTCCGGACAGTTTTATTTTTTTGTAGTGAATTTCGCACAAGAGTCCCAACTGCTCCCAACCGTCTACAGCTAGTGAGTATACTTTAGAGTATCTGCCACTCTGGAACGTGCCGCAAATATACTACATATTTTTCATATTCATTAAATGTGTTATGACACATGTTAATTACGCAAAAGTTATTTGCGCACGCCGGGTTTGAACCTACAACCTTTGGATTCGTAGTCGAGCGTCTTACCACTCGACCGTGGAGACCGTCAGTTGGGAGCAGTTGTGAATGTTGTGCACTATTTAAATAAAAAAATAAAAAAAAGTTGTTACGAAATAACCGTATGCGAGTGAATATTGCAATATCTCGCACACTGTTTTTTCATATATTTTTATATACAACAAAGGTATTTTAGCAGATATTATGCACATTTTTGTTCAGTTTTATTCGGGTAGCTAAGATGTACCGTTTATGCTCAGTTTACTTGATAACAGGTTACGAGGAAACTTTAAATAAAGGGTGTTATCCCGTGTTTCTGATATTCACCCTTCAAGGTTATTCTTGGCCATCGTTTCAATACACGGAGAAAAAAGGAAGGCGCATTTATGTGATAATATTATTTAAATGGAAAATTTCAAAATAGTGTGAAAAGTCGGAGTTGAGTTTAGACTTAAAAAGACGGAATGTTAAAAGGAGGGGAGGCAATTTTAAATAAGCCTTATAATAATATTAGTAAATAAATTAACATAGCCCAGTTTTATGATAGTTCATGTTAAGTACGATTTACACTTATTACTCGTACCTAGCCTAATTTAATAGAAAAAAATCGTATATAAAGTTTTAATTTTTTTTTATTAAATCGTATTTAACAGATGTGTATGTAAATTTAAACTATCTTAAATCATGATCGTTATGATAAATCGTGAAAAAATATTCAGATATGGATGTGATGGTACGTGTGTATATAAACAGATAGAAAAACAATTTACTATTAGTTAAGGGTATAAAAAAACTCAGATATTAATATGTATAAATGTAAAAAAAATTGTTACAGCAAATAATTGGAAATAATATTGAAGACGGCTAATGTGTTGGTACATTAAATATATCAAAGGCTTGTTAGAAAGTATGATATTTATTAAGAGAGGGACGACCAGGAAATAAGTGATTCAAATTCCCATTTTTAGAGCACAGAAAGAAGAATCCGGTTAGACAAGCACGTTCATTTTAAAAAGGCGAAAAAGAACGGAGCGATGTCCAATTCTTGGAAATATATTTTTTTTAAATGCGAAATTGATGAAACAACAGTTATGATGGGATAGCTTTTTGTAGTGAGGCATAAGAGACTCTTTTGGATTAATTATTATTATGCCAATACTTTGTGAATCCAGGGCGAGTTTTATTTATGAAGATGAAAAAAAAACAGTGAGGGAGTTGATTTATAAGAGTAAAGATATGGTTGAACGCGCCTTATGTTGCTAAGAAATATGCAATATCGTGTTCTATGATGCCAAGAAGTCCAGAAATACCGAAATTAAGTTATGTTACTTCAAAACACATGAGAATAAATTACCAACATACTAACACAACACAAAGGGAAACTTAAATGAAGTTTCTTTACATTAGTTTCTGCTAATGTGATAATAACTGAACCTGTCCCCCAGGAAATGAGGAATAAAAAAATAGTTAGCGAATTAAGGCAACAACTTACCCTTTATCAAAGAGTAACGCACGCCCCTGGGAAGGGAGTTAGATTATCAGTTCAGGGTCGATTGTTCCGATAAATCCAATGTTTTCGATAAGATAACTACTAGCAAATCATAACCAACGACAACATGTAAAGTGCGCGAAATACTTTTATTTTGTCGGGAGGTCGGGTCGAATCTAATACGTGACCACGGAGGTCACATTTATTTATTAATACAGGGTCAGCAATGGGCTTTCTAATACAAGCAATAATACAAATGATTTATCTGTTAATTCGACTAGGGTAGTTAGGAAAATGTCTAAGATTTCCAGTCAATACAATTCTTAAACAGCAATCTCTTAAAATATTAAAAAAATACATACTAGCATTTAATTAAAAACGTTCGAAAATGACTGAGCTGGTTTTCAATCTGCACCTTCTACCGACATTTTAGTTTGTTATTCACAGTTTTTTTGAAATTTTTAAAAAGAAAGACAAACATTCCCGGGTTTCGAATAACCTGACAATATTTGAAAAACTCCTACCGCCATCATAAGAAGCGGAAGATGTTGCTTGTACAACGATGGAGGACTTAACCAGCAGAAGAATTGAACGCACGACGCCCGGGTGGGAATCCGACGCGTTTGTCCACTCAGCTACCGACCGGTCGAAAAAAGATTACAGCATATTTTGTTGTTGTTTTTTAAATTATTATTTTTTGTCGTACAAAATGAACATTTTTTTACTTAATACTAACATTAGGTAAAATATAAATTAAATAAATGTTCAATGTCTAGTTTCTAGTTAATAATAATCACCTCCCTAATTGAGAAAGTTCTCGTGCTTGGGGAGGGAATATTCTTAACCTAAGTCATTTTCCTAACGGGCCATAAAATTTACAGATAAATCATGTGCACTATTGCTTGTATTAGAATGCTACATTACATTTTTTACAGTAAACTAGTGTTAACTATTACATGATAAAATTTCTAACATTAAATTAATATTTATTGGATCATGGTCACTCTTGAAATAATAGTTATGGATGCCATTTTTTACCGAAAAGGGATAATGGACCTAATTTCCGTATTAAGGGTAATAAAGTATGACAGAAATAGACACGACCTTTCCTTTTCCTTTTTCTTTATCTATTGGACCCTAAGCTTTGGCGGAAATTCTTATGTTATGTTGAAAAACTGATTATTACAAGAATATTTTCTTAGTTTCTAGAAAAAAGTAGCTTGCTGAAAATTTAACGGTTACAATTTGTTTTTAATACTACTTGTTACCCGTTTGAAATCACAGAATGTAACTTGACTTGCCAAGAAAAATATTAATTCTATTTTAAGTAAGGGATAATATTTTCTAAAATACATTATAGGTAGGCAAAGTATTAGGTAGGTAGGAATTAGAAAATATTATTTTTGAAATTCAATAATTTCAATCCATCATGTTTAAATTTGAAAAGTTCACGCTCGAACGGTATTACGTATTCACAAAGGAAATTATTTTTACATATGTAAAACATATTACAATCCGCAAATCAACGTGGAAAAAAAATACCCATTAACATATTTTATATAAAAGGTCGATTTAAAAACGTCACGTCCTTAACATTTACGGCTTTTGACCTTTTAATAAATAAAAATTGCGTACGTGACAAACTTATACAAATGTGTTTTACATGTGTATGATACAACCATGATTAGCGAGTATTGACATATTTAGTACGGTGAGGCTTCACTTTGTTCGCGTTTATTTAAATATAGGTAATATAATATGACGGCTACAGTGGTAAGATGCTCGACTACGAATCTAGAGGTCGAGGGTTCAAGCCCGGTGTGCGCAAATAACATTTATATGATCGGTATGTGTCATAACACATTTAATTAATATAAAATAATGTATGGTATATTATTCAGAATTAAAAAGTTGCTTGAAATAGCTTTAGCCTTATTTGGTGACCAGATCTGACAAGCCAGGTACTCCAAATCTTCCTCTTCCTCATATCTTTCTTTTCTCCACAAAATTCAGCCTCGCAACATACCCCAATTGGGGATGCCGTAGTCTCATTGGCTCTAGACAGTCGGGAGCATTTGGGACTCTTGTGTGGTAGTCACAGTATTTTTTGTTGTTGTTTTTATTCATTTATTGAGTACAGAAAAAAAACTGAATTCAACAGATTTTTGAAGAAATATTTTGACTAATTAACTAGCAAGACTTTTTTTATGTAAAGACAGTGGTTGGTACTAAGGCAATACCGAAGATAAATATCAGTAAGCATGTTTTTTCAGAAATCAGCGCCCCGTATGGCGATTGAACGAGTCATGTACAGAAAACGGCATAGCGTATTAATATTATACTCTTATATATTTACGAAATAACTCAACATGAATTAAGGTGTCGATTATTAGGTATTATTAAGGGGCAGCACCCAAAAATACTCACTTTCTAATACAAATAATGCAACAAATTATTTATCTATTAATCCTTTACGGGTAGTTAGAAAAATGTCTTGAGGTTTCCAGCGAATACAAATCTTAAGCAGTTATCTGTAAAATTCTTTATGAAATGCGCTAGAATTTAGGTAAAACATCTAAAAATGCCTTCACTTGTTTTGAAAACTGCACTTTTTACTGATATTTTAGTATAATTTAGAAAGATTCAGTTAAAAAAATTATTCACTGGAAACCTTAGAATTTTACAGATATCATTTAGAAACTACCCATAGAAAATTTACAGATATCATTTATAGCATTTCTTGTATTAGAATGCTACAAAGTGAGGTTAAACGCCATTTTTGGGTAGGCTCAGGCGATAATTTGAAATTAAAATATGGAAACCGACAAAAAAATGTATTTATATGACGGCCTCCATGGTCGAGTGGTAAGACGCTCGACTACGAATCCAAAGGTCGCGGGTTCAAACCCGGCGTGCGCCAATAACTTTTATTTAATTAATATGTGTCATAACACAATTAATTTATATAAAAATAATAACAAGTATATTTGCGGCACGTTCCAGAGTGGTAGATACTCTAAGTATCGCCCTGGTGAAAGACCACCATTCAGAATCGAAACGTTGCTTGAAATGGCTTAAGCCGTGTTTGGTGACCAGATCTGAATAGCCAGGTACTTCCCAACCTTCCTCTTCCCGATCTCCTTCTTCTCCCCACTACCTTCAGCCTCACAACATACCCTATTTGGGGATGCCATAGTCTCACTGGCTCTAGACGGTTGGGAGCAGTTGAGACTCTTGTGCGGTATTCATGTAAAAAAAAAAAAGGGTAGCAGATTTTTGCGACTTATTGCTTACATCTTCGATTGAATCTCAGAATTCCTTTTACATTAATTTGGTGGTTAGTGTGGAGGGCCGTTAAATGATGTGGTAGTCCGATATTCGATTCACCTTTGATCTTGGAATAACGTACGCCCAACTTTCTACGAAGTCCATCGTAAACAAAGCCCTATGCTGCATAGTGCCTACACGCTCGCAAGGTTTTTAGTTACAACGCGGTTCAGGATATAGTTCAGACTGGCTACTGGTTCATGCATTCTTGAACTCTTGCGGTCACCCTGTTGTAGTCCGTTGAACCAAGCTAAATACTACTAGAGTTTACTTCATGAACAAAAAACTTACTGTTTACCCTGTTTCGCGTTTTGTAAGATATTCAATGAACCTAGATGTTTTTGATATGATTGCATTAAATGGCACGAATAAATTATTTAAAATGTACTTTAAAGTATTTATCTTACACTGATGTACCGAAAATCAGCGTGGTGACTGCAAAGTTATTCGTGTCAAGCCATAACAAAGATCAGATATTTTTTAGCTAAGATTTAAGGTTCTCCATGGTCGAGTGGTAAGACGCTCGACTACTAATCAAACAGCTTCAAACCTGATATGTGACATTGAAATGTGCCATTACACATTTAATTCATATAAAATAAAATAAAGCATATTTACGGAACGTTCAATAGTGGTAGATACTCTAAGTATCGCCCTGGTAAAAGTGCACCATTCAGAATTAAAACATTGCTTGATTGAAATTAGCTTTAGCCATGTTTGTGACCAGATCTGAATAGCCAGGTGCTTCCCAACTTTCCTCTTCCCCATCTCCTTCCCCTGCCCACTACTTTTAGCCTCACAAAATAGACCGATTGGGTATGCCATAGTCTCACTGGCTTTAGACGGTTGACAGCAGTTTGGACTCTAGTGGGAAAATAGGTAGTAAGTACTTAAAGTAGCCTTGTTAAGAATTAGATTGTTTACGTTGATTCAGAACGGTGGTCTTTCACCAGGGCGATACTGAGAGTAACTTACACTCTGAAACGGTATTTTTTTATTCAAAGTAAAATAACTCGTATTAATAAAATAAAAATTGGTCTTATTCCCAAACAGAATTTATATTTTTTTAATGTTTTATTCATAATTCCAGTCTCTCGATAATACCCTATCGGTAGACCACCACGCAGAAGCAAAATATAGTTTGATATGGATTTACCTATGTTTGGTAACGATTTGATAAATTAAGTTAAGCCCATAAAATTGCATTTGTGACGCGTGACTTTGTGACTTACGGTAATTTAGACACTTCGTTTTTAGTCAAAAGGTTTCGGGTTCAATTCTTGGGCTGCACAAACATATTTATTATAACATAAGTAATAAGTTATATGAGCGCTGTCAATTGGTATTATTCTAGTAAGGTTGGAGAGTCGCAAACCATGTCTTATTTAATTGATGATCAGCATCTATAAATTATTAATTTATTATTTAAACACCCTTTTCATAGTCATGTTGGTCCACTTTGACGAGCTTAAAAAATGTATGTACTCATTTTGACAAACATAATACTTACAATAAATAGAACATATATACTTTGTTTTTAACCACTTTTTTATTTAATATTTTATCTACCGGTTTCGGAAGTACCCTTCCATCATCAGGACAATATTAAATTAATCTTTAGATAATAACTTCATCTCTTCTGGAAGAAACATATGTGGAGATAAATTCTGTACACGATCAAAAAATGTATGTTTTGAAGTATCTATAGATACTATCTATGATAGTATCTATGTTTTGAAGTATCTATAGATACTTCAAAACATACATTTTTTGATCGTGTACAGAATTTATCTCCACATATGTTTCTTCCAGAAGAGATGAAGTTATTATCTAAAGATTAATTTAATATTGTCCTGATGATGGAAGGGTACTTCCGAAACCGGTAGACAAAATATTAAATAAAAAAGTGGTTAAAAACAAAGTATATATGTTCTATTTATAAATATGGCAAGCCACAAAGTTAATGCTTTTTACGAATATATAATACTTACAATTTAAATAAAAAATAATTTTTTTTTAAGCCACTTTATTTATACACATATAACAATTCGACCGGTTTCAGTTAAACTCAACCTTCTTCAGGAACGTATACATATAAACTAAACTTTCCTGAAGAAGGTTAAGTTTAACCGAAACCGGTCGAATTGTTATATGTGTATAAATAAAGTGGCTTAAAACAAAATTATTTTTTATTTAAATTATAATGTCAAGCTACAAAGTGATTGCTTCCTTAGATAAAATAATACTTACATTTTACAATACAGTAGTGTTTTTGTATTTTTTTTACTAATGTTCATACGTATTACCTACATAATTTTTATGTTTGGGAATAAAAATGAAATGAGCGGAAAATTTATAAGATTTTATTGATAATAAATATCAAACGCTTGAAGAATAATGAAGTTGTCTGCCTTCTATATCTAAAGGCTCTTCTATTTCCAAACACCCAAAGCCGGAGGTAGCACCTGAGATAAGAAGTTAAATGTTTATTAGGCATCGAGAATTGGTGCCCGAATAATAATTTGGCGACCCCTGTCTCCTAAAATCATCCCTCTCCGCTCAGTTTTGCCCCCAGATAAGTATCTCATTAATTTCCTGCTTCGCGACCCCTTTCTACCGCTGCCAAACTTTGGTTTGCAAATGTAGGCCTATTGTCGGAATTATCATGATAATATCAAGTTATGCCGCATAAGTAAGATTGATTGCGCACTTTTTATGGGCAATAACAACTGTAGGTTTGGCCCCAGTCACCCCTCTTTAAGCTTTGCAAAAAGTCAAATGTTCTAATTTGTGAGTTCGTTTTGGTTAATGTGTTTTTTTCTTCAATACTGTTATTTTGAATCTTTTTCCACAAACGGGCTTTTCAAATTAACCTACCCTTTCACTCATGGGTAATTTAATTACAATCAAAAACTGTTTTTTTACTGACGCCTTGAAGGCATTTACACGTAGATACATTTAAGGTTGTACAAAAAAATAAAGTACATGTATAATACATAAAATAAGAAATTGGTAAATACAATATAAATATGTAGATAGAGCGAAGGTTTTACATTTAGTTACACTATCATAGTAGGTTGAACAAAATAGTACAATACATAGCATAATAATACGAGTTTAATCTCAGAGTAACAATATAAAGAGACCGTACTAATTTGTGACAAATCGTTGACAAACTCGCAAAATATAGCTCTCTCTCTTTATGCTCGGTTCTATAAGCATATGAGAAAAAGAGACAAACAATTGTTGAAACCAATACACGATTTGGGGCGGGCTAAATGCCATGTTTTCGTTATTTAATCCGCACAAACTTCAGACACGTTTGAACTGTCAGGCGAACGGACTGTCAAAAGTACGTAAATAGTTAAAAACTTGAGTTATTTTTTGTGTAATATCTAGCAAAACATCATGGCCATATGTTCTATGCTTGGTTGCTTTAATCGAAGTACAAAAAGACCAAAAAAAAAAACAGTTTTCACACGTATGTACCATAAAAATCGTCTTTTTTAGTTTGATCTCAAATATTTAACATCCTAACCTACAAAACAACTAGTAACTTACACCAATATGTAATTAATCTTTGGAATATTCGTTCCAATATAATAAACTTCCGTTTGAAATGAGTTTTAATGGATTTGTAATATTTTTAACTTAGAGATTATATTGTTACTCTGAGGAGATGTCACATGAGAAACCATTTGAACGGGGAACCCCCTATTCGTACGGCTTCTGAAAGTATCCCGGTCTCTTTCTTTCTCATGATACTAACGCTAAATTGTTGGCAAACAGATAAAGACAGAATAGTGTTTATCTCTTAGTTATCTTTATGATTTCGGTTGCCTCCCCAGATTCAGGGCTATGCCGAAATTGGAATATTATTATATATTTAATTATTTTTAGATTTCCAGAGGATGAAAAAAGGCGAGAAAAATGGATCCGTGCTACGAGAAGGCAAAATTGGACTCCTAAATACCATAGCACAATCTGCTCAGTCCATTTCCCAAGTAATCACTTCGACAAAACATCTCCGTTGGGCCCACTAATGGACGATAATATTTGGATACCTTCACTTTGAACATTGCCCCGTTTTTCTAGGTCCTGTATTATATAATTTAAAGATGTGATTTTTCGTAAACGTCGACGATTTGATTGTTGTAATGCGGAGATTTTTTTTTTCTAGTTTCAAAATTCGCGTATTACGTTAAAGTATTATATTTTTAAGACTACCTTTTTTGGAGTATCTACGATTGGTGCAACTACAGAATTCTCGGGCGTTACGGATCTAACATCAAATTCCAATCTAATTTCTTTTTCTTTGATTTAACAAATACGTTAATATGTATTCATACGTTTCATCTGGATTTTTATACCCTTAGCTTCTGGTTAATTGTTTTTTTTTTAAATCTATTGATGTGCACATGCACTATTCAACCCATTTCTGAACCTGTTCTCTGATGATTTATGGTAAAGATCATACATTTAGATAGTTTTAATTTTGTATACATATTATATGTTATTTTCTCCTTGTTAGTTAGAATTATTAGCTTAATTAATTAAGTATGAAGCGCACTTGACGTGAAATATCACAAAACTGTGCTATATAAGTTCACTGTTATTATTATCTGCATTCGAAATTTCCTTACAAAATAACGCGGGACGGAAAACATCCCTACAATACTTAAAAGCGGTGTCATGTTTTGTGAATTTTTTTGTGTCTTTTTCTCTCTCATGGTGTACGACGTAAAAACGCAGAGAAAGTGATTTATCGCAAATTTATATAGGTAAAAAAAAATTGATCTCTCTCCATATATTCTTACTCCAAGGTTAAGAAAATGATTTAACATCTGTTATCACCGTACATTTTTTTTATTTTACTTTTGTTTGTAAACTATTTTGTTGATGGAACTGAAGTTCATTTTATAATATGTATTATAAATGTTCTGTACTAATAATTTAATTCGTTTATATTTTTATCTATAAATAAGATTTTAATAATCTTATTGATTAATGTATCTTTGAATAAACAAAAAAATATACAACATTCATTCTTTTTAATGATTTACAACTACCTACTCACAACAAAATACCTAATTTACTTAATTTGTGACAACCCTGTTAGTGATTTTACTCTGAGTTTAGGCCACACCCTTTGGTCATTGCTTGGTCAAAAAGTAGCGACAAAATTTCGCAAAGTTAGGTCTCTATATATTGTTACTCTAAGAGTTTAATACAAGAATGTAAGTAGTTACAGTACAATGGGTAGCAAGTTTATTTAAACATAATAAATATATATTTTCGTAGAAAGCAATCTCACTTTGTGGTTTGACATATTGAAAGATATAAAAACAAACTTTGTTTAAGACCACGGATATTATTTTAATTTTTATTACTTAACGGTTTTGTTTGTGTATGCATCGTCAGGGAACAAAATAGAAACACCGCTCCCATAGTCATGTTGGTTGTTAAATTTGACTGCCTTAAGAAAAAATGTATTTACAGGTATTGGAGAAACGTAATACTTACATTTGTTTGTTATAATTTGAATGTTATTCTATTATTTTATCATTGTTTTGTTATTTTCATTTGTATTTTGTTCTCTTTCTGCATGTATATATAACTGCACACTTTGTATTTTTTGTTTAGTTTAATTTTGTACCCTGATAATGTTTAGGCCAAGCCAAACCGGTCGGTCATAATAATTAAAATAAAATCCGTGGTCTTAGACAAGGTTATTTTTTCATTTATTTTAATAAATATAACTTAAAAAATGTGCACATGAAAAAAAAGTGTAATCTGTATTTTGCAGGAAGACAATAGAAAATGATTAATTTTTATTTTCACTCGTCATTTCTATCAAAGTCCTACCTACCTAATAAAGTACTCACCTATAAAGTATTTTAAAAGACATCATTCTATATTTGAAATGGAACTAAATTTTTTTCTTGGCAAGTCAAATAACATCTCGTGTTTTTTTACGTACATACATTATTTTTATCATTGATTTCATCAATGATAAAAATCATCGCTAGGTGCATGCCGCGAACGTTTGCATTAGTTTTATTACTGGCGTGCAAATGCGCACGAATTTCCAATGAAATTAAATGTTTTGGCATACATTTTTTCTTTGTCACTTGACTGAATAATCTATTCGTATCAAAATTTCATCAAGCTCGATGAATGTAGCCTGGTTCCACGTGTTGAATATAATTAATACATTTTGAATGGCATAACAAATTAGTTTTGTAGACGGATGATGGATTTATAAAATTTTGAAGAACTTTTATAAAAATATTATAATGATGTGTAATACAACTATTTTTTTAATTTTTTATTAACCACTATTCAAGATAATTTTATTGTAATTTATGACATTTTGAAATATATATATTTTTTTTAAATAATTTTTATTTATATAAAATAAACAGTAAATAAAGTTCTTTAAACTATTACATATATATTTTTTTAACAAGAGAACCTAGCCCAGGAGAGAAATCAATTCTGGTGTTTGGGTTGGGGAGCAACGCTATTACGTTATAAATACATGTAGGTAATTCACAAAATTATACAATACAATTGAAATCAAAAAAATGTACAATAAATAGTTCGATTCAATGTCGAAAACTGGTTTATAATTTTTTGAGGATGTGTCTTATAATTATAATAATATATAATATAATTTTTCGAAAATAAAGTAGAAGTGATGTGAGATGTGTTTTTTTAAATTATTTATTTATTTTATTTTTAAAAATTTAAAATATGTGTTTACTGGTGGAGTTTTCTAATATTTTTTTGATATTTAATTTAAAAGTTATATAATTTTTTTCCAATTTAATTTTCAACGGGAGAGCCTTAAAATATTGAATACCGTAATAGAAGTAATGGTGTTGTGAGGCACTCGTTTTGAATTTAGGGATTTCTATGTTGCCAATTGATCTTGGTCGGACACTAACTTTGGTGGAAATTGTTGAGTTGAAATGGTCTTCGTGGGTTTGTAACAATGCATTCTTTTTGAAAATATTATTGAAACTAAGGATTTTAAAATTTTTAAGCAGTTTCATAGTAGGAAAAAACGATGGTTTGCGTAGTATCACTTTAATAATTAATCTTTGTGCTTTTTCTACAGGTGAGAGATTAGTTTTGAATGTCCCTCCCTATCCGATTATACCGTATTGGAGAATAGATTGAGCAAGTGAGAAATATATGGTTTTGATCATATTTAATGATAGGATGTTTCTCAATCTGATGAATATATAAATATATAAGTTTTCTTACTCTCGTAACTGTATTTCTGACTTGTTCGTAATATAGATATGTTGAAAAAATAAATAAATAATTCACTTTTATATAATTCAATTGAATTAAATTTAATATTATTATTATTGAGTTCTGCTATTTTAAGTTTTTTATTTTAGTTTTTAGTGACAGCTGTTTCGGCGTTTAAGGCCATTGTCAAACTTAAAATGGAGTTCTACAAATTAAACACAAAAACTATAAATAAATAATTCACAGTCCTCTTCACTAAGGATTCCTGTTCCGAGGCGGATGTAAATTGCTGCGTTGGTGTGACTGGTTCTGTGTTGACTTCAAATTTTTATTGTTTCCCCGTCTTCATAGTTATTTATCCAAAATTTTATGTTGCTCTTGAAATTTTGCATCCCGGTGGCATCTCTAATATAATGTGCGAGAGCATTATATAATTTGGCAGCATGGAACTTGTGGTTTTTCTGTCTAAAAGATGTATTCAATCTTGAAATGTTGATTTTATTTAAGGTTTTTGTTCTTGTAGTGTGAGTGCGTTGGTCAGTAAGGTACTCACTCTTTCTTTTAAAATTAAGTAGAGTATTTTGTGTGTATATTTTTGTGATGCTGAGAACAATTAACCGAACAATGTTGAGGATGTTCTTAAAATTCAAATTGTTCTAGCCACAGACACGGCGCTCCTAGTACGTCACTGCAAAATCAGATTGGCCTGAAGGAATATTCATTTTATTGCTGCAATAACGTATAATTTATTATGTACAACCTATAAAAATCCAATGTGTCTAAACCTTTACACTTATAAAAAAATAAATTCAAACTTCGCTAAAAAATATTGAACCAGATACCTTTTTCTTTTAAGTTTTAATATGATCATCTATAGTCTTCATTTATAGACTGCATTTATTAAGGATTTCACTTACATATATTATAATATCAGATCTCAATGTTTTATTTAATATGTATCGAGCTCAATTTTTCATATCATACTTTTCATCAGTCATACTTTTTTGAAATACATTTTCACATGTTCATCATTTATCCTTTTCTAAATATTAGTACATTATTTCTATGTTTGTGTTTAAAATTTCCATTTAAGTCCTAAAAAAGTGCGATCATATTTAAACATTGCTTTATATATTATTATTATTCAGATTTAAATATATAAAATAAAAAGAACAATAGTTCTAAGACTAAACAGAACATGATAAAACAGAACACTGAAAAAACCTAACCTTAGCTATACTCGTACTAACCTTTATTAACCTATCCTAATTTTTAGAGTTTATTGTATTTATCATTTCCTTGTTTTGTCACTTTTCTATCGCTGTTCTGTTTTATCGTTGGTTTATTTTATCACTGTTCTGTTTTTTCGTGTTCTTTTACCATGCTCTGTTTTATGATGTTCTGTTTGATCCAGTTACCGTTTTGAGCTAGGTATAGTCAAAGTAGGTATTTCCTTTGTGATCCGTTCAATGCTGCATGAAGTCGCCTTGTGGATCTTTTATTGCTTTTTTACATATACCTTGTATAAAAAGACAAAATAGTCACCCCTGTAAAAACTTTTCGACCCATCTCTTGTTTACATGTGTGGAAAATTTTCTTGAAAACGGTGGGCATTTATGTAAGCGCTTTGAAAGGTAACTGTAAAAAATCAATCAGGAAAATCCATCATTTAATCAATACATTGCAGAAACTCGTGAAACACGCGGCGAATCTCACAAAAATCATTGATTCATATTATGTTATTGATTTTGCGTATATCCCCGGATTACGAATAACTTATCAATATTTGGAAAACTTCTACTACCATTATAATATGCGGAAAATGTGGCTTGTGCAATGATGGATGACTTAGCTAGCCGAAGAATTGAACCCACGACACGCTGGTGGGAATTCGACGCGTTAGTCCACTCAGCTACTAGCTGATCGTTTCGAATGAGCCTTTTGGTGTACGAGCCGCTGCGCGGGTTGGCATTATCGTAATTGGATGATTTATGCAAAAGATAGTTTTACCAAAGTAAACATACTCGACGGTCAACCTGCTAAGGCTGATAATATTTTTTTTAAATGTATACCGCACAAGAGCACAAACTGACTGGAGCTAGTGGGACTGTGGTATTCCTAATAAAAGAAGATGTGGAAAAACAAAGTTGATTGGCACGTTTCTATTAATATCTAGTTTTTAAACACGGTTAAAGCCATTTAAAGCAGCGTTGGGATTGTGAACTCTGGTCTTTCACCAGGGCGATACTGAGAGTATCTACCACTGTAGAACATGCCGAAAATATGTTGGTGTTACACATGAAACTCAAATATTTACCTATGTTCAAAAAACTTATTAATTTTAAAATGTTTAGTTACAGAATTTTTTTTTTTTTGTTTTCACATTGTACTGTAATTGGATTTGATAAATGTTGTACAATTAATTGATTGTTCGATTAATTGAACCATCTCGATCAAATAAACCTGTTTACTATGATCGCGCTTTTGGTGTATCTGGTCCAGTTATCTGGAATAAGCTTCCCACAAAACTTGCCAACATACAGAACCTAGCATAGTTCAAACGAGTCCTAAAAACAAAATTGTTTAAAAATCCCACATACAAAACGTAACTTATTAAAATTTAATTTCTTTGAAAACATCCCTAATTTGCTTTGTTTCGGTTTTCTCCTTTCTTGTATCATTATAACTCAATGTCCTCACTATCTACTGAAAACCATATACTCATTGTCATAAAATATTTATTTTCTTTTGTTACTTGCTGTATTTACACTGTTTGCATTTTTAGAATCGTTTACTTACAATGCTTGAATATTAATGTTTTAAGTGCCCACATATTAACTGTCCTCAATCATATTTCCTTTTCTTTGATTCGACAAATGTGTTTATATGAATTAATTTATTTCATCTGAATTTTTATACCCTTAGCTCCTAGTAAATTGTTTTTTAATCTGTTAATGTACACATACACATACATGTTATACCCATATCTGAACCTTTTCTCTCGTGATTTATGATAACGATCATTATTTTAGATAGTTTTAATTTGTATACATATTATGTATTATTTTCTCCTTGTTAGTTAATCTTATTAGCATAATTAATTTAGCATGAAGCGCACTTGAGGTGAAATATCACAAAACTGCGCTATATAAGTTCACTGTTATTATTATTATTAATAATAATAATAAAAAATACGAAATTTAATTTCCTACGCTGGGTTAAAAATTCGGGACCTATAGATCTGCAGCCAAGGATCTTATCCGCTCGACCACAGAGACCGTCTTCACGTAGTTCGGCGTATCTCTTATCGCATGCAAAACGCTTCCCCGTTGTTCGCGGCCCTGCGCGAAAAATCGCGGGGCTTGGCGAATTTTCCCGGCGCGGAGTACGTTTCGGCAGGGACAATAAGGCCGGATTGTTAATGGAACAATGGCGTGGCGTGAGGAGAGCAAATAAATTTAATAAGCGTAGTAGGCCTTCGTGAGAGCAGCCGAGATTAGCGGCGGGCTTCCGTGCGAATGGGCCTTCCCGGGGAATTTGTGTCTCTGGAAATTGATTAATACCTACGTAAGTGGAGGGAATTGGATGGAAGTGTGCCTCGAGGAGGTCGGCCTGCTGCTTTCGTATAAGGCCCGGATAACGTCGATGTGCAATAGGAAGAGCCTTCTACGTAAGGAGGTTTTTTTCTCTCTCGGAGGACTCTAAAGCTGCGTATGATTGTTCCGTCCACTGAAGAGATACATCGACAGAATCGTGTTGTATGCGTGTCCTTATTTGTACTGAAATTGATTGAATTTGATCATTGACAAACATTTTCAAATATTTAAATTATTTTCTTTCTTTCTCGTCGCTGGAAAGGTAAAAGGACAGAAGCGCCATTTTGGGAAGTTTGCACTAGAGCACTTAAAATTTTTTTTTTTAGAATAAAATTCATCACTTAAAAGTTTTTTTTTTTACAATAAAATTCTTCAGTAAATGGTTGGATTTAAAAAAAAAATCCTCGGAACTCATTGCTCTCACTGGATTATCTGAAGCGACAAGCAAAAAAGTCCCAAACTTGTGTCACTTGTGTCAAGCCTTCTCCCAAACGGTAAATATATTTTAGATGGCTGAAAGGCCACAAAAGTCTTCAGAATCAAACGAGAGTCGGAAAATTCGATGTAGAAAAAGAAAATGATTAAAACTGCATGTTCAACTAGTATTTGAGCAAAGTGTCGCTTAAGATTTTTTGCCTTTTAGATTACATGAGTTTTTTTTAATTGTGTGGTGTTCAATTTGTAGAACTCCATATATTTTTTTTTACTATTTAAAGAATTAAGCAACATCATTTTGCTACTTTATTTACTTATTTCTGTGGTCGAGCAGTTCTAAAATGGTTTTGACAAAATATCAATAACTAAATAAAATACAAACTGGTAGAATTTTTGGCAATATTTTTTATAAATTTCATAGATTTTATCCGGTTCAATATTTTGGCCTTTTACTGTGCTTAAACGATACCTACAATAACAGTGATTTTGCGATAAACATACGAATAATCATTTGACTAGTTAGTAGCTGAGTGGACAAATGCTTAGAATTCCCATCTGGGCGTCGTGGGTTTGATTCCTATGCTAGCTAAGTCCTTCATCATTGCTCAAGCAACTCTTCCGCTTATTACGATGGCAGTAGGAGTTTTTCAAATATTGTCAGGTTATTCGTAACCGAGAATGTTTGTCTTTCATTAAAATACAAAAAAATCCTCTATTCAAGTCTACGTTTCAGAAGCTCAGATTCAAATGTAACAATCATAAGGTTGGGTGTGGTTTTTCACATATTTTCTAAATTTCAGCTAAAAATATTTGAAAACCATCTGCTGTCAAAAGTCGCCCTTGAAAATATGATATGAAATACTCAAAACTTATGGGAGATATGTCCTAATTGTGGAGGATCTTAGATATATTATAAAAGAGGGGTAATGAAGCAAAGGCAGCAATCTTTTTCATCCAAAATTATTTCTTGGAAGTTGATAAATCGTTTTAAACACTTTTCTTTCATAAATATGTTAATACATTTAGAAATAATTGTTTCGAATTGTTCCTAGTTTAATGTACACAAACATGTTGGTACGCAAAATTTTCTGTTTCTTTATAATAATCACTAAAAAGTTGACAATGCCCTCAAATGTAGTTTTGTTAGACATTTTTGAACTTTCAATCAAATGACAGCAAAAATTACAATTAAAATTCTTTGGCCTCAAACGGGGCAAAAAGTAGTATGGAAAACATTTTCAACGTATTCAATATTTTAGTGTGAAACTTTTCAATCAGTATCAACATAAAAAAGGTTTGAAGACCAGTTTAATGCACAATGTACTGGCGCCGGCCCTGACAATAGACGACCAATCAAATTAAATTGAGTCCCCTGAGTCAATCATTATCTCTGTTTATCTTGCTTTTTATACTTCATGTCGACGCAAGCGCCCCCTCAAATGATGAGCCCTGATTATATACACTAAGGTAGGGGGAAAAACCTTATGTTACAAGGGGTTTAAAGCTAAAATAATTAATTTTATTTAATTATTTTAATGATTTTTTTTTGAAAATCACTTTTAAAGACTACAAAAAAAACTTGCCTTACAATTTTTTTAGGTATGGCTTAAAAGCTTTAAATACTCTCATACTTTATTTTAATTTTTTCATAGAAAGCAATCACTTTGTGGCTTTTCTTACTGTTCTCTTATTTTATTTTATATTGTGTTCTCCCTCTGTATGTACGTGTAAATGTATTTTTTGTATATTTTAATTTTGTACCTTGTTGATGCTTAGGCTGAGTGAAACCGGTTGGTCATGTAAATAAAAAATAAATCTGTGGTCTTATACAAAGTATTTTTTTCATTTAATAATTTATTTATTTAATTGTGTTTATTTTTTCCATAATAATTTATTTATTTAATAGTGATTATTTTATTTAAAATAATTTTAAATATTTGTTAATTCTTTATTTAATTGTTATGATCGCGAAATAATTTAATTAAATATAATTTAATCACCGCACAAATTTATCAACTGCCCGAAGTTAGTGGGACTATGAAATCCCCAATCAAGGTATATTATGAGGCCGGAGAGTGTGGAGAGGGATGGACGGGGAAGGTAACAACGTACCTGGATAATAATACCTGGTCACTAAACACGGCTAAAGCCACATCGCACAACGTTTCGATTGTGAATGGTGGTCTTTCGCCAGGGTGATACAGAGAGTATCTGCACTCTAAAAAAAAATTCCGAAAATAAACTGTAAATCAAATTGTTTTGATTGTGTGTAAAATTACACATTAAATTAAATTTATTTGCTCGCTCCGAGATTTGACCTTTGATTTTCGACCGAAAATTTTAATCGCTCGGCCACGGATGGCGTCACATGCCGTAATAACGCTATATTTGCCGATCGAAAGCCGTTTTTGTTAATACGTACAGATATTTATTAATCGAGATTTTAATTTTATTCTCTTCTTTATTGTATTTTGTAGATACATAAAATACACAAAGTTTTGTCCGTTAATAGCAATCAAAACATTGAAAAAACAACTGTTATTCGTATTAGCAAAGTTGAATATGTTATGTGTTATATAAACAACAAGGCGTGTGTAAAATCTTTTCTTGAAAAGGAAGTAACATGACAGCCTTTGGAAAGTGAACTAAAAGAATACAACATTTAGGGTATCAGATTGCACACCGGGAAAAGGTTGGCTTGTAAATAAATCAAAGGTGTTTCGCTCTCCGTAGCCAGTGGAGCTTTAATACAAGGCCGTTGTTCCAGGCTTTATCGAATGCTTTTACAATGTCAAGGAATATCTTTTCTTATATATACATCTACAAAAAAACTCTACAGTAGCAAAAAGCAACCCATTTACCGCTCACCGGGTGGAAAAGATTATCTCCTCATTTATAGACCTCTAACCACAGTTATCACAGGAAAAGGAAGAAATATTCCCTGATGCCGTTTAAAATTTCTACCATAATAATTTCTACCATTGTCGCTGAAAAGGAAAAATGGGCTTAAGGGACACTTTGGTCAAAATTTACTAAATGCAGTTTTGATAAGTTTCTTTTCTGCATCGAATGCTCTGACTCTCCTTTGATTCTGAAGACTTTTTTTGACCCTTCAGCCATCTAAAATATATTTACCATTTGAAAAGCTTGACTCAAATAACACAAGTTTGGAACTTTTAAAGCTTGTTATCACTTCAGGTAACTCAGTGAGAGCATTGTGTTATTTTTTTTCCACATCCAACGAGGTACTGAAGACTATTGAATTTTATTGTAAAACAAATTACCTAAAACTGTTTTGATGTAAACTTCCCAAAATGGCGCTTTGGCCCTTTTGCCTTTCCGGCGACGATATACAGTTTGCAGTCAGTGAGGCGATGGCATCCACCATTGCAGGATGTTTGAGGAAAACTAAAATAATTCAGAAGTACCTGGCTTTTCAGACCTAGTAATTAAATTTAGAACGAACCGTTTCATTGCGAATGGTGGTTTCCCACCAAGATGATGATACTGAGAGTATTTTTCTTTCTAAAACGAACAGATATTTGAGCTCTAGAGGCTAACCTAACTTTGACTTCGATAGAGATTTCGTACTTAAGCTGGTAACATAAGGTTACATTGAATATTGCAATGGAACATAAAATATAACTTACGTTGGAGGAAACTTTGTAAAAACTAGAAACTTTTTGTCCTTTTTAAATATTATGAATAGTATAGTAACTAATCATTACGCCGTTTCCCCGCAGGGGTAGGCAAACAGGACGGATCACCATACAACTCTATCTTGGCTCACACTTCTTGCTTCATTCACATTCATATATTATCTCATACAAACTCTTCTGTTATTCCAGTTTTTTTTTAAGAATGACAAACATTGGAAAACCTGGTTACGAAACCTGACAATATTTGAAAAACTCCTACTAGCATCACAATAAGTGAAAAGTTTTACTTGTACAATGATTGAGGACTTAGCCAGCAGAGGAATTGAACCCACGAAACCCGGGTGTCAATCCTAAGCGTTTGTCATTTGATTCACTTGATTGTGCTATGTCTTCCTCGGGCGTCCTCGACTTCTTTTTTTTTACTTTCGCTTCTATATTCTTTTCACAACTACTTTTTTCGTTCAATTGCTCTACATGACCAAACCATCTAAGCGTTCCTTTCTTGATCCTTTTCATTAAGCTTTCATCAGCTTTGCATTCTTGCCGGATATCCACATTTTTAACACGGTCATACACGGTTTTACCGCGCTTACGCCTCGGGGATCTCAATTTTTACAGCATTTAGTCTACTTTCATCATTCATCTGCCAGTTCCATGCCTCACTGCCATACATCAGAGTTGGTATAAGCACCCTATTGTTAATAATAATCCAATAGTATTATAAATTCAGAATAAATATATCAAAACTATTTAATTGGCGAATGAACAAAAATTAATTATTTAAAACCAAGTTTTTAGTTTTCTTGTTGTATATATTTTTTATTATTTAACAATACTTACGTTCGTCTTTGTCATTAACTAGCGTTTTTGAAACTTTAAAAACTTAGTATCTAAAAATGTATAAATAAAAAAAAATCCCAATAGCAGAGTAGGAGTTTATACAATGATTCAGATATGCAACTAAGAGAAACAAGAATGTAAACTTCTCGTTCTGATTTGAAAAGGTTAGAATCTCGGCAAAATGACTCATTAACCTTTTCATAGCCAAAATCCTAGACTTAATTACTAACATAATATTGATGGAGCAATAGAAAAACGTATTGTCGAAAGATATATATTTAAGGATGTAAAATTTAAAAAATAGTATTCCGTATACGCTGAACTAAGAATAACAATTGAAAAATTTCTCTCTTAACAAAAAAAAGTGTCAAAACACCACCAGTAAACATTTTCTGCTGAATAACTTTAAACAGTCACAAAATGTAATTCAATCTGACATTGGGTACTTGCTTATCCAAATTGAGTACTTAATTCTAGTATAACATCCACGCGATGGTACTTATATTAGTTAAGAACTCTGACCTCGCTATTCTAATTTGTGGAATTCAAATGCCGCTGAGTAGTACAATATGGCATTTTTGCTTCTGAATATCAATGGAAACGTTTTTTCACACTATTGAAAAAAAGTGGCCTTAAAAAGAAAATTCAATATTTTTAAAACAGGGAAATATTCGGTTACAGTTTTGATAAATTAATGAATTTATCTTAAATAAAGCTTGTAGTGTCCATACATAGAGTACCCCTCAACTATCTAAGATAAGAAAATTCCTCGAAACGTTAACTATGCCGATCTGAAAGATTACTGGTGTCGCCAATTTACGCAAGACTTTTTGACCTTAAGGCCTAAACAATATAACGAAATTGACTATGTGTTTCAATTTTTTTTTCGATATTTAAAAATGTTTGATTAATTAAACTTATTTTTTAATTTTAATACCGCACAATAGCCCCAACTGCTCCCAAAAAGCTGGTGGAACTATCGCATTCCCGATAAGTATGTTGTGAGGCTGAAGGTAGTGGGGAGGGGAAGGAGATGGGGAAAAGGAAGGTCGGGAAGTAACTGGCTATTCAGATCTGGTCACCAAGCACGACTATAGCCATTATAGCAACATTTTGATTCTGAATGGTGGTCTTTTACCAGGGCGGTACTAAAAGTATCTACCACTCTGGAACGTGCCGCAAATATAATTTAAATGATTTTACATGTATTAAATGTGTTATGACACATATTATTTAAATAAAACGTTATTTGCGCACGCCGGGTTTGAACCTGCAACCTTTGAATTCCTAGTGAAGCGTCTTACCACTTGACCATGGAGGCCGTCAATATCAATGTAACATTTCTTCACACTATTGATATATATAAGTACATATTTTCAAATACAGGGAAATAATTAGTTAAAATTTAGAAAATTATAAAAGGTATCTTAAATAAAGCTTGTGGTGTCAATACATAAGTTCCCCACATAGAAAATTACTCAAATTTCTAACTATCTACGAAAAGAAAATATCTCGAAACGTAAACCATGCCGATCAGTAGGAGAAGGAAAGCTAAGTAAGGAAAAAATGCCTTACTTAGGACACACAGATACGCCCACAGCTTACTTCCATCGGTTTGTTTTTTCAGTTTTTTTTATACACAAATACAGTAACACTGTCCACACTGGCGTTGGGAAAAACTTCAATGTTTTATGAATGCTTCACGAATTGTTAGTTTTTAAAATGAACCCTTCGAAGGGAACACTTCAATTGAAGTTGAACTCGCTATGAACTAGTTCTTTTTGGAATCTTCTTAGTCGGTAGAGATTTGCAAACGAAAAGAACTGGAACTAGTTCCTCGCCAACAAAATTACGTACTAGTCGGTAGCGCTTTAAATAAGAAGTACTAGTCGGTAGAACTTTAAAACACAACAAAAAGTACTAGTCGGTAAAGCTTTAAAAGCCAAAAAAACTGGAACCGGTTCCTCGCCACAAAACACAAAAATCACGTACTAGTCGGTAGAGATTTAAAAACGAAAGGAACTGGAACTGGTTTCTTCGTTTTTAATGCCTTCGCAACTGTACTGCTGCAAATTGAAGTACTTTTTTTCAATGTTATGAGTGAACTACCGACTACAATTGAATTATTTGTTCAATAAAATGAAGTTGTTGAAATGAATGTACGCTAAAATGAACTACCGTCTTCAATTGAAGTATTTGTTCAATGAAAAATGAATGAAGTAGGAACTGTTGTCAAAAGAAGTAGTTCTTTCAAAGCGGTCACAACGCTAGTCCACACATACACATTTAAATTGCAGATTCTTCAAAATTGGTTGTTATTTTATTAAAAAGTATTCTGTTTCATTTTAAAATAGTTTAGTTTGTGTGTGCAAAGTAATTTTATTTATCCTAATTTATCTCATTGATTTATTTTTCATTATAAAAAGAACGCCCTAAACGACCAAAGCAGTTTTTCAACAGGTTCTTGTAAGGTTACACTAAAACAGGACGCTAAAAGGTTTTAGAAATCTTTGCAGCAATCTAATAAATAATTGAGTTTTACTTTGCTCTAGTTTATTATCAATTTCAGCAATTACCGTGGACCCCAAGGGTGTGCAATTAAATAAAGCGAATTTTCCGATTGCAATTTTACAAAACAAGTAGCAAGGGCATCGTAACAAGTGCATTGACTTGTAAAATCACTTACTACACAGTTGAAAGTTATATGAACGAGTACAACATAACTTAAATACGACGTAAGCAATTTAACTACCGGAAAACTCAAAGAAAAAATATTTTATATTTTTCAAGTAAATACCGCACAAGGGACCTTACTGCTCCCAACCGTCTTGAGCAAGTGAGACTATGGCATCCCCAATTGGGGTATGTTGTGAGGCTGACGCTAGTAAGACGGGGAAGGAGATGGGGAAGACATGAAAGACGGCCTCCATAGTCGATTGGTAAGACGCTCAAATACGAATCCAAAGGTCACGAGTTCAAACCCGACGTACGTCAATAACTTTTATTTAAATAATATGTGTCATTACACATTTAATTCATATAAAATAATGCATGGTATATTTGCGGCACGTTCCAGAGTGGTAGATACTAATTGTATCGCCCTGGTGAAAGACCACCATTCAGAATCGAAACATTGCTTGAAAAGGGTTGAATGTGTCTTTGGTGACCAGATCTGATTAGCCAGGTACTTACCAATCTTTCTCTAAGCCATCTCCTTCTTCTCCCTACTACCTTCAGCCTCACAGCATACTCTAATTGGGGATGCCATGGTTCCACTGACTCTGGACGGTTGGGAGCAGTTGGGACTCTTGTGCGGTATTCACTATAAAAAAAGAAAAATTTTAAAAAGAGGAAGGTTCGGAAGTACCTAGATATTCAGATTGGTCACCAAACATGGCTTAGGCCATTTCAAGCAACGACATATAATGAAGTAACATGGTGAAACAGAATATCGTGTTTCGATTATAAAGTAGGTAATATCTTTCGAAATTTTTTATCGTGAAAAAAATGAAGCAAACAATATAGCTCCGTGTCATATTTTTAAATAAAAATATATTTAAAAGCTCCATAGCTTATGAAAGATATTTCCAAAAAATATAGTAGTGTTGACTAAATATAAATTCCAAACCGAAAAAGATCTGTTATTTTCAAGTCACCAAAATCGTTTGAGAGTTTTCTCCGCTCAAAAAAAACCGTTCTTTTTTTCAACAGTTATTATTTAAAGAAAATAAACAAGAAGCAGTTAATGATATTTCAACACGAAAAATTTCCAAAAATACGATTTTACATGCGTGGCTTAAAGTTTTCATACAATAAATTTATTTTTTAAAAGCCTTAAAATCTTCCTGGAATTCTTGCATCGTTTACAATTCAGAAATGATTTATATATGGTTCTTTGAGCACGTTTTATATTAATTTGTTCATCGTTAAGTTCCTAGAACGTGCCGGGTGCTGGAATACCTAACCTTTGATACTATTGTTTAAAGGTCACTGTTGAGTCGACGAAATTTCAACTACTGGAGAGATAAATTTGTAATTTTGATAACACTCCACACGCACCTTCATTACGTTTGATGATTTATCATTTCTTTTCTTTCGCACAAACGGTAAGAAATCACCGCTGCAATAAAACACATATATTGACTGTTATGAATAATAAAAGTGTCCAAGTAAACCTGTTTTTGTGTGGAATCTACCTTAGTAATGTAACATTATACACTTAGCCTCAACACAAAACGTTACTTTTTAGCATCCTAATACAAGCAATACTAGAAAAGATTTTTCTGTAAAAAAATGAGTAGTTATGAAAATGTCTAAGGTTTACAGCGAATAAATTGTTTAAACAGTAATGTTTTTAATTCTATGAAAAATATACTAAAGTGTTAGTAAAATGTGCAGTTTGAACACCAGGAAAAGCATTTTTTTAGATTTAACCTGAAATTCTAGTATGCATTTTATAAATAATTAAAAATTACTTTTCAAAAATTATATTCATTGGAAACCTTAGAATTTTTCCAATTAACCATGTAGAATCAACAAAAAACATAAATTGTAGTATTGTCTGTATTAGAAAGCTAAAATGTGTATATTTATGGGTGCTGAGCATTAAAATAAGGCGCACTACCATTTCATCTAATACTCGAAATAAAAATAAAACAAATCGTAGAAGAACTCCAGTGAAAAATATTACGATTTACATAGTCAAGAAAATACCTCCAGACAGAAAATCAAATGGCAATTCTGAAAAATATATATGCTACAATAGTATACGGTTATTTGTAAAACTGGTCTATTTTGTAGTGATTTTATAGTTTTTAGTTTTATTTATTTTATATTAGTTACTTGAACATTAAATTTTCCATAGTTTCTAATTATTTAATTAAAATTTGACTTAATAACAATATTCTACTTAAATACTACTTATTATTTTGATTTATATGCATTTTAAATGGTTCTTACAGGTTATTTTGAATTTATTGATTGGCATAATTTTGATGGCTTCCTGCAGCGCATTATAACATTTCATCCCTTTATAAAGTAAGCTATTTTATGAATTGGCTTTATTCTCTTTTAGAAGTCTGATTTATTGGCATGTCCTTGTGTTAATTCCCTTTGTGAATATTCACATTGTAGATAATTTTGTCAGAAATATATTTTGGCAACAAGTTGATCTTCATTTTATGTATGAACATCAATGTGTTTAATGTTATCATCTGTTTCGCTTTTAGCCGATTTAGTTCCTCTGACATTTTTATTAAAACCACGAACAAAACAAAACGCCTCTGACGTCATTGGATTCCGATCGCAGAGCCATTGCGAAGCATTGGGAATAAATTGACAATTTAAATCGGGTCGGTATAAGAAAAGGTAAAAATATCTTCAATGAAAACGTGCCTTTGAAGAAAAAGCTCCATTTTGTCAGTGTTAATTGTGTAATCTGATTAGTTAAGGCATCCAAAGAGGCGCATTTACCTCAGGGATGTGATTCATCTGCTAAAGTTCGCTGCTTTCAAAGGTGTCGCTTCACCTGTCTCCCGGTGTCGGCCTTTCAGATCGGCCGATGTATTTAATTCCCGGACACAATGGGCCGAGAGCCCTCTAAGGCCACAAAGGCTCGCGATGGGCCGGGCTCACATTATTTGGCCTTGATGTGTGACGCTTCTTAGAATGCCAGCCCGAGGCGAGGCTTGCGTCCAGAAGAGAGCAACTTAGGATTTGCGTCCCGGTTAAATACCATGAAATTTTCTACAATAACTTTCTTCCTAACACGTCCAAAAAAAAAGTCATAATATTTTATTATTATAATATCTTGGTACATAAGAAACCCCTATGATTTATAAAAACCCACTCTGGGATAAGGGAAATGAATAATAAACGAGTTACTACTACTTGCTTACTACTCATCGGGATTACTTTGTATATTAGTAAAATATTAATTAATAAAAAAATGACGAGAAATTTAAAGGGAAAACAAAATCAAATCAATAATTAATAACTCCAAGTCCAACATAAAATCAGCTTCTTCTATTCGACCCAGACTCGGAAGTGCTCATCTATATCACACAAAAATACAAATCTACATATTTTTGTGCTCTGCAAGAGTCAAAATAGAAAGTATTTAAAAACTACGAAAAGCTTAGATTTAGATATCCTGGCTACGTAGGAATGTCCGTCAAAAGAAAATTCGGGATGTTCTACGAGCGCTTTGAAATCATCTTGACTCCAGCATCCCGACAAGAGTAACCTGTTTGGCATGTACTATTTATAATATGTACATTTTCCGGAATTCATACCGCGCATAGCTCGTATATTTTGGGGCAGAAGACCTCCTTAAAATGGAATGTACAAAATTTTCCTACGCGATATCGTAATAGTTCTAAATGAAAACATGTCGGAAGATTCAATAGTAAACCACTGAACTTTCATGTTTTCCACTGTCCATTTTTTTGTAAAAGCTATTTCTTTTTTTTCCAAGGTCCCTAATATGATCGTCACTCTTCTATTCAACCCAATCTAACATAATAAACCACAACCTTACCTAACCTAATCTAATCTGATCTAGCCAAATCAAACCCGGTAAATTACCAAAGCAGTTTGTCAGCCAACCTAAGCTAAGTATTTACCAAAACAGTTACCGGAAAAACATAATTTTAACTAATGGTCGGTATTTTTCAGTTACATATTTGGTAGCAATAACGCGTGCGCTCACTCAACAATCAAACAGGATAATCACGCATTGATATTAGAAGCGAAAGGCGAAGCTAAATACCAGCTGACTGCGTGACATAGCTCGGCAAATCAATGTTAAATCAGTGGCCTATTATTTAATTAGGTTCGATGAGTTAGATTACCCTAATGATAGCTAACCTCTTATAAGAGAGATGGACACAAGAAACAGAGTCAGATTAATTTAGTTTAATTTAATCTATTGTTAGGTTAGGTTAGGTAACAAAACTGGTTAGGTTAAAAAACTGATTTATGTAAAAAAAACAAGCTTAAACGACAACGACACAATAATTATTTTATAACTTTAATTACGTGGGTAATTTGAATTGCCAAGAAATCAAAGTGAAATTTTGTTTCTACTTATTTTTTTGTAGATTCCAGTCGTAAACAATAAAAAATTACGGTCTCTTGAAAATATAAGATTGTAATTTTTTGTTATTGCATTTTTTAAGGTTTGGAAAAAAGCGTGTAGTCGCCAACAAAAATTAAAAGATTTCACAACTTACGCAACTGATAGGTTAATAAATTGTAATAATAAAACATCCCCAATTCAGTTATAACATTTTTTTTCTAAACAGTCTAAAAGTCTAAACTTTATTACTACAAAAAATAAACAAAACATTCTTTAATCTGGACATTAACATGACTTGCTCGCATATTTCGAATAAATAATAAAAATAAAACGTTTTCGGTAAAATAAATTACAGAATAGGTAGGTACTTAATCGCTTGTCTGGATTGGATCAATTTCAATTTTGAAAATGCCACACTCGTACGTATGTACGTACGCACAAAAAGGTTATATTGTAGGAAAAATAAAGCAGTGCTATGTAGTACTATATTGTTCAGGTTTATTACGACGTTTCCCACGTTCTTTTTTTATTAACTTACCGTACGCACGATATTAACACATACAGAACTTACCTTCTGTATTGTAATAAAAATGAATAATGAAAGTGTGCACGCATAATACCGTAAAGGTATTAGGCGACGTGATAAGGTAAAATAAAATATTTTATGTGTCGTAATTATTAGCACGAATAACAGTGAGACCTGTTAATGAAAACACGGTTACCGACTGATTTGAAAAATATTTTCCAATATTTTACAGCACTTCTATAAAGGAAAACTTCAGGTTGTGAAAAATGCTTAGGTAGGAACAAGCAATCCCTTCATTAATTCAAAGGCGTTGTGATGTTGATTGTTAAAAGTCTATCTGCAAGCTTGAAGTTCTCCCGGATGATGGCCATCTTCCGATGAGAAAAAGCAAAATAAGAAAAGTGTTTATATTAGGTTAGGTAAGTTTCAACTCCATTAATGGAGGACTGAACGCTGTTGGGGCAAATAAGAAATTGTCCAAAGAAGCGAAGCTAGCAGTCCACAATGGAGTGCTTATACCAACCCTGATGAATGGCAGTGAGGCATGGAACTGGCAGAGGAAGGATGAAAGTAGACTGAATGCTGTGGAAATGAGATCTTTGAGACGGATGTGCGGTAAAACCTTGCATGACCGTATTACAAATGTGGATATCCGGAAAGAATGCAAGGCTGATATGAGCGTAATGGATGGGATCAAGAAAGGGACGCTTAGATGGTTTGGGCATGTAGAGCGAATGAACGAAGAAAGGAGTGTGAAAAGAATATATGATGCGAAAGTGAATGGAAGAAGAAGTCGAGGACGCCCGAGAAAGACATGGCACGATCAAGTAAATCAAATACTTGAATCGGGTCATGTGAAGAGTCAGAATAACAGAAGAGTATGTATGAGACGATGTATGAATGTGAATGAAGCAAGAAGTGTGTGTCAAGACAGAGTTGTATGGCGGTCCGTCCTCTCTGTCTACCCCTGCGGGGAAACGGCGTGATGGTTAGTTAGTTAGTTAAGTTTCAAATGGGTTACTGACACTACCAGCCTTTTGTAAGAAGCTTTGTAAGAATTATTGGCAATAATTGACATTGGAAAATACAAAAAAAATAATACACATTGCGTATGATTGGGTTTAAGGGATAGTGTTAACTAAGATGAGGTAAAGCTCGAAGGCCTCCGTGGTCGAGTGGTAATACGCTCGACTGCGAATCGAAAGATCGCGGGCTTAAAGTCAGCGTGCGCCAATACTTTTTATTTATATTTTAGTTGAAAGCAATTACTTTGTGGTTTGACATATTGAATGAAATGAAAAAATAGGTTTGTGTATGACCACAGATTTCATTTATTTTTTTATGACCGACTAGTTTCGCTTAGTCTAAACATCATCAGGGTACAAAATTACAGTTTAATTTCGGTCATAAAAATTCAAATTAAATCTTTGGTTTAATAAAAAGTTATTTTTTTTTTATTTTATAAATTTTTATTTAATTGATATGTGTATATGGCACGTTCCAAAGTGGTAGATACTTGTATCGTCCTAGTGAAAGTCCACCAGTCAGAATCGAAAAGTTCCTTGAAATGGCTTGAGCCGTATTTAGTGATCAGATCTTAATAGCCAGGTAATTCCCAATTTTCCACTTCCTCTTTCCCATCTCCTTCCCCTCCCCTGTATCTTAAGCCTCACAACATACCACGATTTGGGATGCCAGTCACACTGGTTTAGACGGTTGGTACTCCTTTGTGGTATTCACTATAAAAAAAGCATTTGTAGGTTTGGTTATAATCTAACATTATTTAATTTTATCTAACCTAAACAAACAAAGCGTAATCTTATAGAATCTAACCTATTTTAGCCAAATTTAACCTAACCTCATAATCCAACCTTATTAACCAAATCCAAAATAAGCACTTAACAAAACAGATAACGGTTAACATAATCTCACTAAACCTAACCTAACCTAGCCGAAACCTAACCCAACCTGACCTAACCTTGGTTAGGCTAGCTTGGATTCGGTATTATAGTTAGGGTGAGGACATAAAATATACGTTTCCAAATCATCATTTAAATACCAGAGAACATGAATATAATGTTTTTATATCGGGTTATAAAATATATTAAGCCCGTATAAAAGGAACGCATTAATGAGGGAAAATGACATTAGTGGGTAATAAATTCTTCTATACCCTTGTGGAAAACTAATCTAACTCTAATGCCATTAAGTAACGCTGGCTGGGAAAACGCACGACTTGGATTAATTTCTTTTTGAAAATATCATAAGACGAGCTCAGTTGTGGAGTGGGGTGAGCTAGAGTTTGAGTCCTAGGACACAGGGTTGAAAACCTACCGAATACATGTCAAATGTGGCGAAATCTTTAAACACCTCAATCCAAGTATCACCCTGGTGAAAGACCACCTTTCAGAATCAAAACTTTGCTTAAAATTGTAATGGCCATGTTTATTGACCAGATTTGAAAAGCCAGTTACTTCTCAACCTTCTTCTTCCCAATCTCCTTCCCTTAACTCTTACTTCAACCTCGCTACATACTTCATCTAGATATGATATAATCCCACTGGGGTCAACAGTTGGAACTTTTGTGGCTCTATTCACAACATGCACAATAAATTGTTCGCAGTGTACTACCGAGATACCAAGGTCATATCAATACCACCAAACTATAAAACATATTTGTGAAAGTAATCAATTACGTATTTCAGATCGTGCCAAGAGTCAGAATAACATTAGCAGTGGTAAATACCACTACATGAGGGGCCGCAGATTTTTACGACCCTCCGACTACGGATAACTTCACGGAGATGTACGATTCCGGATCCAGAATCTTGTGTCACTCACTAACCTAGCAATCAATCTATCCACCATACGAGAAGGTGAAAACAGTAGCTTAGAATAGTTTAGTGTTATATCCTCTCTGCCTACCCCAGCGGCGAAACCAAATTAATATTAGTTAGATCGTTAAACCTCTTGGCCCAGTACTAAAGTTCTTACTCAAGTCTTATCTCACAAAAAAAATTAACAACTCCCAAAGATGTTCTCTGTTTTGTTTGATTTCAAGTATGAAAGTTCGCAATAACCCCTGGTCTATTGTTACTTACTTTGTGATGTTTTTATCCCCCTAAACGTAAAGAGTTCCTCTGCACAAAGGTGCGAGATGCAACTACAGATGGTCAAAAATATGTACAAATATTTTTGACAAAAAACGGAAATTGTTTTGCATTACATTATTATATATTTAAATTTAACACAGTAATAATATATGCAAACATATTTTTAGTTCGTTATATAGTAAGATTGTTACGATTACGTAGGGAACAACATATACAGATGCACGGCTCTGTTTTCAAACTCTTGCTATTAAGTTTAAAATTAAGGTGACATTGTTGCAAAATTAATTCTAATGGGTCATCTTGATTGTCATGTAGCAAGATATACGACTTCGAAAAACTCCAAAGAAAGATATCGCACGGTTGTAAATCATGACAAGATACGCGTTTAAGAACAAATTAAATATAGAACAAAATATATACGAGTATATCGTCGCCGGAAAGGCAAAATGACTGGAGAGCCATTTTGGGAAGTTTACTCCGGAGCACTTTAAAGTTTTTTTGTTTTACGATAAAATTCATAAATCTTCAGTGGGTACCTACCTGATTGGATATTGAAAAAAAGTTGACTCAGGTAACTCATTGCTCTCACTGAGTTAACTGCAGTGAAAAAAGCTAAAAAAAACTCGAAATTATTTCGCTTGAGTCAAGCCTTCTCCCAAATGGTAAATATTTTAGATGACTAAAGGGCCACTTCACCTAATTTTTTGTTTATATGACTAAAGGCCCACAAAAATCTTCAGAATTTAACGAGAGTCAGAGTTTTCTAAAACAAAAACATATTAAAACTGCATATTTAACTAATTTTTGACCAAAGTATCGCTTAAGCCCTTTAGCCTTTCTAGCACGATATATTATATTACATGAAATATTTAAAAAGTGGTGCGAAATTTAAATCCCGTGCTTTTACTAGGATATCCTTTACCAAAAACCTTGAAAAAAAAAAACTTTTCCAGCAGGTTTGAAGTAGCAATTTTTTTTTTCATCGCTCAATAAGGTTTTTTTGTATCATTAATTTATATTGTTTTTTTGTATCATTAATCATTAATTATTTTGTATCATAAACTAGAAATTAATATCTAATAATAGAAAATAGAATCTGTACAGCGCCCTTGAGGTGATCTTTCACAAAAACGGCGGTATACAAATCATCCAAATATTATTATTATTATCATTATTCCTTGGAATAATTTCGGAAAAACAAAATTTCCGTACTTTTTGTTTGTTACTATCCCATGTATATAAAAACCGTTGCAGGAAAAAGGAGTTACTTCTAAAAAAAGATTTTTAACATATCACAAACTGCATTTAAATCAAACACTTTTTTTATAAATGTTTATAAAAATTATATGGTATAATATTTTTCCTAGAAACAGTTACAGGTTTTTAGTAATAGTTATAGTTTTAAATGCAATTAATAAATAACGCAGATATTTTCTTCGTGGATATATTTTCTTCATGATACGCTTAAATATTACGGTAACCTCAGCGTGTCATGTTGGGATAGGAAGGCATTTTCGGCCAATTGGTGCTGCGATCTGGCCGTCTGTCTTTCGGCAGTGTCGCTGTGCCTGGGTCGTGGGAGCGGCTCGGACAGAGTTTTCCGGGAGCGAGTTTACCGTAGAAGTGGACATAATGCTAATAGGATCGTTTATATAAATTGGCTCGATACTCTTTGTTCTTGGCCCTTTCTTCCTTCCAATCTTACCCGGGCTATTACCGTAATGCCCCGAGGAGGGGGGTAAAACACTTCTTAAACATGCTCTTTCCGATACAAGGTCTCGGCATTCCATTAACGATTCGTCGAGATTTACACAGTCTTGTTTAAGCAGTGTTTTTGTATATGAATTCATACGCGTTTTCTAAAACTGTTGGATTCGTTTTCCGTCTTCTGGTGTATCATTTTCACATGTTTGAGAGATCGTTACTTACTGAATGACACCATTAAAACAAAACAAAAAATATGAACCTGCCATGTGTAATTGTGTACAAAAAAAATTGGCAACACATTCCTTTGGCTTCGGCAACTCGTTCCAACACTTTGTCAAATAGTATCACCAGCGCTTGCTATGGTATTTTAACGTCCGTGAATACCTTGAACCTTGAGTACAATACTTTGTGCATCAGCCTATACGAGTATATCGGAACTGTGTGTCCTCAGAGCAAGAATATATATGGAGGGAGAGCTAAAAATTTTTACACAACCTATACAAATTTACGATAAATCACTTGCTCCGAGTTTTTACGTAGTAAACCGTGAGAGAGAAAGAGATAAGAAATAAGGTATGTAAGCATGTTCTCCGTCTCCCGCGTCTCCGGCGTCTCCGCCCAGGTTATATTCTACATTTTTGTTTATAAAAATACTGTTAAAAAGTGGTTTTACATATGAAGACTTTTTTTTTAAACGAAAGACAAACATTCCCGGGTTACGAATAACCTGACAATATTTGAAAAACTCCTACTGCCATCATAAGAAGCGGAAGATGTTGCTTGTGCAATGATGGAGGACTTAGCCAGCAGAGGAATCGAACGCACGACGCCCGGGTGGGAATCCGACGCGTTTGTTCACTCAGCTACCGACCGGTCTTACATTATGTCGACATGTGCTATGAATGGATGTATAAATACCCTAGCACTACACTAGCGCTCTCTCCTGGTATAGTATTGCTCTGAGTGTGTGTCTGATAAGCCTTATATAGAAGACAACTTACATTACGGTCAGCAGATGTTGATATTGTTGATCGATCAATTGAACCATCTCGATCCAATATACCTGTCTACTATGATCGCGCTTTTGCAATATCCGCCCCAGTCATCTGGAATAAGCTTCCTTCCAAAACTTGCTAAAATACAGAACCTGGCAGAGTTCAAACGGGTCTTGAAAACAAAATTGCTTAAAATTTCTTCATTCAAAACGTAACTTATTAGATTTTTTTTTTCTTTAAATCGTCCTTAATTTGCTTTGTTTCGGTTTTCTCTTTACTTATATCCTTACAACTCAATGTTCTTACTGTCTATTGAAAACCATATACTCATTGTCATTAAATATTTATTGTTCATTTGTAACTTGTTATATTGACATTGTTTGCATTTTGAGAATCGTTTACTTATAATACTTGAATATTAATGTTTTTAACTACCTACATGTTGACTGTCCTCAATATAATTACCTTTACTTTTGTTTAAAAAAAATTATAATATGAATTCATATATTTCATCTGGATTTTTAGACCCTTAGCTTCTAATAAATGGTTTAAAAAAAAATAAATATTGATGTACTCGCATACTGTTGTACCCATATCTGAACCATTTTCTCTCATGATTTATGATAACGATCATGATTTAAGATAGTTTAAATTTGTATACATATTATATTTTATTTTCTCATTGTTAGTTAGTCTTATTAGCTTAATGAATTAACTATGAATCGCATTTAAGGTGAAATATTACAAAACTACGCTATATAAATATACGGTAATTATTTTTACAAGGTTAATCAAAAAAAAAAAAAAATCAAATAACAAAGATCCCTGAGACGTATGTGGGGTAAAACCACGTCTGACCGCACTAAAAATGTGGATAGCCGGAAAGAATGCAATGCTCATATGAGCATAATGAATAGGATCAAGAAAGGGACGCTTAGATGGTTTGGGCATGTATAGCGAATGAACGAAGAAAGGAGTGTGACAAGAATATTTGATGCGAAAGTGAATGGAAGAAGAGGACGCCTGAGAAAGACATGGTACGATCAAGTAAATCAAATACTTGAATCAGGTCATGTGAAAAGTCAGAATAACAGAAGAGTATGTATGAGACGATGTATGAAAGTGAATGAAGCTAGGAGTGTGTGCCAAGATAGAGTTATACGGCGGTCCGTCTTCTCTGCCAACCCTTGCGGCGAAACGGCATGATAGTTAGTTAGTTAAAAAAAATGATTAAAAAAACACAATAATTTGAATGAGCCTAGCCAAAAATGATTTGACGCCGAAAAAAACATTAAAAAGAAAGGAAAGAAAGAAAAGAAAGAAAAGAGAGAAAAGAAAGAAAAGAGAGAAAAGAAAGAAAAGAAAGAAAAGAAAGAAAAGAAAGAAAAGAAAGAAAAGAAAGAAAAGAAAGAAAAAAAAAAAAAGAAAAAAAAAAAGAAAAGAAAGAAAAGAAAGAAAAGAAAGAAAAGAAAGAAAAGAAAGAAATGAAAGAAAAGAAAGAAAAGAAAGAAATAAAACAAAAAACAAAGTTCTTCTGAACCATTTAAGTTCTTCTTTTGGCCACCTGCACATTTAATTATACAGAACCGTATTGTTTTTAAATATTGTGGTCAAGGGTGTTTCCGTCACGAATATATTTATATGAGTACTTAACGAACGCGTGGATTAGGTCGAATGACTTCGTTAAAATTTATGTAATCTGCGTAAAAAAGTATCACGATTTTTTATGGATTATAATTTTTACAGATCAAAATACCTCAACTGTTACTGATTAAGAACAAAGGGCGCAGTTATTTATAGTTTGTATATTCCCAAAAAGTTCGTATCTAGGATTGTACGTACCTATTTAATGTTGGTAAAATGGAAACCTTATTTAATGTATTTTTCAGGGTCCTTATATTTTCGTGCTGCGATTAGAAGCAAACCTGTAGATTACTAGGAGGTAAGTGCTTGGACCCTTTTTATACGGAGGTTGTGCCCTTGAACCTTTTTCTCAAATAAAAAGGTTTTTATTTTCGGTATAATCTCCTTCCATTATAACACCGTGTGTGATTATGACTAAAAGGGGTCAAAACAATGATCTAGCTCCATACTCGGCATAATCCAGCCACCTCTGGTCTGAACATGTTTATATACGAACAACTCTTGACGTTGTGCAAAAGCGTGTTAGAATGTAGACGTCGTGTGGCAATGTTGCCTGTACTCACTGTTACTGAAAATCTAATGGAGAGTGTTCTGAAGAATTATCACTTTATTGATCCTTTCAGTGTGGATCTTAGAGTATATGGAGTGGTATCAATCCAAGGCAGTGCAGTCAGTTTTTGATGATTTTTACCTGACTCAGCGGACCTGGGTGTGGCTAAGACCAAGGCTAGTTTATTTCCATCCATTCATATCACATATCGACATAATGTTTTTGTTTATTCGTATAACCACTTTTTTACAGTATTTATATCAACAAAAATATAGCATCTAACCTAAAAAACCGTTTAGTTGTGTCAAGTTTAGTGGCATAATAAAAAAACGTGGGTGGAGTTCCGCGGTGCCCAAGATCATTGTGACAGTACGTAGAAGCGGAGTATTAACTTTGTTGTCTCTTTCTCTCTCATAGTGTACGACGTAAAAACCTGGAAAAAATGATTTATCGCAAGTTTGTATCGCTTGGGTAAAAATAATTAGCTCTCTCTCCATACATTGTTTCTCCAAGGTGTGGAATTACTTACTGACTTTTGTGTTTCTTCCCTCTGACAACTTACCAGCCTCCATGGTCGAGTGGTAAGACGCTCGACTACGAATCCAAAAGTCGCGGGTTCAAACCCGGTGCGCGTAAATACATTTTTTTAAAATTTGAGATATGTCATAACACTTTCAATTCACATAAAAATAATATTTAATATATTTGCGGTACGTCCAGAGTGGTAGATACTAAGTATCGCCCTGGTGAAAGACCACCATTCAGGATCGAAACGTTGCTTGAAATGGCTTTAGCCGTATTTGGTGACCAGATCTGATACCAGGTACTTTCTAACCTTCCTCTTCCCGTCTTATTCCCCTCCCACTACCTTCAACCTCACAGCATAACCCGATCGGGGATGTCATAGTCTTAATAGCTCTAGATGTTTGAAAGCAGTTGGGACTCTTGTGCGGAATTCACTATAAAAAATAATGAAAAACATTTACTGCTTCCTCAATTCAAAAAGTCTCCCAGTACAGCGTCACAAAATATGTTGAAGCTAGCGTTGTAACCGCTCTGCGCGAACTGCTACAAAGAACAACTTTATTTTGTGGCAGTTCAAACTTCACACATTTTTGAGTGTGCTAATACTTCAATTGAAGGTCGACTTTGAAGATTTGGCCTTCTTCCCCAGTTCAATTTTTTTGTTGATCTGCTAGTATTTTTGGATTTGAAATCTCTACCGACTAGTACTTTTTTTTGGAGGGGAATTTTTGTTAAGTGCTAGTACTTTTTGATTTGAGATTTCTACCAGGTGGTACTATTTTTTGGCGAGTGCTTTTCGATTTCAGTTCGACTTCAATTGAAACGTTCACCGCGAAGGGTTCATTTTAAAGAACTAGCAGTTCTTGGAGCATTCACAAAACTTTGAGGTTTTTCCCAACGCTAGTTGAAACCATCTTGTGTGGAGTTGAGGTAAAAAATAAAACAAATCGACATCCAGCCATCAATTCCCATGTTGAATCTCTACAACCTCATAGAGCAAGTGTTTTAATTGTACAAAGAGCAAGAGCTCGCCTCCAGGCTGAGGTAATACAACAGATAGTAGGAACAACACACGCTCACCTTGCTTGCTTATGATATATGAATCAATTTGCGTGATGACACGCTTTTAACGTCGCCTTTACGATTCTCTCCAACCGACGCAGGCTTTAATGTCCGTCGTTCATCATAAAAAATTGCGATCGTTAATTTTTTACGATCCCTCGCTTACAAGCAGTAAAATACATTGTCCAAACAGTTTACTTATTTAGCTAAAATCGGGTTAGCGAGAGGACGGCATCAAGTCGGGGGTAGCATGCCGAGTCCTCATTAGGGCGGAGTGGCATAGGACGGAGGGCGGCGGACGCTAGGTCCAAGGGCGGGAGAGGCCCTCCATTAGAAACCTTGATCAACTTCCATTCACTTTGGTTTGTTATTCAATAAATTAAGAATAACCGTCACACTCACTGGACTTGATATAGACTGCTACACCTTTGTGCGCGTGAAATAGGCTTCGTTTTAAGGAAATCGAAGAAATAGTTAACAGATCGTCGCCGGGAAGGAAAAAGGGCTGAAACGCCATCTTGGGAAGTTTATACCAGAGTACTTTTTTGTTCTACCATAAAATTCATAAATCTTCAGTACATGGTTGGATATCAAAAAAATAAAATGTAAGTCAGGTAACCCAATGCTCCCACTGAGTTACCTGAAGTGGCAAAGCTAAAAAAAGTCTCACGCTTGTGTCGCTTGAGTCAAGCCTTTTACCAAATGGTAAATACATTTCAGATGACTGAAGGAAAACTAATTTTTCAGAATCAAACGAGAGTCAGAGCATTAGATGCAGAAAAAATCAGTCAACACTGCATATTTGACACTTTTGACCAAAGTGTCGGCCTTTTTGCCTTTCCAGGGACGCTGTTATGGAAAGAAGACAAACAAGAACTTTGCGGCTTGTTTAGGCATGTTTAAAAAAAATTGTAAATGGCTTGTTTACTTATTTCACACATCACGCAAAGATCTCAGAGACTTATCAAGAAATTCACATTTGCAACTTCATCACAACGCGGTGGGTGAATGTGATGTTTCAATGGAAACATCAAAACCTGTTCATGGTTAAAAAATATTTACGTAGACCAATCAATAACATTTATTATCCATCCCTACATTACTACTTTGTAGCATTCTAATACAAGCAACACTACAAATGATTTAACTGGAAAAAAATCTATGGGTAGTTAGAAAAATGTCTGAGTTTCCAGTGAATACAATTTTTTAACTGTAATCCTTTAAATTTTATAAAAAAAAACAAACTAAAATATCATTAAAAGGTGCAGTTTTAAAATCAGCAAAGACGTTTTTGAACTTTTTTGATTTAAAAGATTACTGTTTAACAATTGTTTTCACTGGAAACCTCAGACATTTTTCTAACTATCCATAGAAAATTTGCAGATAAATCATTTGTAGTGTTACTTTTATTAGAATGCTACAAAGTGATGTTTTGTGTCATTTTTGAGTGCTGACCTTTAACACAACTCATTATATTCTCTTGCAGATATAAAATACGATATTACAATGTGTTAAATTAAATTTATTAGAAAAATTAACAAATTGTATCTAAAAAAAAATTATAACATTACAAATTGCAGATTTGTAATGTTATATTAGAAAGAGGACAGTTGTTAAATTCATTTATAATAATGTAGCAATGGATATTTATTTATTTATTTATTTATTTATTTATTTGGAACATTTGACAGAGTGACAACATTGCATACATACTGACAGATACAAAATAAATGGTAGGTCATCAATCCATTTCCAAAATGTTCACATCGTGCAATTAGAAATACACTGAATTACACTAATAAAAACAATAGAAAAATAAAGAAAACAATGGTTTATAAAAAGAAATATCAACACATGCTTAAATTTAGGAAAAAAAAAATTATAATAACACATAAAATTATCTTAGTAAGTTGTATATGTGTGTACCTTTTTCTGTTTATGTTTTAATTAAAAATAGTATTTAAGATTTGATTAAACCTAAAAGGTGAGTTGCAGAATATATCAATTTCGTTAATCATACCATGTTCGTTAATCTTGCCACTACAGTGGATGTTATACAGTCGACACATTCGCATAAGAGGTTGGGAGAAGGTTAAATTAGTTTTTTTGAAAGGAATGTAAAAAGTTTCGGGGTTTCTTAAATGACGGGGATTAGTATTAAATTTAATTGTGGATAAAATGGAAGATTCTACGTGGTTATTTATAATATGTTATGTGTTATTTGATCATTGGATCATTTGTTTGCACTAAAAGGCTAAGAGTCTGTGTTCTTGGGTGCTGACCCTAATTTTTTTTTCTTGCCCTGGTGATCGGATCTAAATAGCTAGGTACTTACCAACCCTTCTCCTACCCATTTCTTTCCTTTTCCCACTCCCCTCACATTACACCCCATCAGATGTCATAAACGTGCGATAAAACTAGTAGGAAAAAAAAAAATACTAACTTATTTAATAATAAACTGATAAGATCGCTCAAGATTTAAAAAAAAAACTTTGACAAATCAAAGCTTAAACACCCTTTAGTGTCGCAGTGCTTGTTGCCAAGACGCGCTTAATTTAGTACAGCGTGGCCCGAATATTTAAGCGCTTTTCTCCACTCTCCGCAGGACGGTGGCGGCGGTAAGAATATAAGCGGCCGTAAGTAAACTGGCCCTGCTGGCGGAATGGGACAACATTAGCGGAATAAGGGAACATGAATCATCCGAGGGATATTAAAATAATGTATCTTGCACAGCAGAGATGGTCAACATTTACACAAAACTTTCTTCTTTGAGAACGAGAAACTCCAAAAAAAAAAATCACATTTTGGTAGAAAGCAATCACTTCGTGGTTTGACATTTTTTTAAATTTATTTATATTGGGTTTTAACAGATGTTCTGACTTAAGTGAAAACACCCAATTTTGAAAACCCAGTTAGTGTACAATCGTTGTTTTAAAAAAATACAATTAGATAGGATACATCTAATAGAAACATTACAAAAACTCAATTAGTGATAAATAATACAAACAAAATAAGACACACAAAGAGAGACAAAAATAAACACAATATAATTATTTCGTAAGAAGCAATCACATGGTGGTTGGACATTATATTAAATAAAATAATACTTTGTTTTAAAACCCCAGAATTTATTATGATGAAGGCCAACCGGTTTTGCTTGGATCAAGCTTCGTCAGGGCACATATAATAACTAATCAGTTATCATATGTGCCCTGACGAAGCTTGATCCAAGCGAAACCGGTTGGCCTTCATCATAATAAATTCTGTGGTTTTAAAACAAAGTTTTCTTTTTATTTAATACAATATAATTAGCCCAATCGTTATTATACCTTTAATGAATAGCAGGACATTCTTTCTGAAAGTGTACAAATCACCAACAAAAATGTCTACATCAGCACACTCTATCCTATTATACAGTTGGCACATTTTAGACAGAGGGCTAAAATAGGCAATATTATATGCATATATGTTTGAGATTTCTTTTTTTATATTTTTAATTGTGATCTATTGTTTTTTCACTGTTCTCTTATTTTATTTTTTATTGTATTTTCGCTATGTATGCATATATAACCGCACACTTTACATATTTTTATTTAGTTTAATTTTGTACCCTGATGATGCTTAAGGTAAGCGAAACCGGTCGGTCCTAAAAAAAAAAATCTATGGTCCCATGCAAAGTTATTATTTGATTCTCATTAAAAATATTATGGATTAATAAATTATTATTATATGGAATAACAAACGTCGATTATGAATGGATTGTCATAAATGATTATTCGTACAATTTAATCGATCTTGAAAAAACTTCAGAATTTTTAAAAATATTTACGCCCGGCTCTGACGTCATAGATAGACCTACACTGAGCTACATCGCGGACAAGATTGACAGTTACATGACGTCATCTGTTACAAATTCCTTTGGCGCCACCTTAAATTAGATTTTTTTTTCACGAGATTATCGATTTTTTTTTACTGGATTTCTTTATTGTGTCTGTTTTGCTGCGAAAGAGCTGAAATGATCGTTGTAAAGTCATTCAAATTACTTTTGAGATTCTTATGGAATGGGCGGTCCGTTTTATAGATTTTCTTATTCTAACAAACGGATTGCAATCTTTGGAGCACATACGTCAGGTGGGAGTGCTTTCCTTGTTCTACAGGTATTTCAATGGATGCTACGAGAAACTTGCGTCATTGATAGTGAGTACCGCACAATAGTACTGGGCGTTAAATATAATTCGATAAAACGCCAACGCCGTTATCGTTGGCGATTGTTAACTGTTAGATATAACCGTTGAAAATAACGCCGACGTTGACTATTTTTTGGTAAACTACCAATATACTATATTTTCTAAATTACATATAAGAACACAAAGCGTCCTTGAGGTGATTTTCCCACGAAAACGGTGCTATAAAATGTATCCATTTATTACTATTATTAAGTTTAGACGTTAAATTATATGAGCTAATAATGCAAATACAATAGTAAAAAAGTAAAATAATATATTGCGTCGTATTGTCTACTTAAACTTAATTTATTTGCTTACTCGGTATTTGCACTTTGGCCGTGAAACAAAATATAAACATTAGACAACTACACCATTAATCGTATTCTTCAATTCACAAAAACACATCGAATGCACGCGCGACGAGTAAAAACGCGCCAAACTAAACGAGTAGGAGATTGACATAAAACTAACTAGCAAAAATAATGAATAACGAGCCTATTGGTTTTAATAATAATAATCCCCTGTTGAAAAATAACAGCTCGATGAAAAGACATTGTCGTTAGAATATATCTAGCTGTTATATATGTTTTACTTATCATTATTTTCGTCACTTGATTCTAGGCGCTACGTATCGGCCGTTTCGGATAAGAAAGTCCACAAATATGTTTAGTAAGAAGAAATATAACCAAAAGATTATTCCAAACTACGTATAATATTGTGCACGGCGCACACACTCTTTACACCTTTTTAAAGACTAAAATAATAGGTACATGACAATGTGATGCGTCGTTATAATATAACTAGCTGTTAGATATATTTGACTTGTCATTATTTTCGTCGCTTGATTCTAGGCGCTACGTATCGGCCGTTTCGGATAGGAAAGTCCACAAATATGTTAAGTATGAAGAAATATATCCAAAAGATTATTCCAAACTACGTATAATATTGTGCACGGCGCACACACTCTTTATACCTTTTTAAAGAATAAAATAATAGGTACATGAAAATGTGATGCGTCGTTATAATATAACTAGCTGTTAGATATATTTGACTTGTCATTATTTTCGTCGCTTGATTCTAGGCGCTACGTATCGGCCGTTTCGGATAGGAAAGTTCACAGAGATGTCTAGTAAGAAGAAGTATAACCAAAAGATTATTCCAAACTACGTATAATATTGTCGACGACGCACACACTCTTTACACCTTTTTAAAGACTAAAATAAAAGGTACGTGACAATACGAGGCGTCGTTATAATATATCTAGCTGTTAGATATTTTGGTGACATTCGGAGAATTATACATAACAGTTACATTTTAGGTGCCGTCATTATTTTACCTAGCCATTATTTTATTCGCTTGACTCTTGGAGCTACGTATCGCGCGTTTCGGATAGGATATTCCACAAATACGTTTAGTAAGAAAGTATAAAAAGATACACATAATGTCGCTTACGATGCATAAACTCTTACACCTTTTTGTTTACTTGGCGCTATCGCTAATACAACAATAATAGCGTCGAAGAATATTCGTATGTAGGTACTAATATTTTTAGTAATAATATCTAACTGTTGGCGCAAATTTTCGTCAATAGCGTTAGACGTTGGCGGCATCTAGCTGTTATTTCTAACAGCTAGATATATTTTGATACAGTACTACCGCACAATAGTCCCAACTGCTTCTAACCGTCTAGAGCCAGTGAGACTGTAGCATCCTCAATTGAGGCATGTTGTGAGGCTGAAGGTAGGGACAGGAAAGAGATGAGGAAGAGGAAGGTTGGGAAGTACCTGGCTATTTAGATCTGGTCACCAAATACGACTTCAAGCAACGTTTCGATTCTGAATGGTGGTCTTTTACCAGGGCAATATTGAGAGTATTTACCACTCTGGAACATGCCGCAATTATATTTTATATTATTTTACACGAATTCAATGGTTATAACACATATTAAACAAATAAAAGTTATTCGGGCCCACCGGGTTTGAGTCCGCGACCTTTGGATTGGTAGTCGAGCGTCTTACCACTCGACCATGGAGGTTTGGAACCAAATTACTGTCAGCATGTTGAAGAACAACGTAAACGATATAATAATTTTCTTTGATTAGTTCATTAAACCGTTCATTCCATAAAACCGCAGAAGAATTAAGTATTATAAATATGTAGCGATGGATTTAAATAAAATATATTTGAACAAAAAAACGTTTGGCCATCTCTGATTTAACTCTATACAGTATAAGATGATAATAATACACAGAACCACCAAATTCCCAAACATAAACCCCCGTTAGTACCCAGTTTTTATCGTCACACAATGCGGGTTCGGGGTTGAGCCGGGTTTAACTTTAAAGAAAAATACCTACCTGCCGTATATTAACGATAAGTTATGTGTTTTTTTCTGCCGATGTTAGGAGTTTTCAACGCTTTTGGTATGAGAGTGGCTTTCAATTACAAGGTTTATGTCGTCATAAACAATTTAACATAATTCATATGCTTTGTGCAAAGCTTCATTAAAAATAAATGGTTTCACTATATTTAGACCGTTTTGCATATATTTGTTTAAACTTAGGTTACAAAAAGTATTAGACCTGCAAAAATAAACCAAACAAGATATTTTGATGAAAAATGTGGTACCTACGTTGAGGTATTATTAAAAAATAAGGCCCTTCGCACACGGAGCAACTTTAGGAAAACCAGTTTGCAACTCAAGTTTCTCTCTTGTGTATTTAAATGGCGATCCGAACACGACGCAACCAGTTTTTAATGCCAACGCAACCAGTCTCTCGCAACTCGCCGTGATAGTTGCCCGCGCATTGCTGTTTTCATTTGCGCCGTACTCGCGAGCTATTTTCGAGAAATTTGAAACATGTCTCAGAAACAATGAATTGCTGTTCCTCAATCATCACAATACTAACTGTGGGTATAATTCTCCAATGTCCAGAATGTCAAGACTCGTTAGCTCAAGCCATTATCGATAAAAACAATTTGGTAGGCGGGTATGAGTACCGCCGCCCTGGGAACCAATTATTGGATGACCAACACCTCTGCCACAGGTCGCCCCAAGTGGTTCGCTACGTTTGGTGACTTAGCAGGGGTGCCCGGGTTTATGGGGGGAGGTTTGTCCAGGTCTTGGCGGCGGGCGCGTCGGCCCACCTACTGCGTGGCGGGTCGGACTGGGAGATGCCGGTTGAGGGAGACCCTTTACAACCGGCTACCGCTGTCCGGGCCGCTCGGTAGTACAGGGGCCCGACCCGAGGGCTCACGACCGAAGGTGGGCTGCCCCATCAACGAGTGAAAAAACCCTGCCGCTGCTGTTGTGCCGGTTCGTGACCGGAGGGGACCCAACGGCAGTGTTTGGGGCGCATTGGGCGACCTCTCCAGCTGGACTCTCCCGGACCATCGCCTAGCACCGCAGTGGGTGGGATAGATTCACTCGTCTGTCATTCCTGGATACACCAACCCCCAGCTTCCTACTCACCCTCTACACCTATTCCTTCCCAAACCTTCCCTTTCCCATTTTTTTTTTTCTTTTTTCATAATCATTAACATGCAACAAATAAATAAAATCAATAACGTTAATACAGCGGCGAGCAGTAGGCGTCCCCGGTGCAGGCCAAAAATGATGGTCAATTTTGCCAACATTCGCGGCCTGCACAAAAACTTCTAAATTTTGTCCACCATCATCTTTTGTCCCAACGTCCCAACCTTCTTTTCCTTTCTGAAACGCAGATAGCCGAGCCTCTAGACGCCTCCTATCTGGACTGCCCAGGCTTCTCCTTGGTAGGCAAGTTCAGACCCAAAGGAGGTGTCTGTCTTTATAGCAGGGCTGACGTCAACTGTGTGCGACTGTTGAATCTAGAAAACCCTAGATTCGACGTAATGTGGGTGCGCGTCAATCTTGCCAATATGGCAAGATTTTATGCGTGTTTATACCGCTCACCGAACCTTAGCGAATCAGACACATCCGAGCTATTTCAACATTTGAGCGGAACTATTGATGATCTCTTGCCCCGCTACCCTTCGGCCGAGTTTGTTGTTCTGGGGGACTTCAATGTTCATAACGAACCATGGTTGAAGTTCTCAGGTCCAACAGACTCGGCTGGCCGACAGGCGGAATCCTTTGCCCTTTGCCACGGACTGGAGCAACTGGTGCAGGAACCTACGAGGGTTCCTGACGTCCAGACTCACCGCTCCAATCTGTTAGACCTGTTTTTTAACTACCATGCCACACGGGTACAAGGTTGAAGTCACAGCGCCTTTAGGATCGTCCGACCACTGCCTGGTTATGACATCAATCCCCGTTATTTGCAGAGCGCTTAACGCGACGCCCAAGAGAAAAAAATGTGGCATTATAGGTCAGCAGATTGGTTCGGTCTGCGGGCGCACCTGAATGCTTTCCCGTGGTCAGCTGTCTGTTTTCGGACTTCGGATCCTTCCAGATGTGCCCAGGAAATAGGTGAAGTCATCACATCTGCGATGGATGGCTTCATACCATCTACCGTTAAACAAACTGGGGTGGGCTCAAAGCCGTGGTTCAGTCGACAATGCTCAGATGCAGTTCGACGAAAAAACGCGGCTTACCGAGCCTACAACACATCTCGAACGTCCGAAAGCAGATCAGTTTACAACCAATTGGCAAAGGAGAGCAAGAAAATCATTAATAAGTCAAAATTTGAGCACGACCTGCAGATCAGCAGAAAGCTGGCTGCCTGCCCGAATGGCAGCAGAGCGTTTTTGGTCGCTAGCGGGCTCCATAGGTCGTAATTTCTGCAAATCCAGTCTGCCGCCTCTTACCAGACCCGACGGCTCACTAGCAAACACCGCCACCGACAAGTCAAATTTACTAGGGAAAATGTTTGCGGATAACTCGGCCCTCGATGATCGAAGGTGCTGTCCCGCCGTCGGTTCCTCACTGCGGATTCTTTATGAAAAAGCTGAGGATCCGGCATCGGGATGTACTCCACGTCTTACGAGGGCTACAAGTTAATAAAGCTAGTGGACCTGACGGAGTACCTGCACTGGTATTGCAGAGGTGTGCTGCAGAAATCGCTCCAATTTTGACAAAGCTCTTTAAAATGTCCCTGAAATATGGATCTGTGCCATCTGGTTGGAAAAAAGCGGTCATTCATCCTATTCCCAAAAAGGGTGACCGCTCCAACCCGGCCAACTACCGCCCCATAGCGATCACATCGATTCTATCCAAGGTGATGGAACGTGTGATCAACGACAAACTGCTCACATACATCGAGGAGAACAAAATAATTAACGACCGTCAATACGGATTTCGGCGGAACCGGTCCTGCGGTGATCTTCTCGCGTATGTGACGCATGTTTGGGGGCGGTGCTTGGAATGTTTCGGCGAGACCCAAACGGTTGCACTGGACATTTCTAAAGCCTTTGACCGGGTTTGGCACCGAGGACTTGTCAACAAACTGCCATCTTACGGACTTCCCGCATCCTTGTGTACGTGGATTGCCGATTTTTGAGGGAGAGGTCGATTCAGACGGTTGTTGACGGTATCACCTCTTCCTCTCATTCAATTAATGCTGGCGTCCCCCAAGGATCGGTTCTGTCTCCAACTTTGTTTTTGTTGCACATCAACGACCTTTTGTCATGTGCACCAATACATTGTTACGCGGATGACAGTACAGTTCATGATGGTTTTTTGCTTGACAAGCCCCCAAAGGGCACAGAAACAAAAACGGCTCGGAGGGCTTTGAAGCAGAGAATGGACGAGTACCTTGAGAGAATCTCCTCTTGGGGTAAGAATAATCTCGTCGAATTTAATGTTTCAAAGACCCAATCATGTCTGATTACGACTAAAAAGGGATCCAAATGATAATTTAGTCTCCTTCAACGGAAGTAATCTTCCCAACAAACCTTCCATTGAGATGCTTGGTGTAACCCTAAGTGACCAGTTAAGGCACCGGGCTCCATCGAAGCCAGAGTAAAGTTAGCCTCTCAGAAGTTGGGCGTGTTGTACAGGGCCCGCAGATACTTCAATAGTACACAACTGCTGACCTTGTACAAATCGCAAGTACGCCCCACTGTTGAATTTGGTAGCCACCTCTGGTCTGGAGCCCCTAAATACCTGAAAAAAACCCTTGACTCTGTGCAGAAACGGGCGGCCCGTTTGATAGATTCTCCTATCTTAACAAACGGATTGCAAACTTTGGAGCACAGACGTCAGGTGGGAATGCTGTCCTTGTTCTACAGGTATTTCAATGGAAGATGCTCCGAGGAACTTGCGTCATTGATCCCTTCGGCACCGGTGCATAGTCGGGAAACTCGCCAAACGCGCGCCCAACATTTGTACACGGTTGACATTCAATACATGAGAACGGGTCGCTTTTACGACTCGTTCTTATGTTCAACAGCTCGGCTATGGAACGATTTGCCGGCCTCTGTTTTTCCTCCCTCCTTCAACATGGGCCTCTTCAAGACCCAAGTTCACTCCTTCCTTTCCTCAAAAAAACCCTCCACACAGCATCCCCAAAGATGACATAGGCCCTGAGGGAAATTGTTTTCCTCAAGGCCTCCTGTGTGGAGTTATTGTAAAAAAAAAAAAAAATGGTCTTGAAATTTTTGGTAGCAGTCTAAATGATTTTCGTCATTCTTTACGACTCACAAAAACTTTGACTGGACCATGGCTTGAATGTTCTCTCTTATGTTTATTTTGCCTTATTTTTCTCATCGCTTCATTTATTATTATGTATGTGCTATTCCTTCTCTGTTGCTCTTTTTTCCATATCGTGTTTTTTATGTATTTTTTGTAATTAGACTTTAATCCATTAATTTATAAATAAATAAATGTCCGAGCAAGAAAACATTATAGATTATACGCTTACAGACATGTCGGGGATGCCCAAAGAAGACATAGCACGATCAAGTGAATCAAATACTTGAATCAGACCATGTGAAAAGTTAGAATAACAGCGCCGTTCTATTGGTATAAAGAACAAGAATTAGAGTCAGTAACTTTAAATGATTCATCACTTAATGATAAAAAAGAATCTAGAAAAAAAAGAATAACAGTTTGTATGAATATGAATGAAGCAAGTGTGCCGAGACAGAGTTGTTTGGCAATCCGTCCTTTCTGCCTACCGCTGCAAAGAAACAGTCTGATGGTTAGTTAGTTAATTAGACATTTTTGGACGTAATATGACAATGACACCGTGCACTGTAAGATTTAAACTTTAACTTTAACTTTAAAAAGATAGGCAAACATTTTCGGGTTATGATTAGCCTGACAATATTTAAAAAAAATCCTCCCTACAATCATAGTAGTAAGAGTTTTTCACGAGAGATATTTTAGATCGTATAATGACTGAAATCTTAGCAACTTGAGTAGTCTCGGTCGCCAACCAGTTTGCACATACTATCGCCAACCAGTTTTGGTTGGTTTTTGGTTGCCTCGTGTGCGAAGGACTTAAGTCTCAACGGTGTAAAATGCGTATACAATGATAATGTTCCAATAATCTTCATGCCTTTACTTGAAAAAAATATCAAAAACATGATCGACATTTGAGAACTGGGCGAGTCAAAACTAAAATCAATACGATTTAAAACCGCGCTACGCAAAGTTTACAAGCGGTTTGCTTGCAAATGGCAATAGTAAATAAAAACTTCATTTTACGCAAATATTTGATTAAATGAAAAACGTGATTTTCCTTTTTTTTACGTGAATACCGTAGAAGAGTCTCAACCGTCTAGAGCCAGTGAGACTATGGCATCCCCAATGGGGAATGGTGTGAGGCTGAAGCTAGTGGGGAGGGGAAGGAGACAAGGAAGGGGAAGATTGGGAAGTACCTGGCTATTCAGATCTGGTCACCAAACACGGCTAAGACTATTTCAAGCAACGTTTCAATTTTGAATGGTAGTCTTTTACCAGGGCGATACTTACAGTATCTAACACTCTGGAACGTGCCGCAAATATGCTATATTAACCAAATGTGTTATGACACGTATTAATTAAATAAAATTTACTTGCGTACGCCGGGTTCGAACCCAAAACCTCTGGATTCATAGTCGAGCGTCTTACCACTATACCATGCAGGATTTTTTCAGTGGCGTTTTTGTTTTTTGCGGTTTTGGGGATGGTGTTTTTTTGTCACTCTATCAAGTCTTGAGTCTTCTGGAAATGTTTATAAAAAACAATCTTGAATTTCGGTAAAATAACTTTCCGTGCTCACCAATAAAACCAACAGTTTTTGGCTGTGGAAGATCGCAACTTACAACTACATTCTTGGAAAAGATTTTCTAGGAGCAATGATACATTTTATTTATTTACCCTTTCGTTTATCCCTCCCGTTAGCCGGCAACGTTTATTTAAAGGAAAAAAAGCGACCCGAATTACCGGTCCATATTTCCTCTCTAACTGGCTTTCTGCCTGTTCCCAAAATAACACAAAGTAATCCCAAAGAAAATAAAACCCATACAGATTTTCAGTGACCAGGTCTGAATATCCACGTATTTCCCTACCTCCCCCTTTTACTCTTTTTCCCCACTTCCATCAACCTCGCAGCATTCCACATTGTTTATTTATTTTTATTACTGTTTTTTACAGATTGTTCAAATGTGAGTGAGGATAATACATCAACAAAAAACAATGAAAATTGTACGTAATACAACGATATATTAAAAGAGATAAAAATATGTAAGAAAATAAATTAATTACACAAAGTTAAAAAAAAAGATTATGGAGATGTACTGGCTCAGGGATATTGAAATTCTTGTGTGGTATCACATAAAAAATCTACCTATCTAGGGCCTAGGAGTCAAAAAGTCTCAACCACATTGCTGACATGGTTTTATTTCAAATTATTATAGATTACACACTCCAGAGGCCCCAGCACGAAACATCGACATAGGTTTAATCAACAATGTCGGTAATTTAGAATCGTTCCCTAACCTGACTGCAGATCGCCAACTAACAGACGGCAGTTCACACGACTAAATTAAGCATGTTTAGTCGACGTAAGCTGTCATTTGTTCGTTGGCGATCTACAGTCAGGCATCGAAACAATTTAAAATTACCGACACATTCGATAAAATTTATATTGATTATTTTTATTATTTATTTATTTATTATTATTAACGCCCTGATGGGCTTTTACATAGTAATTTAACATAAGTAAGTGCATGAGTACAGCTTAAAAAGGATATACATGAAATGATACAGAAAAAAGTTTTGAGAAATGAATAGCAAAAAAAAAAAAAAAATAATAGTTACAATACATTAATGATAAGTGAATATTTCAGTGATGTTTTGTGCTACGGGTCCAGGACAATATATACTTTAACATTAAGCTTGTTCAGTCAACGTGAGCTGTCATTTTTCGATGCCGATCTGCAGTCAGGCTCGGAAACAATTATCAACATTATCGGATTCCAAATTATCGACATTGTCGATAAAATTTATATCGTTTGTTCTTGCTAGAGCCCCAGGGCAGTAGATACTTTGAGCAACTACTACTCTGACTAAAACCCCACGATTTGAAATGAAAATGTTGTTTGATTTATTTGTCTTTGTTTACCTTATCGATTGATTATTTACTCACATTCCCCTACAGACAATGCGTCCGCTTTGCATTCTGCCCTCTATCGGCTGCAAACGGATCAGCGGAAGACGGTCCATTGGTTAGGGCCCAGTGGCGCGGTCACAGACAATGGGCCCTAAACTCCCCATTGTTCACGCGCCACTGGTCACAGACAATCGGGCCCGACCTCACGCTGCACTTTTGCAATGTACCCTGGTGATGTTGTATGACAATGATGACGAAAACTGTAGAGTTTATTGTGTTTGAAACATCGTCTCATACATACTTTTTTGATGATTTTTCAAGCCGGGAGGATATTTTGAATACCGAGCTTATTTGGGTTTTATGAGTTGTAATTTTTTTTTTATAGTGAATTTCGCACAAAAGTCCCAACTGCTCCAAACCGTCTAGAGCCAGTGAGACTATGCATTCCCAATTGGGGTATGTTGCAAGGCTGAAGGTAGTGGGGAGGGAAAAGAGATGGAAAAGAGGAAGGTTAGGAAGTACGTTGGAGTTACAATATATGGAGAGAGAGCAAATTCTTCTTACCCAACCTATACAAATTTGGGATAAATCACTTTCTCCGGGTTTTTACGTCGTGCACCATGAGAAAGAAAGAGACAGCAAATTTTCCCAAATTATCACACCGCTTTAAAGTATTGTAGGAATGTTCTTCGTGTCCTGCGTTTCCGTTGACTCCGCCCACACATTTTGATATGCGACATAAATGGACGTAAGTCAACGGTTTTTTCGGTTATGTGCTACATTTTTGTTTATAACAATGCTGTGAGAAAGTGGTTGTACGAATAAACAAAAATATTACGTCGACATGTGCTATGAATGAATGTATAAATACCCTAGCCCTAGTTCTAGCCACGCCCAGGTCTAGCCGAGTCCGGTAAAACTCATCAAAACTGACTACAGCAGCGCTCTCTCTTGTATATTATAACTCCGAAGTACCTATCTATTTAGATCTGGTCACCAAACACGGCTAAAAGCCATGTCAATCAACGTTTCGATTCTGAATGGTGGTCTTTCACTAAGGCGATACTTAGAGTATCTACCACTCTGGAACGTACCACAATTATACTTTTTATTATTTTATATAAATTAAATGCGTTATGAGACATATTAACTAAACACAAATCATTGGCGCACACCGGGTTTGAACCCGCGACCTTTGGATTCGTAGTCGAGCATCTTACCACTCGACTATGGAGGCCGTTAAATTAATGTTTAAAATAAATATATTACCACCTAAATTGCGTGAAAGGCTGTAGGAGGTTGATCCTTCAGAAGGATTTGGTTTGGCTTATTATATTGAGTTTAGACACATTCGTATACTCGTCTGTACTACTAACTCTAGGCAATTTTTGGGGATAGTTTGAATTTTACCTATCCCCTTTTTCTTGCCACCAGCTTTCACCTCACCTTCAATTTGTCTCTCTATCATTTCTAAATAAAGTCTTAATTACAGTTTTAAAATACAGTTTACAAAAATGGTGCTTGGTTTTGAGAGTTTTATGCTTATAACTATCTTATTCTAACATTTGTATTCATAATTTTATGATAAGTGTGTAGCCGAGAGTCGAGTCATCACAATGATATATTTTATTTGGTCGTGTGATTGACCCGGCTCTCGCGATAAAGTCAGATAGATCGATTCCACCCGCGTGAACCGGCTTTAGACTTGCCGGGCGCGGCTGTGATTGGTCCGCGCTCAGTTCTCGTCATCGCGTTAGTACCCTGCCTGGTCGGGCGGGTCCCAGCCCAAAGGGCTATCTCTTTGCGTCATTGTGACGCAACAAGCCGCGGGAGGAATTTACATACATAATATTTCCCTGTGAGTAATATAAAACAATCTTAAATCCAGCTTATTAACTACACATTATCGTGGACACTGTATGTCCGACACATAAACCTTATTCATTTTTGAATAAAGATGAATTGAATTAAAACAGAAATATGTTTTCCTCAAACACTGTACTTCTGTTTTAATTTAATACATCGTTATTCAACCCCGAAGAAGTTTCAGAGCCGAAACCAGTTGGTGTATGTATCCAATAAAGTGGTCTTAAAATAAAGTCACTTTTATTTCTATCAGAAAATATTTAAAAAAAAAACTCCCACTGCCATCATAGTAAGCGGAAGATGTTGCTTGTGTAATGATGTAGGACTAAGCTAGCAGAGGAATTGAATACATGACGCCCGGGTGGGAATCCGACGCGTTTGTCCACTCGGCTACTAACCTATTACATATTTACGTTCACTAAATACCTCATGCTGAACATCTTAATTTAATATGTGTTATTCGTACATTATTCAGCCAAAATGAATAAAACACTAGTTGTAAAGCGTGAAAAAATGCGGGAGGCAACTTGATTTGCCAAGAAAAAACATTAGTTACCACCCACCTATTTAAAAATATAGAATAATATCGGCTAAAATATATTAAAGGTTAGTACTTTATTAGGTAGGCGGAGATTTTAAAAGAATATTTAAAAAATGAAAAGTTCACGATCGTGCATATGTATAATATTATACATATGTGCTCCCAAAGGAAATTATTTCTATTTAATTAAAGCACAGAAGTCGATAGGAATTATAAGTACCTGCTTTAGGGTAGAAAAGCTGTATTTGTGATTCAATGCTTAGATCATCGACTGAATATTTTTGTTGCCAGTACGGAATGTTTTTTTCTTTTCAAATCCTCAGGAGTAAGCAACGCTTTCGTCATTGTGACATCCTCCACATTTCAGACGTCAAGTCGTCGGTTATCTGTCCGCCCTTAAATGATAGGCTACCTTGAGTCAAGGCCTGGCTCGTCGAATATAATCGGCGATAATCGATTGTTTCAAGATTTGGAAGTCGGGTTTAACGCGGTCTAACATAATCTACTTTTATAATAACTGGAGATTAGTTTTACTTGACACTTATTTTCGTAAAGATTCTATACAAATAGGCTTTTTTCCCATAGTAATTACCGCACAAGAGCCCCAACTGATCTCAGTTTCAGTTTAAGTTATTTATTATTTTAAAAACATCACAATTTTTTTTTTTTTAAGGCGTTTTTAAATAGAGCGAGTAAGTGTATTAATACACAATATTCATAAATATAAAACAATTAATTCTAAAAAAATATAAATTGCAATGAATGCAAAGTAAAGACAGTAAAAAATAAAACAATAAAAAATTAGACAATTTAAACATAATTTTTCATCCAAATGATGTATAAAAAAAAAAAAAATAAAACCAAGGAATAATTAATAAATAAACCGTCTAGAGCCAGTGAGACTATGGCATCCCCAATTGGGGTATATTGTGAGGCTGAAAGTAGTAGGGAGGGAACGGAGATGGGAAAGATGAAGGTTGGGAAGTGCCTGACTATTCAGATCTGGTCACCAAGCACGGCTAAAGTCATTTCAAGCCAAGTTTCGATTCTGATTGGTGGTCTGTTACCAGGGCAATACTTAGAGTATCTACCACTCTGGAAAGTGCCGCAAATATACGTTGTATTATCTTATAAGAATTAAATATGTTAAGACACTTATTAATTCAATAAAAGTTATTAGAGCATGTCGGGTTTGAACCCGTGAACTTTGAATTCGTAGTCGAGCGTCTTACCACTCGACCATGGACCAGTGGTTTGAACCACTGTCAAATTTTTCACTGTCGCAAAGCGATGATTAGCGCCATTGATTTTTTAACCATTAGCACTTCAAATAATCGCTCCCGTCAACCATTGTTCTCAACCCGTTTTAGCATTTGATCGAATTAATATCTGAAGCTTTTCTCTCATGGTTTATTAAAACGACTATAATTTTTATAGTTTTAATTTGTATACATATTTTTACTATTTCATCTTTGTTAGTATTATTAGCAAAATTAATTTAGTATGAAGCGCACTTCAAGTGAAATATCATAAAACTGCGCTATATAAGTTCGCTGCTATTATTTTTATCAGGTTTCAAACACGACGGCCTGCATGGTCGAGTGGTAAAGCGCTCGACTACGAATCCAGAGGTCACGTGCTCAAGCCCGGCGTGCGCAAACACATATTATTTCATTAATATGTGTCATAGCACATTTAATTTACATAAAATAATATTCAGTATACTTGTGGCACTTTCCAGAGTGGTAAACACTCTAAGTATCGTCCTGGTGAAAGTCCGAAATTCGTTGTTTATAATAGGTTTAGCTGTGTTTAGTGACCAGATCTGAATAGCCAGGTACTTCCCAAACTTCCTCTTTCACATCTCCATCCCCTCCCCACTACCTCCAACCTCACAACATACCCCAATTAAGGATGCCATAGTCTCACTGGCTCTAGACGGTTGGGAGCAGTTGGGACTCTTAGGTGGTATTCACTATAAAAAAATAATAAAAAAACAGCAAGACCATTATTTTTCAAAAAGGTGGAATAAAGGCTGATTCACACCAACGTCCGGTTCCGCTCAGTGCCGATATTGTTCCGCAAGAGAGCTTATTGATATGGTATGAATATCGATCAAGGAGTATGTGCCAAGACAAAGTTGTGTGGCAGTATATCCTTCTGCCCACCCTTGTGATATTTAACTACTTAGTTAGTTAAATAATTATTTTGAATTGTAAAAATACTAACATCGCAGATTTTTTTTTATCAAAAACCATTTTTCTATCACTAAATAATATTTTTATTAATTATTAATTATTAAAAATATTATTTAGTGATAAAAAAATGGTTTTAAAAAAAAAATCTGCGTTGTGAGTATTTTTACACTTTAAAATAATTATTTTACTAAATAAGTAATTAAATATCACAAGGGTGGGCAGAAGGATATACTGCCATACAACTTTGTCTTGGCACATACTCCTTGATTGATATTCATACCATATCAATAAGTTCTCTTGCGGAACAATATCGGCACTGAGCGGAACCGGACGTTGGTGTGAATCAGCCTTAACGTCTTTGACCTTAACATGGTCGATATGGTTTCGGTATGGAACATAATACATGCTTTATTTTTCATGGCTATTTTTGTCCAGTGTAAGATGGCGGACATTACTTGACATGTGTCATTAATAATAAATCAAAAATTGTTTTTTTTTGTACTATATTGGTATATCAATAAATAAATATATATATTTATAAATATAAGAAATCTTTGTAAAATCATAGGTATGAAATTAATAATTGTATATAATAAAAGATTTTTCATACGGCTCCCGACATGATTTACATATGGCGATCAGTATGGAAATAAGTGTCGTGTAAAACTAGCATTAGTAATATGCTCTACATTATTAAAGAATAAATAATAACGCCCGAATGACAACTACCGAAATTCCACCCTTTTAATGTGATTAACAAATTTTTGAAAAACATTTTCATCTTCTGGTGCCCTGTTCTATTGGAAGATGACTAATACAAAGCTTGCGATAAAAATATATATCAAAATTATATAATTTTTTTCTGTCACAAAAACGGCGCTATATAAATCAGTAATGATGTAACTGACGTTACCTTGCTTCGTTATTGTATTTTATATTTTGATGTGTGAACATCTAAGCTTCCCCTCTAATTTTGTACTAAATTCATAATTATAAAAAATAAATATGATCCTCAAACCGTTGTCACGGTAATTACATATTTTAATAACTACTTATGACTTCGTGAGTAATATGAGTATCATATCTGAGTAAATTAATAAATACTCATGACTTCGTGAGTAATATGAGTATCGTATCTGAGTAAATTAATAAATACTTACGACTTCGTGAGCAATATGAGTATCGTATCTGAGTAAATTAAGAACTACTTATGACTTCGTGAGCAATATGAGTATCGTATCTGAGTAAATTAATAACTATTTATGACTTCGTGAGCATTACGAGTACCGTATCCAAGTAAATCTGTGTAAAGCGGCAATACTGAATTGTAATTTTTTAAAACATTTCTGTAGATTAATAACTTATGAAATAATCACATATTTTAATAACTACTTATGACTTCGTGAGTAATATGAGTATCGTATCTGAGTAAATTAATAAATACTTATGACTTCGTGAGTAATATGAGTATCGTATCTGAGTAAATTAATAAATACTTATGACTTCGTGAGCAATATGAGTATCGTATCTGAGTAAATTAAGAACTACTTATGACTTCGTAAGCAATATGAGTATCGTATCTGAGTAAATTAATAAATACTTATGACTTCGTGAGCAATATGAGTATCGTATTTGAGTAAATTAAGAACTACTTATGAATTCGTAAGCAATATGAGTATCGTATCTGAGTAAATTAAGAACTATTAATGACTTCGTGAGCATTACTAGTATCGTATCCAAGTAAATCTGTGTAAAGCGGCAATACTGAATTGTAATTTTTAAAAAGATTTCTATATATTAATAACTTATGAAATAATCAACCACCGAAAGCGACGTAAAACAAATAAAATTACCAAAATACACAAAATGCAATGCTAAGTTACTCTTTTCTAAATAATGAAAATTCATATTGTCTTGAAAGATATACAATAAAAAGATTCATTTGTTTCTTTTTGCAGTTCACTGGTCACATACTTCGCACACACACAACTTTCTCCAAGCACTGAGACTTCATTTGGGTAAGTACCTAACATTTTTGAGAGGTTATTGTATAATTTTAAATAATAAAATTTGGTGAAATTGGTATGATAGCTTCCAACTTGCAATAAAACTTTTGGGAATACACCTATTATTGAACTCATAATTACTTATCGAATTTCCCGATCAAACCGTTCAGGGTCTGATTCTCAGAAAGTAATGTATTCCTCAGAGATCCGATAATATTAATAACCAGCCAAACTCACATTTTATATATATACAATTATCGTAGTTCTCTCTTCTTCTTGGTACCCCGTGTTATTTATTGCGAATCTCCTTGGCTCAGGACCTGAAGGTCTTTCACTTCCAACCCCCTTTACCCCCACAAAATATGGCTGAAAGTTCTCTGTAATACAAAAAATAAATACGTTATAGAAAATAAAATGAAACCGGTCAGTAGCCGAGTAGTTTAACGCAATGGAATTGCACCTATCGTCGCGGGGTCAATCTGCTAGCTTTTTAATTTTTTTAAATATGAATACCGCACAAGAGTCTCCACTGCTTCCAACCGTCAAGAGCCAGTGAGACCATGGCATCCTCAAATAGGGCATGTTGTGAGGCTAAAGGTAGTGGGGAGGAGAAGGAGATTGGGAAGAGGAAGGTTGGGAAGTACCTGGCTATTCAGATCTGGTCACCAAACACGGCTAAAGCCATTTCAAGCAACGTATCGATTCTGAATGGTGGTCTTTCGCCAGGGCGATACTTGAGTATCTATCACTCTGGAACGTGCCGTAAATATACTTTTTGTTTTTATAAGAATTATATGTGTTATGACCCATATTAATTGAATAAAGGTTATTGACGCACGCCGGGTTTGAACCCGCGACCTTTGGATTCGTAGTCGAGCGTCTTACCACTCGACCATGGAGGCCGTCAAACGCTACGCCCTCCATCTTTCGAGATATGTCTCCACACGAAAAAAATAGAAAAATAATTAACGCTTTATTACTAGCGTTAATTTATATGCAACCAATAATGGAGGACTGAACGCTGTTGGCGCGAATAAGAAATTGTCAAAAGAAGCGAAGCTAGCAGTCCACATTGGAGTATGTATGTGAACCCTGATGTATGGCAGTGAGGCATGGAACTGGCAGAGGAAGGATGAAAGTAGACTGAATGCTGTGGAAATGAGATCTTTGAGACGTATGAGCGTAAAACCATGTATGACCGTATTAGAAATGTGGAAATCCGGAAAGAATGCAAGGCTGATGTAAGCGTAATGAATAGGATCAAGGAAGGGACGCTTAGATGGTTTGGGCATGTAGAGCAAATGAACGATTAAAAGAGTATGAAAAGAATATATAATGCGAAAGTGAATGGAAGAAGAAGTCAAGGACGCCCGAGGAAGACATGGCACGATCAAGTTAATCAAACACTTGAATCGGATCATGTGAAGAGTAAGAATAACAGAAGATTATGTGTGAGACGATGCATGAATGTGAATGAGGCAAGGAGTGTGTGCCCAATACAGAGATTTATGGCGGTCCGTCCTCTCTGCTTACCCCTGTGGGGAAACGGCGTGATGGTTACTTAGTTAGTTAGTTTGGTAAGTTAATATCTATGTCCCACATGATCTCAATTTACAGAATTTTCTTTAGTTGAAAATGGTGAGCCAGTAACACTCGCATGTTTGTGTTTTGTGAAGATCACGATAATAAATACATTATTTAAATTAATATCGTAATAAAACAGACGAATATCCAATTTAAATATAAAATAATCGACGAAAAGAGTTAAGCAGTTCGATCGTAAGAGAGAAGATAAGGCTATAGTTCGCGAGGATTATTTGTCTGCGCTTTCCGTACTCACTCCGGTGTGAAATGATGTCCCGTACGCTCAACAGATACGAGGGTTTTCCCAAGGGGTCTGAACGTATCTCCTTATGGTTACGCTAAAATCCTCCAACAGTCTGAACACAGCCTTCAAATCATTCATCAGCTACAGACCCTTCTCTTAATATAGTTCAGGCGCGGGAGGAACGCTGACGCTCGTCAGATACTTGGACGTATGGACGTACCTCATTGTTACCTACCTAAAAAAACCTTCGACGGTCTGAACATTAACTAAAAATCGTTCATCAGCTACATATGATTCTCTAAGTGTAGTCAAAGCTCAAAGCAATAATATACAAGAGAGAGCGCTACTGTAGACAGTTTTTATGAGTTTTGCCGGACTTGGCTAGACCTGGGCGTGGCTACACTCATTCCTAACACAAGTCCACATAATGTATTTGTTTATTCGTATAACCACTTTTTCACAGTATTGCTATAAACAAAAATAAAGCATATAACCTAAAAAACCGTTGACTTACGCCCATTAATGTCACGTATCAAAACGTGTGGGCGGGGTAAACGGAGATGCGAAGAACATCCTTATAATACTTTAAAGCGGTGTGATAATTTGGGAAATTTTGCTGTCTCTTTTTTTCTCATGGTGCACGACGCAAAAACCCGGAGAACGTGATTTATCTCAAATTTGTATAGGTTGGGTATAAAAAATTAGCTCTCTCTCCATATATTATTACTCCAAGAGTGCAAGGAGCGCAAAGGAGCGCGGGAGGATCGTGGAAGGATATCAGCACTTGTCGGAAGCTCGTCGAATGCTTACTGGACGCCTGCCGAGCGAGGCGGTCGAGCAGTCGGGCGACGGCCGTTTCGTACCCCAGATAATTCCACCCTATTCGGGTGAAAACCAAACCGTTTACGATTTTGACTGAGGTGCTCGAAATACATTGGAATGGAATACACTAGATCCCTAGAGCCCCCGTTAAAAAAATATTGCTCTTCACAATAAAATCATACTTTATCTTTGAAGAAGTTACAATGAAAAAATGCAACTAATTTATCAATACAAAATTGAATGCGAAATTTTAAAGTGCATTTTTTAAAAAATTTCCATCAATTAACATTAAAAGTAAAAAACAATTAAGGTATAAAATATTAGAGAACACAATTGAAAAAATAAATAAAAAAACGGTCTCAATCAAGTGCAAAGTTAACGTCAAACTATTGTACAAACGATTACATACCCTGACACTTAAAAAAAAGGTGGTAGATTTTACAAATACTGAACCAATTATTTTCAAATGTCAAAAGGTCAGTATGCTTTTTTAAATTGCGTGAAGAGATACCAGAAATCTAAAAGTTAGTGGTTAATATTTTAGGACTACATTTAGGTTGTTAATCATGGAAACAAAAAAGCAAGATTGTGTTTCACGTGATGCGATTTGTAACAATTTATTCGGCATATTGATATTTTCAGTAACAATTGAGATTGGTATTAGAAAAAGAATCGTATTGTATTACGAACGTAATAGCAATACGACAAAAATTGTCTTCAGCAACCTGGAATATAGTTCTATTATTTGGGCACCCTCGGAACGGAACCATGTTCTGGAAATCGAAAGTGTCACAAAATATTCAAGGGCTAACTATATATGAGGGAGTACACGTATTACCCATTTCTGTTTCTATTGTTATGCTCGACTTTCACACCCTGCAAGCCTGTCGAAAGATGTTTTTGGGTAAACATTTTTACAAGTTGCTATCTGAAGGTATACATAATCCATGGATACTGAAAGAGATCAACATCTTTGTCCCAAATAACTATAATCGTGATAGGTATCATATGTTGTTTTATACGTCAAAGAGTCGAACATGCTCATATCAAAATACACTTATAAATAAGGCAATCCGACTACTTAATGAACCTGCATCGACCAGGTGTACACATACACAATTCAACGATTACCATAACATGTGTAAAAGAGTGAACGTAATACCAGTATAAATGTATTCCCTCATATATATTTTTTTGTTTTTCACTTACAATGCTTCTCAGTTTGTATTCATATAACTCCTTCGAATAGACTTAGTCTGATATGTGGGTGTTAATAAATGTTTACAGTTTCTTTTATTACAGTATGCATGTACCTATACGTTTAAAAAAAAATCATTAAGCTCTTAAATTATTTGGTTGATAACTGTTATATTGAGATCTCTGTTAAATATATAAATCAGATCATATTTTTTGTCCAAGTGATATATATATATATAAGTTTTCATTATGCTTTTTTATGAGTAAAATCTAGTGTAGTATCTACTAAGTCAATGGTCTCAACCGTATGAAGGATGTTTTTCGTTTTGCCCATTGCCACCCATATCCAACCATGTTAATTGCTTTTCGAGAAGGGTCGCCTTAATCGACAGTGACCATAGATAATTTTCCAGCAGTATTTTAACGTAAGCGCGAATATTGATCTTAATGTGTTTGAAATCGCAAACGTGTACAAAATTTCACTGGCGTTAAATGAATAGGAAAAATGGTGCGGAAAGTGATTTTTACGAAGATACGAAAAAGTATTCGCGTGAAAGGGCCCTATGTGCCTTTGTTTCAATACTGTGTCAAAATCTTAACGTACGAGGCCTGTTCAAAATAAAAGGTGAATTTTGAATTTTCGCGGGCTGTGTACATTTGTTTATCGATTTTTTTGTTGTTGTTATGTTGGGACACATATGTTTATCATATGTTAGCATTATCAGCCATTTTGGATTAGTGGTTTGTTTTCGACAACTGGAAAGGTTGGTCACGTTTTTGTGTGCTCTACGATTTTTTACTTTAAAAAAAAATGGATCAAAGAATATGTATTAAATTTTGCGTTAAAAATGGAATAAAGTGCTTCAACGCACTTAAAAAGGTTGACTGTGAAATTTGATGAGTCTACTTTGTCTCAAAAAAGTGTTTATAAGTGGTACAAGCGCTTTACAGAAGGCCGAGAAGATGTTAATGACGATGAGCGTCCTGGAGTTGTGGAAAAACAAATAGTGGATTTTATTATTTGATCCATTTTTTTCAAAAGTAAAAAATCAAAGAACACACAAAAATATGACTAACCTTTCCAGTTGTCAAAAACAAACCACTAATCCAAAATGGCTGATAATGGTAACATATTATAAACATATGTGTACCAACATAACAAACAAAAAAAATGATAATCGAATCTACACAGCCCGCGAAAATTCACCTTTTCTTTTGAGCGGGCTTTGTATACAAGGTGTATCAGATTAAACCCGACATATTTTAAACACAGATTACTAAGCTTATTTAGAATAAAAAATATAGATGGAATTTTGGTCGATGCAATTGAATGCAATATGGTTAGAGTGGCAGATACTCCCAGTATCGCCTTGGTGAAAGATCACCACTCTGAACCGATAAGTTGCTCGGGGGTGACCTTATTTGTGTTTGGTGAACTGATATGCGTAACCGTGTACTTTTCAACCTTTCTCTTCCTTATCAATAACTCTTTGTACTCTTTCCAGCCTCACAAAATACCCCAATTTAGGATGCCCTTATCCCACTGAAACTGGGCAGTAAGCACTCTTGTACAGTATTCGATATTCAGACCAGAAAGCTGTTAACATCTGAAAGAATTCTCCGGGAAGCGTTCAAGGTGGCCGCCCCACGCACCGCAGAGTTGTCCATCTACACTAATCGTCTTACTCATTTATTTATTTATAAATTAACGGACTAAAGTCCAATTACAAAGAATACAAATAAAACACGAAATGGAAAAAAGAGCAACAGAGAAGGAATAGCACATACATAAAAATAAATGAAGCGATGACAAAAATAAGGCAGAATAAACAAAAGAGAGAACATTCAAGACATGGTCTAGTCAAAGTTTTGGTAGAGTCGTAAAGAATGACAATAATCATTTAGACTGCTACCAAAAATGTCAAGACCATGGCTTGAGTTAACAAGTCTTGACATTCTGGACATTGGAGAATTATACCCATAATAAGTATTGTGATGATTGAGGAACAACAATTCATTATTTCTGAGCCTACGACAAGGAATGTTGAACTGGATAAGTTGCAACAGAGAAGGTGAGTCAGTAAAACAATTAATAATTTTGTAAATGAAAATTAAATCAAAGTCTTTCCTTCGCTTTTCTAATGAAGACATTTTTAATAATTGTTCAATTTCATCATATGAATAATCGCCTCTTTCTCGCCCTAATCTACATGCAATACCGCGTAAGAAGCGATGTTGTACGGATTCAATATGATGAATATGAACGTTATAGAAAGGGGACCAAATTACACTAGCATATTCTAGATGAGGGCGAACTAATGAGCAGTAAAGGGTTTTTAGAGTCTTTATATTCTTAAAGTCACATGCAATTCTATTGATGAAGCCAAGGAGTTTTAGTGATTTATTAGCTACATTATTAATGTGATCACGAAAAGAAAGATTATAGTCTAGAGTAACACCAAGATCTTTTATAGATCTGACGGTAGATAGGGAGACACTATGTACGATTATATATATAATATTTTGTAATGTTAATTAAAACTTAAAATATTCTATAATTTACATCAATGTGTGAATGAAGAGCACACATGCGAAGTGTAGCGCTTATATTTGAGGTTATAATTAATAGCGTTTGACGCATAAATAGTTGACGAGGTTGCTCCTCAAAGCTCTGTTCTCCGGGGAGCGCCGCCGGCAACTTTGGACATCTCTCCTCAATAATTGACACTCATGACACGACTTCAGCTACTCCAACCCCCTCCCCCTCCCCTTGTTTGCCACTTCAATTAGTTATGAAATATCTATCACGCCTTACTATCCTCCCTCACCCACCTTGGCTGGGGACATTCCAGATACGAAGGGAGGTATTGCAAAAGTGCCTACCTACCAACTAACGTTAAATAAATCAAGTGAGTTTTGATTCATTTTCCATACTCGTAGTTCAAAATCAGACGTTTTTAGTGGGTAGAAGAAAGAGATGGGGTAGAAGAAGGTTGATAAGTACCTGACTATTCAAATTTGGTCACAAACAGAGCTAAAGCAGTTTCAATCAAGCAACGTTTCGATTCTGAATGGTGATCTTTCACTAGGGTGATACGTCAAATATCTACCACTCTGGAACGTACCGCAAATATACTCTATATTATTTTATATGAATTAAATGTATTTTGACACATATCAATTAAATTATTTAATTAAAAGTGTGGAGCACCATAAAGAATTAAGACATCATGTATTCAACCGTATTATGGCGGACCGAGGAGGCTTTTAGAAAAGAACCTCCGGAAGTGAAATGGCATCATCAGGGAGGCTATTAGCTATATCGTCGCTGAAAAGTCAAAATAGCGTAAGCGACACTTTGGTAAAAAATTAGTTAAATGTGCAGTTTTGATCAATTATATTTTTTCTGCATCGAATGCTCTGACTCTCGTTTGATTCTGAAGACTTTTATGGCCCTTCTGTCATCTGAAATATTATGTATTTACCATTTGGGAAAAGGCTTGACTCGAGCGATATAAGTTTGGGACTTTTTTTAAAGCTTTTTGTCGCGTCAGGTAATTCAGTGTTATCATCGAGTTATCTGAGTTAACTTTTTTTTTTCATAAGCCAACCAGGTACTGAAGATTTGAGTTTAATTGTAAAACAATAAAAAAATTGTAAAACAAAAAAAAAAGATCTTTGAGACGTATTTGCGGTAAAACCATGTATGATCGTATTAAAAATGTGGATATCCGGAAAGAATGCAAGGCTGATGTGAGCGTAATGAATAGGATCAAGAGAGGGACGCTTAGATGGTTTGGGCATGTAGAGCGAATGAACGAAGGAAGGAAGGAGTGTGAAAAGAATATATGATGCGAAAGTGAATGGAAGAAGAAGTCGAGGACGCCCGAGAAAGACATGGCACGATCAAGTAAATCAAATACTTGAATCGGGTCATGTGAAGAGTCAGAATAACAGAAGAGTATGTATGAGACGATGTTTGAATGTAAATGAAGCAAGAAGTGTGTGCCAAGACAGAGTTGTATGGCGGTCCGTCCTCTCTGCCTACCCCTGCGGGGAAACGGCGTGATGGTTAGTTAGTTAGTTAGTTTAGTTAGTTAGTTAGTTAGTTAGTTAGTTACAAACAAAAAAAAATAAAGTGCTCTGCTGTATGCTTCCCAAAATGGCTCTTTTGCCTTTTCGGCGACGATATGATTATTTTGAGTAGGTTCATAAGTTTTTGTTAATATAATAGTTTATGATATACCTACTTCATTTTAAAAAAGCAATCTGCAGATCATGTCGTTATCAATCTCATCCATGATTAATTTGGTACTAAATTTATCATAAAAATGCAAGTTTTATGTGAGGAAAAGAGTGATGGAGTAGGTACTGCGCTAGGTTTGATGCCCTGAGGAGAACAGACGACTATCCTTCACCATCATCCAATGTCTATCAATATCCGTCGCGACCATTTGCCACGGGCGTCTGGCGTCACTTATTGACATTCATTATGGTGAAGTACGAAGTTATTAATATGGGATCCGCATTGAACGTATTACGTCACATTATGACGTGACCAGTTGATAGCTCCCTTGAGATGGATTATGGAACTTGGATGGATAATACATAATTATTTAAAACAATTTAATACATATAAATATTTAAAGAAATGAAAAAAATATCTTTGTGTAAGACCATGGATATTATCAAATTTTATGACCAACCGGTGTTCGATCCAGAAACTGCGACAACGCCGAATACGTTTCAGTTTTGGATGAATTTGTTAAATTAGAGTGGACTGTAAAAACGAATGTACTTGATGGATGATTCAATTGTATTTTGTGGAAAAATGGTGATTTATGCCAGTTTGCTCACCTTGAGACGTCTTGACGGAAACACCGAACTGGCTGCTCTGGGCGATGGAATTCGAATGAAGCGTGTCCTCCAGAGACGGATGCGAAGCGAATGACGAAATACGAAAAGAGGCGTAGTCCCTGAAGGCACTTACTTCGACGAACGATTGTAGACGAATGGGGCGAGTCTAGAGTCGGCGATCTAGAAGTCCCGATCTTTGTGGTTGTTACCGGTGGTGGGGGCCACTATCGCCGGTTTGTTTTATGGCTGTTCACATTTAACACTCAAAGAACAAACTGACAGGAAACTAGGTAGGGACTGAATCATAGGTAACAGGTTAGAACCTAATAAGTTGTTGATTTAGAATCCGAAGAGTATTCGAAGTAGAAAAAAAAACTGATCAAAACTGCATATTTAACTCATTTTTGAACAAAATGTCGCTTAAGCCCTTTTGCCTTTTCTGTGAATTTTATTCCTTGTTTCGTGTTTCTGTTGGTGCTATTGTTTATTCCGTACTCTAGAAAAATTATATTTAAATAAATTATTTTTCCGAATAACGTGATATTAACTCCTTCAACATATCTTTAGTTTTTGTATAATTATCTATTTTTCTTCAATACACTTTTCATACTCTCTTTTGGAGTAATGTAATTTATTTCATATATCCCTCGTTGGCTTGTAGTAAAATCTTGCTACATTAATGAACGTGTAGCACTGCGATAACATTGTTAAACTTTTTACTGGATTTTATATTTAGGAATCTGATTATTCTTCCAAATAAAAATATTATAAAAAGGTATTTGAGAGAGTTTATTGTTGGACACAAAACACAAATTGTCCGTTTTAATATAACAGTATTGTAATATTAAATTTTGATGAAATAAACAATTATAATGATCTGTTCCAATGAGTTTCTACTGAAGTCGATATACGATTATGTATGTATATACAATTGATTTTAATAACTGTAATACTATTTAATATTATAACCTCAAAACAATAATATACCAAGAGGGATAGCTTTGCGAAACAGTGTAGTCAGGATTGTATATTTTTTTCAGACTTGGGGGTGGCTAGGGTTTTCATGGACACACCTTTTTACATTCATTCATAGCATATGTCGATATACGTAGTGGGCGAAGCCGCCGGAGACGCGAGAGACGGAAAACATGCTTACATACCTGAAAGTGATGCGATATTATGTGACAACTTGTCTTATCTCTTTCTGTCTCACGGTTTGCGACGTAAAAACTCGGTGAAAGTGATTTATCATAAATTTGTATAGGTTGGGTAAAAATATTTAGGTCTCTCTCCATATATATTCTTACTCCAAGATTGTAACATTTGCTGCTGTATTCAACGTCTCCGACCATTACACTGTGATCATTTGCGTGGAAATACACGACCCGTAACTAATTGTTTCAACAGACCTGGTCAGGTGACCACGAGCACGTGCATACTTATATGTGTACCTGCAGGTCCCTCTGGTCAACTAAATTGGGTCACCATTTGTTTGAGAAAACTCGAAGTCACCAACTAATTTCGTAAAAGACATCAATATACAATATTCAGAGAATAACCGAGGAGAGATAAGGAAAGTACGTGTAAATCAAATAGTCCTAAGTATAAATCAAGCTAAAATTGTCCAGATGCATTGTATGACTTTGCAAGTACTCCAAATAAAGTTAATATCGAATAACCATTACCTGGTACAGTTATGAGTTTTTGTTATTTTAATTTAGTGTGGCACACTGAACAGAAAAATCCGAGAAGTGTGATGTTAATTGATTTAAAAGAAATTCAAATCGCCAATTTACAAAGACCTTTCAACTTCTAGGCCCAGAGAGGCTAATGAAAATGATATTTTCTCCTAGAAATCATTTCGATAATTAAAAAGGTTGATTAATTGCACCTGAATTAGGGAAAAATACCTTTATTATATCACATAAGACTTGCCCATAGCAAAGTTTTGATTTTTTTACGGTAAATCTTTAATAAAACCGGTTGACAAATAAAAATTATTTACAATTCATATAGTGTTGTGAAATAATGCTAACGAATCAACTGATTTATAAATAAAATATTTGTAGTATTGCTTGTAACAGAATGTTATAAAGTTACGTTTAGTGCTGAAGCTTGCAGCAACTTGAATATTGGCATCGTGGAAATAAAATAAAATATTTTAAGAATATTTGGCTCATTAGACCAGTGTTTTTGCGAATCCCCCGTGCACTGCTATGAAAGCTACGCGGACCAAATACTTTTTAGTGCAATTTACAATATACGGAAAAATAATCTAATTTTCAAAGGATTACAGAAGCTTGCAGTAAGCTAACAAGAATGTTGCTAAGGTTGATATTAAATAAGATTATAAAATAATAAGGTATTTCTTGCGATAGAAAATGTTGTGATTATAATCGAAGTTTTTCTATTCTGCTACCAGGGAAGAAGCGGCATTTTAGGAAAGTTGAGACAGAAAAGAAAGGAACCGCAATTCGATACTTTATTATGATTAAAAGGTTAAAACAAAATAATTAGTAAAAATATTTTGTAATTACAAATGCACTTCATTTGTGATGGAACCAATCTAAAAATTCCTTCAACAGTGTACAATTTAAACGAGTTCATAAATAAGCAAGTTAAAAATTCTGTATTTAAAATTTTTAATAACCAAAGATTTTTTAAATACATTTGAAATGAATTAGTAATACGCATTGATAATTGATTATTAATAATAAATAACTACTTACTTATTCATTTATTCTACAGGTAGGTAAGTAGTTACCTTCAGTTTTGTAATTTATGGTTGAATTAGTGCCTATGTACAAAATTTGTTTACACAAATCTTTTTATAGACACTGTTCGATCCAGAAACCGCGAATCGTTTTCTGAATGGAATTGGACTGAATTTAGTGGACTGTAAAAGGCGAGATGGTGCTTAGTAAATGACTTGATTATCTGAGGAACAATTGTAGAGGAATTACGTCATCTTGCTCACCTGATTTGTGTGTCTGCTTGATGGCGGCCAACCTCTCTGTTCCGGTGATAGTGTGAAATGACTTCCAGGGCCGGGCGTGGTCTTGAAGGAGCAACCTCCTTCTCCGGGCGCTAGTTAAGAAGTGGTAGCTGTGGGCCGGTCTCGACCGTTCGAATGATACGATCCGAGAGTGGGGGTCAAGTAACAGGCAGATTAATGTATATTTTATACAGCCATGTCAATAGGGCAGGACAGGTTCGCAAAATGACGCATAGGAACCAAGTGAAAACGGGGTAGGATTGAACACCACATTGGAATCCACAAAGCGTCAATTCTAGGACGCAACATTTCCCCCCCCGAGAAGAGATGAAAATCTCTTATCTACCAAACGTCGATGATTCACACATTCTCGATTATTGTCAATAAACAAATTAAATCATAACAACCGAAAATGATAATCTCAAAATTATTAATTAATTGTGTAAGCAACCGATATTTAACGTCTATGGAAACTCAATTTGAAAACTCGAATAAACTACAATATAGTCTTCCCGTTGGTTATTGTCAAATCGGTGAGAAACCGTTTATCGAATACAGCTTTGATTGAAACCTATTGTCAAACTAGTGGAAAAACATCATCGTTATTCATTAGAAACGGAAAACACACATCGCTGTCCTGTCGAGTATGTTAAGCGGGACTTCATAGAGTCGTTGCGTTTGAAAACATTTATTTTATTCGTATGCTATTTGCAACATGTCCGTATCGAAGACTCAACAGGAGTCATACTAGTATAATAATATAGATAATAGATTATTAGCACAACTCTATCTAATAAATTCGATCACCTATTTTTGAAAATGTGCGTTGCCACCTCCGATTATTAATGAAAATTGGTTTTACTACTACGTAAAACTATTAAACTAATTACTTTATCTGTTTACTATAACATTATTCAAGAGAGAAATAAAATAAAGTAGAGAAACTATTGACAGTAACAGGTTCATGGGACGAAAACAGGCCACATATATCCTCGTCATGGTCGATGAACACTTAGACCGGTAACGGATAAACTTTGACAACTGGCCGACGAAATGTTCCGTGTGCATTTTTAACTATCCCTACATGCACGACTTGATCACGATCAAAAATGACATTACTCGATACGCCCCAACTATATGTCTCCAAAATGAGATACGGAAGGGAGGTGAGAACACCAATTGATTTGACGCGTAATAATAACGGCAGATGATATATGTTCGTGAGCCGTTCGATGTTTGTTAGCATCGACGAAATTTGTGCCATTGTCACTAGTGAGACTAGAACATAATCCCCGTTCAGCTAGGAACGCGATCTAACACGCTTAACATGCTGCGGACGTTAAGTCAAATACTATTTCTAAATGTACTGCTTTGGTACTTAAAATAAATAAATAAACACAAATAAGTGGTTAACACTTTTGTTCCTCTACGCTTTCTGTCTTTTATTGAAGAAAGGGAACACCTAAAATAACATCAATATTGAAAAAAGGACAATCTTCACGAAATTGAGATTGTGACGAATCGCCTATGACAAGTTGTAAATTAAAAGGACGAGCCTTAAACCAAATTATGCAGTTGCTAAGGCGTAAACAAATGACGTTGCTAAGGCGTAAACAAATGACGTTGCGAGCGGGAAACAATCCAAATTGTTACATGTAAACTTAATAATAACGTCCCAGGTCCCGCGTGCAAATAAAACGAACGATACGAATCAATAATTAAATTAGTCGAATTACTTTTATCACATAGAAATATGGAATGTTGACTATTAGAAGTGATAGGGACATGATGCAATCTCCCACCAACTTTAAGTAAATCAACCGAATCTACAAAAGAAAGTATTAATTTGCGAACGTGATAAGCATTATGATGAATTTCGTGAGAAGAATTATGATGAATTCAGTTTAAAATCTTTATGAAAATGCACTTGTTGCACTTTCTCTCTCCATATATTTAGCGATGAATATAATTCTTTGACAATAACAACTCCGAAATTGCGATCTTCTACCTTATGTTGAATGTTAACAATAAATCTCACAATCCAAGTTGTAACTTGTTGTATTTTTGTTAATGACGAAAATCTATTTTAAGACGGCTTCATCCCATGACGTCATGGTTGGCGTATGAATCCATGACAAAACGATGGTAGAATCCGTAAAGCGAACACTTTATCAATATTTACAATGTCATTAACAGATTTCAAAACGTAATCTAAAAGTCGAGCAAACAATAAAACGCCGTATAATTCTAACCGCGGAATAGAAAGGGTTTTACGCGACCCGCCTTTAGCTTGGCAATCAAAAAGGCGAATATTAACTTTATGCTCCGAGTGCTTGGACCGAAAGTACAACACAGCATAGACATTACCCTTTCAACGCGTCGGCAAAACCTACTAAATGGTAATTGTTATCAAAACTCGCTACGATATAGCGCGGAATGTCTGTATGTATGTAGCCGATGTTTACGGCACGGATTGGAATGTCCCACTTCCATCCAGGCTTCCACAACCATTGTAATAAACACTTTGCCGAAAACGTAACGGGAGAAATCCATTCAAGCGAATCGACAATCTTAGCAACCGTTGATAGTATTGACCTTTTCGAATAAGTTATTTGGGAAGTCTTCACCCGGTACGAGAACGAGTCATTTTTGGGCTCCCAAACAATACCTAAAATCTTAATGCTATCATGATTCAAATCGAAATCTATAGGTACTTCGCGATGTGAAGCTGGAATATCAGACAGTAATTCTGAACAGTTACTAGACCATTTACTCAATTCAAAAACGTCAAGATGAAACAACTCCACTAAATCTTGTTGTAATTTACGCGCCGCTTCGAGCGTGGAAGCTCCGGTTAAAATATGTAACGTTCTTACAGCGAGAAAAGGTGCAGAAGCAGTTTCGTAAGTTACAGTTTGTAATTCAAATTCTTTGATCTCGTGATCAGATGATTCACGCCACAAAAATGTGTTGATACGGTCTATCCTCCGGACGAACTAAGATTTGTCTATACATTTTGCAGATATCTGCTGTAAAAACTATTTTATGCGATCTGAACCTCGAAATTAACTTCACAATATCTTGTTGAAGTTTAGGTCCTGTCAAAAGTATGTCATTCAATGACTGGTTAGATGTAGTTTTCGAACTTGCGTCAAAAACTACTCGAAGGTTCTTAGTAGAACCAGTGTCTTTAATCACACAATGATGAATAAAATATCTTCCAAACGAAGTTAATGAGCTTGTCACATGTATCGTGACCTAAAAATTCATATTCTGTCATGAATTTAATATATGCCGATTTAAAATGTGGATTCCTCGAACATCGACGTTCAAGGTGATGCAGTCGAGATACTGCCGAATGATATGAGTCCTCAATTTCCGATGACTCTTCCTTGAAAGGGAGCGAAACAACGTGCCGTCCCGAAATATTTCTATAATCCTGAGTTTCAAAATTTGGGTCAGCTAAATTCAAGTTTTTGATATGTTTCCAGTCTCCCCGACGAATGGGAGAACTAGGGACATCTGCATAAGTACTTGACAACAAAAACGAATTCCCCATTAACATGCTCATTGGAGCAGAGGGAACGGATCCGAACATTGACGCGTTCCTTCTCTGCGGTGGCCGACCCCTGTCTAATTCCTCGAATAGGAATATTTCGATTAGAACAGTCGAGGCCCAAACGAATTGAGCAGTCATGAGTTATGAAGTTAGCTTGACTTGAAGAATTCAATGAAACGCGGACATTTTGATGACGTCCATCTTTATCTTTTGTCTGTACGACGGCCGTGGATAAAAGAACGGACGAGTTACTTGAGCTAATTAACACTTCGGTGTTTTTAATTAATTCCACCTGCGGCGTGATACTAGTTGATAGAATTGTGTTAATAACCTGAGGCGGCGACACATACCTCTCAACGGTCGGTAGGTCGAAATTATTGTCGTCTGACTTTATCCGAATATCGAACACCGAATTATAATTAACTTGGATATCATAGTACATTTTCATAAAACATGTATGACGATTCTGTAATTCCTCCATGCCACAATCTTTATTCTGAGCCGTTTCGAGGATCACGTACGACTCTACGAAATCGTGCTTAACATACTCGATGTACCTGAACTTAACCTGTAGATAATTCTTATCTATAATATCAGCCGAAATTAATGCTTTTAATGAACAGTTATAAATTTCAATCAAGGCTGTATTAGCCTGTCGATTTCTTAATGCTGCGATCGCCGCCATTGTAATCGTGATTTTATCGACGTGACAATAAAACCAATTCACGGAATAATAATCAACAATTATTTAGCAACAACAATACGACAATCGAGCGCGTGTGGCTTACGTTTTTACGTAACAATAAAACTAATTCACGGAGTAATAATCAACAATTATTTGGAAAAACAACAATACGACAATCGAGCGCGTGTGGCTTACGTTTTATGTGACAATAAAAACCAATTCACTGAATAATAATCAACAATTATTTAGAAAAAACAACCAATACGAAAATCGAGCGTGTGGATCCTGTTTTTATGTGACAATAAAAACTAATTCACGGAATAATAATCAACACTTTGTAGGTTCAAAATGTGGTCGATGGAAAATAGGTTAGGAAAACAGATAATCAAATCGATTCACCAAGTAGATAACAACAAACGATAATACGATAGTAATCCGGTAGTAATCCGGTAGTAATCCGGTAGTAATCCGGTAGTAATCCGGTAGTAATCCGGCTCGAAGGACCAAATGTTCGATCCAGAAACCGCGAATCGTTTTCTGAATGGAATTGGACTGAATTTAGTGGACTGTAAAAGGCGAGATGGTGCTTAGTAAATGACTTGATTATCTGAGGAACAATTGTAGAGGAATTACGTCATCTTGCTCACCTGATTTGTGTGTCTGCTTGATGGCGGCCAACCTCTCTGTTCCGGTGATAGTGTGAAATGACTTCCAGGGCCGGGCGTGGTCTTGAAGGAGCAACCTCCTTCTCCGGGCGCTAGTTAAGAAGTGGTAGCTGTGGGCCGGTCTCGACCGTTCGAATGATACGATCCGAGAGTGGGGGTCAAGTAACAGGCAGATTAATGTATATTTTATACAGCCATGTCAATAGGGCAGGACAGGTTCGCAAAATGACGCATAGGAACCAAGTGAAAACGGGGTAGGATTGAACACCACATTGGAATCCACAAAGCGTCAATTCTAGGACGCAACAGACACTTTGGACAAAAGTATTCAGGTCTCTAAAAAACATTATTTGCACAAAACGTAACATTTGGGATATAAGTAAATTTATAATAGAACATTATTAAATATGAAACACAATGACGTCAACTTCACAAAACATGGCTAAAGCGTGGGAGCCAATGTGAATTGTATTACTTGAAGGAAAATTGTACCCGATTTTTTTTTTGGAATAGGTTTAAATTTTTCTTTCCAACCTCTCTGTTAATTTATTTCCCTCCATTAAACTAAGGAAGTTAAAACAAAGAAGCCTTCTTTCCACTCTTGCCAAACATGGCTGCACAATAATTTACAGAATCACTTAAAATATTCCCATTTTAAGTGTTCCAGATCATTCGGGGTATTTTTATTTTTGCTTTAAATTTGTAATCAAAGCACATCTGATCTTCTGGGATACTCATCCCGTGTTTGAATGGACCAAACTAAACTGCAGCCACATGGGACCCGGGCTCGGAGGTCTTAATACTGTTTTAAAAATTCAAAGGTTTCTCCAGACAGGTGATCACGTCCCTCTATTCGGGAAACTAAGTGGAAAAAAATCTTGCTTCAAGTTTGTTGCACGAATTTTAACTAGAATTTCATCTCATTTTTCATTTATTTAAAACCCAATAAAAAACTTAAAAGTTTCTCTAAAATCTCTGATAAAAATTAAAATCTTTATTGATGACATATTTCTGCTGACATACCAGATTTTGCAAAGAATAGCAATATAAGTACATATTTGGAAACTTATTCTTTAAGAACTTGGTCTTTATATTCAACGCTTCTGAGTTATTTACTTATTTATAATATAATCAAATTGGTAGGTAAGTACTTTGGTAGGCATGTCAACAACCTGACCTTTACGGTGTTTTTTTAAGCCGGGTCCAAACTTGTCTTTTTAAATGTAGGTATATTCCAACTATTTACAATAGGTAGGTACTTCTTGTTCATGTCCATAGAAAGCTACTACTTTGTGGTGTGACATAATATATAAAATGAAACAACCACTTTGTTTTCAACAATTTTTTTTATTTTTAATAATTGCACGTACCGGTTTCGCTTTAGTCATGCTTTATCGGTGTTCTATTGAAAGCAACTAAATTAATCGAATCATTTCACTCCATAATAAGTTCACCAATCTATAGTTTAGCATACATTGTTCCTGTTTTAAAGTATTATTATTTTAGACATAAATTGTTAGAATAAATGATGAGAGAGGATGGATTTGATTTTTTATAATATTTCATTAAATATTAAAACAAAGTATTAATTTAGTTATGTAGCTACATTATTATAAGTTAAAAAAATAAAATTGATAAAGTTTAATTTGTGATACTCATATCTTTACAGAATTATTTTTAAAGTTATGCAGATGAGACGTTACGTATACTTTATGGTGCTTTTGAATATGCTTCCCATCACGGTCGATAAATGTTGAAAGCGGTCTATTGCTTAATGCCACAAAAATGCATCACACACTCGAATTTGAAATTTGGAATAGGTACCTACTTTTCAAAAATTAGGAATCCGATTTACAAAATTATGTTTTAATTAATTTATTTCAATACTAAGTACCTACTTGTTTATCGACAGAGAGATTTAATTCAAAGCAGAATTACATGTAGCAAATTTGTCATTCGGCTTTGAATGTAGTACGGAGGTTCCGAAGGTACTAAAAAGGGAGACCGTTCAAAGCTCAAGTCGAACAGGTCTCCCCGTCTCCCGTGCAAGCCTTTTGAACTTTGAACTTGTGTATGGATTAAGTTCCTTATATCTAACAGCAGTCTTTACGCGGAACTGTACCCGTCTAATGTTCAAAGGAAGCTGTTTTTTTTTTCTATATTTGAATATCACACAATAAGCCGCATGTATTTTTACAGCCCTTATAACTAGCGGTGTAATTCATATAAAAGTATTGCGCAATACATGATTAAATCGAAGATGTAAGCTGTAGATCGCCAAATACATCTGAATTAAAGCTGCCCCACAAATAAAAACACATTGTTTGATCAAATTCTCTGTCTTAATTCAGAGTGGTAGATACTCTAAGTATCGCCCTGGTGAAAGACCACCATTCAGAATTGAAACGTTGCTTGAAATGGCTTTAGCCGTATTTGGTGACCAGATCTAAATAGCCAGGTACTTTACAACCTTCCTCTTCCCTATCTCCATCCCCTCCCCACTACCTTCAGCCTTACAACATACCCTATTTCGGGATGCCATAGTCTCACTGGCTCTGGACGGTTGGGAGCAGTGGAGACTCTTGTGTGGTATTCATATAAAAATAAATATATATTATTATTAATTTTAATTGCAAAATACGTTATACTGTACATCTTAGTCGACTAAATAAGCTTAACCTTTGGAATGCCAGATTTTTGCAACGTGCAACATCCGTCGTATTTTGCCGACTGTAATTTTGTAATAACTCACTTGTGTTTTAAAACATGATGAGCTTTGGACAATTATGCTATCTTTTCAGATAATGTGTTTATGTATTTATTTGAATTGTATGTTGATAGCATAAGTGGTTTTTCTGGAATAGTTACTTATGAATTCTCCGAACGGAGAATTTGTTTTTTCTTCCTAATGCCGAAAAAAAGATTAAGAAATGCGAAGATTTTTTTGGCGTTTTGTATTTTTGTGTGGCTGACTGCATTTCTTTCCAAAAAAGGCAAACATAAATGTCACTTTGAAAATCTTTTTTTAGCCGTGCTGACATAAGCAAACTTCAAATACTTATTACATACTCGACTTGTATCGAATTGAACGCAATGCAAAATATCTCTATGGATTGATTATTTTATTGACAAGCTATTACGGTTCATTTAAATATGATACAAACAGATTTTAAATGATAGAAGCTCTTGAAAAGATGAGAATGAATGCTCAGGTCTCATAGGATCCTCAGGCAAACTAGGCGTTAATATTAAGATGGTCATCATTCATATGCAAAAAACGACAAAGGCCTTAATTTTAAACTGCCAATTTTCAAATTGGAAATTTTCCTTAACTTATTTCATTCAATAACCAGAAAATATCTCATTAACAAATACATAATCCTTTTAAAATTCCAAGTTTTTTTGAGGTTTCACGACTAACACAACGTCTTAATAATTACAAATTTATTTGTCTTATAAAGCCCAATGTGGCGGAGTGTTGGTCGGGACACGCACATCAAATCCTATCACATTATATTAATAAAGTGATATTTTTGGTGAAAATAATAATTGAGATGATGGATGCTGCTGAGATGATCGATGGACCGTCATCACTGTTTACCTTTTCGGGACAAAGTGTGCTAGTTAGTTGATAAACTAAAATAAATAATCGCTTTCTCAGATAACTTTAGTCTTTTGGTACATTACTAATTTGATAGATTGGATCAATTCTTTCATCACATTCCAGTAAAAACCAATTAAATGTATCGATAAAATAGGTTTATGTGAATTAAAAAATCAGAAGTATTTATTGATACATTTTTTCTGTCCCTCTGTACGGCATGGAAATCAGTACCCCTAGTAATTAGCTGATTAAATTAAGCACATTTAGTCGACGTGAACTGCTGTTTGTTGGTTGGCGATATGCAATTGTACTCGGGAGCGAAATTATCGACATTATCGATAAAACCTTTATCTTTGTTTTGTGCTAGAGGATCGGACGCTTAATCAAGCATTGAAAATAATAACATTTTTGGGATATTTTGCCTTTAGTGCACTTTCATATAATTTTGTTTAAAATAGTGACTTTATAATCTCATTCAGGGGTCATGTTTTTATAATCACTCCCACAGTGCAACTTGGTACATAGTTTGTAAAATAAAATTACAAAAACTTAACTACATAACAGCTAAAATTTTAGTTTAGTTTCAGTAATAATTATAATAAGTTTTTGAGTAGGCGTTAAGGACATAATATTATATATACTCGTATATATATATTATACTTACGCACATTATATGTAGGTATATAGAAAGTACAGCAAATACCTTTAAAATGTTAATATATAGTCGCATTTTGGAAACATACAAATTAAATGTAAACATAATTACAATAATTTTTTATACGACATAACCTTAATAAACGCAGTACAATAATATTGAAGGGTTCTTGTCAGAGTCGGTAACTTCACATGTTAGGTATTTTGTCATAAAGTTGGTTTTTAGCTTCTGTTTATTATTAAAAAAAACTTCGTAACTTATTTTTTTATAATTTAATGATTGTCTAATGACGAGAAAAATATTTTAAAAACACTTTTAAAAAAAAAGCTAGTCAAGGAACACATAATTAACTCTAATGAATTTATTAAATTTACGTAACCACAATTTTCAATAGCCCTGAATTTATAATGGAGATTGAACTTTAAAATTGAGTTACTCCAAAACAAGTTTTTGTAAGTTACCAACTTTTGGCAGTAATTCCGAAAGTATAATATTATTATGCTTTGTCACAATTGGTCACAATCATCTACAACCTGATTATGTTTAACAATCAATCCCCTACAAATTTCGAGCTATTTCATTATACAGTTCTGTTTTAAGTTTATATTAACTATTATTTATTCAGCTTTACACATGTATTTTTCTAATTATTTATTATTTTATTATTAGTGAGTTATTGGTATTCATTTTGGGTTCATTATCAGGATATAACCAGAGGCGTACACTCAATATAGGCATATAAGCACCGCCTACGTTGCCAAAATGCCGCCAAAATCAGAGTAGATTATTATATGTTCACTAGACTACACAAAATATGTATGCTGTGAGCTGTGCGCATTCAAGTAGCTCGTTTGTGTAGCTATATTTGTTGGTGTTTAAGCCGTGATTTTGCAGAATACATACAATAGCAATCGACATTTGTTGTTACCTTTCTCTATTATCAATTAATCCGCTGTTTTTCCTACTGCCTACCCTGATCAAAAACTTTGTGCACACAACTGGATTTGAAATATTTACGTTATATTCTGGAAAAATACTCGTATTTATATTTTGAAGTAGTTTAATGACATTTATTTATATAAATACTTATAAATCCTTTGATTGAATTTATTTTTTTATGATTATTCAAATTTAATTTTACATATTTACTTAAATTCACACTACGCGGAAAACACTTTACCATAAATATTTTTAATTTATTTCCCTTACGAATTGATTAGTCGGAGCAAATTTCCACCTTCACCACGTTACAACTACAAATAATCGCCCCCGTCAACCATCGATTCTCAGCCCGTTTCAGTATTTTATCAAATTATGATCAGTTGTCAAGCATAACAGCATGACTGTTACGTTATCACTAAAGTCTAAATTTCCTTACAAAAAATGTAGAATGACCCTTTTGACCAAAACATAATATTATGACATTGAATGTATAGTACGAATATTATGAGGTGTTAATAAATAATCTAGAAAAACATGTATGTAGGTGTTGAATATATATTTATGTAGTTATATTAAGTATAATATTCCACTTGATCCGTTGTAAAAGGCTTCTGCGCATATTGTTCATAATATATCCTCCTGGCACCCTCCCCCAATGTCATTGTTCACCCCAACTGCTTAAGTACTTAGGTACAGCATTACAAACTGATTATATTCCATGGTTTGGTGTCAGGTGCATTTGCGAACGGAAGTGTTTGAATTTTACATAATGAAGTATTTTATAGTTTAGCTAGATTACGCGTTAACATGTACTATATTATATGTATATAGTATAGTAAACCCCGTGTAAATGAATAGAACGGAAAGCAGATAGTTTCTCAGCTGAGTGACCAGTGGCGATATGGGACAGAAATATATATTTTATGTTTTTAATTGAAAAAAAGTAATCAGAAACCAAAGTGTAATTCACATATTTTATTCCAAATACTCTCAGGAAACTTTCGGGTACGTCCTACAACACCCTGTATGTATTTGATCATTTAAAAAAAAATGCAACAATATCATGTTTTTTTTTTTAAAATTACATATTTTTAAAATAAATAAGTAATTTACTGATTAGAATATTAGTCAACAATTTTGTCAACACAACATGAACTTGTAAAAATTATTAAATTGTCATTCAGATTAAAGTCAGTTTCAAAACATCAGTCGTAAATTTCCGATAACATGTTCTTAATTTATTTATTTAACCCGCCGTCGGTCACCTGGGGTCTTTGAACGCCTGAATTTTTGTACAACCAAATTATTTTCTTACTTAAAAGCCGTCGTAAGTTCAAACGCTGCCTAATGTCTTAAAACATAGTAGTGTATTTCTCGGTAAGGCGTTGTTTGACCCCACGCGACCGACCGCGTGGCAATTTGATGGTTTTTCTTCATCTAATTTTGCTATATTTTATAAATTGTTCTTTATTATTTCTTCAAATTTTACAGCAAAAATTTAAATTTCACTTACGAATATTTTTTAAATTATAGGTGTTGTGTTTTAAAATACCTATTGATAGATTTTTTTTAAATATTGTCCAAGTAATTCTTAGGTTTGGTTATCTCCTTAGTTATATTTTTTTATAAAAGCTTTTTTGAATTATTTATGTTCATTACTTAAATAAAATGATTAATTAAATTGACAACAAAAAAATACATTTAAATATTGTGCATTTGTAAACACGGGTATTTTTAATTTATGGGGTTTTTTCGTTCCGCGTGACCGACCACGTTATTTAAACTAACGCAGCCGACGGCGGGTTAAATAAACCGTTTTATTTTTTTATCATCAAGTTGCATTTTCTGAAGTCAAGCGTTAAAAACACGAATTTGTTAAATAAAAATACATGTACGAGTAGATGTATATCAACAAAAAATCTTCCGTCAAAAAATCCCTACACATACATATTTCTGAACCAATGGAAAATGCATGCAAGCGAATCATTAAAGTATAGACAGGTTCACCCTTTCACGGTAATTTAGTAATGGGATTACCCGATAACACACCCTATTCAGACCTGGCTCGGCCCTATACGTTTATGTGTCCATCTATCTCCAGATAAACTTAATGTCCACCTGTCGTCTCTACTTTCAGTAATGTCTCGATTATTTGGACTTCTAAGTGAAAGACCGCTCACTAATAATAATTGAGTAAATTAATCTACAAAATCCAATCCTTCGACCAACAGTTGATATTTTCTGATGTATACATTCCTTGTGTACCTTTCTCTAATTATTATTACCACTATCCTTAAATTAGCTCCGAGAGCTTTTCGAGCTTAATATCAAAAGTCAGAAGAGATGATGATGAAGATTTACTAAGTAAGATATAAATAGGGTTGCAGGGTTGTTTATTAAAATAATGGTAGCTCGTGAATATGAAATGTGATATAATTAGTATTATTTTTATTCTTCCTTCAGCCCTTTTCCCTGTAGGGGAAGGGCACTGTATATTCGTGCAAGGTTCTTCAAATAGCTTCATTTATCTAGTAGTTAAGGTAACTGTATTATAACATATACACGTAAACACGTAAAGTTTTTGTATAAATACGGTGACTTGATGCAAAATATGAAGGAATTAAAGACAAATACAGCAAAACATACACAAGCACGATGAGTTTTCTGAACGATTCCATGTAGACAATTAATTAGAATGTTAGGGAAAAACGAAATGTTCTTTTTAGTGGCAAAATGGTAAATGCACGTTACATTTTCATGTTCCTATTTCTGCTGGCGGGCAAAAGAAGAATAGACAAACAAACGATTTTTTTTCAAATCCATGGATTATATTCACAAAATCACTACACTAGCAACGTCATCAACTGCAAATTTAACTATGTCAAGCTTGGTGTGGCTTTGACTAGGTGTGTACAATAATTAAAATATCGCGGTATTATTCACGAAAACTTATTATTTTGTAATAATATCAGCCCACTCTAAATTCGCTCGACAGACGAGTACTTATATAAGATTCCCCCGCTGCGATAAGGGTGAATTATCCCATTGTCTGGATGATTTCGGATGTTATAAATACGTGGTTTTAAAATTTATTTTCAACTCCCTTATAACATTTTACACGTAGAACTATTAAACGTGACAACGTCTCCTATTTACGTCTGTAAATATTTTAGATCAAGAACCAGTCTTACTGTGTAATACAGAGTGGAAAATGTGGATATAAGATTTAAAGAGCATCTAATTTAATTATAAAAATACCAGAAACCAAAGAAATTCAATATTAAATTTGAAATAAAGTATCTTTGTTTTAACACCGCTTTATTGGATACATAAACCAACCGGTTTCGGCTCTATCTGAAACTTCTTCAGGGTTGAATAAATATGTATTAAATTAAAACAGAATCACAATTCTTGGGGAAAACATAAAATGAGTACATCAACTTAGGTGGAGATTAAATACGGAAGGGGTGGTAGAAGTAGTGGTAGGAGAGTGGAAGGGGAGCAAAAATTGGGCTACTGAATAAATCAATTATAGAATATTATTTTAAAAGTTGAAGATATACTACAATAAAATATAATTACTAGTACTTACTACCTTACATCAACCGCGTGTCAACATTCTTCATAAGAAATATTTTTTTTTATTGAACAATTGAATAAACAATATAAAACCTTGCCACACATTTTTCAACAGCTGAACGTATATTTCAAAAGTCAATAATGTTATACACATATTGTGTCAGCTGATTTTTTTGGCAAAATTTGCAAAATTCCGGCTAACACAATCGTGAGACCAGAAATTGAGATATATTGCGACTACCTATCCGAAAAAATCACATAATTAAGACTATTTGATTAACGTACTGATGAGGATATTTGATGATCACGTAGATATTCAAAAATTAGAAAAAATATTTAAAAAAAGGTTTAATAGGGTCCCAGCATGAAAGCCCATCATCGATATGATAAAAGTTTTACCAACAATTCAATTAACAATTTTAAATGTAATTATATTTATGATAAGCTATATGAATGTTGTATAAAGAAATTGGTATGAATTACAACTTAAAAACAATATTTAATAAATCAAGTTGTAAGCTGAAAAAAGTTTAGATTCGACTTAATTTTTTTTTTTTAAATTTTATGAATTCTTTCGTAATCCTTTACTAACTAGCTGGAGCTTATACAAATACCCCTCATAATGACTATCTAACTAGTACTGCGGCTCATTAGGCCTTATTACTATCACCATCTGATGGTTTTATTTACTTGACTGAGTTTATTTTTACATTAGTGTTTTCTTAGGGAAAAGATCTTAACTGGATTAAAAACCCTTTCGACTTAAGATAGACTGAAAAATGTGGGCACGTTTCATGACGCCATTTCATTTCATCGAGGCGTCAACCCCCTGCTAGCTTAGTCCTTCATCATTGTACGAGAAAAAAAGTCCCCTTAAAATAATGGTGGTAGAAGGATATTAAAATATTTACTTTTCAAACAAACAAGATAATAACTCCCCAAAGAGTTATTGCCTTTTCAGAAACTAACAGATTTTCCGCCTTAATAGTAAAGCTGATTGCGTTTTTTTAGCTTTATTTCAAATATGGATCCTAATGTTTTTTGGTTACAAGTGAAATGTAGAGCTAATTTTTAAAATAAAGTTTTGAACAAGTTTTCAAAACAAAATTATGAGAGCTCGCAGTGTTCAGCGTAAAATTATTAAGTAAGTTTTTTTCCCCCAAAAGTTTTAATACAGGTGTCTCAAAGTATACGCCCGTAGGCAGGTTGATCAATGATTCAAACCCTTTTTCTGTGAATTATTCGACGGAAAAGTTTGGGCAAAACTGCGTTTGTCAATAATTGCGCCCGGTCCACGTCGCCAAAGTTCCGGCGAATTTTACAAAGAGTCGGGGATGCGCGTAATTCCGAATCATCCCTTACAGTTTACAGTTACGGGAGGTCGCTTAAGGCTGCCGTTGTGTTGATATTTATTTTACCCCCGGGCATAATAATTGCGGGACATGCGGGCGGCACTTTTGTGCGACAGAGCTTTCTGAACAATTAAAATGCATGTATTCCTCTATACTTTAAATTAAAACATTGTGATGTTTACGTTGCGGCGTTATAATGCGTACCGTGCTACATAACTTCGCGAATACCCTCGCAACTTATACTCGTATCTGTACAAGTATAACAAAAAATTACACAAAGGTATTTTTATCACATAAAAATATTCGTGTATATACCGGCTTATTAAAAAAAACACATTTATGTGATTTAGTTATATCTTTATGTTTATATGAATGTGCTTCCACTCAAGAAACAAGTTATTAAAAAAAAAACAATAGGTCGCTGGGTCACATTCAAGTGTAAAGTGTGTATTTTGAATGCTATTCCGCACAATGTGCGCAAATGCTTAGATACCGTAGAACTCTGGCAACCCTTTGTTTTGGGAAATGATGCGAGGTAGTTTTTAAGTGTTTATATCGATTAAATGCCAAATTGAATAAATTGAAAAGTGCTTTAAACCCTAAGATTTATTGCACACAACTTTTTTCTCCAAACAAATAAAGGGATTAAGTCGGTTAACCGTTGTGAGTATCAAACCCGGCTCGTACAACTGCCTGGCTGTTGACCACCTTTGTTTTCAGCGTTTGCTAACGGCGTGAAATTGTCTTATAGGTAGATGCACATTCTATTAACTTCGCATTTATATGGTTTAGTGATAAAATCAAATAGATACCAATCCACTAAATCTGAAAATAAATACAGATATTTGAAACATTATCCCATAAGTTTTGATTAATTTATTAATTCAGTAAGCATCTACATATTTATTTGTTAGTGTTTGAGTCGTATTGCTAAGATGTAAAAAAACCTAGCTAATTTTGAAAGAGAAATTTATAAAAATATACCGACGTGATTATGCCTTATTGACTTGATGTTTCTAGAATTCATATAACTAGATAAGTTTTTATAGATAGTTTATCCTTTTCACTAGAGGCTGGATCCCAAAATTCACGCATTTTAAATGAAAAAGTTAACGTTATTAATTATATGACTAATTTAATTATATAAAAGAGAACGCAATAATTATGAACATGCGGTCGCTTATTAGAATTTTCAAGTAACCGTGTCAAAAAGTAAAATTCGAAGATGTCGAAGTAATGTTTTATGGAAATAATAGGTAAATAACTACGTCAAACTTGTCAAAAAAGTCGAAGGAGTCGATGTTGTTGATTAAAAAAATGTTAAAAACTCCCTAATCGTCATTTAATTAAGTCTTAAATTTTAGAATAACTTCCATTAGCTTTGTTATCCTACGTTTTTAAGGTCAATACGCAGAGATTTTTTTATACAAAAAATTCACCAAATTAGGCCAGAAGTACAAGTAGTATAAACGCAATATACTTAAGTATTTTTTTTGTCCTGGTTTATTTTATAAAATAAGATGTCATTTTATAATATTTCATGTTAAATTATATCTTATTTATTGAAATTCATTAGAATAATTAGAACTGGAGGTTCAAGTAAAATAATAAATATTTTTTCAATTTAAAATTGTTGTTTTTTTAATGTTAATAAAGGCAGAAGATTCAGAAAAAAAAAACAATGTTAAAAAATATTTTATAAATTTTAAACGTGAATCTTTAAAGAAACATACGTGGGTATGTAAACCCTCCGCATGCCAGGTTAACTAAAAACTCTCTCTATTGCACAACACATTTACAGGTATGTCATAATATTTAGTTAAAAGGTAAGCCGAATATTTAAACCTTAAATCCAAAACATTATTTTGCATGAAACAAGCCCCAATTGCGTTCGTCTTAAGGAGATACAGGTTCATTTTTTAAGTATTCGAAGGGAATCGTTAAAGTTGCAACCATTTCACCACTGATACCCAGAGATATTATTATTCTTCGCTTTCCCCCATGTCATTTTGACACCTTGATCTGCTAAATAATGCAGAAAACACGAAGGTTTCACAAGCCGCCCAACTACGTGCAACTTTCCCAAGGAAACCTATATTAATAATACCAAATAGTGTTCCCTGTTGAAATCCACCTTTATAATGTCTCGTGTTAATAATGCAAGATGTGACCACTACACTATTTAATAGGAAGCGTCGTGCCCGTCTGTCTTGGGGGTCGCTAGATTATTCACAGAGGTTGATGGGTGAGAAAATATGACTTTTCAATAGACCACCCAAATAACCTCCTTCTCCGTGGACGTTTTTGAGTACCTATTAAGATAATTTTAATCTTATTTTTCTATGTATTATTTAAATACAAAACAGCTCAATAAGTTTTTACTAATTATTCGTTTTTTTGCGTGAGTCTCAATTGAATGGAGCTAATTGGACTAAGGCTTATTATTATATGATTCGGGTATATTTTGATATTTAAGTAAGTGGGGTGGAAAAAGAGATGGTGAGGAGGAAGTTTGAGAAGTACCTACCTATTCAGATATGTTCACTAAAACCATTTAAAGCAACGTTTCGATTTTGAATGGTGATTTTTTATTCGGACGATAGTAAGATTATCTACTACTTTGAAACAACAAGAGAATAGACTATTTGTTATTTTACTATAATTATATACGAAAAAACGAACGAATTTGAAAATATTAATTTGCACCCGCCGGGCTTAGAACCCGCGACCCTTGCTAAGTGCAGACTTGAATGTTTTAATTGCTCAAAAGTATATTATATTTTTATGCATGTTTTAGGCTCTGTCTTGGCATACACTTCTTGATTGATTCGCATTCATACATACTTTTCTATTATTTAGAAACTCGATGGCGCCATGTCTTCCTCAGACGTCTCACGATTGTTCTACTATTTATTTTCACGTCTTAAATTATCCTTATACTCCATTCTTCATTCTTCCTCTCTATATGCCCAAACCATCTAAGCGTCCCTTTTTTATTTCTTTTTATTTCATTATTACATTATTTCCATTTTCATTCATTTTATTTTTTTATTTTTTAAAATTATTGTTAGGCCACTGACAAACTTTTAAGAGGAATAAATATTATTGGGAGTGAGTCTAAAATCAAATAAGTGAAAATAAATTTTTAATTGTCTGGTTGATCTATTCTTTTTACCGTTTTTCAAGATAGTATAATATTTTGCGATTCGTAAAACTCTACTGTCTCTAGGCAGGAAATCACAAGGCCAACGAAGTCAAAGATAACATTTCATGCCTATGATAATAAGATATTATGTGTATATAACCAGTGGCGGCTCGTGACTTTTCAGTGTGCTAGAGTGGTAAGATTGAAAAAAAAATCATTATTGATGTTGTTGTAGCCAAAAAAAATATTTTTATTTTTTCAAAATTTAAATTGTTTGTATGAAGATTTTTCAGAAATCCGTGCAGTGCACTACCAAAACTGATAAATCCTAAAAATCTTCATACAAAAAAATTAAAATAAAATGAATAAATCATTTTCGGCTACAACACTAAAAATGTCGTATTTTTCAATCATAGCACTCTAGCACACTATGAACTCACGAAGTAACACGAATAATATTGTATTATATTGAATAATATCTAAACAGGTCATGTATTTAGCAATGACTAAACATGTTTCAGTAAGAATTCGGTTTGGCAATTGTTAATTGCGATTGCATAATGCTGATAACATCATTTCTATAATTCTTTTTGTTAAGATTTTAACAAACTTTTATTTTATATTCGTAAAAAGCATTAACTTTGTGGCTTGCCATATTTATAAATAGAACATATATACTTTGTTTTTAACCACTTTTTTATTTAATATTTTGTCTACCGGTTTCGGAAGTACCCTTCCATCATCATTAGACAATATTAAAGGGTACTTCCGAAACCGGTAGACAAAATATTAAATAAAAAAGTGGTTAAAAACAAAGTATATATGTTCTATTTATAAACTTTTATTTATTTTCAAGTTGAGCTTTCTTTAAACAATTTAAATTTAAATGTAAATTTTTCTACTTTCATAGTGGGTAGACTTTTTTCCACCGTAATTCAATATTCATAGCAAAAATGCATTCATTTCGTATATCACAACGATTTTAAAATAAATTTAAGTGTATTTCAACTGAAAGCTATTATATAATTATGCAATTTTAACTACCTTTTGTTCGTAAGACGCCCCAATGCATTGCGATATAATAATTTATAATTTAGCTTGTTCAATATGCCTTAAAGAATACAGGGGTTTTGTAAAAATATTACTGTGTGGATAAAAAAAAAAACGATTTCACTAAAATTCAGTAGAGAATATTACCTCTTATTAGTAATACTTACATAAAAGTATTGGTGTACTTGCTTCCGCCGTTTATATCTGAAATTCGAGGCTTTATTGTAAAAAAACTGGTTGTACATTTATTATTTTAAGTATTGTCCATTGCTGGCCAGTATTTTTGCCATCTTTCAGGCAGCGTAGAAACCCTGCGTTGAAAAAACTGGTCGTGTTTTAAAGCGATCCACGAATTGATCCATTTTTTTACTTCTTCATATGACCGAAAGAGCTGATCAACCAAGTCGTGTGCCATTGATCAATACAAGTGTATAGTCAGAAAGAGCGATGACTGGAGAATACGGCGAGTGGAGTAGGACTTCCCATTTCAAAGTTTCCAAGTATGTCTTGACCCCTTTCGTAACATTGGGTCGAGCATTGTCATGCTGCGCCTCCTTACTTACCGATAAAGCCATCTATGAGAAAACAGCAGAATCAAAGTTGTACACCAATACATTGTCTGAAAAATTAATTACTCAATAGAATTTGAAAAAAAAAATCATAATTTAATATACTATTTCAGATTGATAGATACTCTCAGTATCGCCTTGACGAAAAACCACCATTCAGAATCGAAACGCTGCTTGAAACGGCTTAATCCGTACTTGTGGACCAAATCTGAATAGCCAAATATGTACTTCCTAACCTTATTATAACCCATTTCCTTGATCTCCCCACTACTTTCAGACTCCAATTGGAAATGCCATAATCAGCGGCTGAGAGTAGTTGGGACTCAGTTGCAGTTGTGTAGATATAAATGAACGCCACTAGTGTTGACAGTTGTATTGTATCTAAGTTAAAACAGCGGTCGTGATGCTTTATAAGAAGAAGAAAAAAATATGCTCACTGTACGACTTTGGTCCACCCTATACTCGTATAATGTTGAGAGTCGATTACAAATTGCGATATAAATGTGACGTTGGCGTGGAGCATCTTTCAATCGCTCAAACCCATTTGGTTCTGGCGATGTCCTTTTTTCATCACGATCTTTTACATCAATTCATTTCGAGTCAAGTCATATTTTTTTAAATGGCTGCTACCGTAGAAGTCAAAGTTGATATTAAAGCACAACATCACGAGTCTTTCAGATTCATCAAAAAGGTACTTACTATTGTGGGCATTGATGGGATAAAGCCCGAAAAATCTAAATGGATCTTCATAAGACGTAACTGGGTGTTCTTTGTGCAAATGCTCATATTGCTTCCCTGTTATATCGGACAAATTGCTGCATTTATCTACGGTTTTATGTCCAGGGACTTAAGACTCATCGCATCATCGTGCGGATCTATGACCACCATAACGGTGACAAATGTCAAGGTGCTAGCTATGATTTCGAACTGTGACCTGGTTTATAAGCTCAGAGAGGAACTTGAGAACCTGTGGCTGGAGGAACCTCATCCGCAGAGGATCCAAGATATTACAAAGAAGCCAAGTGCCAACCTGAATCTCTCAATAAATATTATATCTTTCATGTACGCGATAGTCATTTTGACGTTTAGCAATCTTCCCCTGTTTGGCATTCTTTACGCTTATTGGAATAATCTTCCGATACAGATGTGCAGTGCCTACCCAATACTGTATCCATTCACTATTACAAGCCCGTTTTGGTATGCTGTCGAATCGCTACATCAAAATGTTGGTGGTAAGTAAATAAATAGAATGTTTCATATTGATACTTTTTAAATAATATGTAAAATAATAATAAAAAAATCATTTCAATGGGAAAATATTTTCGTTAATACGATCACAAGAAACAAAAACACAAAATTTTATTTTTTCATTACAAAAATTTATATATATTTGGGTAAATAATAATAATAATAAATGGATAACTTTTATAGCGCCGTTTTTGTGGGAAAATTACCTAAAGGGCGCTTTACAAATTAATTTATCCAACCTATAATTTATCACTTAAGCTTATAACTAATAACTAACAGTTCAGATTTATTTCTAATGGCTTACACCTAATATTTTCAATTAGTGACTTACAATAAGGACTTGTAACATGTAACTAACGGTGAAATAGATGCTAACATTAAAAACATTAATATGTACACATACAATAAAAGTTAAAATAAAGCTTATAACCAACTTATTACCAAATTATTTACAACGTGGATATTCACAGACATAGTAAAAGGAAATGCAAATAAATCAGACTACCAGAAAGATTAAATCCAATAAACAAAAACAGTTTACTCTATAAAGAGATGAATTTTTACAATGCGTTGCCGGAAACCATGAAAAATATACTAAGTAACAAATTAAAAATAGCCTGCAAGAACCATATAAAATACATGAGTATGTTATATCAAGTAGTATTTAACATTAATTGTGTTATTTATCATTAATTTAACACACCATAAATTTAAAAAAAAATAATAGTGTATTGCAAAAATAGTGAATGCATTGCGCAGACAGACCTCTAGATAATTTAAAAACACATTTTGTGATTGTTATTATATTGGCCTAGCAGTCGTTTTTCAGCTTTTCCGCAGATAATTGGACGTAGTTATAAAGAAAGCATCCAACCCCAAAAATATGAAACCGAAAAAAGGGTGTTTGAAAATATGACGATACAAAAGCATCAATATGCGTAATCTGCATTTGTGATTATCAGTGTTTTTTTCTTAATAGAAAGTATTATAAATAGGCAATTTACAGTCTAAAAATATATTTATTACAAAAATATATTTGTATACCCTATGTTACCCTAAATTTTAATGTTTTTTAAACCTTAATTTAAGTCCAATAATAAAAAAAAATAATAGCATTTGGAGCTTGGATGTTTTGAACAGAAAGATATTTCGTATTTATCTATAGGAAAAAAATGTAAATGTCTATTTTGGCAAATTGTTAATTGGATGCATTCTGCATAATTATGTCCAATTAGAAGTAAATTGCGATACTAGTTTAAGAGAAAAATAATGCACTTATATTTAGCTTGTTTCGTAATTTTTAATAGTTTTTAGAGACGGAAAACTTTATGTTTTTTTATTTTTGTACCCTATCTTAGTTCTCATTACATAATATTGACAAACAAAAAGTCTTTTCGATCTAGCAGCGTTCTGCATCTGATTTCAATATTAAAAAATACCGACAGTTGAAATGTTCTTCTTAAAACCTTTTCCACTCTGTAGGCCACACATTCTGGCCCATACGATTTTGGTAGGCAGCTCTGTCAGCCAGAGGGTCTGGCCCGGCGCGAGTGTAGGTTTAATCACCAATTTCTACGCACCTAAGTACATTCTACGAACTATTATTTCCGATAAGTAAAAAGAGTATTTTTTATATATCAAAAATATAACATTAATTTTTAATCAGAGTAGCAAATTGGTTCCAAAAAAATGGTCACAGTGGAAAAGGTTAACCCTCACTTGCTGTTATTTAAAACCGATTTTATTTTTGAGGCCCCGAGTAGACCCGTACTTTGCCATAATGTGGTCAAAATTCAAGAACACTTATATCGAAATACGGCATTCAATTTCTGTTGTATTTATTTTTATTAAACTCGCAACATAAGAGTATTAGGCACGTTTTATTCATACTTAAAATATGGCATACAATATAGGGTTTGAATATTTTAACTAGTAAAATTGGCCAAGAAAAACTATATTAAAAAAATATATCAATTACTTGAAATTGAAGTTTTTTAACCTTAACCTTGGCAGCTTAAAGTACATAGAGTGGTACCTATCCAAGGCAGTGGAGTCAGTTTTTGATGATTTTTCCAGACTCGGCAGACCTGGGTATGGCTAGGACTAGGGCTTGGGTATTTATACATCCATTCATGCCACATGTTTACAAGACGTTTTTGTTTATTCGGATAACCACTTTTTCACAGTATTATTATTAACAAAAATATAGCATATAACCTAAAAAACCGTTTAGTTGTGTCGAGTTTAGTCGCATATGAAAACATGCGGGCGGAGTCCCTGGAGACTCGGGAGACTAAGATCGTCCTTACAGTACATAAAAGCGGTGTGTTCTTTTGTTGTCTCTTTCTCTCTCACGGTGTACGACGTGAAAACCCGGAGAAAGTGATTTATCGCAAGTTTGTATAGGTTGGGTAAAAATAATTAGCTCTCTCTCCATACATTGTTTCTCCAAGCTTGGAAGTGTAACTTGTATGTTCCACCAACTGCGCTATCTTTTTATTTTTAACAAATAATTTGTCATTTTTTTTAACAAATATTTTAACACTTTTGAAAACCTCTTCTTTATCGTCCTGTCGATTGCTGACACCTATTGTAAGTAAAAAAAAAATGGGGCCTATTATGTTATCTTTATCGAAGGGTCCTTTATATCTTACTTTGTCAAAATAAGGGTTCACATTATTTAAAATTTTCTGAAATTAATTTTTAAAAAAGCATCATTTGTTCAGCGGTAGTTTCGGGTCTATAAAAATATAAATTTATTAAAACATTTCACAACAAGAAACTTTTGAATCGTGATCTGAAAACCATTATATTTTTATTTGGATAGTGTTTTTTTGATATAAATTGTGTTTACTTTCTCCATCCGCAAATGAAGGATAGGTATTAATTATCTATGACATTGTCTAAAGCAATCTTTGTGGGAGCGAAAATGGCAGGCTGCGACTCTTTCCTCTACTTCTGCCTGATTAATTTATCGATTCAATTCGAGATCCTGGCCTCAGATCTGGAGACGATAATTGAGAGCCATCACCAGAAACATGCATCAAATTGTATGGAAGATGGAGAATGTCCCGAAAAACAACAAATAATGCCTTACGATGAAGTTGATTATACTATTCCTGAGGAGGAAGATTTATATCAATCTCTTTGTGCCCTTGTCGCTAGGCACAATCATTTGATCGGGTAAGTAAATATCACGTTTAAATATTTAACATTATTTTATAATTTTTTTGATAAAAAATCATCCCTGTTGATAAAATCTTCACTAACAGTTCCACAAAGCCTTAGTTTGTATATGAATAGCTACATAAGTATAATAATCAGTTTTCTATTGTGGTACGTGGTTGGCTGCAATAACGAATCGGAATATTATTGAATTTAATTTTGTTTAAGACGTTAAGTATGTAATAAGTAATTAGTAAATATAAGTCATAAACTTGTATGATAAACATATCGTCGCCAGAAAGGTAAAAGGGCTGAAGCGCCATTTTGTGAAGTTTACACGAGAGCACTTCAAAGTTTTTTTTGTTTTACCGTAAAATTCATTGATCAATTCAAGCAACAAAAAGCTAAAAAAAAATCCCAAATTTGTGTCGCTTGAGTCAAACCTTTTCCCAAATGATTAATATTTTAAATAGCTAAAGTGCCACAAAAATCTTCAGAATCAAACAAGAGTCAGATCATTCAACTGATCAAAACTGCATATTTAACTCATTTCGACCAAAGGGTCTCTTAAGTCTTTTTGCATTTCCAGCAACGATTTATTTAAAAAATGTAGCGTTTTAAATTTATATATTTTAATCTTTTGAGCATTTTTTTACAAGATCCTTGAAAACCCCCGGAGAATTACGACCACTTTTTTCAAACCAGACAATTTGCATGTGTTTTATGAAACAAGTCAAATATACCTCCAATTATTATGTAGAGTATTTTTTGTTTTAAAATTAAACTGTTTTCTCAATATTAGTTGTTAACAAGTGTTTTAAAAAATATATAAAAAGGACATGGATATTTCATAACTGATAATGAAGTGTTGATTTCTAATGTATTTTACATATTTAAAGTATTGGCTGGACTGATCAAGGCAACAAATCAGTGTTTAAATACATAATAAAATAACTCAAATTTAGTGTCCTACTTAACTCTGATTATTTTATATATTTTAACGGCCTCCGTCGTTTATTAGTAAGACGCTCAACTACAAATTCAGAGGTCGCGGGTTCAAACCCGGCGTACGCTAATAACTTGTAATTAATCAATACTTGTCATAATACATTAAATTCATACAAAAAGTAATATAAAGTTTATTTGCGGTACTCTAAGAATCGCCCTGGTGAGACAACACCACTCAGAATCGAAACGTTGCTTGAAATGGCTTTAATCGTGTTTGATGACCAGATCTGAATAACAAGGTACTTCCTAACCTTCCTTTTCCCCATCTCTTTTCCCTCCCTCCTATTTTCAGCCTCACAACATATCCTTATTGGGAATGCCATAGTCTCACTGGCTCTAGACGGTTGGTAGCAGTTGGGACTTTTGTACGGTATTTACTATCAAAAAATTAACAACATGTATTTTTAACAACTGTATGTTTATTTAACGGCTGTGAAAATCAAGAGCAACACAATTTTTTTGTTGGTCTAAGATGGTTGACGAATATATATTAATTTTTTTTGATGAGATTTTTTTTCCGCAGCCTTGCTAAAGATTTGGAGAGCATTTTCAGTTGGACTCTGTTGGTAAACTTTGTATGCAGCTCTGTTCTTATCTGCCTCGCTGGTTTTCTATCCATTGTAAGTTTGTATTATTTTTTCATTAAAAACATTTATTTATTTTGAAGTACATTAAAAAAAAATCACAATTATACGGTAAAAACTAAATTACTTTAGATTTAGGTTAACATATTACAAAATTATATGAAACACGGAAATCTCACTTTGTATGAACCAGAGAAAGCGGAATATTTTTCTTGATTCTGCGTAAATAAGTAATTCTTAATTTACGCACTTGCCCATATCGTAGCGATAAGTTATTGTATAAGCGTGAACCATTTGACAAATGTTATAATGTACAACCTTCAACTAGAAGCCTTAGGCCCTGAACATTACATTGAAAAAAAATCTAGAATATACAAAGGTCGAAGATTTTCTCAAAATAGAAAAAGGATATTTACCCTAGACACAATGAAAGTTTGCGATTAAGTTTAGGTTCGAATCTTTGCTTACAAACATAATGATTGATGCCTCAGAGAAAATAAAATGAAAAAATTTCAGCAATGTTCAAGAAATATGCATTTGTTAAAAACAACGGCACGGAAAGACAAGCGGAAAGTTCCGAGATCGATTCTCGGTCGCACCCAAATCTTTTGAAAATGATTTGTGTGTTTTTTTGTTCGTATTTAAAAAAATGATTAATATTTTTTCAATAATTAATATCACAATGGACGCGTTAGACCTTAAAAAAATAAGAAAAGTTTAAGAATAACATTTTATGAAATCCTTGGATTAACCATTGTGGTTATTGGAAATAACGCTTATACATTGATTAGGATGGCAGAGTTGGTAAATGCGTCGTTCCGGGATAGAATAAAGGTCCCGAGTTCGAGTCTCGGTCACAACCAAATCTTTAATTTCTTGTGTCTTTTTCTATTTTCCCATTTTTTTATATATTGTTGATATTCGTTCAATAATCAATATTACAATGAAGCGTTAAGATTTAATGAGTTATTTTAATTAAAAAATAATTTATCGTCTAGGGCAGGGGTCAGCAAGAGCGGCTCTTTGCATAGACGTTTGCGGCACTTCGGATATAAACTCCAATTTCACCTCATCTCAAGCAGCCTTATAACTTATACGTTTTGAGGCTGCTTAACTTATCTCAACACCTTTCGAGATAAATGCTGGTTCACTCCAGATGCAATTAATAGATTTTAAAAGCAAGAAACTGTGGAGCAACAAATTCACAGATATGATGAACCAATACGGAATAGTTTGCTTGACCTGAGTTTGTATTCTCACAATCTTTGGCTATATATATATATGTGAACAAAAATTCTCAACTATGAACCAAATAAATAAACTAAGAAGCAGAATAACTGATGAAAATTTGCAATTATGAATTCAGTTAAAAAATTGTAGCATTTTGCCAAATAAAGTAAAGCTATCTCGAATTATTTCCCCTAAAAATGCATATCCTAAACATAATATATGTATATTACATACCATATAATATATGTGGCTCTCTGGTACCTTTGTTATTCTGTTTCTATGACAATTTGGCTCTTCTCACTTGACGAACTGCTGACCTCTGGTCTAGGGTAACCACAATACAGGACTTCGTAGTTTTGATTCTATTTTGTTAAACACTAAAGGAATATATAAAAAAACAATGTGGTAAATTTTATTTTACAGGGTAATTATAAAAATAATTCTACAGGAGCTTTGATTGAATATGCGATAGCTATTCCCGCTAAAATAATACAAATATTTTTGATTTGCTGGAATGGACAACAAATAATCACATCGGTAATGTTGTTAATTTATTTATTTATGAACTTGAATTTTTTAAAAGGAAACATTACTAAACAATATAGATTGCGTAAAAGCCTGGGTGTAAATACCGTAAACAGTTGTTTTAACCAAGTACAATATAAAATTGAAAAAAATAAATTTAAATGTAACATTAGACGCGCCGGAGCTACATCACAAAAATGTATTTTTATGTTTTCGTACAATCACTTTTGTGTTTAAAAATATCTTTGTACGCATTATTTTATTTTTTTATGACCGACCGGTTTCGCTTAGCCTGAGCATCATCAGGGCACAAAATTAAGACAAACAAAAAATATACACCCAAAGAGAGAGCAAAATATAAAATAAAATAACAAAATAACGACAATACAATAAAATAACATTTAAATTATAAAAGGAACAGAGAGAAAGAGACAGATAATGTAAATTTAAAGAGTCTCTTAGTTTTTTTTCGCACACTTTGGATTTTTTGTTTAGTTTAATTTTGCACCCAGATGATGCTTAGGCTAAGCGAAACTAGTCAGTCATAAAAAATAAAGTAATATCCTTGGTCTTATGCAAAGTTATTTTTTTATTTCTTTAAATATTTCAAACTACAGAGTGATAGCTTTCATTCTTATTGTGAGTGACTGTGTACTTTGTCCATATAACAATGCAAAATGATGGCCAAATAAACAAAGCGTTATACGACATTGCAGATCATTATCGCAACATTGGAAGAAATGCATACATTTTGGAAGAATTATACTTTGATGTATCATTGTTTCGATTTTAATTAATTAATCATCAAATAAAGGCAGCTGTTTGTGAGGGTGTCAAAAATATTTATATCGATGTTGAGTTAAAACGTGCTGCTTTATTTAGGTGTTGCTGTCCAAAAATAATCGCCTTGGTGTCACAGCACACCAAAATATTGTCAAATAGTTTAATCTTAGACCGGTTAGTAGCTGAGTGGACAAACGCGTCGTATTTCCACCTGGACATTGTGGGTTCAATTCCCCTGCTAGCTATGGCCTCCATTGTAACAATTTTTTATAGGAATATATTAAGGGTGCCAAAAATATCTATGTTTCGAGATTTGCCTTTCTCATTGTTTAATATATACCATACGAGTACATTCTCGATGTTGAGTCAAAACGTGCTGTTTTATTTAGGTGTAGCTGTCCAAAAATAATCGCCTTGGTGTAACAGCAAATATTGTCACATAGTTTAATCTAAGACCGGTTAGTAGCTGAGGGGAAAACGCGCTGTATTCCCACCCGGACATTTTGGGTTAAATTCCTCTGCTAGCCATGCCCTCCATAATTGCACAAGCAACATTTTCCGTTTATTATGATGGCAATAGGAGTTTTTTTAAATAGTTTTAGATTATTCATAACCCGGGAATGTTTGTCTTCCTTTTTAAGTAAACAATAAACAAATTAATTACTTTCATTCTTTACTGTGCAAGCTTTCTAATTGAAAGTAGCCGAGCCTCTGCTGATATCCATTGAATAAACGGTGACTTTCAATTGATATGAAAAAGATACGCATGATTTTTTTCTGGACAGATTCAATCATGGCCAAGCCTTGATACCACTTTTCAAGCATCGTTCAATTTCTGTAAGCCGTTCTCAAAGGGTTCGATTCAAAACCGTGTTTGTGTTTGTGTATGTGTTGATTTAACCCAGAGAAACCAATGATTATTGGCTATACAAATATGTCCAGTCTGTCGGACTGCGTGATGAGTGGTAATGGAACAGTGTAATTATTTATGTAGGCTGCTTGATAAGGTAGTGGCTGGAGTTGAGATCAATATTGAATGCGAGGGGATACTAGGAATTAGATTTGCTGGTAATACATCGTTTTACTTTGGACACATGCATTTTCGACGGCCTCCATGCTCGAGTGGTAAGACGCTCGACTACGAATCCAAAGGTCGCGGGTTCAAACCCGGCGTGCGCCAATAACTTTTATTTAATTAATATGTGTCATAACACATTTAATTAATATAAATATAATAAAAAGTACATTTGCGCACGTTCCAGAGTGGTAGATACTCTAAGTATCGACCTGGTGAAAGACCACCATTCAGAATCGAAACGTTACTTGAAATGGCTTGAGCCGTGTTTGGTGACCATATCTGAATAGCCAGGTACTTACCAACCTTCCTCTTCCCAATCTCCTTCTCCTCCCCACTACCCTCAGCCTCACAACATACCCTATTTGGGGATACCATAGTCTCACTGGCTCTAGACGGTTGGGAACAGTTGAGACTCTTGTGCGGTATTCATATAAAAAAAAGCTAAATAATGCGTTTATCTTAAAACTGACAATAGTATATCGTAAATATTGTGTTATCTGAGTATTTTAAGTTTAACCTAACCTAACTTTCCTCAAACTTTCTCCTCCAAAAAGATTTCCACTTGGAAATGAGGAATTTACTGTGATAATCAGGCATCGTATTATATTAATTTGAATATTTGCATTTCAATAAAAGATATTTGAGCCTTTTTTCGTCACCAACAAATTTATTTATTATTACATTGTTACAAACATTTTTTAATAAATACATAATGGTAAGTACATTTGTTATGATAATTGTAATATTTTAAAATGTGTACAAGTGTATACGTATTGTTTTTTTCGGTCGATATTAGTTCCTAGCTCTAGCTAGGCAGATTTCCTATTCTAAGGAAGCAAATATATTCGCCTAGCGACACATAAGGTTATCAAAAAATACACTACAGCATTGAAAATTAACGATAATTGATAGATATTGCATGCAGTAAGAGGTCAAGTAAACAAAATTAAAATACAAAAACCAAAAGGTATTGAAATTTCACTGCAGCTAATATTTTGATAGGTACTTTACAGCCTGATTACAAAAGTATCATAAGCTACTGTAAATGCAAATAAGAAGATTTTGCAAGTTAAGAAACAGTGTGTCACAAACAAACAAAAAAATCAAATAATATTAGCTGTCGAGTAAGCAAAAAACTACATGACTTAAACTACTAACACATGTGTTAACCATTTAAATCTTAGAAATTGAACTATATCACGTAATATTTGAAAATTTGCGGTCATTCCGTATGCTTATAGGGTTACTACACTGTCTCCAGGCAATGGGACTCTCTTATGATTATCACATTAAAAAAAACTTGTTTAAAAAAACAAGAGGGTTTGAACTGACTGACAAGTTGAGATAGTGTTGCATTTCATGTCATGAATGTTGCTGTTTATCCATTAAAAAAAATATTGGCTTAGTTGTAAGAACCCATCTGAGATAAAGGTCAACAACATTCTCGTATATGGTAGGTAAAGATTTCTGACTGTCCTCTCTACGAAGCCATCTTAAAATAGCGGTACTTACTTATTTCAAAATGCAGTTCATTTATACTTTTCTTTTATATTATAATGTTTAAGAGTCAAAAAGTTGCGGTGGCTGCATATACCTGCCAGTGGTACCACGCCACCCCGAAAATAAAGAAAACTCTGTTGTTAATTCTTCAAAGGTATGTTTGTGGCCAACTTTAAAACATTGTAGTACCGCAAATCAAAAGCGTCAAAGTATATATTAGATTTTTTAATCATCCAAAATACTACATATTTTGTCCACTCTTTTTTCAGGTCCCAAAAGCCCATGTATCTGACGGCTTTTGGATTTTCAAAGCTTTCTTTCGACAGTTTTTGTTCTGTGAGTACAACATTAACTTCTTTTACCATCCTTAACAACAGTTTTATGATCATTTTAAGGATCAGCACCCAAAAATACACACTTTTTGGCTCTCTAATACTAGAAATACTACGAATGATTTATCTGTTAATTCTATACGGGTGGTTAGGTAAATGTCTAAGGTCCCCAGTAAATACAATTTTTAAACATAAATCTTTTGAATGATTTGATATACATACTGGAATTTGGAGTAAAACGTTCGAAAATGGCTGCGCTGGTTTTTAAACTGCACCTTTTACTGAAATTTGTGTGTGTTTTTCATTCAATTTAATAGATATAGCTAAAAACTGTGTTCACTTGAAACAATAGAAATTTTACTAACTGCCCATTTAGAATGTAAGGATAATTCATGTGCAGTATTGGTTGTAATAAGAGGATTAAGAGGATTCTTTAAAAAACAATGAATACCTAGACTGGTTTGTGGGACGCTCGGCTCGCAGCCAAGTAGATAGAGCTCGATAATCATAGCGAGTACCGAAATATTTCCTCTTTAGAACGAGGCGTCATGCTTACAATGAAGGTGTTTAGGTACCATTAATCTAAAGGCCTAGAATTTATTCCAAAAATAAATTTAAAAACACTCAGGAAATACGCCTAGTTAGATTTTTCTTAATTTAAAAAAAATATTTGAACGAATTTCATACCAGCATTCTCCTCACATTTATAACAGTTTTAAATATTTTGTTTATAAAACATTTTTTTTTCAGATAATAAGAACATCTTGGTCATATTTCACACTTCTGATTACTTTGTTGGATTGATCAATCAAAAAAGTTAGAAAAACAAGGTTTAATTTACAAATAAACAAAGTTCTCTTTTATACATAGAAGAAAGTAGCCATATTTCGGATACCATTTTGTTTTTGTCATGTAGAATTAAAAATACGATACTTTAGGCTCACAATTTGGTTTTATCTATTACATATTTAAAAATTGTTTTTACAAAACCTTGTCATTTTTGGGGTGAAAAAAATAGGATCTTATTTTTGTTAAACAGTAGGGGGGCAATTTTCATACATTTGGATACATAAGCAGTTCAGTGAAATGATGTTAAAATTATTGCAAATTAAAACTAACAGTACGATTATCGAACCAAAAATCTTATGATAACAGTTTTAGTAGTAGTCAAGATCTTCTTCTTAAACACATCCCGATTCATCAAATAAAAAGAGTTCTTCATCTGAACTTAAGTTTTCTTGTATTTTTTTAATCAGACTCTTTCGCTTTATTCGTTTTACCTGAACATAATTTTGCCGTTGAATACAGTTTTTTTAAAGTTATTCTAATCGAAATAAATAATCACCGTTCCCGATTTTGAGGATCCGAAATTAGAAACGGTTGACTATCCGAAAAAAAAGCATCACTAAAAATATTTTACAACCCGCATGAAGTTTTATGCTTAATCAAGCTGATATAGCAAAAATACTATGACACTTTCATACCAAATAAAAAATGTCTATTGGGGCTATTTACTGTCCAGCTCTGCTCAAAGTCGACATCGTCAGAAACTAGGATAATTTTTTTTGTTGTTGATATATTTCGTCCCTTAAACTCAGCTCCAATGCTCACGGCCACAACACATATGCAATATGGTTACAGCTCAAGCCGACTGTTGTTGAAAGTGCCATAGAAAGTATGGTTTAAGAGTTATCTAAAATTAAGACCCTATCCGACATTTGGATACTTTCCTCTAGATTTATTTAATGATTCGCGCGACTTTTCTTCAACTTTTACAAATACGTAAATGTCGTAGATAAACTAATATCAAACACCATTTAAAAAAAATGAAAATGAAAAATAAGTACACATTAAAATTAAATAGGTATTTACGCTTGTCAATAATATTTTTTAAGGCTTGGTTACGCAATATTTTGCCAATTATATCTGAAATTTTATTACTTTGCATAAATTATATGACATTTACGTTTCTTTATAGACGCTTTGATTAGAATGGCACAATAATGTATTTTTTAAACACATTAATTTAGTACCAATACCGATTGAAATTGAATTATATTCTTTAATAATATGTGTCTTAAACTTTCCACAGAAATATGTAATAAATATTTACATAATATTAATAATCTAAAACACAAATATGAAACAGAAAAAAGCCAGAAACTAAAAAGAACAAAGGTCATGACCGAGACTCGAACTCGGAACCTATACTCTATCCAGAAGTAACAATATGCCAATTAAGACATCAATACCTTATTAGAATGCGACATTTTTAAACAATACTTACATTGAAAATTATTAATATTAAAATTTTCTTACGATTTTAGGCTGCCATCTTTTGGTGATATTCAAAGTTCTAATGCCGCATTCTAACGAGGTCTTAATTGGCAGAGTGTTACTACCGGATAGGGTAGAGGTTCCGAGTTCGAGTCTCGGTCATGACCATTGTTCTTTTTAGTTTCTGGCTTTTTTTCTATTTCACATTTGTGTTTTAGATTATTATTAAAATTTGAATATGTAATAGTAAATAAGCATTAATGATTTAGAGTTAATACTAATTTAAATAAATATGTAATACTTTGTCTATAATAAACGGATAAAAGTTATTCTGAAAGTTTTTTTTTTGTTTTCTGAAAAAAAGTCTGAGCACGCCTCTAGTACCTTCACATAAATTCTGAACGAAAGCTCAAAACTCGTAATTATCGATTCAATCAACAAACACAATCTGGAAAGAAAATTCATTGTGTATTCGGCGGTGTTTTTAGCACTTAAAAGATTTGTCATTATAAACAAAGCCACGCCTGGCAGCCAGCATTCCCTAGAAATCCCCGCATTCCCCGCATTCCTCACCACTCCCCACTTCGTACCCAGTTTCCCGTGTGTAATCTTATCTGCAAAGAAATTTAATCCTGTAGTTATAAGTTCTGATTAAAATTTCATGAAGAAACTTCTGTTGGCGGTTATCCTGAGAGTAAAGCTGTGTACGGTTCAGCTGAAAGTGTTTCCTGGAACAAATCGCTTATTTATACATCACTTCGGTCTTTATATGTAGGTTGGCTGCTTGTGTTTTTAGCTTTACAATACTTTTGAGGTATAGAGACTGGCAACTGGTCAAATAAACTTATTAAACTAGATTTCTTTAAATGAAACCTGAGTATCTATGAGATAAGCCCTGCGTGTGATATTTACTCTATATATATCACGTTCATTGCTGATAAATTTATCAAAATATTATAAGGAATGTATAATTTTAATGAAAAATAACAGAAAACCTGCAATATATTGTACATAATAATTTAAAACGTTTCATAAAATTGTAACATAAAATTAATACATAATAATTTAAAACGTTTCATAAAAAAATTCTGATCACGTACTTAGATAATCTCTATTTAAACGTCACGTGCTAACAATTTGACAATAAAATGCAGAAATTCATTGAAGTGGAACAGATTTCGGAAAACTTTAGAATACATTCATATGTAAGATTATGCTTAACTCACGAATCTGTCAGTTTTACATTTGCCTCATTTTCAACTTTACAATGGCATAACTATTTTTTTAACTTGATTAAAAAAAAAATCATTTGTTTTTGTTTTTAAATTTTCACATGTTTCGTCTACCTTACAAATCGTTTCAATAATGAAATTAAATCTCATTTTAAATTTTACTGAAAGTGTTTTTTAATTACAAAATAATGTTTTTGTTGTGGAAGACGTTTTTCAAGGGTAAAACGTACGGGAAGATATAAAAACAATTAGAAAAAGCTCCACTACGAATCCAAAGGTCGCGGGTTCGAACCCGGCGCGCGCTAATAACTTTCATTTAATTTATATGTGTCATGACACATTTTAATTCATATAAAATAATAAAAAAATATATATTTCCGGCACGTTCCCTGGTGAAAGAACACCATTCAGAATCGAAACGTTGCTTGAAATGACTTTAGCCGTGTTTGGTGACAAGATCTGAATAGCCAAGTACTTCTTAACTTTTCTCTTCCCAATCTCCTTCCCCTCCCCACTACCCTCAGCCTCACAACATACCCTATTTGGGGATGCCATAGCCTCACTGGCTCTAGACGGTTCGGAGCAGTTAGGATTTTTGTGCGCTATATTTACTATCAAAAAATCATCAAAATCGAAAATGATATTTCAGATTCCATTTTGACCAAAGGCAGGCAATATAATATACAAAACAATTTTAAATTAACGCCGTCTGTAATATACAAAGGAATATGCCAAATAAAGTACGTTATAAAAAAGATCTTCAGCCTAACAACATACCCTATTTAGGGATGCCATAGTCTCACTGGCTCTAGACGGTTGGGAGCAGTTGAGACTCTTGTGCTATATTCATATAAATGAATAAAAATATAGTAATAGAATTAAAATCAATTTGTCAAAAACCTGTGTCAAGGAAGTCGTTGATAGTATTCAAAATCATCTCTTTCCGTTCTGGTTTAGCTGTCGACCAATCTTCTTGATAGACTCCTTCACATCTCTAGAGTTTTGTGCTAATATCAGATCAAATAAAACCACCCATAATTATTGGTGAAAAAGTGAGAAGGCTCCCAGTGGGCGGTGATTCCATCCCCTTACTCCCCAGTCTTCAGGCCCCAGTCCCCAGTCCCCAGTCGGATCACATAAAGACGTGGTGTGCTCTAATGTGGTTCTCGAGTAACAGTAATGAAGATTGTTACAGCTTATGTCCGCCGCTTGAAATCTTTATTTCCTTTAGTGCTCCGCAAGAGTTGCAGTGCGAAAATAAAGAGCTTTCTAACTGCATCTGTTGGATCTAGTGCAAGCTAAATTGTATACTGAGATTTAATGCAGTTAGTTAGATAAAATAAAAATGTGTTCAGATCGGACGATCAATGATTTGAAAATGGTTTGATGATGTTTTTTTTTCACAACACAAAACTAAACACTGTTAAAAATATAAAACAATATTAATCTTACACATTCGGCTTTTTAATATCTGAAATGAATTCAATGAAATTAAAAATAACTTTGTACAAACCACAGATTTAAATTTTATTTTTACCGACCGGTTTCGCTTAGCCTAAGCATCATTAGGATAAAATTAAACTTAAAAAAAAATACATAGTGTGCGGTTAAATATACATACAGAGGGAGAACACAATATAAAATAAAATAATAAAAGAGCGAGAAAACAAAAAAACAGCATTTAAATTATAACAAAGGAACAGAGGGAAAGAGACACATAATATGAATTGAAAGAGGCAAAACGTCAACTCAGAAGGTGATTAAGGAATCATGAGAAATTTTATGAGTTTATTGGACTACTTGACAAATTTAACTGTTTATTAGGAATATGACCCATAATAATTTTGATTGCTTTATTTATTTTTTGTGCTTATAAATGATTTAATATGTTGCCACGACCTTTTTTGTATAGAAAATGAGCACCATAATGTGGTCTTATAAAAAGTTAATTTTTAATGTCTTTAAATTTGTCTAACCGCAAAGTAATTGCTTTCTACGAAAATATAAAATGAATTTGTTTCCAAGTGCGATGTGTGCAATATGAAAGTAGAAATGAGAAAACCTCATATTAGTCTTTAGATAAGGGTAACAAATTATTTAACATAACGTTTGCTCAGTTTTGAATGATGAAAGCGGCCGTCTTTCCTTCTACCCAAGGTATCATCTTCATAACATTTTGTTTTCATTGGATTGACGGTTATGTTAAATAATAATTTTCTTTACTCATGTATTCACGATCCAATATTAGTGACATTACTATGCTTTTATTTAGATGCCATACATTTAACAGATAGTCTCAAACTATTTAGTGTGTTATTTATAGCGTGCATCTTCGTCAGTGTCGTTGAGCTGGTTTTTTAAAAAAAGAGCGCTATATAAATTACTCATTTAGTTTTAGAGCTATGCTTGGTAAAAAAATCTGTAGAAATCGGTCATTGAGTTCATTGCCTCCCTTTAAAAAAAAACACGAGTAAATATTCTTTGAACGAAATATTTTGTGTTATCAAGAACGTAAAAAAAGATAAACACAGTGCCGTTTTATAAATCAAAACCTGCAAATGTTCAGGGTAAGAGAGAGCTCTGCGGAATTCCCAAAGTCGCGATAAAATATCTATTTCACCGATGTGATAAAAATATCTGCAAGTGTTTTGCCATTTGTGGAAAAAACTTTCTAATCTTCCAATTAATAACAGTTGATTTAATTGATCGAACGCTTCGTTGGAATTCACATAGGGTGGCATCTGTTTGTTTTCGTTTTTCTTTGTATTTGCTAATCGAAAGCAGGTACCCAAAAACCAGATTTAAAATTAAAAAAAATACAAAATTAGCACAATAAAGCTGGATTCACACCAACGTCCGGATCCGCTCAGTGACGATACTGTTCCGCATGAGAGCTTATTGATATGGTATGAAAATCAATCAAGGAGTATGTGCCAAGACAGAGTTGTGTCGCAGTATATTCTTCTGCCCACCCTTGTGATATTTAACTACTTAGTTAGTTAAATAATTATTTGGATGTGTAAAAATACTTACATCGCAATTTTTTTTTTTACTGAAAACCATTTTTTTATCACTAAATAATATTTTTAATAATTATTAATTATTAAAAATATTATTTTATTATTTTTGGTGTGATTCCAGCTTAATTAAATATACACAGGTATATAAGACAATTTGAGAGTAGCAAACCGACTCTGGGACAAGAGAAATTTAAGATGTTATTTTTGTTGGAATGCCAACGTAATTTTACCAACACACTTTTAAGGCTTTATACTTATGGATACAAATCTAACATAGTTAATACGAGTATTGAAAAATTATTGTAATCTATTTATTTAAAGGCTTTTGAATTGAGTAAAATTAAAAATATTTTTTTACAGCCCAATCTAGAAGTTTTCTTCACATTCAACTCACATTAACATTTAATTTGTTTATATTACATCCACCTTTTTAGCAACAAAACAATAAAATGTGATTACAATAAAAAAAAACTTTTATTTGTAAAGTGCTTTAAATTAAACGTATCAATTTTCGACCTTTAATGATCAAAAACTCTTTAAAATGGACTTGGTTTAGTAGGTTCATAACGTCATCAAAGTATTAATGTTATTATTTCAAAAACAGTATCGACTACTATAAGTAGTGGCTAAATTTAATCATGTCTCATAACCACGTTTAAGAAAGCTTGTTTTTGGGTTCTTTATAATTCGTATTTAATACTGATATGATATTGTTCCCAATCGATCTTAATATAAGAATAACGAGCATTGTGAAGACGGCCAAGATGGCCACAATCATAGCCAAGACGTCCAGCATGAAGTACTGATAGAGGGGGACGTTGATACCAGGGGACCGAAGGTGCTTGGCGCCCCCGTGACGGAGCACGTACTCGGTCCACCAAACAGCCCGCTCCAGGGAGGTTTGCGGCTGGTCGTACATCTTTTCCCTGAGACTAACTATGTTTTCATGATAGCTGAAAAATACACAATTATTAGCAATCGTAAATATGATATCTCATTTTTTTGGACTCGGTTAATTAATGGAAATTGTAGATGAAAAATGTTTTGAAAGAATATTCTAAATTGCAGAATCATGTGCTTGGGATTGTACAATATAAGGTGCATACATTTTTAAAATCGACTTTTTATCTTAACTCTATAGCAGAAAACCAGTTTTCTGAAGAAGCAAAATCTCTCTAAAAATGAACTTTGGCTTTGTGGGATTTGGACAGACCCGGTACCACTATATCTCTCGCCCTGTTTAGTAAGTAGCGATTGATGTTTAAGTTAAATCGAATCGAATTAAACCTTTAATACACCATAAAAATTCAGACTTAACGTCGAAATTTTTTTACAGATCAGATCATTAAAATGGCACGAACATAGAAAATCAAAGAGTTGAACATGTTAACTGTACATTTTGTTATAACTGAAATATTTTTGAACGCCAGGAATATTTTATCTCCAATAATGGTATTTTGTTGCAGAAATGGATTAAAATGCAAAATTATATATTAAATTAAGATGTTAGCTATTACATTCATGAAAATTGTTTGTGGATTTGTGATAACACACACTTTTTTTTTAACAAAACGCAAAAGACTGAATATCTCAGAATTACTCAATAGAAAGTTAACAGGTTTTTGCTGTAGGGTCTTCATATGATAGAATTCCATTGTACTTGGAAAGTTTTTTTACAATTTTCAACGATATAAACATTAAAGAATAATTAAAATTGTTTTAATAAAATGTTTCTGAATAAATAGTGATAAAAAACGCGGTTGAAGCCAGGTGGTGACATAATCATAATTTGCAACAATTACCCCAACATGTACAGTAAAGGCGGTTCTAAATCAATTTCTGACTGAGAATCCAATAAATACAATCACATAAATGTTCAGTTCCTTTATAATTTAGCCTCGAAGAACGCGAACACACAAGAAATACAAATTTCAACTTCAGCGCTTCAGCTATTCGATTTCCCTTAGATCACTGTCGGAAATAAGTTTCAATCGTTTCGCCTCTAAGTTACGGGGAGGGTTTTGAGGTAATCTTTTGGCGTATGTTTAAAACAAAGTTTCGTTGGATAGAAAGTGACAAAGTTATATTGAACCAGAAGGAGGAACGACTATTGAAAGTGTAATTTCTTGATACAGGGCCTAGAACGAGATTGCGTCGAATAATTATTGCCCTCTACATTGATATGTGACGCGAATTTATAATTAAATTTAAGTTATCAACTAATATCAGGAGAAAAAAACTCACTACAGAATAAAAAAACACACACAACAATTAGATTTCTTTTTGAGTTGAAAATCTGTCGTGTCTAAAAACCTACATAAAACAAGTAACGCTAAGATTTTATACCCAAATTAATAAGATTTTTTCAAGGCTTATACTAAACAATGATATACATAACGAGTTGGTCATGTGTAATGAGTGAAATCAGATGATAGAAGAAAGGTGAATGCAGGAAACTCCATTAATGGAGGACTGAACGCTGTTGGCGCAAATGAGAAATTGTCCAAAGAAGCGAAGCTAGCAGTCCACAATGGAGTACTTATACCAACCTTGATGTATGGCAGTGAGGCATGGAACTGGCAGAGGAAGGATGAAAGTAGACTGAATGCTGTGGAAATGAGATCTTTGAGACGTATATGCGGTAAAACCATGTATGATCGTATTAAAAATGTGGATATCCGGAAAGAATGCAAGGCTGATGTGAGCGTAATGAATAGGATCAAGAAAGGGACGCTTAGATGGTTTGGGCATGTAGAGCGAATGAACGAAGAAAGGAGTGTGAAAAGAATATATGATGCGAAAGTGAATGGAAGAAGTCGAGGACGCCCGAGAAAGACATGGCACGATTAAGTAAATCAAATACTTGAATCGGGTGATGTGAAGAGTCAGAATAACAGAAGAGTATGTATGAGACGATGTATGAATGTAAATGAAGCAAGGAGTGTGTGCCAAGACAGAGTTATATGGCGGTCCGTCCTCTCTGCCTGCCCCTGCGGAGAAACGGCGCGATGGTTAGTTAGTTAGTTCAAACAAATTATTCACTTCAGCACTATATTTTTAGTCTGCCAAATTATTATGTTTATTGCACATAACCAAAATTTCTGAGGAAAAATAATTTCAGGACAATCACAAACATGGGACGAAGAATAAAAATAAAATAGAAAAAAAATTCAGAAAAAGTCAAAATTCAATCATGTTTGGAAGCATATATTAGATAATTACAAAATAATATTGAATCAGTATAAAACATAAAAAAATTACAATTAAAATAAGAAAATATAATGTGAATTTATTTTAGGGAATAATAATATACGGGTTGTATTATAAATTAGGTATCATTATTTATGCATGTACTATTAAAAATAAAATAAATAGTAAGAAATGACTTAAAATTTTTCAAAAGTTGAATATAAAATAAAGTTATATATTTTCGTATAAAGCAATACCTTTGTAGTTTGACATATTTAAATAAATGAAAAAAATAACTTTGTGTAAGATCATATACATAGTTTATAGTTTAATTTTGCACCCTGATGATTCTTGAGCTAAGTGAAACCGGTTGGTCATAAAAATTTAAAAAATATCCGTGGTCTTATAAAAATCTAAATGTAAATACATTATATACATTCTCCAGATACTTCAAAACATACATTTTTTGATCGTGTACAGAATTTATCTCCACATATGTTTCTTCCAGAAGAGATGAAGTTATTATCTAAAGATTAATTTAATATTGTCCTGATGATGGAAGGGTACTTCCGAAACCGGTAGACAAAATATTAAATAAAAAAGTGGTTAAAAACAAAGTATATATGTTCTATTTGTAAATACATTCAATCAATCTATCTTCTCGAATAAATTACACATACAGAAAATGCTTACGCAAAACCACGAGAATACCAATAAGTCACTCGTTATTTTTAATTAAGCACCAGAATAACGTATCAATAGTAAATTATATTCCAAAAACGATTCAACACTGATAAAAATCAGTTAGTGAAAATAATTGGTTAATTTCTATGCGCCGTTTTCGTGAAAGAATATCGCCTCGGGGGCGCTATAAATGTTGAAATGCTTAAAGTTATGAATTATGACTAGTGAAGTATTTAAAAAACCTAAGCACTGATAATCTAGCGGGGATGGATAACGTCGCATGACTTTGAATCTTATGTGACAGCAGGCCACGGGGTGCCTGAATGTTGGTCAGATCAACCTCCGATAGAAAAGGGCCCAAAAGTAGAAGAGTATAACTTACCTCTGGTTATTGATGACCTCTCTCACGGCGTCTTTTAGCTGTTTTTTTGTCAATGTTTCTATGGATAGGTGCTTTCCGATTCCGCGCATGACTACCTTCTTGGCATTCATCTCCTGGTCAGCGAAAAATGGAATTCCAACAATCGGAACTGAGTGGTGAATAGCTTCTTCCATTGATTGTAGGCCGACCTGTGATATGAAAGCTTTCATGTTTGGATGACCTGTAAAAAAACGTTATTATTAATGCATATTATTTTTCTTCAGGGCCTATGTCATCTTTGGAGATGCTGTGTTGAGTGTATTTTTGAGAAAAATGATGGGGTTAACCTAGGTTTTAAAGATACCTATCTTTTAGGAGGGAGGAAATACAGAGGCCAGTAACTCAATCCACAGACGAGTTGTAGAAGCTAACAGTTCTTATGTAACAAATGTACAAATGTTGACTTAACTCTGGCTTCGATGTACCCCCGTGCATAAGTTGGTCGCTAAAGGTTACACCGAGCAAGAAAATGTAAGGCTTGCTTTGAAGGCTGTTTCTGTTGAATAGACTAGATTGTCATTCAGATCCTGTTCAGTCGTAATCAGACACTAGTGAGTCTTTACAACATTTAATTCAACGAGGTTATTCGAACCCCAAGAGGAAGCTCACTCGAGGTAACTGTCTATTCTCTGCTTCAAAAGCTACCATGAACTGTACTGTCATCCACCTAACAATGTATTGGTGCACACGACAAAAGATTCTCAAAAGCTTACCAAAAACAAAGTAGGAGTCAGAGTTGATCCCTGTGAGACGCTTGCATTTATTGAATGTGAGAAAGTTGCTGTATAAGAAATAATTATTAGCTTACAAAGTCAGGGAAAAAGTGTAACACATCACAATGTGGGCGATAAACAAAATGAAAATTCACTTGAAATCAAATACAGTTTATGTCCCTCCATAAGAAAGCTTACAATCATTAATAAATGGATTTGGATTGATTTGAATTCTAAACTCCACATTATACAGGAACATTAAAACGATCCTCCGAATTTCATAAATAAATAAGCCAAGCTGTACGAATATTTCCGAGTGATTCGATACAGTCCCAGGAGCAATGAATCATGCAGAGGCCTAACATATTGTCAGTGCTGTAATATAATATTATGATTAGGTACATTCAAATGTGTTTTTTGTTAATTTAACTTGGTTACAACAAAACACTATTAGTATTAATTAAAATTTATAATATGTCATTATAAAATTCATCTATTCAGTTTTCTTAAAATGTTGAAGGCAAATTATAGAACTTCAACGACACAAATATATTAAAGATTAAGTCATTAAATTAATATATAATATGTCGAATGTGCCAACGTTATTGACTTACTCCCTGATCTAACATGTTTACCAGGGTGAGAAAATTAATTTTAAGAAATAACACGACAAAAGTAATAAAAGTATACAAAAAAAAAGAATTCTTACTTAATAAATCGTTCTGAGGGAGCCATTTAGATGTGAACACATTTGCAGGTTGATCAGGAAGTGTATCGTTTTCCCATTTCCACAGCACAGTGTAAGGCATCTCACTGAAGGCATCCAGGAAGATCTTCCTTGTCTCCGTCGAGAGCTGGTTAGACTTCATGTTACTCCCCAAGCTGAAGTACACCACTCCACTTGTAGCGTAATCCATTATATTTTGTAGATCCTGTTCAAATAATAGGTGTAGTTAAAAAACAGTCTCAGATTTTCACTTTCAAGAGGAAAAAAACATGACTAAAAAATGTACACGCAATTAACTAAAACCACTATAAAAACTTTGACAAAATAAATGACTTACAGTTGGAAGCGCCTTCGTCGGAGTGATGTGCATACTTCCCAGGTACACGGCTGCAGGAACTGAAGGTCTCACTTCATTGAACAATTGGTATGAGTTAATAAACAACATATCTACACCCTCACCATCTAAATCGACTGATCTCATGTGACCAAAATGCTTCTTGATAATGCTATCAAATTTTGGTAAGCCTTCCACGTGATAAATATATTTGTAGTAGACATGTATTAGCAGTAACACAATCTTCTGCCAAATATTAATTTGCTCTTCTAGGTACGGAGAAAAAACATCCCGATAGTAAAATGGATGAGTGGGATTGCCAACGGAATCGTGGTTTTGAAGAAGGCCATAGAATGGACTCATGACAATCACAGAACAATTAAATAGTTCTTTGAGAATACCAACAATTGGAACAAATGCTTCGATGAAGCAGATATCGAAGTGTTCATCGGGATTAGTGAAGAGCTTCTTTATCGGCGGAAAGACAAAGAGTTCATCGGCAACATTACTCATGACGTCCATATATATGCTAACAATCGCAATAGGATTCGGGGCTTCCTTTCTCAAGTTGGCAAAGTTGAATGTCCCTTCCCAGTGTTTATACGAGAAATTATGTGTGTCGATCTGCGTTATATTGTCGTATTCCGGTTCCGTTGAGTTAACGGGGTCGGTTGTGATGATGACCATGTGATGGCCTCTCCTGGCCAGCTCTTCCGTGAGGGCTCTGAACACGACTTGATGACTTATGGACGGCGTCGGGAACAAACCAAAGATTCTGGCGCTTAAGCAACTTGAAAAAATAATCTGTAAAAGACACAACGACCTTATAAAGGTCTTCATTTTAATTTCACGGAAAAAATCAAATGCCACAAAGATTTGAATCAAATTTGAAAGCTAATTAAAATAATTTCCGTTTTGGAAAGACCAAACACTTGCATTTCTGCCCGATGCATGTATGTCACTAGCTAAACGTGTGAAATAAGTTTCGAAGTAAACTGGTGAAAATGATACTCAAGTGTTTTGAAATAACTTTTTCCTCAAATTAATATTTACGGATGGCCAAAATCCAGTTTTTTGTTGCATTGCTTAGTTTTAATTAGGGTGAAGGTCACATAAAACCTCACGTTATGTCAGTGGGACTGAGTGATGGTTAATATAATCATGCAAAGTATGCTTGCTCATTTAAAACCGTGTTGATAAAAACGAAAGTATGGAAAGGCGTTTTTTATAGCAAAATTTATGTTAATACAGCAATGAAGAAACATATTTATTTTACATAAAATAATATTTTGATATGTTATGTAAATTAAATGGGTAATATGTATAAATAATAAGTAAAAAATTATCGTTTTGTTTTTTAAATCCGTCAAGTAGTCTTGAAATATCGACTGCGTGTGTGGTGGGAGTAACGTCATAACGTTTATTTGGCCGGTTAGTAGCTGAGTGGACAAACGCGTCGGATTCCCACCTGTGCGTCGTGTGTTCAATTACTCTGCTAGATAAGTCCATCATTGCAAAAGCAACATTTTCCGCTTATTTTGACGGCAGTAGGAGTTTTTCGAATATCGTGAAATTAATGTTTGTCTTTCTTTAGAAAAAAACAATTTTTTATCAGTATCTGCTTTTACTTCTCGGCTCCACCGGTATTTCAATATTTAAAAAGCTTTTTTGATGCATTGCAAATCAAAATAACACAATCGAAATCTAAAGACAAGGTAGGCACAATAATATGAGACTGTAAAAATAGTCTCACTAAAGTTCTGATTTCTAATAGTATTGACGATGTGTGCATCTATTCAGAAATGTTTTTTTAGTGCCATAAGTTTGTGTTAAGAACGATGGGATTGATTATTAAAAGCAAGTTCAAAGTGAAGGTTTTTGAAAGAAAGGATACGAAAACACTCTACTCTATTATATAGTTATGACCTGTCACCTGTGAATCTTTGGAGAGACGGGTCGACTGATGTGACTTTATTTCCTGTGCCCATATATTGGATATTATTTACAATATACTGGGCAGTTTTTTAAGATAGTCGTTGATCTCTTACAAATTTGACAGCTGGAGAGATATAGAATACAGTTAAGACGGTTTCGAAAGATTTTGAACCGAACGTGAAGATGAATAATATTTGAGATGCTATAATAATAATATTTGGATGATTTTTATAGCGCCATTTTTGTGGAAAATCATCTCAAGAGCGTTGTACAAATCTTAATTTCTACTTAATATTAATTCTTAGTTTATATAAATATACCCACAGTAACATACTTACCTGGCAGGACAGAATCACCATATCATAATAAACTAAGAATGTACACCTCTCCAGTGACGGCTCGTGACTTTTTAGTGTGTTTCAGTGCTAAGATTAAAAAAAAAAAAAAACGTCATGATTGATAATTTCACTTCAACAGAATAAACAGATTATAGAATAGTAACCAGAACAGAAGGCGTGTTATTTAGCGAAAGTATTTGTATGACCTTGAAATTTACGGTACACGTACATTTTTTTAATACAAATTGGTCATCAGACAGGAAAAAATATAATTTATCTAACGTAATGAATATAGTAGGTATAAACGTAATTTTCAAATTAATGCAGGGCGTACAGTTTGACAAAAAAACGTAGAAAAAATATGGTGGCCCTGCAAGTTTTCAAATCATTTTAATAGACAATACCAATATGGTTCAAATGTAAAAAGGATGTACAAAAAGTTTTATGGTTCATATGGATATTTTTCATATTTTCTATGGATTTGTGCCTTTTTTATTGCTAAATATCAAACTGTCAAGTTCGGAAGTCAAGCTCAACCTCACATCTCGGAATTACTCGATGTTGACATAGTAATGAAAATAATTTTTCCACTGTATTGAATTCCAAATATTGTTAAAACGTACGCATATATTTTTATTTGCAACAGCCCGCATTGTTGTTATAGGTAAATAGATTTTAAAACATCATCTGATTTGTTAAAAAAAAAAAAACATTTATGAACTATTCAAGATTATGTCGATTAGTTTAATCAGAATGTATTTAATTGAGATTCCATCGAATTATTTTCCGATAAAGAATTAACAAAAGGCTTATATAACGGCCAGGCTTTCTAAAGAAATTCATCGTAGAAATTTCTATAAGCAAAGTAGTTAATCCTCATTTGAGCTAGGCTTATCGGAGGCAGTATGTACTTATACTCTTTTCAGAAGACTTTAGTTCAAACGCTTCGAGGAAAAAAACCCACGACAGGGCTTTAAACTTCAATAATAAAAATAAAGATACGCTTAAAGACAAAAGAAATTCCATGTACCCATTTGAAAAGAAGGACACGAAGGCGGATTATTATTCTTGTCTGACAGAATACATATTTGCTACTTTTATATAAGAAAGAAGGTTTCACATGAGTTTCAGCTAAGTGCTAAAATTGTGTATAAGCACGAACTTCAGGTGGGTGGGTCGAAGGCTTTGACAAGTTATATATGCTAGGTACTCGGTACATATTATTTTGTGAGCCTACGGTTAGAACGGGTCTTCTTATTGTCTTTTAAAACCAACTGAAAGTAATTTGTGTTAAGATGTTGGATCTATAAACTTATTCCTAATACGTGTGATAATTGATCAGCCTTATTGATGCCTTGTTCAACGAATTAGAGATTCTCCGAAAAGCTCTCAGTTCTCAGAGATTGAAATAACAAAGGAATCGGTTCTTTTCCACCAAACTACCCAATATAAGAAAACTTTATTTTTTCTAGCCTTTCAATCAATTTTTATCTTTTAGATATTAACTTTTCCCTTTAAATCCAACAAACTAACCTCCATGCCTTTTCAACTCAGGGGGGAGGCTTGGTAGATAGACCACCACACAGCTCTGACCTGCTACACACTCCTTACTTCATTCACACTCATACAAACTCTTGTCGTTCTGAGTCTTGGTATGACTCAATTCAAGTATTTGATTCACTTGATGGTGCCATCTCTTCCTCGAGCAATTTTGACTTTTTTTCGATTAACCCTTTTATCGTAAATTAATTATTACTTCATTCATCCGCTCTAGACGCCCAAACCATCTAAGCGTTCCATTCTGAATCATATTAATTACGCTTAGATAAATCTTTCATTCATTTCGGATCTTCACATTTGTACTACGATTAAACATGGTTTTATACACGTTTCAGAAATTTCATTTTTACAACATTCAGTTTACTTTCATCTTTTCTCTGCCAGTTCCATGTTTTAATACCATACATCTGCGTTGGTATCAGCATACCTGAACTTTTTATTGGAAACTGCCGCATTCAGAACTCCGTTAATAGAGTTTTTTGCATTCAATCTTCTTCCAATGTCCTAATCCTTTCCGTCTTTCGTAAAAGTACTTCACATAAACACAAAATCATCCACTTGCCTCAAGTCTTTAATCTTTAATAAATAATTTAATAATTTAATCTTTAAAAACTTTGTTGCACAATATTTTCGTACTCTCTTTCTCTTTCAAATACCATGACTTTGACATTCTGCATACATACTTCGTACATCCTAGACACAAGAGGCTGTATATCGTCCATACTATTAAAACATAAAATCATCGGCAACAGGCAACATTCTGAATATTTTATAGTTTTTGTGTTTAATTTCTTGGACTACAAAAAAAAAATTAATTAAATTTAATATTATTATTATTTAGTTCTGCCATTTTTAGATTTTATTTTTTGTTTTCACCGTAATTAGTAATTAAACCAGGAATCAAAATTATACAAATAAGTCGATTTTATGTTGCCTAACCACATTGTGATAATAGCCTTAAATGCCGAAACAACTGTATTAGTATATCAACTGTATATGTTTTAGTATCTTAGATATGGAGATAAATGCATTTGAAAATGGAGGGTTAACCTTACTTCAAAAACAACTTTAACCACAAGACAAACTAATGTGGACTAGTACTGTATCAAAATATATCTAGCTGTTAGAAATAACAGCTAAATGCCGTTAACGTCTAACGCTATTGACGAAAATTTGCGCTAACAGTTAGATATTATTATTGAAAATATTAGTACCTACATACGAATATTATTCGACGCAATAAAATCTCCATACTAGCTATTGTATTAGCGTTAGCGCCAAGTAAACAAAAACGAGTAAGAGTTTATGCATCGTAAGCGAAATTATGTGTGTCTTTTTATACATTCTTACTAGACATTTTTGTGGAATATCCTATCCGAAACGCGCGATACGTAGCTCCAAGAGTCAAGCGAATAAAATAATGGCTAGGTAAAAAACGACGGCACCTAAAATGTAACTGTTATGTTAAATAATTCTCCGAATGTCACCAAAATATCTAACAGCTAGATATTTTATAACGACGCATCGCATTGTCATGTACCTATTATTTTAGTCTTTAAAAAAGGTGTAAAGAGTGTGTGCGTCGTGCACAATATGATACGTAGTTTGAAATAATCTTTTGGTTATACTTCTTCTTACTAGACATCTTTGTGGACTTTCCTATTCGAAACGGCCGATACGTAGCGCCTAGAATCAAGCGACGAAAATAATGACAAGTAAACCAACAGTTGTGTTAAATATCTCCCAATGTCTTTGCATCGAGCTGTTATTTTTCAACAGGGGATTATTTTATAACGACGCATCCCATTGTCATGTACCTATTATTTTAGTCTTTAAAAAGGTGTAAAGAGTGTGTGCGTCGTGCACAATATTATACGTAGTTTGGAATAATCTTTTGGTTATACTTCTTCTTACTAGACATCTTTGTGGACTTTCCTATCCGAAACAGCCGATACGTAGCGCCTAGAATCAAGCGACGAAAATAATGACAAGTAAAACATATCTAACAGCTAGATATATTATAACGACAATGTCTTTTCATCGAGCTGTTATTTTTCAACAGGGGATTATTATTATTAAAACCAATAGGCTCGTTATTCATTATTTTTTCTAGTTGGTTTTATGTCAATCTCCTACTCGTTTAGTTTGACGCGTTTTCACTCATCGCGCGTGCATTCGATGTGTTTTTGTGAATTGAAGAATATGATTAATGGTGTAGTTGTCTAATGTTTATGTTTTGTTTCACGGCCAAAGTGCAAATACCTAGTAAGCAAATAAATTGAGTTTTAGTAGACAATACGACGCAATATATTATTTTACTTTTTTACTATTTTTTACTATTGCATTTGCATTATTAGCTCATATAATTCAACGTCTAGACTTAATAATAATAATAAATGGATAAATTTTATGGCGCCGTTTTCGTGGGAAAATCACCTCAAGGACGCTTTGTGTACCTATATGTAATTTAGAAAATATAGTATATTGGTAGTTTACCAAAAAATAGTCAACGTCGGCGTTATTTTCAACGGTTATATTTAACAGTTAACAATCGCCAACGATAACGGCGTTGGCGTTTTTTCGAATTATAGTTAACGCCCAGTATTAATGTGGACCCTAAAACACTTTCAAATGCCTTTATCAACCAACGACCTTTACTTAAATATACGACGATGAAATATGGTCGCTTCTTCAAAGGCATTCCTTTGTTTTTTTTTTATCAATGGTTAGACTGCTTGAAGCCTTTTTGAACATCTATTAAACAGGCTTCGAATGAAACAATAAAAAAAAAAACACTCTGTGCGTGTTTCACTGATACTCGGCGGACGTGTCAACGGCTGCGATACGCTGTCGATAGTAATGATGCAGTCCTTTTCGTAGTTTTAAAGGACAACAGTGAATAAATGTGTCAGTGGTTTACGAGTTATATGTAAAACAATGTATTATATTATATAAATACGCATCTTACGTGTATAAGTATGTTAGAAGTTATAAAACTCTAAATACATGCCGGTGCGGTTAAAAGCATTGGTTAAAAGTGTTAATATGTGGAGATGTGACGCACCCGCGCCCCGCTGCACCCTCGCTTACCCTCAACACCCGCAAGAGAGATGAACCCTGCACCCCTGCCGCCCCCCTCTTTACCGCTCCTGCCCGCCCTACCCGCTGCCAACGGCCACATGGTTGACAGATTGATATTGCAGTCAAGTATCAGCCATGAAATAACTACGCCTGGAAGGACGACATCGGACATCGGACTGAACCCGGACCCTTTTTTTGTTTTGTTTTTTGCCAGTTTGTGATTAAGCTATTTGTGTGAGACAATTTATATTAAAACAATTTGAAGTTTCTAGTTATAGTTTGGACAGCATTGGACAGTTTAATTGGCGTTAAGATTAAGTGTAATATTACATATTATTTTATTGTATCTATTTGTGTATAGTTATCGTCATAGTGTATTTTTTAAATGTAATGTTTAGCTTAGTCAAGTAGTAACGTTTAAGAGGAAGGGCATAGCCGAAACAGGTGGCGATGAGGTTCGCTATCCATCACACCGCCAACCCTTCAGTGGCGCAAAGAAGAGGACGGAACGTGAACAATGTCGAATTGTTACGTGGAATGTGAGAGGAGGAATGGAAAGGAAGATGAATGAACTATGTGATAGAGAGTATGAAAAAAGAGAGCGTTACAGTGCAACATAATGACACGCTCGTCATCTGGTCCGGGCGACCAGAAACAGAGAGAGCTTGTCAAGGTGTTGCAGCGTTACTGTCTCCTAGAATGGCTGAATGTATGTTGCAGTATGAATGTGTAAGTGCGAGAATAATGTGGATCCGGTTCAAAATCGGGTTGACAAGGGTGTTTCTTGTCATTGGTTATGCTCCTGTCAATTCTGAATGCGACGAAGTGAAAGATGCTTTTTAGACTAGTGTGAACGATGTAATGAGGCTTAAAAATACGAATGAAAGGATTATTATGGCAGGGGACTTGAATGGGTGGGTGGGAATCAGACGAGACGGGTTTGAGTCGGCTTTAGGTATGTTTGGGGATAAAAGAACGAATGATAACGGTAAAAAAATAGTCGAAGTACGTTTAGAGTGGAACCTGTTTGTATCGAATACTTTCTTCGATCATAAAGGTATCCACCAATGAACGTGGGAAAGAGGAAATGAAAGGTCAATTATCGATTTTATAGTAATTGACTCTAGGTTGAGAGCCAATACCGTGGACACGAGAGTTTACAGAGGAGCTGAGGTTGAATCTGACCACTTCTTGGTAGTTTCAAGATTAAACCTCTTTCGCGGCTGGTGAACTAAAGTGAAAACGGTGTCGACTCCAACAAGAATCAAAATAGAAAAACTGCAAAACGATAATGTGAGAAGTAAGTATGAGAAATGTATGGATATAAGATTGAATGAGAAGGGAATGGATGGTCTAAGCATAGAGGAAACATGGAACCATATAAAAGTGAGTCTATGCGAATCTGCTAGAGAGGTTTGCGGAATAAGCACGCAAGGTAGGAAGAAAGGTGACGCATGGTGGGATGACGAAATTAAAGCACTGGTCTCAGAGAAGAAGAAAGCATGGTTATGTCTGATAGCGACTGGCAGTGCTTCTAGCGCGGAGAGGGATCGATCGAAAGAAGTATACAAGGAATGCAAGAAAAGAGTAAGTGTTGGAGTGAAAGAACCAAAGAAACGCCTGGAAGAAGAAGAGGGAATAAAAATGACAAATCACTTCCAAGAAAACATTAAATTGTTTTGGAAGGAGGTCAAGAGGTCCCGAAACGGCCCAGAAAGCGGATGCGTGAAAGTTGTAAAATCGAAAGATGGAAAAATGTTAATAAATGAGGAAGAAATAAAAGAAAGATGGATGAAATATTTCGAAGAGGTTTTTGAAAGCACCCCAAGTGACAGTTTTCCCAGTGTCGAATCAGGTATGAATGATGATGAAGTGAATGTTGTTGAAATCAGCATGGATGAAATAAAAAGATCGATTAAATGCATGAAGAATGGTAAAGCTGTTGGATTCGACAATCTCGCTGCTGAATACTTTAAGGAGATAGCCGTGTAGTTCTCACATGGCTGTGCAAACTTTTTAACCAGTGTTTAGAGGAGGGTTACACGCCATTAGATTGGAGAAGGGCTGTGATCATGCCTCATGGAATGTGGGAACCATAGGGCTATAAGCTTACTAAGTTCAATTGGCAAGCTGTATGGTAGAATATTGATTGATAGGGTAAGAATGAAAACAAAAGACAAAATTTGGGACATTCAAGGTGCTTTTATGAGTGGAAGGGGGTGCATGGATCAAATTTTCTCATTGCGGATGCTAACAGAGAAGTTTTGGCAAAAACCAGAAACTTTTCTGTGCTTTTGTCGATTGCAAAAGGCGTATGATCGAGTTGATATGAACAAATTGTGGAAGGTATTATCCATATATGGAGTTAACACAAATCTTATACAAGCAATCGCGTCCTTGTACGAGGGAAGCGTTGCATGTGTTAGAGTGAACGGTGATTTTACGAAGTGGTTTAACATCACAAAAGGTGTAAAACAAGGCTGTGTAATGTCACCGTGGTTGTTCAATTTGTACATGGATAATTGTATGCAAGAATTGAAAGGTGTGGGCTTGGGCGCGAAAATGAACAATGTGAAAGTATGTTGCCTATTGTATGCGGACGATGCGGTGCTGATTGCTGACAATATGGAAGATCTACAGTTTCTCGTGTTTAGGATGAACCAAGTATGTATGCAAAATGAGTTGATGATGAATGTAAGTAAGTCTAAAGTGATGGTGTTTGAAAGAGAGAGTACGAGAACAGCGTGCAATATAGTTGTGAATGATGAATACTTGGAGCAAGTGGATGAGTTTGTGTATTTAGGAAGTATGTTTACAAGAGACGGAAAGGCTGATAAGGATATTGAAAGAAGGGTGAATGCAGGAAACTCCATTAATGGAGGACTGAACGCTGTTGGGGCAAATAAGAAATTGTCCAAAGAAGCGAAGCTAGCAGTCCACAATGGAGTCCACAGTGAGGCATGGAACTGGCAGAGGAAGGATGAAAGTAGACTGAATGCTGTGGAAATGAGATCTTTGAGACGGATGTGCGGTAAAACCATGTATGACCGTATTGCAAATGTGGATATCCGGAAAGAATGCAAGGCTGATATGAGCGTAATAGATAGGATCAAGAAAGGGACGCTTAGATGATTTGGGCATGTAGAGAGAATGAACGAAGAAAGGAGTATGAAAATAATATATGATGCGAAAGTGAATGGAAGAAGAAGTCGAGGACGCCCGAGAAAGACATGGCACGATCAAGTAAATCAAATACTTGAATCGGGTCATGTGAAGAGTCAGAATAACAGAAGAGTATGTATGAGACGATGTATGAATGTAAATGAAGCAAGCAGTGTGTGCCAAGACAGAGTTGTATGGCGGTCCGTCCTCTCTGCCTACCCCTGCGGGAAAACGGCGTGATGGTTAGTTAGTTAGTTAGTTAGAGATGTGCAAGTGCATTATTTTACGACCTTCTCCGTTGACGAGTGGTTAAAATCCTCGACTGCGAATTCACAAGTCACTCGATTCCTGGTGTGCGAAAATGTATTTGTTTTGATTAATGTGTGTTATTTGTGGCACGTTCCAAAGTAGTAGATACTCTCAGTATCGCTCTGGTGAAAGACCGCCATTCAGAAACAAAGCGTTGCTTGAAGAGACTTTAGCCATCTTTGGTGATCAGATCTGAATAGCCAAGTACTTACTAACCTTTCACTTCCCCATCTTCTTCTTTTCCTCATTCCTTTAATTTCAAAACATACCTTAATTAGGAATGTATGTCTCAGTGGTTCTGGACAGTATTTGGTAATTTTCTGCTTGTTTAAAACAACCCTAAAATTAATCTCATTTTATAGTTCACATACTATCGTACAATAATCTTACCTATCTTTCTTCTATTTCCAAAAACTGTAGTAATGTTACCAGGGCCGGTCCTGTGCAGGCGCAATTGTTACGCAATACACATTGAATAAAGTTGTTAAATAAATTGACATTGGCCAAACTGCATAAATAGCTAAGTGCAAGAAAACGCATTAATAAGTTGGAATTTTGTAATTTACTCACGTTGCAAGTTGCTCCAACCATGTATATAAATTCTACATTATTATCCTAGTCCAAAAGTTTTTGAATTTTACACTTTTGATAATGATACTACGTAAATAACGGTTTTAAAGAGGTGAATAATTATAAAACATACTTGAAGTGAACATAACTAGCTACATAGTTTTTAAAGTAGCTAACACAGCATACAGAGCTAATACAATATTTATATGGATCGTTTTAGTTAGCAACAACACATTCATAGGTAACTAAAGTCGTGTGTAAGTTGTATTAATTTAATCGTTATTTTAGCGGTTTTCGTAATATTTTTCGCAAATTTAATTTTTTATGTTTTGTCTTTTGAAATAACCAGAGACCTACATTTTTACCTTTTAGTTGTTATTTCAATAACGATGTGTTCAGTTGTTCATATTTTCCTCAAAGAAGTTAATACTTTTGTAAAATAGATTTCAAATTAAATGTGCGAATTCCTTGTAATGCACAGTGTTTCAAATATATTACGACAGGTTTTGTTTATATTCTCCAAATAACCGTAATTTCTTCTAAGAGATGGAGAGTATATTTTTGATAATTCTTTTTATGACTGTCTGTAAGTGTTTTGGAAGTAAGATTTTATGTGTTTTTCCAACGCCTTCGTACGGTCATCATTTGGTTTATACAACAATCGCCGAAGAGTTGCACAGACGTGGCCATGAGTTGACTATCCTGACCACTAACCCACACAACTATGCCAACCCGGAAAGTGGCCAACTCAATCAAATTGATTTAGGACCGCCATCGCGCAAAGTGCTGAAAAGCAAACTGAATAACATTGATCTGGAAAACTACAATGGAAAGAAAATGTTCGATACGTACTACGACACAATACTAAAAATCACAGACGCGCAGCTGGAAGTTCCCGAAGTTAAAGAACTTTTAAGAAACACTGCGGAAACTTTTGATCTTTTGATAGTAGAAGCTTACACACCGACTTGGTTCGCTTTGGCAGACATATTCAAAGTGCCTATCGTTTCTGTATCAGCCACTCACACAACTCTCCAAAATTTTGATTCAATGGATAATCCGACTCACGCTTTTTTGTATCCTGACGTTTTCACTAGCTATTCAGGAAAGCTGTCATTTTTCCAAAGGCTGAACCTGTTTTACAGAAGTGTGCGGTTCAGGTGGAACTATTATTATAACGTTTTGCCAAAGTTTGAGACGTTAGCTGTTAAACATTTCGGTAATAATTCCACTCCTGTGGGCTTGATGGAGAGGAAAACTGATGTGATGTTAGTGAACATTCATCCTTTGTTCATAGGACCCAGGCCAACTGTTCCCGCTGTTGTGTTTTTGGGGAATATTCATATAAAACCGCACAATCCACTACCTGATGTAAGTAAGCCGCTTAACTATATTTATACACTCAGCAGCAAAAAAAGAGCGTTGGGAGATGTAAAACAACAAATACTGTACATCGTCCTTCAAACAGAAATTATCTAGTGAGGGGGATTACAAAATCACTCAATTAACACCTTTGTGTACGGCAAACAAATTGAAAGCCGCCTAAGATAAAAAAATCAACTCTGTTAATACTGTTATTTAAGTAATTACTCAACCAATGATTCACTTCTAATTTTCTTGTAAATTTACAGTGGCTAGAGACCTTTGTCAGCGCCAAAGAGAAGGGATTTATTTTATTCAGCTTGGGGGCTAACCTCCTCTCTCAGAATTTACCGTTGGAGAAAATAAATGCTCTCACTGCGGCGTTTGGTGCGTTGGACTACAACGTTATCTGGAAATGGGAAAATACCACGTTGACTGGACATCCCATGAACGTGTTGATTTCACAATGGTGTCCGCAAGTCGATATCCTGAGTAAGATTTCAAATTCTAGGGCGGAGAATATTTTCAGTACCACCTTGATGAGAGGCTACTATTCGGAATTGAAACGTGGCATTAGTTGTAATGGTTGAAGCTTGATTTAGAACTTGGCAATTCTAATCTGGCTACAAAAAATTGCCAAAGATATTCAAAGCAATTTTTCAATTCTAAATGGTGGCTTCTCATCAGGGCGGTGTTAATCTACTCGCATTATTCTACTTGGGAAAGACGCCACGTGCAAACGCATAATACACATCATTTTATTTACCCACGCCGAGATTTGTCCGGGTCCAGAGCCAAAGAATTTACCCCTCCGCCATGGTATTCTTTACGTGGACCGTGAAGGCTTTGTCTGTAGAAGGATGGAGTTCCGCATGTTTATCCCGCGAGCGAATGGGGTCTTAAGTCGAAAATGAAAAGAAAAGCGTCGAAGATATCAAAGAAACATAATGATTATACAGTGTAATGATGATTATTTAAAAAATAATGACGAAAACACGATATGAATAAGAATACAAGAATAAATGCTTCAAGTACTCAAAACGCGTATCAATTATGTGGATACTTTCCAGGCCATCCAAAAATAAGGGCATTTATAACTCAGGGGGGATTGAGATCCGTGGAAGAGGCCATTCACCACAAGGTCCCAGTCATCGGAATGCCTATTAATGGGGATCAGCACTTCAACGTGGCGAGACTTGTCCACTTGGGAGTGGGGGTTCAACTCAACTACGACACCTTGAGCGAGCAAAGTGTTCTGGAGGCAATCGATGAAGTTACCACAAATGCCACGTAAGTTCAAATAATCATAGCGGCAAATCTTATCCTCAAAGAAGAAATCTGTTTTATCGTCATCTACAAAAACTCTCAAATGGTGATATTAAGCGTCATGAAATTTCTAGGTCAATAGATTTCTATCATGAGCTATGAAGTTATTTAGTATCGGTTAATTTGTAAATTTTTGTGTCCCATGTATATAAAATATTTTTGGATGAACGACTTTTGAAAATTGAACAAAACCGGATTATACATCTAACATGCTTATTAAATCAGCAATTTAAAATCAATCGAGGCGATAGTGTGAGTAGTTACTAACACAACAAATTATACTATGACTTTCGAAGATCTGATTTCTGCAATGTTTTCGGATACACGATCATTTAATACACTAATTTCACATTTTGTAAACTGCTTTGAAAAAATATCCTTGTAAAATAAGTAAGCAAATTATACTTAACCCTTTATCGCATGGATTTTTTAATCCTTCCAGAAAAAAATATTGACTTAGAAATGTATTTCGAAACATGTAAAATAAAATTAAATATTTTTTTAAAGAATTGCAAAATATTTATTATAAATGTTTTGTTTCATATTTGGCACTACACGCAATATGGCGAATAAATACAATATTCCCAAATTTATCGCACTATGCATTAAAAGTATACTAACCACATCAAGGAGTAGAAAAAAAAATCCTAATATTTATTATTACTTCTAAAATATTACAAAATATTTCACACACTGAACAATCACAACCACGCTTGTTCAGGAAATGGTCGACACAATAACTTACTGACGCGACTGTAGTTACTGTCAGCACTGTTCGATTTATGATAATGCAGAGCTCACAGTAAGGGTTTAACTGAAAATGAAATACATATATGGCCCACATAATATGATAACATTCTTATGTTCCAAATTTGGAACAGTATGCTGTAAAGGGTTAACACATTATACATGAAGTTAAGAAATTATAAACTAGGAATTATTATTGAGTAGAAATTAAGATTTGTACGGCGCTTTTGAGGTGATTTTTCACAAAGACGGCGCTCTACAAATTATCCAAATATTATTATTATTATATACATTATTAAACAAATAAATGTTTTCAAATTTTTTTAAAGCAGGACTTGAAAGATGAACACAAAAATATGTTTTGATTCTATTTCTCAGATACAAGAACAAAATAACGGAACTATCCAATAAGATAAGAGATGACCCAACACCTCCACTGGAAAAGGCAGTGCGATGGATTGACCTTGTCTTGCAGCACGGAGACGCCAAGCATTTGAAGACACCAGCCCAGCACTATCCAATGTACCAGATTCTATTCCTCGATATTGCTAGTTTCCTTCTAGTTATCTCCATTTGTGGTTTCTTCTGCCTCCGCTATGTACTCAAGAAGGTCAAGCGGAAGATCTTTGGACCTAAAGCGTCGCTAGTTATGTACCACAATAGTAAAAAGATTAAGTGATAATCCTAGAAGAAATTATAAATTGATATTTTCAGTGTGATATGTTTTCCAAAAGTTTGATACGGTCAAAGATATATAATGATGTCCCCTTCTTATGCCTAAGTTATTGCGCTTTATTGTTCATGTTTTTTGTTTTGCACCTGTTTTCATTTCAACGAATAGAAGAATAATATAAATGAAATCTCTTTTTATTATTGATCTATTCTGTTGTAACATTGTTAAATCATACGTTATGATATGTTGTACATGAGGTAAAGGCTTTACGTTAAATGGCAGTTTTAGATTGTTCAAACAAAATCACTAGTCTTAAATAAAACGGTGAGTAGGTATTCATTCCTACATTCTTCCTTCTAAACCTAACCACGTTTTTATAAACCAGTATTATAGCTGGCGGCTTGTTTTTAAATTTTACTTTTCGTAAAGGAATTATGTCAGGTTTAAATCATTTCCAAATTATGGGTGTTTTAGTAAGATTTAACAAGTGTAGATAAACTTCATTTTTATCAAATATTTGAAAAAAGTTACTTTGTATGAGACCACCCATATTTTTTTTATTTTTTATGGCTGACCGGCTTCGCTTATACATAAGCATCATCGGGGTAAAAAAATAAACTTAACAAAAAATACAATGTGTTCGGTTATACATACATACAAAGGAAGAACAAAATATAAAATAAAAAACATTTGACTGACATTTAAATGGCCTTCTTTGTTTCTAGTGCTTATAAATTATTTAATCTGATGCCATGATCATATTTGTGAAGAATATGAGCACCGGTGCTTTTATTGAAGGTATGATCTTTATCAATAAGATGATTAGAAAATTCAGAAAAACCGTGGTCGTACAAATTAAAATTGAATCCGTGGTCTTATATATATAGTTGTGTTTTAATTTCTTTAAATATGTCAAACCAGAGTGATTGCTTTCTTCGAAAATATTCACTATTAACGTCTGACCTTTATTTAATATCCTTTACGACTTATTTAAAACAAACACTTTCTACTCCATTGCTATATTACTAAACAGATTATTTTTTGAAACCACGCCTCGTCATTTGATCTATTCATTTTAAATTTGTTTCTACGCATCGTTGAGTGCAACAATAACTTCGAAGCTATAAAAATAAATATTATAATTAACTATCGTACATCCGCTTGATAATGAAACGTTGTCCGTGCGACCCAATATATAATAAAAAAATGATTACGAATCGTTGCTGTCAAAAGTCATTATCATTGTTTGTATGAAATGGGTTTTTTTTAAATACAACCGCCACACATCTTATTCACTGTTATAATCATGAATTGGTTGTGTTTCCAAAAATATATATATACTCGCACATATATTTTTTTCTAGAATGACAAACATTCCCGGGTTACTAAAAATCTGACAATATTTGAAAAACTCCTACTGCCATCATAATAAGTGGAAGATGTTGCTTGTGCAATGATGGAGGACATAGCCAGCAGGGGAATTGAACGCGCGATGCCCGGGTGGGAATCCGACGCGTTTGTCCACTCAGCTACCGACCGGTCAATGCTTGCTATGTTGCTTTAATGAAGGAAAAAATACCGATTTTAATGATCAAGTTGTAATAATGAGCCGATTCTCATATTAACCAGTCATAGTTCTTGATGTCGGGAATGGGTAATACATTTGAACTGAACTGCAAGCCTAATGAAAACTCCCCACCGATCAGTCATAAATCATGGATCCCACCTCTTCACTGTACACGGTAAGGGAGGAGGCTTATACTATCTGATCAATAAATAGTAACGGCCAGAGCCTTTTCAAGGCTATTTTAAACGCCGTTTGTTTCAATCCACATCGGCATCCCTAAATACCGAGTGTCATTGATATAGGACTCGCGAGGTTAAGTCTAGCGGCACCAAAAACACCTGCTACGAGATTTCCGTTTATCAAATATGTACTCCTCCAGTTGATTTGTATAGTGTTTAATTTTGGTGAAACGTGCGGCAAAGGCAGACACAGAGTTATAAATCCGTTATAAAATCCTAAATACCTAAAAAAACCCTTGACTCTGTGCAGAAACGGGTTGTCTGATCTTTGAAGCACAAACTTCAGCTGGGAATGTTGTCTTTGCTCTACCGGTATTTTAATAATAATAATTTTATTCCAGAAGGTAGGCAGGTATAGTGCAATGCAATACATTCCATAATTAATAATAACAAAATAATACAATCAAAAATATGTAAGATGAAATTAATGGAAGATGCTCCGAAGAACTTGCGTCATTGATCCCTTCGGTACCGGTGCATAGCTGGGAAACTCGCCAAACGAGCGCCTAACATTTGTACGTGGTTGATATTCAATACATGAGAACGGGTCGCTTTTACGACTCGTTCTCGTTTTCAACAGCTCGTCTGTGGAACGATTTGCCGGCCTTTCAAAACCCAGGTTCACTCCTTCCTTTCCTCAAAAAGGTCCTCCACACAGCATCCCCTAAGATGACATAAGCCCTCAGGGAAATCATTTCCCGCAAGGTCTCCTATCTGGAGTTAATGTAAAAAAATAAGGAAAATAGTCCCTCACTATCTTTTGATGATGTGAATGACTTGGCGGTGAGATTCTTTGCTCCAAAGTCAAAGGTCGTGAGTTTAAAACCCGGCGTGGTTAATCATTTTATTTTAATTTCATGATATATTTTACATATAAACTCAATGTAATAATTTACGCGATGTCGACAACCTAAAAGTAAAAAAAAAAAAATTCTTTAACGCATCTAAAAATGCGATAAACAGCCGATAGTAACACAGTTGCGACCAAATATTTTATATTTTGAACTCTTCGAAATGAAATATATGATAAAAAATAGTTGTACTACAAAATCAACTCCTATGAGATGTAAATTATTCAGTTTCCCACTTGTACCGCGAGTTTCAAGACACTTGTATAGTTCGTTGCACCACATTTAGATTGTTGTAGATTCCTCTCAGTAATAGAAACGTTGCTTGAAATGACTCAAGCTGTTTAGTTACCAGATCTGAGGTTGGGAAGTACCTGACTATTCAGATCTGGTCATCAAACACGGCTAAAGCCATTTCAAGCAACGTTTCAATTCTGAATGGTAACTTTTTACCAAGGTGATACTTAGAGTATCTACCACTCTGGAACATGCCGAAAATATACTTTTTATTATTTTGGTTATGAATTAAATGTGTAATGACTCATATTAATTAAATATAAGTTATTGGCGCACGCCGGGCTTGAACCTGCGACCTGCGGATTCGTAGTCGAGCGTCTTACGAGTAAAATTGTGGAGTCGGCCCTAAATAAGTTCTCTGTGGGCCCAATTAGAAATGAAATTGCTCACCTAGAGTTTGCTATGTAACTGCTAGGTACTTATATTTAGCGGAAAGTTTTACAATTTCGTGAAGCTTCCAATTGATAGTCGCCTTGTATTAGTTGGCGAATCGAACCCGGTTGGCAATTGCCATTAACAGGATGCGGCACTAAAAGCGATAACCAATCCCCTTCCATGCCTTTAGCTCTTCAAACTCCTCACCCTCTTTGCTATGGTCCCCTTTTCTCTGTCATACTTAAAACTATATCGTTATCACACCGGACCCCAAGCCCTAGAAATTGACCATTCGAATTAGTTCCGAATATAAGGACGTATACTAATTATAAATCCAGTACCTACCCAAGTTTCTAATGGCCGAGAAACGACTAACCTGTTAAACTAATGAAAACTTCTAATTTTGAAACTGTTAATTCGTGGTGGAACTCCATTTTAATGATTTTAATAATACCAAATTTTTTACTTTATTCCCCCAATTTTTTTATTTAAGACCATTAAAAAAACCCACAAACAAATCTAACGCATCCTGTATAATCCGTCTCTTAGAAGGTAATAAAACTACCCAAATGTATTTTTGAATGTTATTGTAAAGCCGCCTCTGTCAGCAATAAAACAAAACCCTAAGTCACAGATGTTCACTATGAGACTTAATAAGCGTCCATTTCGGACACTAATAGTATATTTGCCATAGATTTACTTGAAATTGTACCAGTCTGAAGATGCCCGTCATAAGGTGAAACCGGTCAGGTCTTAAATAATAAAAAAATGCGGAATCAAGTAAAAAATTGTTCATATTAAAATCATTAATGAAAACCTTGTGTCTGTGTTTTTTTTATAGAACTCAATATTAGTAAGTTTTCATTGTAAAAACCTGTTTTTTTCATTTTTAAGGTAGTATTAAAAATATACATTTAGAAATTATAATAATTCAGTCGATAATGGAGTGTTTATACCAACCCTGATGTATGGCAGTGAGGCATGGATGAGGAAGAGGAAGGATGATATTAGACTGAATGCTGTTGAAATGAAATACCTGAGGCGTATGTGCGGTAAAACCGTGTTTGACCGTGTTAAAAATGTGGAAAAAGTCGGGGACGCCCGAGGAAGACATGGCACGATCAAGTGAATCAAATACTTGGGTCGAGCCATGTGAAGAGTCAGAATAGCAGAAGAGTATGTATGAGACGATGTATGAATGTGAAACTAGCAAGGAGTGTGTGCCAAGACAGAGTTGTATGGCGGTCCGTCCTCTCTGCCTACCCCTGCGGAAAACGGCGTGATGGTTTGTTAGTCAGCTAGTTAGTAAGTTGTAAATAAATACAACATTTATTTGAAAAACCACTTTATTTGTATATATTATCAACTAGTTTTGGTTTGCACCTGAACCTTTTGGGTTTGAACCGAAAGGTTCAGGTGTGTTATAGCTGGCGCAACGAGAATTGAAACAAACAATACATGCACAGCGTTGGGCTTATTATGCATCGGTATACGCTCCAGTGGCGATGTATTTACGATGTGTCATAAAGAAAGAGCCCTTTGTCTTGTTTACGCCTACTTATTGCCACTAGTGGAAAAGGGACAGCGAGTGTTTATGTTGATATTGTAAATGCACTTAAAGCGTGTCCCATTCATTCAGTTCGAAACGTTGTACGTAAGCTATGCATCTGTGTGAGTATTGGCCGGCACCAACTCTCGTGGTGAGACCTATACCTACCTCGAACCTTGGTCCGGCATATTGCAGATCGACACGTCACCCTTAACGACTGCCCTAAAAGACTTCACCTAGAACCTTGACCCCGGATGGTCCCTTTTTATGCCTAAGCTGGAATACGGACAGCCATCCCTTTGTACACATGTGGGTGGTATAAAATACCAGCATTGGAACAATCTCCCTCAGTGTTTCATACTAAACACATCTGATATTTCATTTGAAAATACTCCACTTATAATTATAGTTTGTTTTTGTTATTTTTAATTGTTTAAATAAATATTGAGCGTGTGTTCCAATCAAGTGTTATTATTTGGTTAAATAAAAACCTACATAAGTCAAAAGGTGCAAATCAAAACTTGTTGATATTCAATCTAAGTGGCTTAAGCAAAAAAAAAAAAATAATCAACGAAATTGTTTTAGTCACATACTATTTTAAATGTTCGGCTGATATAGTTATTATTATGCGTGGCAGCTTTTTTTTAAGGAAACCACCGTCGTATGTTCAATCTGTGGTGAAGCCTATGTGTTCATTATCAACGTACGAGTATTAAGAAAATAATTAATGAAATAATAACTTTGTATGAGACCAGTTTTTTTTTTACCGACCGGTTTCGCTTAGCCTAAGCATCATTAGGGTACAAAATAAACTACATGGTGTGGTTGTAAATATTCGTACATACAGAGGGAGAACACAATATAAAATAAAATAAGAGAACAGTAAGAAAACAAAAGAATAACATTTAAATTATAGCAAACGAACCGAGTGAAAGGGACGGATAATATGAAATGAAAGAGGCCAAACGTCAACTGAGAAAGTGAAAAAATAATAATGATAATTTTTTTGAATTTATGAGAAATATACCTAATATTGGACTAACGGACAAATTTAACTGATGATTAAAAAGATTGACTGTTAATGTTAATGGCTTTATTTATTGATTTAAAAAAAAAAATGATAATAATATTCAGCAAAACTATTGCGCATTTTTGAAGAAATATAATCTCAGGTAGAACACCTTGAAATTAGTTTTAAACTGAACTGCAGAGTTAATTTCCATATTTTTTTTATCTTCCGGCCTCACATTACATTTAGATAAGATGTAAGACGTGTTATTTTACATGAAACAAGGTTATGGCAATAAAAGGAATCTAATAAAGTGGTTTCTTTATTAGCTTATTATAGATATTATTAAATAAACTTAAAATTATATTATGATGAACGGAGGCTTATGGTGACCTTACCATTTAGTAATCTGAATTAAAAAAAAAATTAAAAACAGAAGTTGAGTCTGCTCAATGAAGATGTGACACACGATCTTATGAGTCAAATCATGTCAAGAGTCGACAGTGTAAAAAAGCATTTATGAGGAGATATAATATATATCCTCTCTTCTTACCTCCGCACGTAATAAGAGGTTAGTAAGTTGGTTAAAAACAATAAAATTAGCCCAATATCTGTTAAAAACAACCGTTGAAAGGGAATGAAAATTATGAATACATAAATATTAAAAATATATAAATAGTGAATACCGCACAAGAGTCCCAACTGCTCCCAACCGTATATAGCCAGTGAGATGAGAATGGCCTCTCTAATCGGGGTATGTGGTGTGGTTGAAGGTAGAGGGAAGAGGAAGGAAGGAAGGACCTGACTATTCAGATTTGGTCACCAAACACGGCTAAAGCCATTTAAAGCAACGTTTTAATTCTTTCACCAGAGAGATATTAAAGTATATACCACTCTTGAACGTGCCGCAAAAATACTGTGTGTTATTTCATATGAATTAAATGTGTAATGACAAATATAAAATAAATAATATTTATTTGCGCACGCCGGGTTTGAACTCGCGACCTCTGGATTCGTAGTCGAGCGTCTTACCACTCGACCATGCAGGCCGACAATATACGACGAAATTCAAAGTTTGATTAATTAGGCCCAGTTTTTCAGTTGCTTTTAAAACTCAGCCTAAAATTATCTGTAAGTTAATTGCGACCTGTGAACAGGCTTATTGTTTTCAGGTTACTCATATTACGAATCCTGGATTACTTTAATTTGAGTGTTACTTAAACCACGGCTTAAGCCTCAATGTTAGAAATGGCGGCGCTAGTATTGATGCATCTCGCATCTGTCACATTTGACATTACGTAAACAATATTACCTACTTATAATAATCAACATGACCTTACATAACTTATCATAAAAAGCAAAATTTGACTCGTAATTCAATGTTCTGCGTCGTATTGATGACAGTTTTGTTTTTGTATGTTGTCTTCTTGCGTTGTGATACACGTTCCTCTATAAAACTCATAGAAATGTGGCGATAAAAAAGTATTAATATGCGGCATTTAGAATCGGCACTTGTAAAGTGAATATCAGGTTTTTTTCTTTTTGAGCATTATTATAAATAGGTAATTTATAATTATCAATACCAAATAAACTAGTTTTTTTGTACTAACATGCGTTTATTTTTCGCTATTTTTGGATCACGTGTTAAAAGGAACCGTGTTTTTGGTTTCTTCTCTCTAACATAAATCTATACATGTGTATTACATCGAATGACATCTGTATCTAATTTGGCTAATTACCACCCTAAGAATATAGTCGCCCCTTCTCTTGTCATATCACCCTCCGCCTGCTTAGAAAAAGTATTCAAAAATATATTTTTATTTGAGGGTCGTGAAATATTTGCGTAATTTAAGATTCAATCGAATATTAAATGTTTGAATCGAAAAATTTCAAAAATACAATAATACCTAAAAATATTTTTCTATCAATTTATACGTTTTAATATCTAATTCGAATTCGCTCAATACTAAAAATTATGGAAGGAGGATATTTAATTATGAAGAGATACCCAAAAAATGCATAATATAAAAAAAATGCAAATAATATTATTTTGTAAAATAATTCAAAAAATAACCAAGAAAGCTACTTTACAAATAGATGAACATAATTCATTTCATAAATGGGGGGAAAAACTATTGGCGAATTACATTACCAAACAGTTAGGAAAAACCTATCTTTAAAAGAAATAGTTTGTGATCACAACTGCTCCCAACCATTTAGAGCCAGTGGGACTATGGCATCCCTAATTGGGACATGTTTTGAGGTTGAAGGTAGTGGGGAGAGGAGGAAGATGAGGAAGAGGAAGGTTGGAAAGTTCCTGGCTATTCAGATCTGGTCATTAAAAACGGCTAAAGCCATTTCAAGGAACGTTTCGATTCTGAATAGTGGTCTTTCACCAGGGCGATACTTATAGTATCTACCATTTTAGGACGCACCGCACATATATAAACTTATTTTTGATATGAAATAAAATAGCACATATTTACTAAATAAAATTTATTTGCGCGCGCCGTGACTTTAACCCGTGACATCTGAATTTGTGGTCGAGCGTCTTGACCACTCGACTGCGGAGGTCGTCGACGATAATTAAAATTATGTATAAACAATGATTTACAAAATCAAATACCTATGCATTATGTGCAATATAATGCTTGTATAAAATTACATACGTGTTGAATAGTATAATTTACATTTTCAAGAATTTACAATGGTGTTTTTTAAAGAGACAGGAACAGATGAGTTAGGAAAAAAGCGATATGGATCGGACAAAGCCTACCATCGTTGCCAGAAATCAGTTAGTTAGAATTGCTGGTCACCCTACTTCATCATACTAGTGAGATGATTATTATATTGGGGGGACATGGAGAGGTACCTTTGCGAAGCAGTGTAGTCAGGACGGTTGACTTTATACTGACTCGATATAAATAGGATATATTAAAGGATGTTAGATAGCCTATTAGTCACCGCCCACATGAAATTCGGACATTTATAATAAACATATTTGAACACATTAAACAAAACAATATCAATACACCATTAAAATGATTCATAAAGTCAAAATATCACACAAACACCAGTAAAAAAAGTTTTGCCTTAATAATGATGAAAGCTTTTTGTTGATTTTATATATTTAAAACTGTTGAAATACCTCGAAAAAGTGATGTTTTATAATTGTTGTTTAGTCCTATTTGAATATTCACGCATATCATATACCGCCATCATTTTTGATTTATTTGTATAATCACTGCAAATATTTTAATCAACTCAAATATGGGAAATAAACTCAAAATCCGTTGACGATAGTTATGCGACTCGATGATGTGAAGTTAGCGCGGACGGAAAACATCCTTACATACTTGGAAGTGCTGCAATATTGTGTGACGACTTTTATTGTCTCATTCGCTTTCATGGTATACGACGTACAAACCCGGAGAAAGTGATTTATCGCAAATTTGTATATATTGGGTAAAAATATTAGCTGTACCTTTATATATCGTTACTCCAAGATGATTATAATAATGCTATCTTCTATATTTTTATTATTTTAATGAAACCGTGCGTTGAATAGGAAAATAAAATATTAATTCCAAAACAAAACAAACGCGCAAAATCCTTACTTTTCGAACAAAATTACGTACTTTCTCAACATTTACTGCGATTACTTTGTTTTTATTTTCTTTTCAACTTTATTCACCCTTCGTACGATCATATATATAACTAGTATACTGAAGGTGGCACCCGCTAAAACAACGGCGAAAATATCCAGCATGAAGTACTGGTACAAGGGAGTGTCGAGAATAGGGGACCGAAGATGTCAGGCGCCCTTGTGTCTCAGTACGTATTCCGTCCACCAAACAGCTCTCTCCATAGAGCTCTGTGGCTGGTCGTACATGAGGTCTCGAAGTTCCGTGATTTTCGTACGGTATCTGAAAAAAAATCTTTATTATAAAACTGATTCAAATAATTCCTCTATTTCGGAATGTGGGGAGTTTAGTGCAATCCCACACATTCCACAAATTACATACATATCGTTGACCACGGGCGGCTCGTGACTTTTTAGTGTGCTAGAGTGCTAAGGTCGAAAAAATCGACATGATTGTAGTAGAAAAAAACGATACTTATTTTATTTTATAGATGAAAATTTTCATACAAGTTTTCTTTTTGAAAAAAAAAAGAAATTTCGGCTACAACAACATCAATAACGTAGTATTTTTCAATCTCAGCACTCTAGAACACTAAAAAGTCACGAGCCGCCCCTGAAGAGTGAGAAAACAATAGAATAACATTTAAAATTTAACAAAGGCAAAGAAATAAAGAGACATCATGTATATCAACATGAAATGAATGAGACAAAAAGTCAACTGAAAAAAAATACGAAATGGGTAGTTTATAAAATTTTTAATAAACTCTGTAAAATACCGGTTAATTACAAAGTTATTATTTCATTTTCATGAAATTCGTCAAACCACAAAGTGATTGATTTCTAGGAAAATATAAATAAACCACTTCAGTTACTAAGTAAATATGACAAAATATAAAATAAAGTCAAAACAGCGTTTTGTGGGGTCGAAATTTGAATACGACCTTGCCAGCAAATATCAACGTGACTTAAGCGGTATTCCCACTAACGAACTAAACACTCATTATGGATATTCAATAAAAGATTCATGCCATAAATTGTTAAAAAATGAAAATGCAGCTCATAAGCCCTAGCAAATGTCCATTTGTGTAACAATTTTCATGATCCGAATTTATATTCGCTTACTACTTTATAATTGCCATTTTAGATTAATTAGGCAATTATTTAAATGTTTACTGGAAGGTACTTGGCGGATATAAATCTTAATTTGTTTGGAACATGAAAATCCATAAAAAAATGTAGTTTTGTTAGGTTGGAAGAACTGCATTTTAGATTTGCCAATACATAGCTTAAATCTTCTGTTGAATCAAGCATTACGCATTTTATTTACGTGAACTTTGTCACTAGTCTTAAGGACTGTTAGTGGAAAAAATATTTAAATAGTTGAATGATATAATAAAGCAGAGTGGATAAACGCGCCGGATTCCCGCCCGGGTGTCTTGTATTCAATTCCTCTGCTGGCTAAGTCCTCCATCTTGCACAAACAACATCTCCCCCTTATTATGATGGCAGTAGGAGTTTTTAAAATACTGTCAGGTTATTCCTAACCCGGAAATGTTTGTTTTTCTTTAAAAAAATAAATAAAATAAAACTAAAACAATTACCTTCGGTCTTCGATAAGATTAGAAACTGCGTTTATAACTATGTCCACTGTTATTTTATTTACGTCGAGACCCTTTCCAATTCCCAGGGAAACCATTTTGTTAACATTTACCCACTGGTCCCCGAGGAATGGGATTCCAATCAATGGTATTCCGTAGTGGATAGCCTCTTCCATCGACTGTTGTCCTCCTTGGGTTATGAATGCCTTTATATTGGGATGACCTGAAACAATTTAATCCATTTCAATATCGATCTGCAAATACAAACATGTTATATAAATCACTTTGAGACATATTCATTTTTATTTCTATGAAGTTTATATAAATAAAAAAAGTCCACGAGAAATTTTAGAGCTCAAAGTTTAAAATCATTTACAAAATAAATCGTAAGTGTAAATAAATCATTATATAACATTACTCAATTCTATTAAATAAACGAATTATCACGTATTTCTTATCAAAAACAATTTATTATTAACAAGTAAATTTACTATTTGTTTTTCAATATATTCTACAAACATCATTCATATGTATTTTGTCCATAAATGTTCCTTAGTTTACAATAAAGTATACCTATTTGTATAATTAAAGTAATTCCTATCTCCGTGAAATACCATTGAGTACATTATTTAAAAAAAAGCATTAATAAGCCAGATGTTAAAATTATAAAAAAAAACAAAGAGCAAAAACAATACAACACGAATAGACAGCGGAGGCTGGGGATTATTGAAAAAAAAAAATGATAATTTGCCAGTTCCAATCAATATCAAAGAGTCAATAAATCATCGCGTAAGAAGAGATAGTTTAGTGTTACCCAATACATCCTGTTGGGGAAACCATTTTGAGATGATGACGTTAGAGGGCTTATTGGGCAGCGTGTCGTTCTCCCATTTCCACAGCACGGTGTAGGGCATCTCCTTGAACGCGTCGAGGAACAACTTCCTCATCTCCGCCGGAAGCTGGTTGGACTTCACGTTACTTCCCAAGCTGAAGTACACCACCCCTTGCTTAGAATTATCTAACGTCTTTTTCAAAGGCTAAGATACATAATCAGTCACAATGATTAGTTTGTACTTTAGGAATGGTCATATATTTCAATTGTTGGTAATATTGTATTACGGAAATAAAACTTACAGTAGGTAATGCTTTGGGTGGTTTTATATGCATGCTACCCAAGTGTATTAATGCTGGCACAAGTGGACGTATTCCAGTAAAGACCGGGTGGAAATTCAGAAACATCAAATCTGTACTGCTTTCAATTTCAGCCAATGGTCTAATATTGGTACCAAAGTGTTTTTTCGCTAATTTATCGAATACAGGCAAAAATTTATAATAATACAGGTATCGGTAGTAAAAACTTGTGTACAATAAATGCATCTTTTCCCAAATTCCAAGAGCTTTATTTCCGTAAGGAGAAAATACTTCCGAATAGATTAGCGAATGAGAGGGGTTTCCCATGGCGTCGAAATTATTTGCTAAACCAACCAAAGAGCTGATTTGTATCAGTGGACAGTTGAACCGATCTTTAAAGGCAAACATCACGGGTATTATCGCTTCAGCAATGACGAGATCAAATTTTTCGTTCGGGTCGTTGATAATACGATGCATTTCGTCAGTGGAAAGATGGTCATCCACCAATTCTTTCATGAAATGGAAATACGAAGATATTATTGTCATGGGTCCGGCATCAGCTGCATTGGCAGCAAAGTTAAAATGTAAATTCCATTTCGTGTAGGAAGTTTCGTGGACATCGATTTGTGTTAGATTCGCGTATTCAGATGAAGTATACTTGACAGGGTCTGGGGTCAAGACAACCAAATGGTGGCCTCGTGTGGCGAGTTCTTCCATCAATGCCCTGAACACCACTTGATGGCTGATCGATGGGGTGGGGAATACCCCGAGAATCCTCGCACCTTCACACAAATTAAAACACGCTAAAATCACCCCCACTAAACGTAATTTAAGATTCATGTTTGTGAAAAACAACAATGTGTTATTTTTCACTTTTTAGATACAGATTTAAAAACTTCTCTTGACTACGTTAACGTGATAATTTTCACTTAATGAATGTTCATTCGTTTAACTTTAATTCATACTGTTTAAAAATGGATACATTTTAGGTCGCTAAACGTTATTCTTCAATATCTCTCCACGTTAGACTGAAGATTTTAAACACATTCCGACAATTTATCAGGAAATCTTTTAACGAAATATTTGCACGCTAGTTTATTTAAACAGCTATACTTAAATATTTTTCCTAATCACCATTACAATTCCTATACATAAAGCTTTATCCACACTCAACAAACGGCACCGCATTTGCCCACGTGGTAATCACTACTGTGGTTGAAATACGAATAACTATCTCAACCTCCACAAATCTATTTTTATAACAAGTTACTGTTCTCGAATATTGAACTCTAAATAAGGTATTTTTAGATCATTATATCAGTACAGCGCTGTCAAAGGCCGTCCAATTAAGTCAACAATATACTGTGAACTAGACAATTTACTCAGAGTAATAGTAGTAGTATGTAGGCAGTTCTTTTTAAAACAAATAATTTACAGCCCATGGTTTTATTGATGTAATAAACATGGAAATATTTTTTCTACTCTTTGATTAAAATTGACAATTACCTATGTTTTCCAAGCCTTTATATTTCATTTAAAATGAATGTGTCAAACACCTTAATCCCATCTCTGTATTTAGTTATTTAAAGAAAATAAACAAATCAAATCCTAAAAATAATAAACCTATTTTAAATTCCTTGCAATAATATATTCCACAAAAAATTAATTGATAAATTGTAAATATAGATTATGTATATATTTAAAGTATAATTTTAATTTAATTATTATGTTGTGTTTCTTCCTTTTATTTTTTTTTTATTTTTCATATTTAACATTATTTTATGAAATGAAGATGAAAGAATAACTATGTGTAAGACCACAGTTTGTTAGTGGAAATATACAATTTTATTTCTTTTATTTTCACTAAACATGATGTATTATTTTTACATAGTTAACCATCAATATGTTGTTTGATTATTTAGTTTTTCTTTCCATTTGTTTTTGAAAAAAACATCATTAGTGGAAACTTTACTAAAGAATTCAAATTAGTAATTATTTATCAAAATTTGTATAAAACTGTATTTTTTCCTAAATAAAAAATAAATAAGGAATGGTCCCAATTAAGAAGATAAGACAAATTAGCGTAAAGTAAGTAAACGTGGTTATACCTACAAGAATACTCCTGTAAACAAAGTTTTAACATCCTAGTAGGTACCTACGTTGAACAATAACAATTTTTTCGTACAATGATGTATTATTGATAAATAATGATCATGTAATTATTTGATAGTATATAGTTTAAATAATTGAACGGTGCGATATGCGGTACTGTCATTGTGTTACATAAGTAAACATCTTCATCTCGTATTTTTTTCTTTTCGAAATCTCCATTAAGTTAGAAATTAAATGCTGTTTCATGGTAATACCTAATATTTATAAATATATTTTATATTTAAACCAAATTATGATATTTATATGATTGAATAGTGTCGGATTATAAAAAAAAAATCTTTTCAAAACAAAAGTTAGTGTCAGTAAGTACATTTGAAATTTATTGTTTATTCTATGATTATTAACTATAAAACTGTAAATAATTAATTATTTAAAAAAAATAAATTATAAAATAATCTTTTAGAATCATTACCTGCCTAATAATGTACCTACTTAATATAATGTATTTTAACAGACATCTATCTTATATAAATACATGTATATATATATATATATATTTTGTTATATAATTTTTTTACCTGTTTATTTTATAATGAATGTACGTTTTTTGTTTTGAAGTATCTCGGCACTGGAATAAAATACGGGGATGAATTAAATTCAATATTACGTAGTTTTTTTTAAATAATAATATTGCATGATTCTATATAACTTTGACTAGAGGCCGACGAAAAAAAAGTAACGCAACACAAGAGCGAAACGTACTGGGAATAAATGTTAACTAATTTGAGATTATCAATCTACCGCCAGAGTGCAGTGTTGCTGCTTTCACCACGCTGTCGGTAAAAAGGCTTTCTCCACTAGCAGTAAAAGGGGAGCTTTATTTCGGACTGACATTGTAACAGATCAGTGGCACGAGAGAGCCTTCAAATATGACTGCCGATTGGAGTTTTCAATCATGACTTAAATGCCTTGAAGTAGAGAGACCGAAGACTTGTTGTAGAGGAGGAAAACTGCGTGTTGACGTGTGTACAAAGCCACCTGAACCATTGAAAGAATTATTGTTAGGGTCAATCTCGCAATCAAAAAATCCTCAGAGATTGTTCGCGGCTGCAATTCAACACTCCAGATGATATCTTTTGGAGCGAAAATCGTAAGGGAGGTTGTTTTACTGACACAATAAGAGTACAATGGTAAGTGCATACACTCGTAGGTTCCTTCAACCCCTTTCAAATGAAGAGGCATATATTATACAACTTTACTTAGTTGGCGACTTACACAAGCGGGCTGAGCAACGTCATTATTCTAAGCCAAGCCTCCGATGTGAACTGATGAAAATGCAACCATCGTCATGAGTGGCGAAGAAAATGGGAAACGTAAAATTGTACTTATAGAAAAACACAACAGACTTACAAGAATAAATGAGAGCCACATATCCTATGATGATTTAGTGAATTATATATTATTAATTATTTTCAGGTATTTTTACATATTAGAAAAATACATTTTTTTCTACTGGGATCACCCTTCCAAGGCCACACTTTGCATGTACATCACTTCAATAATGTATTCATCGATTTAGTTCATAAAATAAATTAAAAATATAAAAATAAATAAAGATAAACTAAAAATCAGCACAAATATTTAAGATATTGAAATAATAAATTGAATATTCCTATTAAAAATGTAAATTTTGGCTGTTTGATGAAACATCTAGATTTAATAAGATCGGTATCCGGTTTGATTTTTCTTTATAAAAACATGAATTGCGTTATGGAAAATAAAGGGTTTGGCTATAGCCGCGACTTGAACTCGGAACCTCTACTATATTCAGGAGCAGCGCATTAACCGGTTTTTCTATTCCAACCAATTTATTTTCAGTTGGTGATTTCGCCACCATGGATATCGGGAATACCTGTGCTAAGTTAATCCCTCGACGAAGGCTTTGTTTGGAGAAATAAACGTTCTGAATATTTCTTTGAATGTTGAAACTGATAAAATGCAGAAATATTTATTGCATTCCATCAGTAAAAAAAAAAAAAAAATACAACTAAAGAGAGCAAAAAAAAAAATAAGTACTCTCATCGTGTTCATTTTTTTACACCCAAAATACCCAGCACTGGAATTATCGCGAATTCAATAGGTTTTAGAAGTCTAAATTCTAGCTAGGTAGCTTTTAAATATCTTACTCAAAAATGTAACAAAATGCTCTAATCTTGAAATTAATGAAATGGTTTCATTATATTTAAATATGTTCAATTTTGTGTGATTTTTATTTATTTATATACTGTTATTGTTCTTAGGTTCCCACTTGAATACATTTTATAGAAAATGTGCTCGAGAAAACATATGAATTCATAGTGCAGAGGACATTATACGCAAGTTTAAGGCACTATGTATTTCTGGAGTGGAAGATACTCTAAGTATCGCCCTGGTGAAAGACCACCATTAAGAATCGAAACGTTGCTTGAGATGGCTTTAGTCGTGTTTGTTGACCAAATCGGAATAACCAGGTACTTATCAACTTTCCTTTTACCCATATCCTAACCCTCCCCACCACCTTCAGCCGCACAACGTACCCCAATCAGGGATGCCATAGTTTCACTGGCTCCAGGCGACTGGAAGCAGTTGGAACTCTTGTGCGTTATTCACTATAAAAAAATATGAACATAAATTTTATATGCTCACGCCAGGCATCGAACTCGCAATCTCTGGGTCTGGAACTAATCGCTGTGCCATGGAGTTCCCAAGTATATCGCAAGTCACAGTGACAACTTGTTTGTCAATTGTTTGACTGTGTAATCATTAACAGTGCGACAATCTCGACACGTGCAGGTTTTTGTTGGCCAGCGTGGTGGGCAGATAACCGTGCCACGTGACTTCGCACGCGTGGCAGAATGCTCAAGTGCCAGAAGTAATCTGCCTGTCTAGACCTTATCACTATTCATTATTACTACAACACAGTACGTATAAGCTTAAAACCACGATGTTTTATTTCTTATCATAATATCTTTGTGTTACAATTGTAACCATTATAGTATTTAACAGGGAAGGCACTATCCATGGGTTAAAATGTCTTTTTATTGTTGGTCTTACTTAAAAAACTCTAAAATTTCCATAAAAAAATAATTTAGGATGAGAAAATGGATCTAACAGACATTCACGACTAGGTGAGGGGACTGGAAAACTCTATTTTTAAATTTCTTCAGTACCTACATTAGTTTAACAAATTTCATTTACCTAGAAGTCCCAAAAAAGTAAGCAGTCAGTTTGATTGTAATAAATCTCTCAGTTTTTAATGTACTTGAATAATACTACATTATGGATATATAGCGCATCCTCGAAGTATCGTAGACATATTACTCAATAAGTTCGTTAATAAAACCGATAAAACAAGAACAATTAGGCAAAATTTGATCTTAATCATTGACATAGTATCCCTCAAGAGTGATACATTTTTGGCCTCAAAGTAGGCTTCAGTTTCGGTTATTTAATCACTTCTTCATTGGAGCCAAATTTCTTTTCCTGGAGCATTCGTTGTTAAAATACAATTCAAATATTAACACAATTCAAAGTGCTATTCGTGCAATTTTTCTATTGTTGCTATCGACTTGTAATGCTCTAAATCGTCGACGCGTTGTTGTTTTTAATCGACTGTGAGTTAACGCGGTACCCACTTCGGAGATAACTTTCTCATGGTTGATGCAAAATGGTAAACACACTTCCTCTGTTCACTTATAACTTTAATTTATGATCAGCCAAAACTATTTTGTGTTCCTTTTGTACGTTTTCTGGAACAACTGCCGAATTTGGGCAACCAGAGGGTTCAGCATCATCGGTGTTTGTACAGCCGCGCTTAAAATCAGCAATCCACTTCTCTACCATTTGTCTCGATGTAATAGAGTTCAAATAACACTTGTCAAGTCATTAATTCGCTTGAACGATATTTTTTTTCATTAAAAAGCAATCTTTTATCAACACGCGAAATTCAGATTTTTCCATCGTGTTAAAAAGTTACCAAGTTACAAAAGTAGCGACACTAAAACCACTGTAACTTGTGAATTAAACGTCAGATTGTTATGAATTTTTAACACGTAATGTTTAAAGGTTGTTTATTATTAAAAAAAAAACTTAGGTTTTTATTTAATATTGGCGCCAACTAGATGTATATATAACACTTTTAATATTCAAATATTGCGAAGGAATAACTTGCCTTTGGTTTTCTATTTTATGTCAGGTTATGTGAAACATTTCAAATGAAATCAATGATTTGAGCATAATTTAAAATACTAAATATAACTTTATTTTACAGATCAACTTAGTTACAAACAGAGGATTAAAAGTGTGTGGCTTCATTCTCAAAAACGCTAGGGACTTTAAAAATATTTAAACATTAGAAATATTGTACTCATCTTTAGTTCGTAGTCAAGTTGAATATAATTCTTCTATCTGGTCCCTTAACTATAAAATCCATTCCGACTCCATCGAAAAAATTCAAAACATTTTTTTCAGACAATTTAAATATTAACTTAATATTCTAATTTAAAATATAAACTCTAACTACCTGATGAAAGAATTAAAATTATTGAATTTTTCAAATCGATGAATTATTTTTTAACTTTATAGGTATTTGAAAATTGATCATAGTGTCCCTAATTTATTGAACTTTATTGCCTTTCACTTACCACCGAGAAATTCTCGATCATTTTTTAATTTTTTGTAATAGTGAATACCGCATAAGAGTCACACCTGCTCCCAACCGTCTAAACCAGAGGTTCCCAAACTTTTTTGTCGCGTAGACCACTTGGCGATTTTTTCTGTTTTGTATAGAACCCCTGCTTTTCTAATATTGATTTTTTTTAGCGTTGGGAAAAACTTCAAAGTTTTGTGAACGCCTCAGCAACTGATAGTTCTTTGAAATGGACCCTTCGCGGTGAACACTTCAATTGAAGTCGAACTCGCCAAAAAATAGTACTAGTCAGTAGAGATCTCAAGAAAGTGCTAGCAAATCAAAAAAAATCCTCTCCGAAAAAAAAAAACTAGTCGGTAGAGATTTGAAATCGAAAAATACTAGCAAATCAACAAAAGGTCCTCCCCAAAAAAGTACTAGCAAATCAACAAAAGCTTCTCCCCAAAAAAGTACTAGCAAATCGAAAAAAGATGAAACTGAGGAAGAACCAGTTTCTCGTCAAATCTTTGAAGCTCTTTGGTTCTTTGTAGTCTTTGAAGTCGAACTTCCATTGAAGTACTTAGAATAAAGTACTTCATTGAAGTCCAATTTCAATTGAAATATATCGACTGCCGCAAAATGAAGTAGTTCTTTGAAGTTTGCGAGAAGCCAACATTTTGATGACGGCCTGCCTAAATGGAATCCACTCTCGTAGACCCCCATTTATGTCTTATGCACCCCCATTTTTATTTTCACTGACGTGGACCCCTTGCAGGTCAGAATCGACCCCTGGGGGTCGATATAGACCACTTTGGGAATGACTGGTCTAGACCCAGTGAGAGTATGGCATCCCCAATCGGGATATGTTGTGAGGCTGAATATGATGGAAAGAGGAAGGAATGGGGAAGAAGAAGGTTGAAAAGTACCTGGCTATTCAGATCTGGTCACCAAACACGGCTAAAGCCATTTCAAGCAACGTTTCAATTCTTAATGGTGGCTTTTCACCGAGGCGATACTTAGAGATCTACCACGTGCCACAAATATACATTTTATTACTTTTATATAAATTAAATGTGTTATGACACATACTAATTAAATGTAAGTTATTGGCGCACGCCGGGTTTGAACCCGCGACCTTTGGATTCGTAGTCGAGCGTCTTAAGAGTAAAAATCGTGAAATCGGTCCTGAATAAGTACTCCGTGGGCCCAATTCGAATCGAAATTAATGTGCTCACCTAGAGTTTGCTATGTTACTGCAAGGCACCATATCCAGTGGAAAGTTTTACAATTTCGTGAAGCTTCGAATTAATAGTCACCTTGTATTAGTTGGCGAATTTTTAATTTAATTTTTTTTTTATTGTTCTTCGAAAAATCATCATCCCGCCAAACTATAATAAAAAAGTTTGTCAACAGAATATTGAATACTCGTACAAGGTAAATATAAATATAAATGATTTTATCAATTTTTAATAAATGAAACATATTATTAAAATTCACACATCTTAAGAAATTATATTCTATTACACCATACCATGATGCACTATGCAGCATAATATAGTATAAAAATACATCAATTTCTTCAGTACACATAATAGAAACGCCTAATATAAATTATTTCTACTTAAGAGCCATTTTTCCAGCATATATCTGACTCTTGTAAACAATTCACATTTTTTATATTGCTCGGTAACATGTTGAATAATTTAGTCACGTTATACTCCATGGTTCGCTGTCCGTATTTATTATAATATTTTGATACAATCAAGCCGTCGTTTTTAGTGAACCGAGTATTGTGCTCATGTTACGACTAAAAGGGATCCAAATGATAATTTAGTCTCCTTCAACGGAAGTAATCTTCCCAACAAACCTTCCATTGAGATGCTTGGTGTAACATTAAGTGACCAGTTAAGGCACCGGGGCTCCATCGAAGCCAGAGTAAAGTTAGCCTCTCAGAAGTTGGGCGTGTTGTACAGGGCCCGTAGATACTTCAATAGTACACAACTGCTGACCTCGTACAAATCGCAAGTACGCCCCACTGTTGAATTTGGCAGCCACCTCTGGTCAGGAGCCCCTAAATACCTGAAAAAAACCCTTGACTCTGTGCAGAAACGGGAGGCCCGTTTGATAGATTCTCCTATCTTAACAAACGGATTGCAAACTTTGGAGCACAGACGTCAGGTGGGAATGCTTCTACAGGTATTTCAATGGAAGATGCTCCGAGGAATTGCGTCATTGATCCCTTCGGCACCGGTGCATAGTCGGGAAACTCGCCAAACGCGCGCCCAACATTTGTACACGGTTGACATTCAATACATGAAAACGGGTCGCTTTTACGACTCGTTCTTATGTTCAACAGCTCGGCTATGGAACGATTTGCCGGCCTCTGTGTTTCCTCCCTCCTTCAACATGGGCCTCTTCACGACCCAAGTTCACTCCTTCTGTGTCGGACGCGATAGCCACGATGACAGTGCCCTCATCAATGTGTCGGACGCACTATGCCGCGGAAATTATAAATCCGTGGGTGAATAATTTAGTAATAAGATGTACGTAAAATCATGATTGAATCGTTAGAATTAGAGTCAAAATTAACTTCAAATATTTGTTCTAATTTGTCATACTAAATTCGTGTTTTTGTCTTATAACTTAACTTCATGCTAGAATCAGTAAGCTCCTTCTCATAACACGGCAGATTATGCAATGGGCGTCTGAGACCCCAGCCCAGCGTTAAAACGCGAGCCCAAGGCTGGCTCGAGCGTGACCGCGAACTGAACATCCGGTCAGCCCATGCCTAGCGGCCGCAATGCCCAACCAATCACGGGCTCTGCACAACTCTGTATGTAATAATAATGGTAACCTTTGACCTCTATTGCGGGAGTCAGGCTGATATCACAAAACAATAAACTATTCCATTGTGACGGCCTGACCACGCGCTCTGTATAACATGTAAATTTAAATATATAAATGTTAGAATAAAATAGTTATAGGCAAAAAACCCGCAAAAACGGGCACCATTATTTGTAAACTGTATTTTGATATGTATTTGTGAGCTTAATAAAAATGATAGAGGGGCGAGGTAAAGTTGAGGTGAAAGCTGGTGGAAAGGAGAAGGGGACAGATTGCTAAAATCTGTCCCACAAATTGCCAGCCGGCCGGGGAGAGAGCGAAAGAGGATGCTAAATCCTCCCATACATCGCTCTTACGCCTCGGCTGTGCGCTCCCAAGGCAATGAAATATTGCGCAATAATGGGAGAAAAGGCAGATCACCAGCATCCTCCACCAGTACTATTCACCTTGACTCATCTTCGCCCTGACATCGCCTTCAACTTGACTCCTGACTTTTCATTGACCATCGCCTGCCCCCCTGGACCGCCTGACTACACCTCTCTCTGGACCAGACCCGCAGCATCTTCACTTGAAAGCCGAGGCCCTACAAGCTGAACCCGTCGTCTCCCTTACAACGAGACGACCCCTTGGAGCATCTCACAGATTGGGACCGCCCCCTATACAGTTTATTTGTGTACCTGATTACGTCGGGTACACCTTCCTTTCCTCAAAAAAACCCTCCACACAGCATCCCCAAAGATGACATAGGCCCTGAGGGAAATTGTTTTCCTCAAGGCCTCCTGTGTGGAGTTATTGTAAAAAAAAAATAAAATATTCCACTTTCTTCATAAATTCAGAGTCCGACATATGCTGAAGCAATATCTTAAATCATTATAAGGCCTGTACCGGTAAGATAGTTACATTCTGATACAGTAATGAAATGTTTCATCTCTGCGAGAACATGTGTTTTTTTAACTGTTAATTTAAATGAAGAATTCTGAACTGATTGTAAATAATTTAAATTTGTTTTGCTTGAATGTCCCCAAGTGGTTATTCCATACCGTAAAGTTGATTCTACGAGCGACAAGTAAATAATTCTAAATGTACTCATAGGAACAAAACATTTCAATTTGTATAATCTACCTACTATTGCCCAGAGCCTGTTACAAATTTTATTTTTCACAGACATTCATTTAAAGTTGTAATCAACAGTCCTGCTTTACCTGCTCAATACATTGGCATGTGCACGACTGCAAAATATTTTGATGAATACAAGTAAAGTCATGTGATATTATTTTAGGCGCAACCGTAACTGTAGCATGGGGAGATCTAATGTGCATCAATTTGTTTTTTTTTTAAATTATTTTTAGCCTTGCGTCATGAGACCATTTTAGCAGAGCCGTAAAGTCTAGTTGCATAAATTTGATAGCAATAGATAATTGCTCATCCGATATGACAAGTGTCGTATCGTCAACATGTACAAAATGTGTAACATGTTTAAAAAGTTTTTTCATTATTGATAGAAATGTAATGTAAAGCGTCGGTCCCAAAATTGATCCCTGGAGACACCAGCACATATGTCTTTTTTCTCACTAATTTTGTCTAATATATTTTTACACATATATGTCTATTTGAAAAACAATTTTAAAATAAAGTTAATAGGTTTCCCCTGATTCAAATTGCTTCTAGAGTTTTTAATAATTTTAGCGGATCAATTGTGTCAAACGCTTTGGAATTATCGATAAATAATACTAAAACATGCCTTGTTTGGTCTTATTTGAACATTAACGCATATCATATACCGCCATCATGATTAATTTATTTGTATAATCACTGCAAATATTTAAATCAACTCAAATATTGGAAATAAACTCAAAATCCGTTGACGATAGTTATGCGACTCGATGATGTGAAGTTGGCGTGGATGGGAAACATCCTTACATCTTGGAAATGCTGCAATATTATGTGACAACTTTTCTTGTCTCTTTCGCTTTCATGGTATACGACGTAAAAACCCGGAGAAAGTGATTTATCGCAAATTTGTATAGGTTGGGTAAGAAATATTAGCTGTACCTTCATATATTGTTACTCCAAGATGATTATAATAATGCTATCTTCTATATTTTTATTATTTTAATGAAACCGTGCGTTGAATAGGAAAATAACATATTAATTCCAAAACAAAACAAACGCGCAAAATCCTTACTTTTCGAACAAAATTACGTACTTTCTCAACATTTACTGTGATTACTTTGTTTTTATTTTCTTTTCAACTTTATTCACCCTTCGTACGATCATATATATAGCTAGTATACCGAAGGCGGCACCCGCTAAAACAACGGCGAAAATATCCAGCATGAAGTACTGGTACAAGGGAGTGTCGAGAATAGGGGACCGAAGATGTCGGGCGCCCTTGTGTCTCAGTACGTATTCCGTCCACCAAACAGCTCTCTCCATAGAGCTCTGTGGCTGGTCGTACATGAGGTCTCGAAGTTCCATGATTTTTGTACGGTATCTGAAAAAAATATCTTTATTTTAAAACTGATTCAAATAATTCCTTTATTTCGGAATGTGGGGAGTTTAGTGCAATCCCACAAATTCCACAAATTATATACATATCGTTGACCACGGGCGGCTTGTGACTTTTTAGTGTGCTAGACTGCTAAGGTCGAAAAGATCGACATGATTGTTTTAGAAAAAAACGATTTGAATTTTATTTAATGGATGAAGATTTTCATACAAGTTTTCTTTAAAAAATACATTTACATATTTTCGGCTACAACAACATCAATACAGTCGTATTTTTCAATCTCAGTACTCTAGAACACTAAAACGTCACGAGCCGCCCCTGAAGAGTGAGAAATCAATGGAAAAACATTTAAAATTTAACAAAGGAACAGAAAGAAAGAGACATCATGTATATCAACATGAAGTGAAAGAGGCAAAATGTCAACTGAAAAAAAATACAAAATCGGTCATTCATAAAAATTAAAATTAACTCTGTGAAATACCTGTTAATTACACAGTTATTATTTAATTTTCATGTAATTCGTCAAACCACAATAATAAATAAATAAATGGATAACTTTTATAGCGCCGTTTTTGTGGGAAAATCACCTCAAGGGCGCTTTCTAGTGATTGTTTTCTAGGAGAATATAAATAAACCGCTTCAGTTACTTCGTAAATATGACAAAATATAAAATAAAGTCAAAACAGCGTTTTGTTGGGTCGAAATTTGTAGTTGACCTTGCCAGCTAATATTAACGCGACTTAAGCGGTACTCCCACTAACGAAAAAAAATACTCATTATTGAGATTCGATAAAAGATTCCTGCCATAAATCGTCAAGAAATGAAAATGCAGCTCATAAGCTCTAGCAAATGTCCATTTGTGTAACAATTTCCACGGTCCGAATTTATATTCGCTTACTACTTTATAATTACAATTTTAGCTTAATTAGGCAAATATTTGGATGTTTACTGGAAGGTATTTAATGGATATAAATCATGATTTGGAACATGAAAATGTAGTTTTGTTATGTTGATAGAACTGCATTTTAGATTTGCCAATACATAGCTTAAATCTTCTGTTGAATCAAGCATTACGCATTTTATTTACGTGAACTTTGTCACTAGGCTTAAGGACTGTTAGTGGAAAAAATATTTAAATAGTTGAATGATATAATAAAGCTGAGTGGATAAACGCGTCGGATTCCCGCCCGGGTGTCTTGTATTCAATTCCTCTGCTGGCTAAGTCCTCCATCTTGCACAAACAACATCTCCCCCTTATTATGATGGCAGTAAGAGTTTTTCAAATACTGTCAGGTTGTTCCAAACACGAGAATATTTGTCTTTCTTAAAAAAAATAAATAAAATCAAACTAAAACATTTACCTTCGGTCTTCGATAAGATTAGAAACTGCGTTCATAACTATGTCCACTGTTATTTTATTCACGTCGAGACCCTTTCCGATTCCCAGGGAAACCATTTTGTTAACATTTACCCACTGGTCCCCGAGGAATGGGATTCCAATCAATGGTATTCCGTAGTGGATAGCCTCTTCCATCGACTGTTGTCCTCCTTGGGTTATGAATGCCTTTATATTGGGATGACCTGAAACAATTTAATCCATAGGTTTTTTTAAATTTTATTTGAACAATAATTATTATCGCCTTCTTAGGGCATTATCAAACTGTGGAGATCCACAGTTTGATAATGTTCTCAGAAGGCAAAACAGCTGTCACGCGTAAAACTAATTACATCGCAGAGCTTTTAGTAAAAATTGTTTTTTTTAAATAATAATAATTATTGTTTAAATAAAATTAAAAAACCTAAAAATTAAAATGGAGTTCTACAATATAAACTTTAAAACCATAAACAATTTAATCCATTTCAATATCGATCTGCAAATAAAAAACTTGTTATATAAATCACTTTGAGGCATTTTCATTTTGATTTCTATGAAGTTTATATAAAAAAAAACTCCACGAGAAATTTAAGAGCTCCAAATTTAAAATCTTTTGCAAAATAAATCGTAAGTGTAATAAATCATTATATAACATTACTCAATTCTAGTAAATAAACAAATAATCACGTATTTCATTTCAAAGACAATTTATTATTAACAAGTAAATTTATTGTTTGTTTTTCAATATAATCTACATACGCGTACATAATTCATACGTATTTTGCCCATAAATGTTCCGTAGTATACTTACACTATTAAAAAAACTTGACTTGTATTTGATTTTTTTAACATGCTCATCTAATTTTATGTCATTTAGTAATTCACCACATATTACAATTTAGCATGACGGAATGATTCTATTTCTTATTTATTTTTTATTTTTTATATAGTGAATACAACATAAGAGTCTCAACTGCTCCCAACCGTCTAGAGCCAGTGAGACTATGGCATCCTTAATCGGAGAATGTTGTGAGGTTGGAGGTAGTGGAGAGGGTAACGAGATGAGGAAAAGGAAGGTTGGGAAGTACCTGACTTTTCAGATCTGGTCACAAAACACGGCTAAAGCCATTTAAGCAACGTTTTAATTCTGAACGGTGGTCTCTCATCAGGGCGATACCAACTCTACAACTCTGAAATAAAACTTAACCAAATTGTTCAGCTACAAGTTACGTATAATCAAAGAAATTAAAGTTATTCCTATCTCCGTGAAGTACCATTGAGTACATGATTTTAAAAAAGCATAAATAAGCCAGGTGTTAAAATTATAAAAACAAAGAGCAAAAACAATACAACACGAATAGACAACAGAGGCTGCGTATTAATGAAAAAAATAATAATTTGGCAGTTCCAATCAATTTCAAAGAGTCAATAAATCATCGCGTAAAAAGAGATAGTTTAGTGTTACCCAATACATCCTGTTGCGGAAACCATTTTGAGATGATGACGTTAGAGGGCTTATTGGGCAGCGTGTCGTTCTCCCATTTCCACAGCACGGTGTAGGGCATCTCCTTGAACGCGTCGAGGAACAACTTCCTCATCTCCGCCGGAAGCTGGTTGGACTTCACGTTACTTCCCAAGCTGAAGTACACCACCCCTTGCTTAGAATTATCCAACGTCTTTTTCAAAGCCTAAGATACATAATCAGCCACAATGATTAGTTTGTACTTTAGGAATGGTCATATATTTCAATTGTTGGTAATCTTGTATAATGGAAATAAAACTTACAGTAGGCAATGCTTTGGGTGGTTTTATATGCATGCTACCCAAGTGTATTAATGCTGGCACAAGTGGACGTATTCCAGTAAAGACCGGGTGGAAATTCAGAAACATCAAATCTGTACTGCTGTCAATTTCTGCCAATGGTCTTATATTGGAACCAAAGTGTTTCTCCGCTAATTTATCGAATACAGGCCAATATTTATAATAATACAGGTATCGGTAGTAATAACTTAGGTACAATACATGCATCTTTTCCCAAATTCCAAGAGCTTTATTTCCATAAGGAGAAAATATTTCCGAATAGATTAGCGAATGAGAGGGGTTTCCCACGGTGTCAAAATTATTTGCCAAACCAACCAAAGAGCTGATTTGTATCAGTGGACATTTGAACCGATCTTTAAAGGCAAACATCACGGGTATTATCGCTTCAGCAATGACTAGATCAAATTTTTCGTTCGGGTCGTTGATAATACGTTGCATTTCCTCAGTGGAAAGGTGGTCATCCACCAATTCTTGCATGATATTGAAAAACGAATACATAATTGTTATGGGTCCGGCATCAGCTGCATTGGCCGCAAAATTAAAATGTAAATTCCATTTCGTGTAGGAAATTTCGTGGACATCGATTTGTGTTAGATTCGCGTATTCAGATGAAGTATACTTGACAGGGTCTGGGGTCAAGACAACCAAATGGTGGCCTCGTGTGGCGAGTTCTTCCATCAATGCCCTGAACACAACCTGATGGCTGATCGATGGGGTGGGGAATACCCCGAGAATCCTCGCACCCTCACACAAATTAAAACAAGTTATAACCACCCCCACTAAACGTAATGTAAGATTCATATTTGCGAAAAACAATTTAAAAAAAAAATCACTCTTTAGATACAGATTTAAAAATTTCCCTTGACTACGTTAACGTTAAACTTTTCACTTTATGAGTGTTCATTCGGTTAACTTTAATTCATACCGTTTAAAAATGGACACATTTTGGGTCGCTAAACGTTATTCTTGAATATCTTTCCACGTTAGACTGAGGATTATAAACACATTCTGACAATTTATTAGAAAATCGAAATTTTGGATGCTAACTTATTTAAACAGCTTTACTTAAATACTTTTCCTAATCACCATTACAATTCTTATCCATAAAACTTTATTCACACTCAACAAAGGGCACCGCATTCGCACACGTGGTAATCACTACTGTAGTTGAAAGACGAATAACCATCTCAACCTCCACAAATCCATTATTATGACAAGTTACTGTTCTAGAATATTAAACTCTAAATAAGGATTTTTTAGATTATTATATCAGTACAGCGCTGTCAAAGGCCGTCCTATTAAGTAGACAATATATTGTGAACTAGAAAATGTACTCAGAGTGGTAGTATTAGTATGTAGGCAGTTCTTTTCAAAACATTTAATTTACAGCCCATGGTTTTGTTGATGTAATAAACATGGAAATATTTTTTCTACACATTGATTAAAATTGAAAATTACCTATGTCTTTCAAAGCCTATAATATTCCATTAAAAAATCCTTTTGTCAAACAACTTACTCCCATCTCTGTATTTAGTTATTAGAAAAAATAACATTTTTGAAATATTAAATCTTTTGGAAATTAATTGCAATAATATATTCAGTCAAAATTAATTGATTAATTTTATATTTGGATACATTTACATTGTAATATTTATTTTACTATTTTGTTGTGTTTCTTCCTTCTATTTTGTTTATTTTTCACATTTAACATTATTTTACGAAATGAAGATGAAAGAATAACTATGTGCAAGACCACAGATTTGTATGTGAAAATATAGAAAATTATTATTTCATTTTCATTAAATATGAAGTATTATTTTTATATAGTTTCCTACCAATAAGTTGTTTAATTATTTAGTTTTTCTTTCCATTTTGGTTTAAAAAAAAACGCCACTAGCGGAAACTTCACTGAATTTATTTTTCCTTAATAAAAAATAAATAAAGAATGATCCGAGTTAAGAAAATAAGACAAATTAGCGTAAAATTAGTAAACGTGGTTATACCTACAAGAATACTCCTGTAAAGAAAGTTTTTAACATCCAAGTAGGTACCTACGTTGAACAATAATTTTTTTTCGTACAATGATGTATTATTGATAAATAATGATCATGTAATTATTTGATAGTACATAGTTTAAATAATTGAACGGTGCGATATGCGGTACTGTGATTGTATTCGATAAGTACATGGCCTGTTCAAAAAAAAAATGTGAATTTTGAATTTTCGCGGGCTGTGTATATTCGATTATCATTTTTTTTATTTTTGTTATGTTGGTACACATATGTTCATAATATTTGAGCATTATCAGACATTTTGGATAAGTGGTTTGTTTTTGACAACTGGAAAGGTTAGTCACGTTTTTGTGTGGTCTTCGATTTTTCACTTTTGAAAAAAATTGTTCAAAGAATATGTATTAAACAAAACGCTTTAATCTTGAAATGAATGAAATTGTTTCATTATATTAAATACATTCAATTTTTTGTGCTTTTTATTTATTTCTATACTGTTATTGTTCTTAAGTTCCCGCTTGAATACATTTTATAAAAAATGTGCTCAACAAAACATATGAATTCACAGTGCAGAGGACATTATACGCAAGCTTAAGACATTATATTTATAACTTTATTTTACAGATCAACTTAGTTACAATCAAAGGATTAAAAGTGTGTGGCTTCATTTTAAGAATATTTAAAGATTAGAAAATATTGTACTCATCTTTAGTTCGTAGTCATGTTCAATATGATTCTTCTATTTGGTCCCCTAACTATAAATTTCACTCCGACTCCATAGAAAAAATTCAACACAAATTTCTCAGATAATTTAACCATAAACTTAATATTCGTATTGAAAACATTAACTTTAACTACTTGATGAAAGAATAAAATTTATGAATAACTTTCAAATCGAAGAATTATTTTTCACTTTATAGGTATTAAAAAAAGAACAATAGTGTCTCTAACTTTATTGCCTTTCACATACTAACGAAAAATACTCGATCCAAAGTTCTATTTAGTTGTAACAATAATATCTAGACTGAGTCATTCAGATAATATCTTGTACCTAGATTGCATGTAGTTGGTCATACACATGCAGAGTTGGCTAATAGGTTTAACTGCACGGAATGTGGGTATAAGAAGTCTTAATATCATATATCTTCAATTAATATGTATGTAATGAAACACTGTTCTTTGCCATTTTACTACTATTATTTATTTTCATATAAGGAAATAATAATAATTTTTTCTCCGTTAAATGTACCTTTATATTATGTAAAAGTCCCATTCGTTTACTATAAAACGAATAAATATAAATTCTATTTATTATTTTCAACAATCAATAATTTTTGTAGGCAGTCCGATTTTCGTGCTTTTTTTACGGCTTGAAAATCTTTGCAAATCTGCTGAAATAATCACTTGTCTACACTACACAGTGTTATGTTTCTACTTTCAAAGACTAATTGCTCCCAGAGGGAGTTGGACACGTTTGAAATACCACGGGTCAGCTCCGGTTCGGGGGTAAGGGATGAGGGCATGCATGCACAGTATACAGTATGCAGTGTACACGTGTACAGTACGGTGTACTTAGGGGTGCCACTGAAAGAGGAAGCTAGTGAAAAGAGTTTAGGAGGGGACAGAGTAAGTCATTTGAGTATGTAAAGGTAATAATAGTTCTTAACAGTTTGTACGTCATGTTTGTTTTGAATTATTTCCTTCTTCGAAAAGTCAGCATGATTGCAAAATTACTATGGAGTACTTTTTTGCTGTGATAGCTTAGGTTAGGTTTGTTTTTCGTCTGTATTGTTTAAAAGTTGAATTAAAGCTTGGTCAGTCATTTTTCATCATCTTGGCACGGCGAACGAGGCTATCAGGATGGGTTTGATAAATATTTTACATAAAAATATCAGAAGTTATTGAAATCATCATTCATTCCTACTACAACCCCATCAAGCAGTTTATCGACTAAGTTAATATAATAACGTGAATCCATTTTCTACGTAGGCATTTTTCAACCTGACCAAAACTGGAGTACATAATTTTTCGCAAGATTTTCCTTTATATTTGAATATATATGTTAAATTCGCGTATAAAACATTGAAAAATGCGGTTTTGAATATTTGATTTTCGGTTGGTTAGGTTTTAGACTGAGTAAACTAGAGCTAATGTGTTGCGAACATAATGTAGTAAAAGTGAGATGAGAGAAATAATTTGGTGATATGTTGAACTTTTATTTGTAAATAATATTTTAAATGCAGCTCAATCAGATTTTTTTGAATTAATCATTCTTTTGACTGTGAATATAAAATTGATAATATTTCCCTCACATCTGTCAACAAAATTAATGACCTCTGCATTACTTTCGATTCTAAATTAAAGTTTCTCTAATACATCAATATGATAAGAAGTAAAGGATATAGTGATAAAAATTGCAAGGATTTATTCTTCAAAATGCCAGTGAATTTATAAATATTTCAACATTAAAAATGCTGTACTCTTCATTAGTTTGAAGTCAAATCGAATATAATTCTTCTGTCTAGTCCTCTCACGTTAAAATCTACTCTTATTCAATTGAAAAATTGCAACATAAATTTCTAAGATACGTTAACTACAAAGTCGGTCTACCTATTGAAACCATAAATTATAATTATTTAATGAAATAATAAAAAATATCAACACTCTCAGACAGCAGGCTTATTTCTGATTTAACCTTTATTTTCAAAATTTGCAATGGTGTTATAGACAGCTTTGATTTACTTAACTCAATTACCTTCCATGTACCTAACAGAACCACTCGATCCAAAAATATTTTTAAATGTAACAATAACAGAATCATTCACATACTTGCTTGTACGTAGATTGCATACAGTGGGTAATTCTCTCGCTGAAATAGTAGATACGAGTATATTCAACTGCACTGAATCTAGTAACAAGAAGGCTATAATAGCAAACCTGTTTCAAAATATTGATGTTGATTTATTGCACTATAATATTTTTATTAACTTATGTATTTGAGTGCTAATCATTTACTCCATGTTATTTTTATGTCACTATTATTTTATATTATGTATTACACAGTTACGCAAAAACCCATAAGGGCGTTTATAATTAAATATATATTGGTAACTTTATAATATATGTGAGTATTATACCGCCCTGGTTAAGGAACAGGTTTTTACAAAACTAGCTGGTCATAAATATAGATAAAATTCTGTGAACAAACATTTACATCTAGACTTTGTCGTTGATCAAACACGTTGCGACTGGCCTAGAATCCAAACCGTTACATAAGGGCCCTGGCTTCGTTTTGAAGTATTATTAGTGATATTTTGTAATATTTGTAATTTACCTTTAGGTTGTAATATTTCTTTCTTAAAAAGCTGTTATTGATAAAACATATTTTACATAATTAATTGTCTTTATTCGTTTTCCTTGTTGAAAACACGGGTAAGCTAATGGTAGGCGAAGGTAAAGAACAAATTGCTTTTTATAAAATAAAGAAAGTTTTGTGAACAAAGTGATTGTATTTAACGTATCTGTTGTTTATTTCTCTGCCTATTCAGTTCAGACAGGGTAATAGATTCGGCTTTATTTGCTGGATCGTAGTAAGCAGACGAATAAGTATTTGATATTAATTTATTATTTATTTATTTACGCAGGTTAGAGGCTTTTAACACAAATATTAACATTTAAAAAAAAATATATAAATGAATAATCAGTGCAAAAAAATTGTACACGTACGAAAAAATAGTATTGAATAACTGGTACATCCAGAGTCAAATAGTTTCATCAAATAAAATAGCTCTTCTAGATGAAAAAAACAAAAAGGTATACATTTGACGGTCTCAGTGGTCGAGTGGTAAGAAGCTCAACTACAGTCCAGAGGTCACGGGTTCAAACCTGGCGTGCGGAAATAAATTTTATTTGATTAATATATGTCATAATACATTTAATACACATAAAATAATATATAGTTTATTTGCGGTACGCTCCAGAGTGGTAGATACTTTACGTATCGCCCTGGTGAAAGACCATCATTCAGAATCAAAACGTTACTTGAAATGGCTTTAGCCGTGTTTGGTGACCAGATCTAAATAGCCAAGTATTTCTCAACCTCCCTCTTCCCCATCTAATTTCCTTCCCCACTACTTTCAAACTCACAACATACCCCGAATGGGGAGGCCATATTCTCACTGGCTCTAGACGGTTGGGAGCAGTTGGGACTCTTGTGCGGTATTAACAACAGCAAAAACTTATATTGTGATAGTGACGTACTAAATATATCAACAAAATGGCAGTATTTGTTTCCCAGATGTTGACTTTGTCGCATAGGAGAACAATATTGTGAGGTTGTAACGTTACAGCAGAGGAAAATCAACATTTTTTAAATATTCTACCATATTATTTATAAAATTGGCAATGGTATTATAGACAGCCCTGGGTTATTGAACCTTATTTCCTTTCACATACCAACGAGAACTAGTCGATCCAAAAAAATATTTAGCTGTAACAATAACATCAGGACAGAGTCTTTCAGATACTCGCTTGTACCTAGATTGCATGTAGTTGGTAATACGTACGCAGAGGTGGCTGATGTATTTAACTGCACGGAATGTAGATACAAGAAGGCTATAACATCGTACATCTAATCAATCATATTTGTATGTATTTAAACACAATTTTTAATCCTCTACAACTGTTTCTTATTGTGTTTGCGTATATAATTCTCATTTTTTCACTTTCAATTGTAAACCTTTAATGTAAAAGCCCTTACGAGAGTATATCATCAATTTAAACCCCGTATAACGAAAGCGCTATTTATTTTATATTGTTTTTCAAAATCAAATGGTATAAATCAATAGGTCTATTTTTTCCATTAGCGTTGGAGTTCCCCCTAGTAGTTGACCCCCCGCTTCATACAATACAAAAATGCTAGAATCACGCCGTCTCCAGTTGAATTATAGTCCAAGAAAAATGTATCTGGGGCGATTTTGATACATAAATTCAAAAGGTTCCGTGAGGAGTCGTCGCAGTAAACGCACTCATAAATCCCAATTTCACAAAAGGGTTCCAGCACGGACACAAAACTTTTTCGTCTGTGAACTTTCCTAGAATTTCACAATGAATTTACTGTTCTTCACGACTGCTTTAATGAATGTTTTTTCAAGACTTACTTTTTTATTACTAACATAATTCATAAAAACACAGTTTTCAAATTAAAATAATACGTATTCGTAAAAAGCACTTACTTCGTGGATTGCCATAATCATAATATAAAAAGATAAATTTGTTTTAAACCACTTTATTTTATTACATCGACCGACCGGTTTCGGAAGGGCAATTCCATAATGGAAGGGTATTTCTCAAACTGGTTGGTAAATATATTATAAAAAAAGAGGTGTAAAAAAAATATGTGTTTTTATTATAAAGAAAGTTAATATATTTCGAAAATTTCGTATAGGTTCGTAAATATATTTTTTATATATTACCCTGGCGTTTATTATCTTAATTATTCCATGTATGTGAACGTTAATCGCCTCACTAGACATTATCTGTTCTGAGACGGATATCAATGATATAGTGTGTTAAAAATATATATAAAAATATTGTTATGCATGCATAACAAAAAAAATCGACCAAAAAGTAACAATAAGGAAGGGCCAAATATATATTGACAATATTATTATGCAGTTTAGAAATGCATTTTGGGGATACAATTAAGTGTTCCAGTTACATGTTATGGGTAGGTATATATATTTTTTCAAATATTATATATTTAAATGCTGGCATTTTAACGCAATTTCAAAAATTTTACCGTTATTCGGTTTTTTTGTTTTATATTCGAAAAATATATATAAAAATATTATTTTAACTATTGACAATTGGAAATGGCCACTTGTCGTATATTTCATTCTAAAAGACAAAATTGAAAAATGTGAATATTTACACGATGTTTTTTGGTTTATTTGGAGTTTATCAGTTCATACCAATAAAAATAATACTATTTAAATAATAATATAATCTAAAACACAAATATGAAACATAAAAAAGTCAGAAACTAAAAAGAACAATGGTCATGACCGAGACACTAACTCGAAACCTCTACTCTATCCGGGAGTAATTGTTCTTTTTAGTTTCTGTTTCATATTTGTGCTTAAGATTATTGATATTATTTAATTAAAAATAAGCATTAATGCATTAAAGTTAATTCCAATTTTAGTAAAAATAATACTGTTTTTAATCAATATTATCCCTCTTAACCTGCCTACAACGTTCAACATGCGTGATGGCATCTTTAGTTGTTATTTTGCTTCCCACCATAATTCACCAAAGACGCAAAAACGTAATTTTATAATACTGCATTTTAAAACAAGAATACTCGCACAAAATAACACTGATGGACAATTTATTTCTCATCCACCTCCCTGTTCGGACTCGGTACATGAGCCCTTTGCGGGATTTCAAGTTTATTTTTCCGCTTTAGTCAATGGCCGAGGTCTCCCTTCCAAACAAGGATTTTTAATTAACTGGCACCGATGGACCGCTGAGTGCCCTTAAGGGAAGCCATGAAAGGGTATGCGATTCAAATATTTAGTTCTCGATTACGCAACCCTGTTTTTGTCTGGTTGATTAGTAAACTTCAATCTTTTGTAACGAATGGCAATGATCAAAAGTGCCATTAACGCCGAGCTTTACAGTACTTAAACACAAATGAAAAATCTTTATTGCTCATATTTTTTACCTAGCCAATTTAAATTTGTTTTTATTTGAAATTATATTTTATATAAAATATAGAGATTAAAAATCAACATATAAATATTTTTAACCCCTTTTAGTTATTGTCAGACGGTGTAGTGAAGTGGATTCTTATGAGTTATACATCGGAGGTTTATGTATGATTCTAGAAATACAAATGTACAATACAGTAAAAAAAATGAAAAGTGACTTTATTTCATCTTTTATTTTATTTAATTTTTATTTAATTTTATTTTATTACATATAACAGGCATGATGTCCAAAACATATAAACATAAGTGGTTATTTGATTTTAATATTTAACAACAGTTAGTAATCTAGTAAAAGCTTATGAAAAATGCAAAAGTAAATGAAAAACGAACAAAATCAAAAGAATAATACTACACAAGGTAGAACATAAATGAATAGATTATTGGCACCTGTACTGAAGAGATGCCTATTAGTGGTTTGGTACTTGGTACTTCATATAACCAGTCCATAACTAAAGGGCATCATTACAATATCAGCTTGATATGATTGCCAGAATTTTTTTTTAGAATTGATTAATTATGTGAAAAAAAGGTAATTACTGATTTCTAATCAAATCTTTTAGTTTCACATACGTTTTTTGTAGTTAGATATTTTTATGAAAATGTCTTGTTTTTGTGAAAATACCTAGTTTTTGAAAATTAAACTTGTCTAGCACAAGTAGAAATCCGTTCTATTAATTTGTGATTTGGAGTACTCGTAATTTCTACCAAACACCAATACCCGAATATGTATTTATGTTCATAGTTATGTGACACAACACAATAGCCCCCTTGTCTGTACACCGTATACTCGTAGACGTTTCATGTACTACATACAAAATAACTATACCGCCTACGGCTGGGTAACGAGGAAAGGCACGTTAAGAAAAAGCATCTAGGAAAGGATTGTAAATGCGGGTCTTGAATGTATCCGAATTAAATGAAAGAAGAAATATAGATACCAGCAATGACGTTACATATGTATAGACACGTTGTAGCGCTCTCAAAGTGGCAAGCAATAATCACGCTAGTTGGTGTGATCGGTGTTTAAGCCCATTTAGTACTAAACGGTCACGCGTCGCTTGAGGTCGTTTCAAGCAAGTATGGAACGCGGTCCGAACTTCGAAAATATAGCATATAACCTAAAAAAACATTTAGTTGTGTCAGGTTTATTGGCATAGTAAAAAATGGGGGCGGAGTCCCGCGGTGACCCAGGAGACTAATATCATCTTGACAGTACATAGAAGCGGTGTATTATATTTGCTGTCTCTTTTTCTCTCATGGTGTTCAATGTGGAAACCCGGAGAAAGTGATTTATCGCAAGTTTGTGTAGGTTGGGTAAAAATAATGAGCACTCCCTCCATATATTGTTACTTCAAGATACCCGTGAAAAATCACGGGATGGAGTTTGAGTTGCTATGTAATTTGACAAAGCGATCCACAACTAAAAAACTGACAGTTACATGTGACACAATTGTTTTTGTAAAATATCTTTTAGGCTGGTACCTACCTACCTACTAAAAAACTTGTCTGGATTTGAAAGGATTCTTTTTTTAATTTGATCGTTTCTATACACAGTTTCAATTTTGAAACTTTCACATTCGTACGTAATCGCAGATAAACTGATATGATAAAATGGTTTTTAATGTGATAGGTTACAAAAAATAAGTTGAAACATTCAAACCCCATAGTTACTTGATTATTATTGAGATTATTAATTTGTACTTTTTATGGCTGTTGGGTGTTGTGGAATGTGGGCATGTTGTTTTTAATTTTCGTTAACAATAATTTACTTTTGGATATTTTTGCCATATCCATATGTATGCTTAATAGCCCCCATACTAGCTCTAACATAAACATCGATTTTCAGGTTCTAATTTAAATATAATATTAACATATTTTTATTTATTTGAAAACCGCACAAGAGTTTTAACTGCTCCTAACCGTCTGGTGCCAGTTGCACTATGTCTTCCCCAATTAAGGTATGTTGTGAGGCTGAAGGTAGTGCGAAGAGGAAGAAGATGGGAAAGAGAATGGTTGGTTGAATCTGACTATTCAGATCTGGCCACCAAACGCGGCTAAAGCCATTTCAAGCAACGTTTTAATTCTGAATGGTAGTCTTTCGCCAAAGCGTTACTAAGAGTATCTACCAATTTTTTTATGAAAGTCAAGATTAAAACTTGTTCGTTTTTAAAGCATTTTAATGGAATGATTATACCAACCCTGACGTATAGCAGTGAGGCATGGAGCTGGCAGAGAAAGAAGAGTATAAATGAGATCCCTGAGGCGTATGTGCGGTAAAATTATGTATGACCGTGTTAAAAATGTGGATATCCGAAAAGAATGCAAGGCTGATGTGAGCGTAATGAATAGAATCAAGAAAGGGACACTTAGATGGATTAGGCATGGCGAATGAACGAAGAAAGGAGTTTGGAAATAATATATGACGCGAAAGTGAATGGAAGAAGAAATCGGGTACGCCCGAGGAAGACATGGCAGGATCGAGAGAAACAAAAACTTGAGTCGGGCCATGTGAAGAGTCAGAATAACAGAAGAGTATGAATGTGAATGAAGTAAGGAGCGTGTGTCAAGACAGAGTTGTATGGCGGTTCGTGGCGCCTACCCCTGTGCGAAAACGGCGTGAAGGTTAATTAGTTAGAAACCTACGTAAATATGAAAAGAATTATTTTGAAAAATCACTCACGTCAAAGTTAGTTAACTTCATCTCGGTATCCGTTTTATGGGAAACGAATTACGCTAACACCACAAGCAATATAACTTGGCGCCGTTAAGTAATACATCAACGCAAATAAAGCCGTTGACATTCATATCAACTTTAACAGCAGAACTTTGAGCCGCGCTTAACTCAACAAAGTTAACAACTGTCATTCCCACATTTCGCATATAATATTTTGTCATGTAGCTCATCGTTTGCGTGCATAAATCATGCTTAGACAAATCAGCTTACGACGATTGATCACTGAGCGTTAGGGCTGCGGGAAGTGTTACCCCGTGGATGAAGGGTGTTTCACTTCTTTGAATTGAAGGGTTACATGAGTTTCATGGATTTAAAAATCTGATAGTACAATATGTCTAGAAAATTTTCCCAAAGTTTCAAGTCTATCGGAGTAAAACTCTAGGAGAACGAGCCATTGGAAGTTCCCTTCATTAGACTAAACCGGTTGAAACTGACGCAGGTATATTGACTTGTATCGATTATTTCTAAAAACACTATTTTTGAAGTCGGTTGACAGGATTTCTCAAAAGCTAATGCACCGATCTTATTGAAATTTTGCACACTTCTTCAAAATAAAATTGACTAGTGCTTGAAAGGATTTTATTTATTTTTTCAATCGCAACTAATTTTACAAGGCTATATGTATTATAAATTGTACTGTTTTGCATACAACTCTGCCAAAATTTCAATTATTTTTTATTTTTAAATCCTTTGTTCAAGCACGAGCAATACTAACCAACTAACAGATTTAAAAAAAAAAACAAATGAAGCTTTCATGAGTAATCCTGACCACCGCAATAACACTTTTTTAAAGAGATTTCCGGAAACCAGGTACCACGGGCTGAATTTCCCAAATTTTTGGATGAATTTATAAAATATTGTTAAAATTTTGAATAATATAATTTATATATTATATTTTAAAAAAATATTTTGGAAAATATGTTTTTTTTAACTTCTAAACCCATGTAATCCCTTAAGCGTGCGATCCTGTAGTAGAAGCGTCTTTGACTTGTTTGAATTAAGCATGTGATCCTGTGAAAGAAGCCTGTATAACTCACTTGAGCATGATGCTAAACGTCAGTTTGTAGCTATATACTACAAACAATACTACAAAAGATTTATCTGCAATTTTGTTATGAGTAGTTAGAAAAATGTCCGAGGTTTCCAGTGAATACAATCTTTTATCTGTATTTCTATAAATTCTATGAAAAACACACCAAAATGTCAGTAAAAGGTGCAGTTTGAAAATCAGCAAAGATATTTTTTGACATTTAACCTAAAATTCCAGTATGCATTTCACAAATAATTCAAAATAGTATTGTTTTGGTATTGCATTCATTAGAAACCTTAGACATCTTTTTAACTACCCATATAGAATTAACAGGTAAATAGTTTGTAGTTTTGCTTATACTAGAAAGTCAAAAGTGTGGATTTTCGGCTGCTGACCCTTCATTGAAAGACGTGTGTAATCTCGTGGCTAAAGTGTGCCTACTTTCTTTGAAAGATGCGTGTGATTTTGCTGATGAAGCGCGTGATCTCGTGGATAAAACGTGTTCGACTTTTTTGAAGTGTACTCGTTTAGATAACTCACAATCTTAACTATTAAACGGATTCTGTTTTTATGCCTGAATAAAAATAGGATAAGACGCCATGTTGTTTGCTTAAAATTTAGTCCCAACTGTTCATTAATAATTTTTAGATAACTAACTAACCATCACGCGGTTTCCCTGTAGGAGTGGGAAGAAGAAAGGTGAGAGAACGGACCGCCGTGCAACTCTATCTTGGCACACACTCTTTGCTTCATTAACATTCATACATCGTCTCACACATACTCTTCTGTTATTCTGACTTTTCACATGGCCCGATTTGAGTATTTGATTCACTTGATCGTGCCATGTCTTCCTCGGGCGTCTCCGACTTCTTTTTCCATTCACTTTCGTATATTTTATTATTTTCACACTTCTTTTTCGTTCATTTGCTCTACATGCCCAAACCATCTCAGCGTTCTTTCTTGATCCCATTCATTACGCTTCCACCAGCCTTGTATCCTTTCCAAATATCCACATTTTTTGATAGATGAAAGGTTAATTTGAGTTTAGAACTTGAGCGAGGCCAGATAGTAACACTAGTCACTAGTAACAACTATGAAGCAGAACAGCTATATATGATTCAACAATAACGGTGAGCAATGGCGTCATGATATTTGCAGAGAATTTCGCAAAGATGATAAGTAAACCTTCGATAAGAGAGGTCATCGGAAAGAGAATAAGTCAATCTGTATTATATTTCCTGTTGTTGGTTTGGACAAGATCCCCAGTATTATGGGACGAAAATATTAGTATTTATTTATTTATATACAGTGCAAGTATATTTGAATAAACATAATAATCGTCCGGTTACTGGCTGAGTGGACAAATGCGTCGGATTCCCACCCCGGCGTCGTGGATTCAGTTCCTCTGCCACCTACCATAAGTCCTCCATTATTGCACATGCAACATTCGCTTAATATGATGGTAGTAGGAATTTTACAAATTAGTAATTCGTAACTCGGGGTTGTTTGTCTTTCTCGAAAAAAAAAACATTCAAAATAACAACATATAAAACTTATATATAAGATGAACACTTTTCTATGATATTTAAATAAATAAATTTACAGTGTGGTAATAAAGAGAAAAATATATTTTCGTAGAAAGCAATTACTTTTTTCCTTTGTTATAATTTAAATGTGATTCTTTTGTTTTCTTATTGTTCCCTTATTTTATTTTATGTTTTGTTCTCCCTCTGTGTGTATGAGTATGTATAACCACACACTATGTATTTTTTTGTTTTGTTTAATTTTGTACCCTGATGAGGCTAACAAACCGGTCGGTCATAAAATTTAAAACAAAAAACTGTGGTCTTATACAAAGTTAATATTTCATTTTCACTAAAAGAAAAAAATATTTATTAGTAACCAACACAATCAGTACAAACTTTGTAATGTTACTGTTTATAAGCTATTTCAGTTTTGTTGAAAACATCTACTACATTTGCACATTGGTTACCCGTGGTAAAAGTGAGTTTACGAACGAAGTATTTTTAAAGTTATTGTTACAGTGATAACAATTTTGATTTACGTGAGATTAAAGTTGTAGTCTGTCAATTCTGGAATTAATGGCTTTAGAATGGAAACTATACAATCGCATACAATCTTGTTTCTTCCACAGTAGAGCGGTATGCTTCTTGACTCCAAACTATTATGTCGCGAGTCGAAACCCGGCATATGGACAATATTTTTATTTTTATTTCTTATAAATAAAACTGTGTTTGCGCTACGTCCCATAGTGGTAGAGACTCTCAGTAACACCCTGGTGAAAGACCACCATTTTTTATTTATTATTGAAGTTGTCAACCCTGGCTACGTGATTTTGATGGCCTCCGTGGTCGAGTGATAAGACGCTCGACTATGAATCAAGAGGTCGCGGGTTCAAACCCAGCGCGCGCAAAATGAATGTTTATCGAATGAATATGTGTCACAACACATTTAATTAATATAAAATAATATATAGTATATTTGCCGCACGTTTCAGAGTGGTAGATACTCTACGTATCGCCCCGGTGAAAGATCAACATTCGGAATCGAAACGTTGCTTGAAATGGCTAGAGAGGTTTTGGTGACCAGATCTGAATAGCCAGGTACTTCACAAAATTCATCTTTCCCATCTCCTTCTCATATTCACTACCTTAAACTTCACAACATACCCCGATCGGCCATGCCATCGTATCACTGGCTACATGCATTGGGGAGCAGTTGGGACTCTTGTGCGGTATTCACTATACAAAAATAAAAATAATAAAAAAAACATATCTTAATGATCTTATAGGGCAGTGTACATTTCGACCGATAGGGGGTGACTGTTAACGATTAAAAACTTCAGTATAGTGTATTTTCTATACAGGGTGTAACGGGAGGCATCTAACAGTATTTAGTGGGCTGTCCTAATCTCCTAGCCTGTGGCAAAATGTATAAGAAACCGATACGATATTTTGGTTATTTTTTTTCTAGAAAAGAGGGCACTGGTGGATACAGTGGAATTAATATTTTGTAATCCAAGTTGATTCAGAAATAACCGCTTAAAGTCTGTTTAGAACATCTTGTTTCACCCTGTCTTGGAGCAACGCTATAAAGATTTACAGCTAACATTTTTGCCCAACCTATACAAATTTGTGATAAATCACTTTCTCCGGGTTTTCACGTCGTATATCATGAAAGCAAAAAGAGGCGAAAAAGTCGTCACATAATATTGCAGCACTTCCAAGTATGTAAGGACGTTTTCCGTCCCCCCTAACTTCACATAATCGAGTCGTATAACTTACGTCAGTGGATTTTGAGGTTATTTCCTATATTTGTGTTGATTAAAAAACCGCAGTGGTTATACAAATCAATCAAACATGATGTTGGTATGTGGTTTGCGTGAATGATAAAGTTTTTAAATAAGACTAAACAAAGATTATAAAACATTACTTTTCAACAGCTTTAAATATTTTTGAGCGAAGTTTAGAATTTTTACATTTTTAACGTTTTAAAGACATAAAATCAACAAAATGCTTTCATCATTATTTAAGCAAACTTTTTTACTAGTGTTTGTGTTATATTTTTACTTTAAAAATCATTTTAATGTGTATTGATATTGTTTTGTTTAATTTGTTAAAATATGTTAATTAAAAATATTCGAATTCCATGTGGGCGGTAAATAATAGGCTGTCCAACATCCTTTAATATATCTTAGTCTTTTTCTATCAAGTCAGTATAAAGTCAACCGTCCTGACTACACTGTTTCGGAAAAGTACCTCTCCATATCTTCTAAGCACCCTGTATAATGCATGCTTCACGGATCGAGAACTGAAGTGGAAATATTCGAATGAGGGAATCCGCCATCATTCTGAACTGCTTGATCAAAAGCGCGAGAAAAGTTGTTATGTATTAACGTCAAAACTAACAACATCTTTATAAGTTTGAATCGCTTATCGGCTCGGTAGAAGACTTAGCTCTTCAAGTAGATTGATATTTATGACTCCGTTACAAGGAACAGCTTTAACAATATACATTACCCTCGTGCCCGTGAGTATACGATAAACAGAAAGAAAGATAAATTGTTCAGTTTACGAAATGCTCCTCGTATCGTTAGATATATACTTAACGTGTGAAGTGAAATTTAAAAAAAGAGAGGAAATTTCACTGAATCAACAGAACTTTTTTTTGTGTTGACCTCGTTGGTTTCGGAGCCGGTAGAACTATGGCGCCCTGAATAACGGGGAATGCCATGTTAAACAGTGGCGTGCAGAGTGGGTAGGCAGTTGGAAAAACAGAAGATTAATTGATAGTATAGATGGGTACCAAAAATGTGTCGCTGATTGCTATTGCATTTGTTCTAAAATAGCACTGCCTAAACACTTACAATAATACTAACACAAACGACTCACTTGAACGCGCACACAGCTAACAGCATACATACTCTGTGTTGTCTAATGAATAAATACGAGGCCCGTTTAAAAGAAAAGGTGAATTTTCAATTTTTGCGGGCTGTGTACATTCGACTATCGATTTCTTTGTTTTGTTATGTTGGTACACATATTTTTTTCATATGTTAGATTTATCAGCCATTTTGGTTTAGTGGTTTGTTTTTGACAACTGGAAAGGTTAGTCACGTTTTTTTGTGTTCTTCGATTTTTTACTTTTGAAAAAAATGGATCAAAACATGGAGTACAACAAAGTAGGCAGTGCCTTTTGTTCCTATATGAAGTATAAACCTCTGATTATAAAAGTATAAGGTAATATAAATATAAAGTCTTGAGGAATATTGGCAGAACCTTGGTACTCAGACCTTTTTGAAACTACGTGGAGATGCTTCAAACTTCATCTTCGAATGTTTTAGCATGACTAACGAATGTAAAGAGATATTTTTGCGATTTGCAACTTCGATCTTCGATTTAATCTAATATTTTTTTTATCTAGTTTTTACAGGTTGCTAGTGTGAGAGCGGTTGAACATAGATTTTTTCCAGTCTATCAAGAATTAAATGTTAACATTTCAACTTAGAGGAATATAATAATGTAAATAAGTTACTGAGGACAACGCGCGTAAATGTAATAAACCGAGTCCGAGAGACATATCTGAGATTTACTGCGTTTAGTATCACACAAACATTCGCTTGACAGACAAGCTGTCACGGGAAAACGGGAGCTCTTCAACCGAAATAATGTGAGATAGCGAACGTAGATGTACATAGGTGTGTGAAAGACAACCGTTTCCGTACTTCGTACTTTACTTGGCTAGTCGCTCAGTAAGTTCATCGGGGAATAGAGATTATATCAGTATCGCGGGACGTTCATATAGCTATCTCACCCGTGCACACACATTCTGTTTAGTATTGCCATCTTTTTCATAAGCGTTATGAGCCTTGAAACTTAAATCAAGACTGCGCCACATTTATCGTTCGATTTGTATGAATATGACGTGTCTTGTATTTTATGTCTATGCTTTTTAAGCTGATTTTGTGCAAAAATATGACGTGACGTTATATGACGCGACACGATGCGATATTATTCGACTTGACGTCACGCGTTTTTTATACATGATCAAACGTGACTTAAGACTCGTCATGACACTTTGCTACTTCTCAGTGACGCGACGCGTAAGTCAACCGAGCTCGACACCACGTGACGTGACATGACCTCACGCAATGCAACGTAACGTAACCCAACGTAAAGAAACGTGGCGCTACGCAACAGTGAAAACTATGGCGTAACTACGTTACCTTAGACTGTGAGACGTGACGCCTAACCCCAAAGAAAGAAACTAAAATAGCTGTCTATAAATGCCAAACACTTCGAATAATCTTTCGACGTACGCTTGAAAATAAATCATACATATTTAAAATTAACTATGAACACAGAAAAATGAATCTGAGATCATTGAATTCTATTGGTCTCAAACACTGCGATGGGCTGGACATGTAGAAAGAATGCCGACGGCCTGCATGGTCGAGTGGTAAGACGCTCGACTAGGAATCCAGAAGTCGCGGGTTCGTACCTGGCGTGCGTAATTATTTTTTATTTAATTAATATGTGTCATAATACACTTAATGGATATCAAATAATGTATATTGTATTTGCGGCACGTTTAAGAGTGGTAGATACTAAGTATCGTCCTGGTGAAAGACCACCATTCAGAATTGAAACGTTGCTTGAAATAGCTTTAGCCGTGTTTGGTGACCAGATCTGAATAGCCAGGTACTTACCAACCTTCCTCTTCTCCCCATATTATTCCCATCCCCACTAGCTTTAGAATCACAACATACCCTACTGGGGATGCCATAGCTTTGCTGGCTCTAGACAGTTGGGAGCAGTTGAGTCTTTTGTGTGGTTATTTATTCACTGTAAAAAAAAAAAGATGACAGGACACCAAAAGTCATGACCAAGTGGGTGCCCAAGTGGAAATGATCCAGATGCAGACTAAATAAGAGGTGGATAGACTGCGTGAAAGAGGATTGGAACAGGATGGCCCGAGAACGAATGGTGAGGAACAGGAGATAGTGGAGAGCATTCAATTCAATTTTCATTCATTTTAAAAACATTACAAAATGTGATTTCAAGGCGTTTTTAAAGATACATAGAAAGAATCATATGGGGTGTACAAAAAATAGAGCATAAAGCATATATACTAAGACAAAAAAAAAGTTTTGAAAAGGACATACAATTTCTAATATTTTACGACTAAACAAAATGGTAAAATAATTTAAAGGAATTAAGCAAACAGCAACAAAGATATCTGTTTAAATGCAGTTTCACTGTCACAAAAAATGTCGATATCCGAAGCGATTCGATTCAACCAGCAAGAGTGCCCTCCCCACCGGCATGACCATTGGCAAGTTAGTTCTGCAGGCCGGGGAGATAATTTTCGGAGGAGGCCAAATACCACCCTGATGATGATGAAGTTATAACGTTGTTCTGTGAAACGAATGCGCAGGTGGTTTTTGGGAACGTTAACACCGAAGCTCTCGACGCTTTTTATTATTTTCAAAAGCTTTATACGCCCGACAACAAATATTTGAAACTCGTTTAAACAATACTGTTTGATACTGGAGTGGAAAGAAGTGGGAACTAATTAAATGGTTTACGTGTATTCTTCACTCATTGTTTATTTTTGGGCTTTCGTGTTTACTTCCCTTGGCAAATAAGGGCTGTGGAATGAACCAACAGAACAGAAAATTATTTAAAAACCGCAAAGCGTTAAAGTTTGGTATTGAAGTATCGCCTCACTCTTAAATAGTACACTATTGATTCAGATACCGTATTTGCAGTTTTTTTTTTTACGTGAATACCGCTCAAGAATCTCAACTCCTCTAGAGCCAGTGAGACTATGACATCTCCGATTGAGGGTATTTTGTGAGGCTGAAGGTAGTGGGAGGGGAGGGAGATGGGAAGAAGAAGATTGGGAAGTACCTGGTTATTCAGATCTGGTCACCAAACACGGCTAGAGCTATTTGAAGTAACGTTTCGATTCTGAATGGTGGTCTTTCACCAGGGCGATACTTAGAGTATCTACCACTCTGGAACGTGCCGCAAATATACTTTATAGTATTAAATATGAATTAAATGGGTTATGACACATGTTGATTAAATAAAGTTATTTGCGCCCGCCGGGTTTTAACCCGCGACCTTTGGATTCGTAGTCGGGCGTCTTACCACTCGACCATGGAGGCCGTCAAATAATATTAGTAAATATTAATAATGCCCATTTATACAATGAGAAAAGGTGGGCATAAAAAAATGACAGGAAAGGCGAACAGCTCTACAGCACAAAACCTGTTAATACAGCTACTGAGACCTCACGTCTAATTTCTCTTTCTTTTAGCTACCTGCGTCGTTTATGAGAAAATATTTCCGTTACAACGTCCCTATCAGAGAATGCCTTTTATTGCAGACATTACAAACATTCTTCCGCACACGCGAGGGGTGCTTTTTTGGCATTCGTGTTGTCCTACCCTTGTGAGAAACTGCGATGAATGAAGGTTATTATTTTTAATTAGTGGTAACACTGTTAACGGCGCTCCATGCCAACAACCAAATTATTGTGAAAAATTATTATGAATTCTAAGATTCAATTGAAGATCCAAGCTATAAATGGAAAGTGCATTTTCTCCTAGCATAAACACATTTACGTATTGCTTTGTATGATTAATTTTCAAATGATATTCACTACTACCCTGTAATGAACATATGAACACTTCTGAGCCACGAGCCGATTGAATGAATTAAAAATGTATTGTTTATATTAATTTTCAATTGAATATTTTAATCCGTGACTTTTTCACAGGAATTTGGTCGTTAGTGAGGAGGGCGGATAGTGAATTAAATAAATAAACCCGCAGTGCGCCAATAACTTTTACTCAATTAATATGTGTCATAACACATTTAATTCATACAAAAATGATAAAAAGTATATTTGCGTCGCGTTCCTGAGTGGTAGATACTCAAGTATCGCCCTGGTTAAAGACCACCATTCAGAATCGAAACGTTGCTTGAAATGGCTTTAGCCTGTTTGGTGACCAGATCTGAATAGCCAGGTACTTTCCAACCTTCATCTTCACTATATCCTTTCCCCTTCCCACTATCTTCAGTCTCACAACAAACCCTATTTCTGGATGCCATAGTCTCACTGGCTCTAGACGGCTGGGAGCAGTTGAGACTCTTGTGCGGTATTCATATAAAAATAAATAAAAAATATTAGGGCGAAAATTTTCTTACAAATTTTCTCTACTATGGATTTTTGTGGAGCTACGAAATCCAAAATTAGACATATTGTGAGGTCATCGGGAGTGGGTAGATGAAGAAGATGGGGAAGAGGAAGATTGAAAAGCACCCAGCTATTCAGATTTGTTCGCCATTCAGGGTTTCATACCAATTCAAGCAACGTTTTGATTCTGAATGGTGGCCTTTTATCAGGGCGATACTGAGTGTATCTACCGTAGCGTGTGTTAAGTATCATGTTTGTAAATCGTAGAGATTATGTTTAAAGAACACCGCTTTATAAATTAAGCTTCTGCTCAACGAGCTTTGTCGGTAGATTCGTTTTCTACGACAAATCGTTAGTCTTCCCCCAATCGCAATATGATAACAACACTGGAAGTATAACTGCAGCCTGAAAAAAGCGGACTTATCTTTGACGTTTTGAGTATAAACGATTTCATAAATAGATAAACGTTTTATAAAAGCCGCCGCTTAAGGTATTCATGAGTCGTGGTTCTGACATGTTGTTGCTGCTAAATTCTCCGAGCGCCAGCCAGACAAGTAGGTAGTTGTGTTGTACAGAGTCCTGGCGAGGGTGGTAATGAAACCTTTATCCTCCAAAATACACCCTGAAGTAGGGACGGTCGAGTATTATACTCGCTGAATAGAAAAAGCCTTCAGAACGTAAACAGAGATGCTTCCACCTGCAAGGCTACATAATGGAGAACGATGCTTATAGTTTGATACAGGTGGCTGAAGCATCATCCATTTGTATGGAAAGGGGAGGCTGATTGTTTAAGAGGATTTCATAAATTTGATAATAAACCCGATGGATGCTTGTTGACAGAAGATAATTTTTTTCTGATAAACAATGACTTGGTCATTATAAACGGTTTGGTTTCAAACTAAGTCAAAACCTTAATCACTAGTAAATGTTGACTAAGATTTGAGTTTATTAAATACCTAATTAGCTCAGCATTTAACAAAAATATGCAAAACGCGATAAACTGGACTGTTGTTTTACTTTTTATGTAAAAAACTATTATTTAAACCAACTATTTTATTAAATAATGAATTTCTAGTTATACTTTTCCAAAATTTTATTTATCTTGTTGAAATATAAAACATGGGTTTGGTCCATGTTTGTCTCACTAGAAAATTACTGTGTCGAGACAGACGAATACTAAATATAACATATACCTACTTCCTAATAAACTAATAAATAAAGAAATGCTAATTGTTGAAATTTTACTTTTGAAACCGAGTAACTTAAAAAAAATTAAACTTATTACCACAGTGGGCAGAGTATTGTACAATTTTCCGTACTTCTTTGCAAAAAGAATTAGAAAAAGTTAAAAATTTTCGCAAATACATAATCGTTGAAAACTTTTTGGGTTATTTTAATATGGAGTTGATTATTATGTGGATCCTCGCGAAATAAGTTCAAAAACTGAATCGAGCAAGACAAGAAGTGTTTTAAGTGTTTAGTGTTAGGAAGTGTTGCTACAATAAATTTTAATTTCGGCAATTAGTTTTAATTTAAGATTATCAAATTGCTAACCTATTACCGACAAAAGTCAGTGTCAAGTTCCCTTTATGCGATGTTTTCTTTTTACTAAATGGTTCTTGATTCAATTATCCTATGAGTCATTAAACTTCACTTTTCACAGACGAATACAAAACATATCAAAGTAAGCCAATAAAAATGAATCCCTAATGCCTTTTTTTAGAAAAGAACTCGATTTCAAGAGTCAAATCAATTGGCGACTTGTGGTTGGTTATCTTGTCAAATAAATTAACTAAGAGTTTTATGATTTTTATCGCTTCAACGGTTGGCGAAGGACTTTTAGGACGATTCCGAAGAATTATTAGTTGTTGGTTACTTACATTTAGCCTGTCATCGGGTCAGGTTTATTGAAAGTCGGAAGGTAATGTAGTGAAACGTAGCGAGGCGTGTAAGGAATAGTGGATGGTATTTTTGAAATTCTGTGAGGGTGCTGTGCGTAGGACATGGATTAAAAAACAAAACTTGGTAAAATGATTTAAAAAAATAAAAATTTAATAACGTTTTTCAGAGAGGATATATAGTATAATTTGAAAAAAATAAGTTAATTGAATTTTTTAATTTTATTCTTTAATTTCATTTTTCTACATGGCAATTATAATCGTAAGCATGTTATCTTTACTTTATAAATTCACTACACTTCTCAATTATCTCTTCTTCTAATACAATTTTTCCCTTTTCTACTCATACCTACTATAGCCAAAACAAGCCTTATTATTTCGGACAAATAATAATAGATGTTATTATATCGACATACGTAATAGGTACCAACACGATGTTAATTTAGTTGATCTACATTATAATTTCTAATCATATTTCACTGTATATGTTATAATAATTAAAAATAAGTAAATATGTATGCATATATAAATAACGATGACTAATGTAGTAATATGATTTCTTAGTCTACGTGTGTTAAATCATGTACGACGACCGTGGTCAATGTAAGCTAAATGAACAAGAGTATGAAAGGAATCGCTTAGATGGTTTGTACATGGAGAGCGGATGGGTTGAGAATGAAGTGTCAGGAGAATATTGAACGCGCAATTGGATTAAAAAAAAGATGAGAGATGGACACCCAGGAAGTCATTTCACGATTGAGTGAATCAAATGCTTTAATTAAATCATACCAAGAGTCTAAATAATGGCTATTAATGAACGGAACGGTGTTTCACTGTGAAAGAAGCAAGGACTGTGTTTAAGGGTCAGCACCCAAAAATACACAATGTTTTGCTTTCTAATGTAAACAATACTAATGATGTATCTGTTAACTTTATATGGGTAGTTAAAAAATATCATAAATTAGCGAATACAATTATTTTACTATAATCTTTTAAATTCCTTATCAATTGAATAGTGAAATTTTAGGTAAAACGTTCAAAAATGCCTTCGCTGGTTTTCAAACTGCGCCTTTTAGTGGCATTTTGTTATGTTTTGTATAGAATTTTAATTATTATATTTTAAATATGTTATTCACCACCTATCATACCTTGACCATTTTCCAAACTACCTAGAAAATTTACTGATTAATAATCTGTACCATTGCTTGTATTAGAATGCCACAAAGTAACGTTTAGCATAATTTTGAGTGCTGAGGCTTAAATAAAGTGTTAAATATAGACTTAAATATAGAATTCCACCCCCTCTGACTATTCCAGACGCGATGGCTTGTTAATTACGTTGGATGATGTTGTGATAATGTTTTTTTTAATGAAAAAAAACGTAGATTAAATGCTTGCACCGTATCAAAAGGTTTGAACGCGTCTAGACACCAACACAAAGAAAAACTGATAACATAGGGAAGCATGCAGTGATACAAACTAAAAGCTTAAACGAGAAAGTAGGATTCATTGTACCCAACTTTAAACGGATTCAATATTCAGTTATTTATTATTATTTTAAAAACATTATAATTTTTTTTTCAAGGCGTTTTTAAATAAAGCGAGTATTAATAAACACAATATTCATAGATATAAAGCAATTAAATATAAATTGCAATGATTGCAAAGTATAGACAGTACAAAATAAAACAATTCAAACATAATATTTCATCAAAATGATGTATAAAAGAATTAAAATAAAGTAAAACCAAGGAATAATTACACAGATGGATCAAATAGTCCACTATTCGGAGTATATACAGGTTGCAACGAATGCAACCACGCGTAGCAACCCAAGGGTTGTGAAGTAACTCTAAATAGGGGGTGCGTTTGAGAGAAGGTACGTAGACCCCGATAATATGTTGTGGGTGTACACCATGTAAATGCAGCTCTTGGATGGTGTGCGAGGGCGGCCGCGCGTAAGATTCGCCGTGTCACGGAGTTAGCCTGTTTACGGTGGGGAAATCTTTTAGTTTTCGCCCCCGTATAAACATACATACACTCAAATTGACAGCGGTTAAATTACCCAAACTTTTTTTCTTCGTGAGCCTTTAGTTTAGGGGTACAGATTTGTTCTCTTCTGATCGTCAGAGAATCTCATCTGTGGGTAACATCTGCGTTGAACAGTTATGTTTCAAAACGCTCTATCAGTTATTTCTTCGCGTTCCATCCACTCACAGTGTGCAAATCAACTCCTTGATCGAAAACAACGTTTTCGTATAATTATTTTCATCTGAACTGACTACCATCAAGCCGTTTCTCCACAAGGATAGGTATAGATAATAGACCACCACACAGGTCTGTCTTGGCACACATTCTTTGCCACATTCACATTCATACATCGTCGTATACATACTCTTCTGTTATTCTGACTTTTGACGTGACCTGACTAAAGTATTTGATTCATTTGATCATACCGTGTCTTCCTCGGGCGTCCTCGAATCCTTCTATCATTCACTTTCGCGTCATATATTTGATTTACACTACTTTCTTAGTTTATCCGCTCTACATGCTTAAATCATCGAAGCGTCCCTTTTGTATGGTAATTCATTACGCTTTGATCAGCTGTGCATTATTTTCGGATCTACACATTTTTAACACATGGTTTTATCACACATTCACCTCAGTAATCTCATTTCTACAGCATTCTGTGTACTTCCATATTTCCTTTTCCAGTTCAACGCCTCATTGACATACAGTTGAGTTTGGTATCAGCACTCCATTGCGCACTGATAGCTTCGTTTCTTTGTACATTTTTTTTTATTTGCGCCAACAGCGTTCAGTGTTCCATTTTTGGAGTTAGTTTCCTGCATTTCCATCTATCAATACTTCAATGCGCTTAACAGTTTTTGGATATTATTAATAGAATTTACCACTAAGCCAGACAATTTTATACACCCCAAGATGTAAGCTACATAAGATTTTGCTAAGCATAACTTGATCTGAAAAAAAAATCGGTTAATAATTGTAAACTACTAGTCCAGTATTCCAATGAACATCTATGTCTTACTTACAAGCAAGAGTTTTTAAACTTTTGTTAATAGTTTATTTGTTAATTTATTTATTAAAATAACATAAATTTTCGAAATGTTTAAGGGGACAGAATTGTGTAGTGAAGGGTATTTTACCCAGTGGGCGTCATACTTGAGTTCGGTGCATGTTATTTTGAATGTAACAGCACGCGCCGGTTATATTCCCCCTCCAGATGTGTGCGGGGACAAGTTAAAATTGTAGGCAGATTAAAAACTGAAGAAGGAAAATCGAATTGTAGTAGTAAGGGCTACTAAAAATAAAATTACATTGTGAATAACTATTCACCGCTTAAAACAGTTTTCGCTGTATTTAAGGAATGCATCGATTAGAAATTAGAATTAGAATTACCTAGATTGTTATATTTTTCGTGTCATTTAGTTTAGATGGCGTCCGTGATCGAGTAATAGGACGCCGTCTACGAATCCTGAGGTCGCTGGTTCAAACCCGGCGTGCACAATTCTTTTTATTCAATCAACATGTGTCACAACACATTTAATTCATATAAAATAATTATAAGATATGTGCAACACGTTCCAGGGATAGATATTATTAGTATCGCCCACTCGCAGAGTCGAAACTTTCCTTTTTTTGGCTAAAAGCAGTGGAAAGGGGAAGGAGATGGGGAAGAAGAAGGTTTGGGAAGTATCTGGCTATTCAGATCTAGTCACCAAACACGGCCAACGCCATTTCAAGCAACGTTTCGATTCTGAATGGTGGTCTTTCACCAGAGCGATACTAAGAGTATCCACCACTCTGGAACGCGCTGCAAATAAACTATATATTATTTTATATTAATTATAAGAAATATGACACATATTAATTTTATAAAAATTATTAGCGCACGCCGGGCTTGAACTTACGACCTTTGGATTCGTAGTCGAGCGTCTTACCACTCGACCAGGGAGGCCGTCATGTTTGAAATGGCCTTATCCGTCTTTGGTGACCAGATTAGAATAGCCAGGTACTTCCTTACCTTCCTGTACCCCATCTCCTTCGCTTCCCACTACTTTCAGCCTCACAGCATACCCCAATTGAAGATGCCATAGTCTCACCCACTCTAGCCGGTTGAGAGCAGTTTCTTGCAGACTCTTGTACGGCATTCGCTAAAAAAATATAAAAAAGTTTACTCGAAAACAAGGTAAAATCTGTTATATTATTGTAACAGTAAAGTTGTTCTAGTATTTTTCTTTCTTATTCTAAAACTGTGCGCTCCACATAAGTCATATGCAGAATTTTGAAGATGCCTAAAGATGCGAGAGATGCTGCTTCAATCTTTCCGCCTGTTTGTAATTTATCTGCGTAAATGTGAATGAAACTGAAAAAATACACTTTTAATGTTTCACATGAGTCTACAACACCTATTCATGAGAATATTTATTTTGTCACAGATAATGCGATAAGAAAGTGATTTTCACAAAAAAGGGAGAGTGGTTTCTGCCCTGTTCAGTCGATATTATTATAAAATTCACGAAATTGCTTTTTGTATCACAAAAGCATCAGAAAGTTTTATTCTGCGTTTTCTGTTTCAGCAAAAAAGTTTTGGCATTAAATAAGACCTAATGAAAAACAGGCTGTAGTATTTAATGTACCTATTCATCTCCTTTCACAAACATAATGTGAAGGAAAATTAATCAATGTCCGTTAAGGCTAATTTAAATCGAGTTATTTTGCTAGCGTCAACATTACGAGTACGTCTTGTTATTCACGTGTGAAACATTGTCAGTGTTTTCCTTAGCAGTGCTAAGTACATTATTGCTGCAACGGCAATGTGACGACGCGGTGTCGTGAAAAGATGATTGTTACACAATTTGACTCAATGAAAAAAAAACAACAGCCTAGTTTAGAAGGAAGAGAAAAGATGAAATAGTAAATTGTTAGAGATAGAAGAATATTCCTCACTTCTTTCTGGAGGCATTGGGGTCAGTTATAATTCTTCCCACCACTGTCACACTAATGAAAAGTGCGTACCTGTAACCGATTTCTCAAAGTTTTTTTAGAATGTTATCTATCTGGAAAATTCTTAATAATAATACTTGGATCATTTATATAGCGCAATTTTAGTGGAATATTACCGGCCAATTATAGCAGAAACATAGTTTTGTATTATGTTTGACAAGCTTTTTGAATAAGAAAGTATTATTCTTCTGATTTGGGTGAAACAACTATCACGAATCTAAATAATGCAAGTAGTAGATACTCTCAGTATCGCCCTGGTAAAAGACCAGCATTCAAAATTGAACGTTGCTTGAAGTGATTTAAGCCTTGTATAGAACCTCCTCGGTCGAGTGGTAAGACGCTAAACTGGAATCCAAAGGTCGCGGGTTCAAACCCGGCATGCGCAAGTAACTTTTATTTAATTAATATGTGTCATAACACATTTAGTTCTTATAAAATAATATGAGCTTTATTTGCGGTACGTTCCAGAGTGGTAGATACTCTAAGTATCGCCCTGGTGAAAGGCCACCATTCAGAATCGAATCGTTACTTGAAATAGCATTAACCGTGTTTAGTGACTAGATCTGAATAGCCAGGTACTTCCCAACCTTCTTCTTCCTCATCTCCTTCTCGTCCCCACTAACTTCAGCCTCACAACATACTCCACTGGGGATGCCATAGTCACACCGGCTCCGGGCAATTGGGGCTCTTGTGCAGTATTCGCATTAAAAAAGGAGAACTTTAAAAAATGTTTTCCTTAAAAACGAATTTAACATTTTTTTAATACGATGTTCATGAGAAATAAATGCATTCATATAATATACAATTACGAAGATAAAGTATAAAAAAGCAGGAGTATAAAAGGTGTATTCAATTATTATATTTCGATTTATAAACTATTATTAAATCTTTAAAATATTTGTTTCATCAAATGCGTACTCATAATTATTGTTATTTAAATAAATTTAAAACTTTTTTGTTCGAGTAAAGTTGTAAAATATATCCTCTTATTATGCACCTTGAATCTGGTTCATTGCTTGACTTTACTAAGACGTCCAATGTGCATCATCTTGCTAACCGTAAACAATAAAGTACTGCATTTTGTGTCGTACTTGCAGCGCACAAAAAGCGGCGGTCCACTTGATTCTGTATTCATCTTAAGAGCAACATTCCCCGGTATCTCAACAAACTAGAATAATGGTACAGGACCGAGATGAGAGCGGAGTGCGCGTGCGCGCCGCGCCAGACAGGGAAGGGAAGAATCACACCCCGCCAGAGGGGGACAAACCGTAAAAGGCTGTTTGGAGTGGAACGGAAAGGGATGCAAACAGGTAGCTCGGTTTCGTAGGCCGTACGATAAAGAATATTACGAACGGTCTACACTTGGTTATTACAACATTAAAAACTAGCATTATGTAATTTTTTTTGAGCAAGTTATTTTATTAATATTTCACAAAGAGTTGATCTTTTTATAAAAAAAAAATATTTAAATTTATATTTTTCACATTTTGTTCTTATTTTGATTGAATTAATCAAGAATTCACTCTGTTTTAGTAAACAAAACTGATTTATGCTTGATCAATATTTTAAAACAAATTTCCAAGAAATCTAAATACCAAAGTAATCTATACTAGTCCCCCCCTAAAATTTCGAAATTTTTAGCAGATGCAGAGAAATTGCGTGATTTTATAATGTCATTCATATAAAAAAGCTTATAAAATTTGTTAAAATAAAAATATTTTTAAATAAAAAAAGGTTGTAGAAAAACAGATGAATAACCAACATAATGTTTTATTACCTACAGTTAATATAATAACATAATGTAACAATGTGACATTTGACCCCGAATCCGCTTAGTTTTTATATAAATGTCGATAACCATAAATAATGTAAATCCAACGTATGTACGTTTTCTTATTTTTAATGCATGTTTAAAAAAAAAACAAAATATAAAAACGTTATATTCAGATAAAGATGCTTGTACTCCAGCATTATAAATTAAAACAACCTGTCTGCTGATACAGATCTTTGAAAATCAAAAACTTATACTATTCTATAATTCGTAAAATATATTTGAAGGGTGGTTGAAGTGTGGTGTGTAGACGAGGCACTAGCCCGTAGTAGGGTTATTTCGCTGCGCCCCGGGCTGAGAGGCGACGCCGATATCTTCCTATGGCCCAGTGTTGCTTCGAGCGTCGCGCCGGTCGTGTGCGCCCATCCGCCGGCTCTACGCTTCTACGGTTCTACGCTCGACTACGAATGGTCACGCGCCTCTACGCGTTTATAAATCGCGCTACGTTTGGCGCCTGTCAAATCCATCAGACTAATATATTAAAATTGTGTACCAAAATAACGATCAATCCGTCTGATTGAAACATGAGTCATACATTTTGTGCGACGCATCATTATTGTTGTAAAAAAGTGTTTAATATTTGCTTAAAAAATTTAACCAAATAATAATATTTCACCACTGTTTCCTATTGTTAAATGCATGTAAGAGAGTTTTAACAAGTTTTTAGAAAACTTCAGGAGTGTTTTAAAGTGTTTTCAAGTGTTAAAGTTTAATATTTTTAGTGACAAGTGTTGTAGTGACCGACATAATAAACACGAAGGATGTTATTTCAGTTAAGAAGGTGAAGATTTTGCAGCATGACCATTTATTTAACAAGCTTCTCATTTAAATAAATACGCAATTTATTTATCTTTGTCTCGTTTTGTATTGTTGTTCGCAATAAATTTTTCTCTTTGTTAAAGTAAATTAAAATATTTATACCAGCAGTTTTACTTTTGAAATAAGAATCACATTGTAGACTTCTGTCTATTTTTAATCACACTGAAAACAACGTTTTTGAAATAAAATTAATGAACTTCTTTTACAAGAGAATACATTTTATTTTAGCTTCTAAAAAACTTTGAGAAATAAATTTAACCAATGCTTTGTTCAAACAAAAAAAAATACGTTGGGATATTTTTTAGATCAGAAAATAATTTAATTTATTCTTTACGGATTGTCATTTTGAAAATAACGATTCAAGACACAGCTATTCAGGAAAATAACGTTTCACCAAAAAATATCGGACGAAGCATATTTCTATGAAAAGGTTCGAATTCACCTTTTTTAAATCCAATTTCCATATTTTCGGGGAATAATACACCCATACACCGACAAAAATACTCAAAATTCATGACAGAGTTTTTGTATTCGTGCTCATTTTTAATTTGTCGCGTGACAGAATTTGAGTACAACACACAATTAGATTGGATTGTAGATAGATGAAACTATAAACTCCATTTCATATAAAGTCAGCTCGATTCGTTTCGTGCGGGGTTCAGTTGTATAAAATAAGCGGTATTTTGATTGACGATAGCGTGATTAAGAAAAGTGATAGCTGGAAATATTGGAAATTTAACATAAAAAAACCACAAAGACACTTGTGGCTTTTGGAAAGCTTATTTTATTGCATTGCGGCCAACATTCCAATGTTTTGGACATCTTTGTTGGGAAAACAACAGTGTCTGTCAACTTATTTATTTATTTATTCAATTATATACGCCCTCATAGGGCTTTTACATAACATATGATATAAAACATAAAATAATAGTGACATAATAAATAACAATGATTAGCACCCAAAAACATAATTAAGTTGATAGAAATATCATAATAAAAATTAACACTAGTATTTTTGAAAGAGGTATGCTATTATAGCCTTCTTGTAACTAGATTCAGTGCAGTTGAATATATCTACTATTTCAGCGATAGAATTACTCACTGCACGCAATCTAGGTACAAGCGAGTATTTAAATGACTCAGTTCTGATATTTTTGTTACAATTAAAAAGAATTTTGGAACTTCCTATAATCTCGCGACCTAAGGCATTTAATCTTTACATTTAATCTTTACTCTCTGCAGTATGCTAACATGATAGTTATTTATTGAATCGACATGTATTCTTTTAGAATTATCGTAACCACGAGGTGAAGCATTTGTTTATTTGTCTCAGCGGCAAAATTCCATCCTCGGGCTTTTCCGTTAGGAAGTTAAGTTTTTTGTACAGTTTTTAGATCAATCTCACTATTTTCAGTTCATAAAGTAATTTTCATCGCGAGCTGAGGTTTTGTTATTTTAACACAACTGTCAAAAATGAATGAAGACGCCATGTTTTATTACCATTTTTCGATGGTGCAATAATTGTAGAAAAAATGTGGCGCAATCTTGAGCAATGCCGGTCAGTACTACAACACGTGTAAAGTCATAACCAATAAGGCTTTGAAAACTTGCCTTTGTCCTTTGTTAAGAACATTTCTATCAATTACGACATTTAGTTTGAGAAGCCACTGCCATCATATACATATTTTCAATTGCCGCAAGTCCATCGCCGTAAGTGTTTGATTATAACTGTTGATATCATGCTCACACGAAGGGAGGTAATTATTTATTTGTATATGCTTAACTGAAATTCGTCAATTTATGATATTGATCTGAAATAATTAATTCTTTTGAAATAATAACGTAGCATGTTCACAGTACACGAAGCATTTAACAATATGTTTTTACTTTTTTCATGCCTGTCTCAAATTAAACACGATTCTTATTATAAAAAACTACCTTAAACCCCCATTTGAATCTATCTTTAAGTATGTTTAGCGGCCTTTCTATCCACACTCTGTTTTCTTTTCAATAATTCACCCGTCAAATACTACAAAGAAACTGTCAAACCAAATAATAGCGTAGTTCGAATGTTATATTAAACCTGAACTAAAGGTTCATTTTCTTTAAAAAAATAGTAAGCTTCCATTCAGAGAACCGACATTATAAGAAAGCACACAGTCTAAGACGGTACCCACTGTGGCCTTTGAAATCCGAGCTTCTCTTTCCCACTGGGGACTATTGACGACGTCAACTCACATTTTTAGTAAAAAGGTGATTTAATAGTATTCTCATGACGTCAATTTTCTTCTTCTTGTGAAATTACTCTGTAAACTTTTATTCTATTTTTCAAGTACCGATTATGATCACTAATTGCATGAGGGCAAACACTTTTTTTTAATATAATATATTAAAGTGTCACGTTGCTTTTAACATAACTTTACTAATCTAGTAATTCTTCGCCACTCAGTAAACGCACGGGTAGATACACTATCAGACATAAACTCAAGACCTTTTTGACTAACCTAAATGGCATTAGCTTGAAATCCTTAATTAACCCTTCTCACGCACGGCTATCTACCAGTCAGCAACTAACATTTGCTATTTTTTAAACGGTTTGGGAAGTTTTAATTATCGTTGAGACTACAATATGTTATTCTATGTCAAGATGTTTACGATATTAAAGTGATAAATAGTTTTAAGAAATTGTTGAATTGGTTTAGAATCCATAATAACACTGTCACAATTGAGTGAGTAAAAATAGTATTTTCTTGCACAACATTTCTTAAGTAAGGTAACGTTAGTAATTTTCATATGTGAACAATCCTAAATAAGTAGCTGTGTTTACAAAAAAAATTCTTGTACAAGTAATGGGGGTATCTATAGTTTTCTCATTTAATTAAAAACCTTCAAAATTATGGAAATAAAAAAAAACGTTTTCTACCTAACCTCACCTAACCTGTTTTATAGTACACCAACTTAACAAAATAAAATAATTATTGTCTTTAAAATGGTCGATATACGAATAAAAATTGACGGCCATTAAAATTAACAATAGCCCACAAATACGTTTGTACCATATTTACTATGGTCCATCCTTTTTTATTTCATAGGAATCGTCTTATAAATTTAAAATGGTTTACGGATTTCGCGATTTGGTTTATTAAATTATTGTTAAATATGTGCATTTTTGTTAACATTATTTATTTTTTCCTAATTTCCAAATTTGAATACACGCGAGAAAAAGATAAAGAGAGCTATTTTTTTATGACAGCTTAGCAAACTTTTAATTATATTAAGTAAATATATTAAAAAAAAATCTGAGTGCATTAATCTAATATTATTATGAAATTTCAAATTAATATGTTGATCTTAAAAACCCTACCTATACAATTACCTTAGGAAACATAATGCTGTGTGTTCGTGTACAAACAAAAATTGCTTATCAACAAAATAAATCTCTTTATTTAACATAAATGAGCCTTGAGCATTTTCAATGAAGGTACCGTTCAATATTTTTTCAACGTCGTGTCGTTTAATGTAACTTTTTTATAGCATTCAATGATTTTTATCATTTGTGTCCGATAAACCCATTGGATTGAAATGGGTGATATGAGAAAATATAATGTCCAAGTCAGAGTGTGACCGGATATGTTCCTGTGTGCCCGGAAATGAGCACTCTTCGATGTGTACCATTAAAAATTCTCAGCTTTCCGGTCGGATATTACTCCCTTCCTCTCGGGTGATTGTTACATCCGGTGGACGATTCGAAAATCAAATCTGTTTTCCATCTTTTCGTATTAGAATTCGTTGGTAATATCTCGGTCAGAACAAATAATCAAATCGTTGGATTTCGAAATGAGTTATAAAAGTTGCCGAATTTTAAAAATGTGAGCAAACACATCCGATTCGAACATTTATCTTTTAATATAATGAAATTAAATAACAATAGAATATTACAACAAAAATAAGACAAAAGATTTAAAAATTACAGAGATTTCTTAAAGCTAAAAAAAAATACCAAATTCAGTAGAGCAATCACTTCTCATGTTTCTTCTTCCTTGTAATTATTTCTAGTTTGGTTTAGTTTATAATTAATTAAAATACCTCCCTGCTTGAGAAAATTCTCGTATTTAGGAAGGAAGATTGAATGTTATTGAAAACATGTTTTTTTTTTGGGTTAAAATAATTATCACTCTTTACAACTAATAAATATTTAAAAAATATTTTTATTGAATAGAGTGTCGATCTGGTGAAAGACGACCATTCAGAATCGAAATGTTGCTTTAAATGGCTTTGTGACCTGTGTTTGGTGACCAAATCTGAATAGTCAGGTATTTCCCAACCTTCCCCTTACACATCTCCATTTTCTCCCCACGAACTTCAGCCTCACAATATACCTCAATTAGGGATGGTATAGTCTCAGTGGCTAGAGACTACAAATGAAAAAATATGTAACGGTCAATTTTTTGTCTTTTTGGATATTTAATTTTTCCACTGCGTGATGGAAATAACGTAGTTAGCTGTCAGAAGAAGCTGTAAAAAATAAAAATACCAGGCGACACCATTAAACAGTTTTTTGTTGTTAAATATTGCGCCTCATTTATAGTAAAACATATTAAAATAATGATGTTTGAGTATTTATCGGACTTTTAAAAGCTTTATAAAATTTAAAAAAAAAATCTGTATTCATGAATTTCATTTTTAAATAAAATTTGTTATATATTCCTTAGGACGATAAGTAATGAAGTTGATTGCATTACCAATATTTATAATTGATAGATATCTTCCTCTACATTATTACCGATTTCCGAATGCCACGCTTAGCCATAGACTCAAATCCTAATTGTATTTATGTACTCCTTCCGCTGGCTTGAATGAAGCGTGAAAAATAAATTATGAATATTGCTTAACTGACCGTGGTAAACATCTATAATAGTTAACGATAAACCTTCATTTAACTATCTGCAATAAGCGCCTACGAGTGACGTGTAAAATCGTTTCTATTATATTTTAGAATTTTTTTGGTATTTTCAAAGCCGGAAAAACTAAGGTGTGTTTTTCTATGCCGCGGTATGAAATATCAATTTGTCAAAAAGGTGCCACTAAAACATAATAAATGATGTATCGAGGTAGTGGGGTGTGAAATCAGTACAGTTTTTTGATGTGTAAACATCCTACCTTGCGCCCCTCTCAAAATTTGTACCAGCATGGCTTTAAACCATCACCGTTATATTACAACAAATGAGTATTAATCGTACATTTTGACACTTGGAAAAAATTCTCATATTTTAGAAACAAAAACATCTTCAAAATTTACAGAATGTCCATTCCTATCTTAGTAGATAATTAGATACGCTTTATTTAATGCCAGTATTTTGATAGTACCTACTTACTACAGTGAGATATCTAAGCAACGTACAATGGTGAGCAAAGTTGAAAATGTCTAGAATAGATGGACATAGCATTAAAAAAAGAATCATGTCAATACGGCACAAGGGTCCCAACTGCTCCTAAGCATCTAGAGCCAGTGGGACTATGTCATCCCTAATTGGGATATGTTGTAAAGCTGAAGGTAGGGGGGGGGGGAGGTAGAAGATGTGGAAGAAGAAGGTGGGGCTTTTCAGATCTGGTCACAAAACATGGTTAAATCATTTTCAAGCGTCGTTTCGATTCTGAATGTTCTTTTTTCAGGGCGACACTGAGAGATCTTCCACCCTGGTAAGATACTCTCAGTATCTCCCTGGTGTGTATATAAACCCATTTTTAATTTTTTTTTTCTTCTTATTAACATAGTCAGTATATTTTCTTCCGTTTTAACGAGTGACGATCAAATGTTCTTGATCCCAACCTTTTTTTACCAAGTCAAACATATGTTCAATATTTATTTGTAAGCTTCCATCTACCTTCGAAGATATGGAACAGGTTAATTTAAAATGCAAATCAGTAGGTTCGAACCGAACAAAACAAGTTAAAAAAAGACTATTTGGTTTGGTGTCCTTCTACATAAAAAAGTGATTTTATTGATACCTAATTGGTTTTTAGTTCTGCTCCATTAATATCAAGAACAATGTTCATTATTTTTAAACGAGGGGTGATACGACGATTTGACTGAACTAGTAAAAAAAATATCACTACGGATATAAATCGCCGTGATCGTCCAAACGAGTACTAAATTACGAGTAGTTTTGACGTGGGTATTTGAAATAGTATTTGATCAAATTGAAACGAAAAAGATTTTATTTTGTAACAAATAAAGATTTCCACGAAAATTTCCTTGTCATGAAAAACAATGTTATTTTCAATTTCATATCCTCTATCATAAAAAAAAACAAATATTTGTTAACTATTTAAACCATTTTATTTTATTGTTAAAAATCGTTTTCATGCTAGAAACTTTGGTGTACAAATGTACTTTTTGAAAATGTTTATCCATTTCTCATCCTTCCTTGAATATTAAATTTGGACAGGTTTTCCATAATACGAAATTGGATTTTTCAGAAAATTGCACTTATTTTGAAGATTGGTTCAGCATGCAGAGTATTTGTTAATAATAATAATATAACAATGGCGGTAGTCTGAAAACAGTGTTAAAGTAAAAATAGTTATTTGGCGGCGTAATTAAAGTGAAGTGTTTCTGCTATGTGTAGCAGCTAAGTATTCAGTGCTGTTCGTGCAAGTGGACACGATGACGCGTCGTCCCAAGTGCTCGTGCTCGTGCCTGCGTGCGCCACGCGCCCACATCACGAGGAGGTGGATTGCACGCGCAGCCATTGCCGCCGTGATGATGCTCACGATTCTCCACCAGCCCTCGACCGTTTTCGCAGCTAAAAGTAGTGAGTACCATTCATTTTACCCTAATTCTTATTTGATTCTAAGCTATTTGTTACATTAGGCTGGTTCGTAGTCGAGTGATCCAAAGCTTTGGGCTCGAACCCAGGCGTTGTGGGTTCGATCTTGTACAAGTGAAGGTGCTCCATCATTACACAAGAAAAGTTTTCTGCTATCAATGATGATAGCAGAGATAATTCCCACGTTGTCAGGTATACGTGCTTCAAAATTCGGAAAGTTTTTCTTTCTTCAAAATATAAATAGAATGTTCTCGTGAAAAGCCTTTTGTGGCCTAACATTTATTTATAAAATAATACATTATTGTTATATTTGTCGCTTTTGCTTATACACAAGCTTCTGAAAGGCAGTACATTATCACCTTGATTATATTAATACTTCCTTGAAGATTCATAGGTATAGTTGAAATCAGTGGGCGTCAAACTTATTATTTATCTATTTATTTACCCACTAGTGGGCTTTTACAACAAATTCGTACAATATGGTCAAGTTGAAAAGTGTAGAACATCAAATGATAGTACGTGGTACATTAAACAAATAAAATAAAAAGTTTTTTTTTTTTTTTAAATATATGACCAGTGGTAAAAAATACACATGAAAGTAAAGAAGGGAAATAAAATATTTAAAAAAATACATGTAAATATAATTCTCGTATATTTCAGTGAAGTATTTATGAAGAGTTCGTTTTATCACTAATACTGAATTTCCAAATATATCACATTCTAAAATCTATTACCAAGCCTATGCGGTTGATTTATAGGTATGTGAATCTGATTTTATCGTTATGTCAATGCTCCATGTAAAGTGATTCGTGGAAAATCACTATTTATGGCGGTTAATAATTATTAAATGTAATAATGTAATTTTCTGAAAACTATTTTTCTTATACGAAAACAACAATTGGTTTCAGCATATTTTATACCTTCCTTTAGGCAGATTTAGTGGCCTGTTATAAATAGTATGTATGAAGGAACTTAGATTTATTTAAAAACATTTCTTCATAAAATAAGTACAATCCGGCAAATGTTAATACTCACGTTTAATGTGATATAGTAGGTAATTGATAATTGGCAATCAGATGGCTTTTACCTCATATATAAATCTATAATATACGAGTCTTAATGCGTATCTTTATAGAGGACTTCAAACAGTAGATGTGATTTGAGATTTTCACGGACGAAATAAATTATCGTGGTTGATTTTTGGGTTACCATACCGGGCTTCGTTTACTCCTCCTTGTGCAAAGTTTCAGATAACCTTGCAGTGGATCCTGATGGATTCTGCAAGGGTGTCTGAACAGTTAGTTATATGAGAAATAGCGCGCAATACGGTTTAATTTCCTTAATATCAACAACGATTAAAAACTTAACCATTAACATGTAAAATATTTTTTTGAAATGTTACTCCAATCTGTTTTACGAAATAAACACTATTGTAAGCCAAAGTAAAAACTTGACAATTTGTAAATAGAGCATACTGTTTAATAATGGAAAAGTCAAATTAATCAAAAATTGTTAGGAATAATTAAGAATGTTACAACAAATTTTATATAAAATATCATTATATCGTCGCCGAAAAGGTAAAAGGACTGAAGCGCCATTTTGGGAAAATTACACCAGAGCACTTTAAAGCTTTTTTGTTACAATAATACAATAAAAATCATAAGTCTTCAGCACCTGCTTAGATTTTGAAAAAAAAAGTTAACTCAAGTTACTCAATATTCTCACTGAGTTACCTGAAGCGACAACAAGCCAAAAAAGTCTTAAACATGTGTCGCTGGAGTCAAGCCTTCTTCCAAATGGTAAATATATATAAGATGGCTAAAGAGCCACAAAATTCTTCAGAATCAAACGAGAGTCAAAAAAACTGATTAAAACTGCACATTTAACTCATTTTTGTTCAAAATGTTGCTTAGAACCTTTAAAAAAATATGAAAAGGAAGAGTTTTAATTAAAATATCTTCCACAGACTATTTTCAGTAATGATTTATGTTTTAAAAACAAAAAAATAATTAAACAACATAATGTATTTTCAAATCTGATGATGAGATGAGACAATAATTTAAGGGGAAAAACTGTTTTATTTAACCCACACAAGCAATTTTACGGAAGAAGAAATAATCATTATATCAAAGAATGTATTAGTGTTTCAGGTAGGCTTTATAAACAAGCCATTTTAAACCTCTCATCAACAAAACTTCGACAGATTTACGAATCCCACGATCTGCTCTTTTAGAAAGTAAAAAATAACTTATTACTATGGAATATAATGTATTTTAATATCAATTTTTGCGACTCATTGTGAAATTGACAGTAAATATAATAAATATCTAGTAAAAATATGTACGATGCAATCATTGTACCTCTAATCAATTACTGTTGCAGCATTTTATTCTGAACCAACGATGAATATATTTAAAAAAAATGACTGTACTGTAAAATCTATGAGAAATATTGAATAAAAATAGATAGACATAAGTCGAGGAGATTGAAAAAGTTAAATATCTTTTCATCCAAACAAATTACGAAAAATTTCAGTAAAGGCACAAACGTGAGATGATAAATAAGAACCAAATAAAACTACCCTTTAGAAAAAGGTCACAAAGTCAAAAGTCATTGATTTGTAGAGCTGTAAAGATGTTTGACGAATAAACAAATGATATTAAATCAGAAAAAAGTGCGTTATGAGTATATATACATATATTTATATTAATTTATATATATATGTATATATATTTATATTACTATATATATATATAAAAGTATATCTGACAGCCTCCGTCGTCGAGTGGGAAGACGCTAGACTATTAATCCAGAGGTCAAATACACTTTATTAATATGTGTCATAACACATTTATTTTATATCAAATAATGTATAATAAGTTTGCGGCACATTCTAGAGTGGTAGTTACCTACTCTAAGAAAGGTGAATGACCACCATTAAGAATTGAAATGTTGCTTGAAGTGGCTTTAACCGTGTTTGGTGACCAGATCTGAATAGCTAGGTACTTTCTAACCTTCATCTTCTCCTTCCTACTACCTTCAGCCTTACAACATACCCCGATCGGGGATGCCATAGTTCACTGGCTCTAGACGGTTGGGGCATTTGGGACTCTTATGCGGTATTTACTAAAATAAAATAAAAATATTATAAGGAATATATTACTTTCATAGTTGCTTTAGAAGATATCCATTATTATACATTTTTGTTCTGTAATAAAATAAATAAAATGAAAATTATTTTGAAATGCAATATTATTGAATCGGGTACACCGGACCCATTAGTGTTGGACACAGAATTTGGTTAGTTACGTAATCAAGGAAATTGCAGCAACTCCTCCTGGTCTCCAAAGGGAAGTGGTGCAATTATGCAATTATGAAAATGAACAGAAGTTGAAACGAAATACCGAAGTTTTCAAGAATCATAAACCTATCGGATGCACTGCGATCCTAAGTTCTGCAGAAACTTACATAAAGTGTTCTAAATTACTGGAAATGTTTTAACGACCCAGCTACTGTTTTTGCTGCTTTAAATTTGAAAATTTCGCTCAATTCTTGAAAACTTTTCTTATATTAGATTATTATATTACTTGTCCCTACCAAAAACTACTTCTTCTAGCAATAACCGTAGATTTCTCCACGAATTATATGAAAATTCAGAAAAAAAATTATGGAAGATGAACTCGGTAAGTTTTCTCAAGGTAGAAAGTAGATGAGAGCGTCGTAATTTTTTTTGTTTAAATTTCTGAGAGCGAAAATGAAGTTTGTCTAAGATTTTTAAATGAGATATGGTGAAAATATTCTTCAACATAAATAAGTGAGAATGGATAATTTACGTATGCGGCATTTTAAGATATATGTATTGCTTGTAATATTAACTACCTGATTGATTAAATTTACACAATAATTTGTGCATGAATATCATAACATGAACAACTTTGCTTAGATATTTGTATTACGTGTTTTTTTTTAAATATATATGAAACCGTATTAAACCATTTTTCCGGTGTAACAATCGATAGCAACTAATTAATCCAAACGTAGCTGGAAAACGCTGACATATTAATTTGTAAGATATTTAGCTAACATCCATTACAAAATAAAACACGGATATCGATAGAAAAATATGTCTGTTTTGGGGGTAGTTTGCGCAGCCTTTTCATTTTTTTAGCAATTGTAGCTAAGATTATTAATTCAATCTTAGATATCGTTTACAAAATTTGGTTTCTAGTGTGAGGTGTACGATTTGAGGAGATGATCAATGCAGTCGTTGTGATGCGCGACGTGGCGAGGCGCCACTGGTCGACCTCATTTAATAACAATAGTTAGATTGAAAACAATACTTCTAAGATCAGTCATATTCGATCACTTTTTGCATAGAGTTCTTTTATTTGATTGCCAGAAAACATCTACATATTTTTTTACGTAAATAAACGTTGGTAAAAAAGCTAAAAATATTGAGTATTTTCATAAGTAGACACTTAATAGTTAGGTAGGTACTGATATTTAGAATAGATTTCAGAATTTCCCTTGTCCCAAAGTGAGTTTTTATAACTCATCGGGATTGCTATTTATGTTGGCAAAATATTTTTAAAAAACATATCAGAAGTAGCTGGTATTTTTTCAAAATGAGCTACAAATAATATAATTATTTTTATATAAAGTAAACTATTTTCTACCTCTGTACTTATTTTTGGCTACAAACAAAATAAACTGCGTTGTCAAAAAAAAAAAAATGTAAATACCTTAGATGAATGATAATTGTAAAAAATAAATAATTGAAATTCAAATAAAAAAAAAATATATTTTTTAAAGTAACAATCAAATAGATTTGAATTTGAAATTGAAATTTAAATTAAAACTATAAATTTAAAAAAAAAATATAATCTACAATCAATATTTTTTTACTATTTTGGTGTTATTAGTAAGTTATCCGCTAAAATCCAAGAATTACGAAAATCGATAGAACTTTCGCACATATAAAAGCTAACTACGTGGATCTGTAGTCTCGAACTTGGTCTAAATCAATATGTATTTTGTAAAGAGATTCATCAATCGATCGGCAGGGGGTAGGTTTGGTTTAAAGCCACGCAGGGGGTGGGATGTTTATGTGGACCCGAGGATGCGAGAATACAAGGAGCATTTATCTTGCTGTAACAACTGTTCACTGGCCTCTGGGTTATTTACTCTAAACCTTAACTTATTATTCGAATAAATGGCAATATGTTGTATCAACTCCCACTGGCTTAAACTAGAACCCTTCGATTGCCAGGTTTACTATGTTTTGTTATCCGTTGGCATTTAATACGAACTAGGAGCGTTGATTCAAACTTATTGAGTAGATTATAGAAATATGCCAGCGATCCAATACCTAATTTATTAAAATAAATAAGCCACCTAGATTTTGTATTTCAAAACAACTGTGAAACTTATTTGATTCGTTGTCAGGGAGGTTTTCAAACATGGTATATTTATTTTTTATTATTGAGGAGATAACACAGATACATACACTATAAAAAAAAAATTGAACGTAAAGTATAGAGACACCGATGATGGCATAATATCTAAACACAAACAAAATTAATATAAACATATACGTTGTTTAAAAACAATAAATCTTATATCATCATCATGTCCTTTACAGAATTAAAGCTTTTATCTTTCTTCTTAAAATTAAAGATGAATCAGGGAACAAATCTGAGTGTAGTACCAATAATAACAATAGTGCACAATTTTCAAATAGAACTTGTCATTTAAAAAATTCTTTATTTTATTTACTGAAAGTAATTAATTAATCAAAATATTGTTAGAATCCTTAAAATTTAATATAATTTGAACGTTCTTCTATCATTTCCTATTGTATTGTAGGTATGATATATTTTTATGCGGACACACATTCTCCATTAAATTATTACTTTCTTATTACCATTATTTTTATCGATCAAAAATAATTATCCTTAATTAAAGAGAAATTCATTAAATCGATTGTTCATCAAAATTGTCTTCATTTATAATACAATGTAGAGAAATAACGTGAAAATTACAGGAGAAAAAAATGCAAGGAAGCAAGTCAGTTTTTTACGGCAGTTCTTAATTTAGCGTGAGAACCGCACAATAATCACAAGTGCCCGGAGCCGGTGGAATAATGGCATATCAAGGGTAGATATGAGAAAATGTTAGATCTGAGGAAGGGGAAGGATATAGAAAGAGGAAAGTTGAGAAGTTGAGAAGTACCTTGCTATTCAGAAATACTTCTTCATACTTTGACGTCAAAAGGGTAGCTAAATAGTATAAAACACAGGGGTAGTCAATTATGCCAGATTTATACATAATGAATATTATGCAAACTATACAAATTGATTTGTTTTGTTCCTGTAAGTACATTAAGAGATATTTACTTGTCACTCCCAGAATCAAATTACGGCATGAAATAACCACTAGGAAATATTCTTGCAAAAATAATTTTAATCACTATAGTTCAATTAATACTTAAAAATATATTCTCGCAGAGACGAAACATTGAATTGTTGTATCAAAATGTAGCTATCTTGCCTGTACAGGCCTTTTTATGGTATAAAATATTGAATCAGCATTTATCAGACTTTAGATATAAAAGGAAAGTGGAATACGAGCACAAAACTAGGTTCACAAAAAATGATGGCATGATTGTATCAAAATAAAATAATAAATACGGACAGCGAACCCTGGAGTATAACCTGCCTAAAATATTCAACATCTTCCAAGCAATGAAAAAAAATGTGAATTGTCAACAATAGTCAGAAGTTTGCTGAAAAAATGGTTCCTTAGTAGAAATACCTTATATTAGGCGATTATAAAAAAGAATACTTCATAAACTATATTTTTTTTATAATCGCCTGATATAAGGTATTTCATTATTCACAATTTATTGTGTGTACTAAAGATATTGAAGTAATATTGTACTATATAATGCTGCATAGTGCAGCATGGTATGGTGTAATAGTATATCAATTTTTCAATTTCTTTACGAGTCTGAATAATAATAATATTTATATGTATATATATTTAAAATAAATAAATTAATCTGTTTTCCCATTGTACTATATTTCTATTGTATTGTACTTTATTTTATATTTCTTTTGTCTATATTGACAAACTACTTAATTGTAGTGGGGTAATGATTTTTGAAGAAAAAAAAAAATTGTACACCACTTATACAAAATAATTGTTGAATTTCAAGGTAATAATTTCATGAGTTCTTACCTTCGTGTTTTTCATCTAACTCTCTACTTACCCAAAAATTTCGCCGAATCAAATTCAATATTCAACAAAACCGTGTTAGAAATAATTGACAATCGAACAGAAGAGTTTTTTGGAAAAAACGTGTTCGTTGGTTTGATGTTCTAAGAATATAAGATAAATGTGGTGTTTTGTGATTAAAAATATATAAATAAGTGTGGTTATTCGTGAATTGTTTCGGTAGTAAGATTGTGCAAGAGGGGTCGAAAATTTTAACTTTATGAGTGAGCGAATTTTTACCCATTTTTCTTTCATTCCGTAATTCTTTTAACGAGCTATAACTAGACACTTCCATCAAGTAGTTATTGCAGAAAATCGTATACAGCCTACTATTTGACAAATATATCACATTCGGTAACATTATTACAAATTATCCAAATATTGTAACATTCGGTACAATATTTGGATAATTTGTATAGCGCCGTTTTTGTAAAAAATCACCACATAGCAGCCTCGGATCCAACAATAATGGTGTATTACTCTAAATAAATATATTAATCAATATGCTTTTGAACAGTAATACGAACGTTTTTTGATATATAGGGTTTGTAGATTCTTCCAGTATCAACCGCCCTTGCGAATGACCACCATTAAGATTCGATACGTTCTTCTTAATAGTTTCAGCCCTGTTTCGTGACCAGATCTGAATAACGAGGTTCTTCCTAATATTTTTCTTCCTCATTTTCTTCCTTTCTCCACACTTCTTAGCTTCACAACATTCCCCAATTTGGGATTCGATATTCTTACTGGCTCCTGTTATAGTTGGGAGCAGTCGAAAATTTTGTACGGCATTCTCATAAAAAAAAATCAATCATGAATTAATTGAAAACGACCAAATTTTTACCATGTTATATTTGAGAAAATTTACATGATAAATTGTGAACATTAAATTTTTCTAAGAGATCCGTTGGTAAATATTTCGACTAATGAATAATTACAAACATGCTGTATTTATTCATTCCTCTTTGGGCCGCATGCAAAGTTAACCATATCAAGCTGTATAACTCTCCTATGATGCTGTTTATCTCTCTTTTATATTCAAATAAGTACTTGAAGCTTTAATACAGAGTGTTGATCTCCATGTTTCTGGTATAACGGCTTCAAAATAGCTCGACCTTAATTACTTTTCCCCGTGAACTAGCACACGCAAAGTTCTATCTGCCGTAAGACCTAGATGACGGATACAGTTTCCGTTGGCGAGTTCAATATTTATTACATTTATTTCAGTTGAGTTTTGAACCCTATTACCCCCCGTAAGACCACGCTGGAAGCTATTAAATGAAGATGCTTCCGATTGCAAACGTCGCTGGAAGTATCTATAGAAAGAAATTTATTGGGCTAATTTGCAAATCTGCTTATCGGTCTCTTAGATAATAAGGAGCAAATTAACTCGTAATTTATTATTTTAAAATGTAAATTATCGTTAGTGGAGTTTAATCATAAACGGTTAGCGATAAATTCAAAGTAACGCCTTATATTTCTTTATTATTAAAGAAAAAACTGATTTGCAACATCCCTTTTAGGAAATTACTATTGTTTTAAAAAAAAACTGTACAGTATTCAACTTTAAGTGTGTCGGAGGTACTAATAGTTACCGAGCTTTGAACATTATCTTTTCAGGAGTTTTTGTTATTTAAAAAAAACGTAAAATGAACCGTAATGGCCTGTTAACATAACAATCAATCTATGAGATATTTTGCATTGCATTATGTTCGGTACAAGTCGAGTAATAAATATTTGAACTTTGCTTCCGTCAGTACGGCTGAAAAAAAACGATTTTCAATTGACATTACTGTTTGTATTTACAGGATAACCTCACGCAATTTTATTTTTGTTTATAAGCAAATTTATTCAGCCACACATAAATACAATAGAACGGCAAAAAATCTTCACATTTCTTAATAAATCTTTTTTTAGTGACACGATGGATAAATAAACAATTCTCTGAATATATATATATATATATATATATATATATATATATATATATATATATATATATATGTAGCTATTCCGAAAACCCACTTATACCCTTTAGCCAACATTTAAAATAAATACCTACAGTTTCATGCAAAAGAAAACTTTAATTTATTTTTGCATGCGTTGTAAGCAATTTCAACATTTTTCCCAAGACGAAACATTTTTTTTATGATATTTTTAGATCGAGATGGAAATGACAATCAACTTTTTTTTCTGGATTAAAACCGTAGATTTTTAGTGGAAGAGCCACACATATAACTCGCAAATTGTCATGTCATAAATTGACTTCCATGTATTAGATCAATATGTTAAATTTCTTCAAATAAAATTTATATGGCTTCTAACATAAACACATTGTGGATTCTAGCCATGTATCGGCCTTGCAGAAATAGACATAGGTAACGACTGCCTACTCCTACGTATTCGTCTCTGAAAAGGTCATAAAATTTTTATTGGTATATAAAAGTTTGATCTCTAATAAAATTCCGATCAAATCATATCCGTAGATACCATATCGAAATATCCTACTAAAAAACTGCTTTGTAAGGTCATTATATTTACGACTGTTCTTGCGCACTATTACATAGTCAAACAGTCATTCATATGAAGCTTTCTGGTCCAGAGATGTTGAGACAAAATCAAATTTCATCAGAACTCATATTTGAGTGATTAAATCACTTTATCGGTACTTGAGTGTATTACATATTATAAAGAATAATAAAAACACAAAGTGATCGTGTCAAGTTGGATAATAGCTTGGCAAATCGATTTAATTTTATGATTTTGAATATCGCGCAAAAATTGCGTAGGAAACTGTTTTATAAGTAGTTTAAAAAAATCCTCGGAAATATGGATTGGTCAATTTTTATGGAAAATTGATATTTAAAAAAAAACTGATTTCACCTTTTTCTCCTGGTCCAATTCGAGTCTGGGGTATTCAGGTTTCATCGCTACTTCGGTGATCGTAGTAGGCACAGTTTCTATTTGGACAGCTTTCGGAGTTGCTTTTCCCATTTTCCCTTTTTGATATTAAAAATACAATAGCTAAAGATAGAAATGACGATGAAATACGAAAAAGTTGCATTGACGTTAAAATTCCAAGCCAAAGCCTCATAATATACTCCAATAGTTCCACAAGCTTAGGAAAGTTAGGACTCTTATGCGGTGTTCACATAAAAAAAGACAAAAATGTTCAAATTTTACGACGCCAGGTTATCTGTTTTTTACCAATGATTTTCATCACACTGGTGCCTTTTAAAATTTTCGTATTTTATTAAAGCGATTTTATTTTTAAAGCATTTGATGTATTAAATACTGTGTTTTTTATTCAAATACGCCGATTAAAACTGAGAGATTGACTCTTTTCGAGACTATTCACTAAGGTGCTAATTTTACGAAGATAAAACAATTTTCTCTCATACCACATCAACACAAAAACCATTTCTAGAAATAAACATATTTTTTATTGTATTTTGACGATCTTCGTCGTAAAGTAGTGGGTATCAGAAAGCCGATTGGTTTAGGTCTAGACGTGATTACACAAGACCGACGAAGGGACATATAGCAACTACATTCATTTAATCAAACGTTATTTTCATTTCGTAGTAAATACTCCAGAGAGCTGAATAAATAAAATTGATGGGCACAATTTTTATGTGTTATCATTAACAGAGTCAACTAAATTCAGTTGATATTTTAAGGTATTTAGCGAATGTTAATTTGAAATTGAATAACGGAAAGCGAATAACCAATTGGTCTGTATTAGTAGAGCAGAGTTTTTTTTGTGATTTATATCTTAGACGTCCTAATACTTTTGTAATGTTTCTTACCCCGTAGGAAATATTATTAAATATCATTAATTTGCAATGCTCACTATCAAAATCTATGAATGGTTGTATTTTTACGGCCATGGTATTTAAAGTTTGATATTTATTTATTTATTTAGGCCCTAGTGAGTTTTTACAACAATTTTTATAGTATAGTTATGTTGACAAAGGTAGGGCATTATGTAATAATGTACATGAAGCATAAAAAATAAAACAAAAAAGTACCTAGAGAAACTAACTAACCATTACGCCGTTCCACGAAGAGGTGAGCAGAGAAGACGGACCCCCATACAAATCCGTCTTAGCACCCACTTCTTGCTTTATTCACATTCATACATCGTCTAACACATACATTTTTCTACAAAAAAAGCAAAAAAAAAAATAATTTACAACCAGTGGTAAATATAAAATGCATTATTAATAAATACATACAAAAAGAATAATAATAATAAAAATATTTTTTTTATTCCAGAAGGTATGCAGGAGTAGTGCAATGCAATTCCTTCAATAATTGATAACAATAAATAGTCACAATAATAATAAAATACGAGTTGTGAAACACACAATAATAATAATAAAAATAAAAATAAAATACATAAATTCGAAAAAAAAAAGTACTTAATGTCATTTTAATCGAGCGTGCTTCAAGGTGGTCTCTGCATCATCTGCATCCATTGCTCTTTGAGAGAAAAGCTGAGCCATATACCATTCTTCTGAATAGAAGAGAAATTTTTATTTATTTATTTTTATAACATATTCACTGTGTGGACTATGGTATATTTCAGTGTATTTATGAAGAGTTCTCCGAAGAGAATCTTCAAATATATCAACCTTCTTTAATCTATGACAAAGATTATACAGTTGATTTATAAGTGTGTGAGCCTGATAGTTGATTTTAAAATCGCAGAAAAAGGTAGCAAAGTGATATAATTTAATAATTCCTTGGAACTATTCTAGTTCGCTGTAAATCCATTTGTCAAGTGCGGCGCAATACCCTAACGGCACGGAACAAACCGCATCGAGGTTGGTCGTAACGATTGTTGAATAATTATTGCACGCTTTCATTTGCGAAGTTCCGTAAACGAGTTGTGGTCATTGATCAGGCGATCAATTAAAACTGAAATTATTACTTTTACAACTGTGGTCGACCCCGCTTCAAACTTTGAGCTTTGCTCTTAAATCTTTGTTTTTAAATAAATGCTCTAACTAATGCATACTGATAGTAATAATAATATTAGGAAAATTTGAATAGTGTCGTTTGTGTCAAAATTCACGTTAACCCTATACTCCCTGACGGTACAAATTTGTACCTTTCTATAAAACTTTATGTATCGTGTATACCAAAAAGAATTTTTGATATATTATTCTTGTATTCACATTTTTGAAAATTCTTTTCTATAAATATAACAGATAAAGCTAGTTTAAAACCACTTTATTTTAAATGTTTTGTCCACCGGTTTTGGAAGCACCCTTCCATCTTCAGGACAATATTAAAATTAAAATACAGAATACGAAGATATATATACATGTATATATTTACATATTTAAATATTGGGATGGGAAGGAGAAGGGGAGAAAGAGGAATTTATTTTAATGCTTAGTTTTTATCGGTTATTTACAAAAACTGATACCAGAAAAACAAGTTCTACAATGAGTTGTCACATGGTTAGTAGTTATTTTAGTGCTTGTTCGAAAACGTAACTATTGTGATAGTGGATTCATGTGTATTGTAGTGGATTTTTGTATATTATGGTTTCAATGAGTATTATAATGTCATTATCTGTCGAAATTGTAGGGTATTAAAAAAAAAAACAATTATATAAACTTAGTATTTTTATTGCCTGACGGTACAAATATGTGCCGGGTGAATTTTTCTCATAAGGAGTTTTCCAAAAATCAAAAAGAAAACCGAAATGATTTCTAAGTTATAAATAACAGATAATTATCAAAATAATTTGTGAAAGTCAGTTTATATTCAGGGACCTGGCACTGTACAAATCTTAATTTTTATACTCTATCTTGTTACTAACTACAAATAATCTGTAGCATATTAATATCTATATATATTATAAAACATGCTTACGTGGTAGGTCACTTCAGATAAACACTTTTATTTCTGGTGTGCAGAAATATAAAGTTTTGCATTCAGAGGACATGATATTAGCAAAATTATAGTTGGTAATTATAATTAAAATGAGTTTTGTTTCATCATCGCTCTATGAGACTAAAACAAAAGAGTTTATTTTGGTGTACCCCATCAATCAGAGAAGTTGAATTGCTTAGCACATTGTTTAAAAATCCGATATATTGGTTATGAATGTGTGGCGATACTAAATGCATCTACCACTCTGCCATGGTGAAAGATCACCATTCAGAATCAAAACGTTACTTGAAATGGCCGTGTTTGGTGACTAGTTCTGAAAAGCCAGGTGCTTCACAACTTCACTTTACCCATCTCATTCCCCTCATCATTGCCTTCAATCTCACATAATCTCACTAGCTCAAGACAGTTGGGAGCAGTTGGGATTCTTGTGTGGTATTCAAAGTAAAAAAGGGCTTTACTGAGAGTATATATATATATTTTTTTTTACATGAATACCGCACAAGAGTCTCAACTGCTCCCAACCGTCTAGAGCCAGTGAGACTATGGCATCCCCAAATTGAGTACGTTGTGAGGCTGAAGGTAATGGGGAGGGGAAGGAGATCGGGAAGAGGAAGGTTGGGAAGTACCTGGCTATTCAGATCTGGTCACCAAACACGGCTTAAGCCATTTCAAGCAACGTTTCGATTCTGAATGGTGGTCTTTCACCAGGGCGATACTTAGAGTATCTACCACTCTGGAACGTGCCGCAAATATACTTGTTATTATTTTTATATGAATTAAATGTGTTATGACACATATTAATTAAATAAAAGTAATTGGCGCACGCCGGGTTTGAACCCGCGACCTTTGGATTCGTAGTCGAGCTTCTCACCACTCGACCATGGAGGCCGTCTACCACTCTGCTATGTACTTTTCAATTTAAATTAAATTTGAAATAACGCATATTATATACATCAAATTTATTGTGCGCAGTTGAGATTTTTTTGTGGTAAGTGTAAAAAAAAATCTTTTATTATTGTTCTAAAAATTCATCGAAAATAAATGTTCTATTATCAATCACAAAGAAAGTAATGAATAAAAGTTTAAAAAAGAATTTAAAAAAATCATTAAACTGTCAGTTCAACGTACATGCTTAAATTGACACCCGCAATGTGCCACTTCAAGCAATAACACAATAACCCACCCACTTAAATTCGTAGAATTAACCTACACATGCAGAAAATATTTTTAATGGTAAAAATGAAAAATATTTCCCGTAACGCGAACTAATACAAATTCATGTCTTGATTTATTCAGAAAAAATATTTAATATATTTTTGTACACTGTCTGAGGAATAATATGACTGTAGCAGTTAATAAATATGACTCTAAACATGTTGCTAATATTTTAAGTTGTATGGAATAAAGTTGACCATTGGTTTAAATAGTAGACGGCCCAAGTCAATGTCAGAATTATCACAATATAGACGTAAATCGATTTTCTTTGACGTGCATGAGATTACATAATGTAATTTATTTTGCATATTTGTAAAAAGCATTTATTTTGTGGCTTGCCATATTTATAAATAAAACAGATACACTTTGTTTATAACCACTTTTATTATTCAATATTATGTCGACCGGTTTCGGAAGCCATCACCCTTCCATCACCAGAACAATATTAAAATTCACTTCCGAAACTGATCGACATGATAATTATTGATAAAAGTGATTACAAACAAAGTTTATCTGTTTTATTTATTATTTATTTTGATTTTGTGCGTGCATTTTGGATATACATCACAAACCATACATTACATTACTTATGTTAATGACCAAATGTGTTTAGTATAGCAAAACCTTAAAAATATACTTTTTAAGAGTTTCAAGACATCTCAACCATTTAGAGCCAGTGGAACTGTTGCATCCCCAATGGGAGATGTTGTGAGGCTTAAGGTACTGGGGAGGAGAAAGGATATTGGGTAGAAGAATTCCTTAAATTCATTAAAAGATTTTCACCATGATGTTGTTGACACTGTTCCTCACTACGAAAAATTAAAAAAATACCTCCGATATACTTTATTTTAAATTTGTTCTCATGCCCTAAAAATAAAAATATAATTAATATATAAGTAGGAATCAGGTAAATTTTAAGTTATTATGATATGGTAAATGCGTCCTGCCAGAAGTGACCTGCCAGGTTAGTATGTTGCTGTATATTTATATAAACTAGGAATTATTATTAAGTAGAAATTAAGATTTCTACAGCGCCCTTGAGATGATTTTTCGCAAAAACGGCACTATACAAATTATCCAAATATTGTTATTATTATTATTAAGAAGGTGAGAAAGCACCTGGCTATTCAGATCTGGTCACTTAATACGGCTGAGACTATTTCAAGAAACGTTTCGATTCTGAATTGTCGTCTTTCACCAGCGTTATAGTAAGAGTATCTACCACTCTGGGACATGCCACAAATATATTATTTTTAATACATTGATTGTTAAAAACACAAATTAATTAAATGAAATTTATTTGTGCACCCCGGAATTTAAACCCACCACCTGGTAGTAGTGGATTTGTAGTCAAGGATCTTAACGACTCGACCGGATTTAAAATTTTCAAATATCAAAATCCATATCAAAGCCATTTTTCTCTTTTGGTAGAAAAAAAAACCATTTCTTTTAAATAGTATTTCATGCACTTAAATACCTTCTAAAATAAATATTATCTATTATGAAATCATTTTTTCCTTAGCTATAAAGTTCTCTGCCCCCTGAAATATCAGACATTATCGAGACGCACGCCTTTGCCTCCTTCATTAACATTGAAGCCGAATTCAGATGGGAGTAACGCGATTGTCGCCTAAACCTTTAGACGTGGGAGTTTGCAAACCAACGCACAGAGGTCCGAATTGAAACTTTAGCTGATGCAAAAAAACACTCACCAAAAAATTGTTGTTGATAAGATAAGGTGGCGTCTTTGCTGTATGACAATTTGCTGGCTACGCGATGATATTTTTAAAAAAATTACGTGTTTGTGGTTTTTGACTAGTCTTCTATCTTTTTTGCCTTTTCAGTATGTGTTGCTGTGAAAAGAACGCTCTTCCTCGCCTTCTGCATATCGCTGTATACGTGCAAAATTTGAGCCTCCCTAGATACTGCAGCGCTCCCAGCAGTGGCGTGCAGAGTTTTTGGTCAGGGTAGGCAGTAGCAAAAACAGTGAATTAATTGATAATATAAATAGGTAGCAACAGATGTTTAGATTGCTATTGGATTTGTTCTGTAAAAGATACTAACACAAATGAGCCACTTAAACGCGCGCACATCTCGCAACATACATTTTTTATATAGTTTAGTCCTAATGAACATTGAATAATCTACTTTGACGTTGGCGACGTTTCTTTAGGTCGCTTTGGGACTTTAGGCTTTGAATTTCAACTTCGCAACTGAACTGCTCCAAATTAAAATAGTTCTTTGTAACCTAACTTCCATTAAAGTATTTGTTCAATGAAATGAATTGAATGAAGCTTGAACTGCCGCAAAATGAAATAGTTCACACGGAGCAGTCAGAATGCTTAAATAAACTATCAACTTCAGTTGAAGTATTTGTTCAATGAACAATGAAGGAAGTAGGAACTGCTACCAAAAGAAGTAGTTCTTTGAAGTAGTTCTTTCAGAGCGGTCACAACGCTAGTAGTTACTGCTTTTGACACATTATAGTGGAACGGTCGGTAAGGAGCTCGCGGCGATGCGGTTACCAGAACATACGTATTTTTGAAATTGTAGATTGATTTTTTCAAACAATTTCATATTATTACATTCAATATTATACATATTTTATGCGAGTACGGGAGGATAAGCAGTGCTAATGTACCTTTATGGAGTGCATGCCTCTGGCTTCCAGTATGTTCACGGAGAGGCGAGTTTCCGGCTTTGCAGCCTTTATTAGATCCAGGGTGGCAGGAAAGTAGGAAAGGATAAACAGCTCCTGGAATATCCTCATCGTGGAAGGCAGCCCCAGTCTAGCCTCCAGCATCGACGCACATTAGTAAATAATATTGGTCCCTCACAATTCAAATGCAACAGCTCCCTAAAGGCTAATTAATAATATTGTTTCTTTTTTATCTTTTTTTTTGTACTGCATTTGTCACTAACATTTTTTAAATTTTTTTTATATGAATACCGCACAAGAGTCTCAACTGCTCCCAACCGTCTAGAGCCAGTGAGACTATGGCATCCCTAAATAGGGTATGTTGTGAGGCTGAAGGAAGTGGGGAGGGGAAGGAGATTGGGAAGAGGAAGGTTGGGATGTACCTGGCTATTCAGATCTGGTCACCAAACACGGCCAAAGCCATTTCAAGCAACTTTTCGATTCTGAATGGTGGTCTTTCACCAGGGCGATACTTAGAGTATCTACCACTCTGGAACGTGCCGCAAATATACTTTTATTATTTTCATATTAATTTAATGTGTTATGACACATATTAATTAAATAAAAGTTATTGGCGCACGCCGGGCTTGAACCCGCGACCTTTTGATTCGTAGTCGAGCGTCTTACCACTCGACCATGGAGGCCGTCAATTACTTGCAATATATTTGAAATGAAATGTGTTGGACTGCACTAACCTCCCCACATACGGGAATAAATGAAAGTAATAATAATTAAAAATATAGTTCAACATACGACCCGAACGTTTGTGCAGTGCCAGGCGATTTTTTGCTACAAACGCGTTCAGTTTGACGATACTTTTATCGGAATTCACAACTATCGCGACTTTAATAAGAATTTTCTCGGACTGGCATCAAACCGGCAAAGATTTATAGTGCAAAGATCAAACAAATTACATGCATTTTTTATTGAGAAATCTTCATTGTTTTGAAGTACAAAACTTTTATATCACATGAGTATCGTTACCTTAATTTTAATAGGACGTAAGTCGAATTTTTCAACTTTATAGGAGAAAGAAAAAACTGAAAAGTTTTAATATTTACTATAAATCTATGAGTTACGGCAACTTACATAAAACTTTTCACTCACTCACTTACTCTCGTTAAATACATTCCATGAAGATTAAAGCGGATTTATTTCGACGAGCATTACAAGAATCATTATTTAAGAAAATAATAGCCAGTGAGACTATGCAATCCCCAATTGGGGTATGTTGTGGGGCTAAAGGTAGTGGGGAGGGGAAAAATATGTAGAAGAAGAAAGTTGGAAAGTACCTGACTATTCAGATCTAGTCACCAAACACGGCTAATGCCATTTTTAAGCAACGTTTCGATTCTGAATGGTTGTCTTTCACCAGAGCGATACTTTCTACCACTCTGAGACTATGGAATCCATGGTATGTTGAGATATTAAAAGTGGTAGGGAGGAAAATAAGAGGGGGAAGAGGAATGGTGGGAAGTACCTGGCTATTCAGATCTGGTCACCAAACACGGCCATTGCCATTTTTAAGCAACGTTTCGCGTCTGAATGGTGGTATTTAACCAGGGCGATACTTAGAGTATCCACAACCCTGGGACTATTAAATCCACGGTATGTTATAAGGCTGAAGGTGGTGGGTAGCGGGGAATTAGACGGGGAAAGAGGATGGTTTAGAATTACCTGGTAATCATAATCTTAATCTTCTCAAAAAAATGAGTAATGTGCTATTAAAATTAAAGGTGACGATATTTGCTTACTCGGTCCGTTAGCAACTTCAGCCCCTTGAGTTTTTCTTTGCCACTGAGCTAAAAAACCGCTTTGCAAAATTGCCCGGTCATAACTCTCGTATACACACTCCTGTAAGATTCCATACAGAATCAAGAAGATGAAAATAGCACCGCGCTAAAAGCCTCCTTTATGAATGAAGCTTATCGGTTCAATTCAATCTGTAACGTAGCACCTTACCTGATATATTACATGTTCAATAAAAATTGATAAACAACATCAAGTCCTGGGAATCGAGTTTCATGTAGGTCCTTTATATTATATATCAAGTTGATAAAGCGAAACGTCATTTACAGACTTCTTTCTACAATTCCACCGAGTAGTTTGTCACTAACACTCGCGTGACTGTTATGTGATCCAATGAAGTTTATCGGTGCTGTATTCATTATGAGTGTAATTGAACAAGTTCTAAGTTTGATGTTGAGGGAATCGGCTCGCACGGGTTGGCAGTGGCTTGTCGCTAGCCAGTGGTCGCAGTATATTATCACGAGAGGGGAGTAGGTTCGGAGAACGGGTTTAGCCGGCTTGTACCGAGTGGGGTGTCGATGGCGCGAATCACCCCCCAGGGGTTGCAAGTTTATTTCCCCAACTTTGGAAAGTGTTCCAAAGAGGAAAATCGACTCATTTTACGTTACTTCACAGCTGCTTCAAAATGACAAAAAGAAACACTTACTCGAATTTGACATTGCGAAAAATTTCAACAAAGTGGTAGTAGTTTTACTGTACGTACTCTTTCCATGTATTAAATTTGTATTGTACTCAATAAATATATTGATTCCTTAACATTTCATTGATAAATTGACTAACCTTTTTGTGGCATCACATCCAGCTTACTATTCCTTGAATTAGCAATAAATTGCCATACCTCAATCGTCGCTCTACTAATTATGGGTATAAATTTTCACTGTCCAGAATATCGAAACTTGTTAACTCAAGCTATGGTCTTGACATTTTTAATACCAGTCCAAATGAATTTTGTCATTGTTTACGACTCTACCAAAACCTCGACTTGACCTTGGCTTTGGTTTGAATGTTCTTTCTTAATTTTGTCTCGTTTTTGTCATTGCTTCATTAAAATTTTATCTATGTGCTGTTCTTTCTTTGTTGCTTTTTTTACCATTTAGTGTTGTGTTTTTTTTTGTAATTGGACAATCGTCCGCTTGTATAAAAATAACTATAAGAAAAATAATTAACAAAGACTTTCACAATATTTTTAAAATTTTATGTGTTATGTGCACTTTAATCAAAGATAAATAGATGTACGAGAAAATATCCACTGCTTAGAGAATTTAGGGCAAATTTTTGTAATTGGACAATGATCATTAGTAAATATATTTAAAAAAATGTAACGAATAATAATACTTTAGCCGTGTCATAACTAAACACATTTCAATTAGGTGTAGGCATAAAATTTCAGACCAAACCATAGTTAAATGGAAACATTTTTTTCACCATTGACAAAATTATTCCTTACATCGTTTCTCATCGTACAGGTATCATTTTGTTTTTCTTTCGCTAACACTTTTTGAAAGCTTTATGAAAGAAAATGTCCAAATAAAACTACCAAAAGCGATTTTTTCGCTTGAATATTTTTGTTATACTTCGCATTTGATCTTTACCATAAAGAACGGACCCTGCGGGGTTCAGGGACCTTCCATATTTTCGTTTTCCATTGATGTTCTCTGCAAAGCGCCCGCCGCACCGCTTCCTACCCAAAATACTTTATAAATCTTGATAAATGCCTACAATTTGTGCTGAGCTATGAATTTATTCACATGTAACCCAATTTCAAATTTTAAAGGTAGAATGTAAGTTTTATACATGATTTATTTACGATAAAATGTACGTTTTACTATAAATTTATATAGTTTTGTTTTCTTTGAGAATGGTAAAATACTTAACATAGGTATTTTGACGTAGTGAAATGTTAAAAGTTTTAATTTAAATATTTAACGTCCCAGTGGCACTTCAAAACCTAGAACAATAACTTCATACACTAGTTGTGTATGTTAATTTTTTTAAATCTACTCATTTATGGCAATGGAGAAAAAAGGATTTTAAAAGAAATATATTATAGTTGAAGTAAAAAAAGCATTCAGAATATTGATGTCAGCTTTATTCTAGTTTGTTTTAAATTAATGCTACATAAAAGATAAACATAACATCCCTGGTCCTCTACAAAGTTATATTTTCTTTTAATATTTTATCATTAAAGTAATGAGAAAATCGTTAAAAGTGTGATATTTACCGATTTAAAAATAAACCGATTTCCCCAATTTACACTAGACATTATGACTCCTAGGTCTCAAGATAGATTATTGAAGATTCAGAAAATGGTTGTTTGCTAAATAAATAATTTCTATATATTAAAATGTTTGGTCGATTTCACCCGAAATAAGGAAAACTTGTCCTTACTTCGGGCACACAGACACGCCCACAACACACTTCATCCGGTTTATCACTTCAGTGTTTAGCGATATCAGGAGTCAGGTACTCCATTGATGACATGTCCAAACAAACCAAAACCGCTCGCACAAATTAATCAAGAATCGAGTCACTGACACCGTGTACCAATCAAACGTAATGGTCCTGTCTCGTATCCAATACACTGGACATAGGACATAGGATATATGATATAGGACATAGTACATAAAACACAGTGCTTATTTGCAAATGCCTAAACACACAACCCCGGACATGAGGTTATGGGGGAAGTGCCCGAGCCAGGGTAGCACTTCGTCAAAAACGAACATTCAAGTAAATCGACCTTTTTACGAGGTAGTAGAGTCATATCAACAAGGCGCACATACGAGTACAGCACTTGAAATGATTTAGGAAAACAAAAAATATTACTTCTTTTCAACATAGTTTCATTTTACGGTTAATAAAGTATTCACAAATTCTGTTTTCCGTGAATTTATTTGGTTTTTACACTTTTTATCAATAATATGTTTTTAGTTATAAAACAATTTTCTTAAAATCAAGCATATCATGTTATTTTAAAGGTTTTTTGAGAATAAAATTTTATTTTGGGAAGGGGAAAAATAACTCTTGACATACCGGCGAAAATCTTGTTCTCAAAATACATTTTTGAGGTAATAAAATACACGGGTTTGAGCAGGCTGTTGTTTTTATCAGCACTGGATATAATTTCTATTTCAGGGCGATAGCACTACAGCCCATTTTGACATTTTCTTTGATTGGGTACACACAGTAATTTGAACTGCTGGATCCTATTCGAGATGTAATAATCTCTGATTTATTTACACTGATATTGTAACACCCCGGAATCCTATCCCCACAGATAGTACGGTGGTTTTCTGACAATGAAGGGCATGATTTCCGCTTTAACGAACAGTTGTGGACGGTAATTGTTCCGGGAAATATTAACAATTCAAACCTTAGATTCTAACGGACGTTAATTTCCCCGGCTTATGATTTCGGAAAGCACTGGCAGGACTTCACCGAGAAAATCAAATTAGAGTTTTGCCTAGTAATTGCCTATTGTTATGATTAATAATTGAATCAATTCTGTTTGAGCTAAGACAACAATGATTGAACATGAAGCAGTTATCTTTTGGTACATTACATTTTCTTCGGCACAGAGTACTAATTTCTTGCAAAAGAAAACTAAAAAGCTTAGATTTAAAATAATAAAATAAAATAAAATTCCACCATCAGAAAATACAATCACATATCCATGTATGTGAAAAATTGAAGTATTCAATTTTTTTTTTTAAATATCATCAAGAATTATTTACTATGCTTTCAACAAAAAATAAATAACATTTCACGTAAATATTTTATTTTTATTATTTAAGGAGAAAACACAGATACAGATAGAAATTCGTAAAAAAAATAGTATACATTCACTGGAGAATTCGCCTGCGTTCCAACTATTTCTCACAGATTAACATAAGTAGCAGATAAATAAATCTTAACATATAATTTTTAGATAAATTTAAAGGAAAAAAAAATAAGGATTAGGTTATAGAGAAAAAAAAACTGCAGGATCTCAACGAAGTAGCAGCAGTTAAATAGCCACAACAAATATTTTTAGACGAATTTAAAGGGAAGCGAAAATAAATAGTTGAATGAAAATGGTGTTACACAGAGAAATGATAAAAAGTACATAATATATAAACACAAACTTTTTTAAAATATTAAAACAGCTTTTAATTTTCTACTAAAAGTACAGCATACATTATATAATAAGACGGAATCTATTAACGTTTGATTTTGATTAAATAACTTGCACATTCTTCTGATTGGATCCTTGACACCAGCATTTTTGCGCGTCTGGCTTATGTGGAACAAATCATTGCAATAAACTTCCGAGTGCTTAAAAAAATAGATATGTCACAAGGTTTTACCCTCTTCAACACGGCGAGGGAAGTTTATAATGTCAATGAATATGTTGGTGCTAGTGACTATAATATAAGATGTTAAATTAAACAGCTTACAAAATTTTCTTTTTTATTATACTAAATCTAGCAATTTCGATAATTTGATTGATAAAAATTACGTTAAAACGTTACCTACTTATCATTTATTATGTCTCATTGTCTTCAAAATTTACAAGTGATGTTTTAATTCTGGGGACGAAAATAGTATTTTTTTTCCCATAAAATCTGAGTCAGAATGCAGTAAAAAAATTACGCAAAACTAAAAAAAAACATTATATAATATACATTCTCCAGATACTTCAAAACATACATTTTTTGATCGTGTACAGAATTTATCTCCACATATGTTTCTTCCAGAAGAGATGAAGTTATTATCTAAAGATTAATTTAATATTGTCCTGATGATGGAAGGGTACTTCCGAAACCGGTAGACAAAATATTAAATAAAAAAGTGGTTAAAAACAAAGTATATATGTTCTATTTATAAATATGGCAAGCCACAAAGTTAATGCTTTTTACGAATATAATATATAAAAAAAAACACTTTATTACCTGTCAATCACTAAGCAGTTCAGTTTTAGCAATATATCTAGAAAGGTGTCTGTATACACCTTTCAAATAATATGAAAAATAAGACAATTTGATCAATTAATTACAAAAAATAAGGGTCGCAAAGACTTGTAATTTCAAAGGGTTCGTAAGGTCAGTGGAGTGTGACGGGGATAAATTTAATTGAGTTATTATTCTACGAAGGCTCTTGGGAACTAATCAAGATACCACTTTTAGATCTATGTATTTAGTCAAAGCTAATATTGAACATTTCATTCGTGGGTGTTTGATTGGACCCCTTAAGCCTTTGCGATACACATAAACGTTAGATATCAATTCAAATGGCCAAGGTCACCACTAAAAGATCTGCTATTTTGTATAAGTATTACTCTGCTAATTCAATTAAAATAATTACAATTACGTAATTGAATTCGGAGTACGATGAAAATGCGAAATTAATTATTTCTTATGAAATGAAAAAATACCTTTGCAAAAGACCGCAGATTTAATTTTATTTTTTATGACCGACTGATTTGCTTAGCATCAGTATCATCAGTGTACAAAATTAAAGTATATAAAAATACAAACTTTGCAGTTATATATACATACAGTATTTATAACTGTTCTCTCTTATGTTTATTTTGCCTTATTTTAGTCATCGCTTTATTTTTTATTATGTATATGCTATTCCTTCTCTGTTGCTCTTTTTTCCATTTCGTGTTTTATATGTCTTTTTTGTAATTGGACTTTAGTCCGTTAATTTATAAATAAATAAATACAGGGGAGAACAAAATATAAAATAAAATAAGAGAATAGTGAGAAAACAAGAATAACATTTAAATTCCAACAAAGGAACAGAAAGAAAGAGACAAATAATTGCAATTAAAAAAGGTAAAAACGTCAACAGAGAAGGTGATTAAGTAATAATGAGAAATTTTATATATCTAATATTGGACAAATTTAAATGATGTCTAAGAATATGACATTTAACTTTAATGGTTTTCTTTATTTTTAGTGTTTCTTAGTTATTTTATCTGTTACCATGACCTATTTACCTAATTACTTGCTATAATTCTGCGTTTCTTTCGATCGGGGTGATCTTAAACTTCATTCGGAATCAGGGTTACAATAAACATGCTTGATAATACGCCAGACAGCGTTTATTGTCGATACTAGTTGTAAAAATTTTACAATTTATGAAAAGTCTACCATCATATCACCTCAAAGGTGTTAATTAATTAAATATTTTAACAATCTAATACACAAATATGAAACACAAAAAAGCTGGAAACTAAAAAGAACAATGCTTATGACTGAGCCACAAACTCGGAACCACACGCTGCTAATAAAACCATCAATACATCATTTGCGGTATTTTTAAACGATCTCATTCATTCTTCTAATGAAAATAATGAATATTTTAATTTCTTCCAGTTTTAGGCTGCAATTTTTGAATGATGTCTCGGTCATGATCATTAATCTTTTTAGTTTGTGGCTTTTTTTGTTTCATGTGTGTGTTTAAGATTATTAATATTATTTAAACAGAATAAACAGAATAACAGAAGAGTAAGTATGAGACGATGTATGAATGTAAATGAAGCAAGGAGTGTGTGCCAAGACAGAGTTATATGGCGATCCGTCCTCTCTGCCTACCCCTGCGGAGAAACGGCGTGATGGTTTGTTAGTTAGTTAGTTATTTAAATATTTAAAATAAATAAACATTAATGCTTTAACGTTAATTTCAATTTCAAAGTTAATGAATTAACAATATCAAATCAAGCATTTAGATTAAAAGAGCTAGTGAGCGGATAAATGTGTGATTTTTTCAAAATAATTATTTTTGCCTAATACCTTTTTACAATCTGTTTTTTATTGAAATTTTTCGTATACGAGATGTGTTCGAAAATACGCAAATTTCAGTTTTCAGTAGCGGGCACTATAAACTGATTTTTATTCAACCTGACATTTTAATTCCGTAGGCGTGCGACTGAGTTAAAAGAGCACTCTGAGTTATTGGAAGCAAATTTATTGTCGCTTCATAGTGGCCCAGTGAAATAATCGCTCGGCGTCTCCGTGGATAAAGCCGCTGCGAAGTTTTTTCAAGAAACATGGCGAGCCGGGACCATTATGATAATGTGATTGATGACTGTTGTTTTTCATGGAAAAAATATCTTTGAAGACAAGATTAAATATAAAAAATCTACGTTTCATACATGATACATGAACGATTCCTAGGTCAAGTCGATATAAAAACGTTTTGTCTTGCCATAAACAGATTAATTTTAATAAACGTTGTTTTCTTTTAACCCCTACATTTGATTGAGGTGTCGAATGGTTTTAGAATCACATTTCATTCGTTAGGATAAGAGTTATCTAACAAACAACAAACTATATTTAAATCTAAACTAGGAATAAATATGTAATGATAGAAAGTAAGATCTGTACAGCGCCCTTGAGGTGATTTTTCACAAAAACGGCGCTATACAAATCGTCCAAATATTATTATTATTATTCGCATTTACTTCTTCTTCTTCTTGTTAAATTTAGTAAAAATACAATTTGACAAGATTTTTTTTACGAGTGCAGAAACAAACTAATGCAATCTTCAAAGCAATAAACTTTATAGCTTACTTGTTTGAACCTTGTATGTATCAACTTGTACAACACAAATATGGTTATAAAAATAAAATTTTATAATCATTTCTATAAAAAGTTAAAAAAAATCAAACTCACTTAAACGAGTTGCGTGACAATAATAATTACAGTGTTAAAGAAGGTTCATTAAAAACCACATTTTTTTTAAACTACCCACTGCCCACAAAAGGAAAATTGATAAATACACAGTTAACTTATTAACCATCACACCATATCTCCGTAGGAGATATAGCGCCAGAAAGGATAGGACCCCACACCACTCTGTTCTGGAATAAACTCCTTTACAATTATACGAGGCCTGTTCAAAAGAAAAGGTGAATTTCGAATTTTCGCGGGCTGTGTACATTCGACTATCGTTTTTTTTTTGTTATGTTGGTACACATATGTTTATCATATGTTAGCAATAATGCTAACATATGATAAAAAGAATAACTATAATAGCTGATAACAGCCATTTTGGATTAGTGGTTTGTTTTTGAAAACTGGAAAGGTAAGTCACGTTTTTGTTTGTTCTTCGATTTTTTACTTTTGAAAAAAATGGATCAAAGAATAAAATCCATGATTATACATAAATAATTAGTGTAATTAGCCATTGCGTCCGCATCGTATTGTTGGAGGCGCTGGGGCCATTTAAAAGCTAGTCAGAGATTCCATCAAAGATGCCAAATCTCAGAGGGTTATTTTTATTTCGTAGAGGCTTTCTATTTTTATGATAGCCACTGTTACGTTACGCCTAATCAAAGAAGCAACCGTCAGGTGTTTCGACCCTTTAAGAAAAAAGATTAAATTTCCTTCTCTTTGTACGGCGTGGTTTACCGTACCGTCCATTGTATTCAGTTGAGTGGGAAATAATAAAGTCGCCATATGATATTGTACAAAGTATATATATTTAATAATGAACACCCAACAGATGTACAAATAATGAATAACGTCCGCACCGTTTAAAAACGAACTAAGACTAATAGCTCTGAAACATGTAAAGAATTGTTTTTATAGTATAAGATAAAGAATATTGTTGGCAACAACCGGGTACAGGGGGTGAACTATAGGGACATGATTAGGTATGGACCAGGATGCAGATACAGTACATTAGGGTTTCATCTACTGAAACAAACAAAGTCATTATGTAATCTCAGATATTGAATAAACAAAGTGATTAATCAAAGGAACTAATGATCAAATGTGTTGTTTTCAAATATGAACTAATAGAACAGATATAGTGGCTCCTGGAGACACATGGTAGTGATTACAAAAGGGTGTGGTATTATAACAGCATGTCGCAGCTTGATTATTTTAACAATATTTAAGCGCCCTTGAGGTGATATCTCTGTCACGAAAACGGCGCTATATAAATCAGCCAATTATTATTAATAATGTCTAGCAGTGACCATTCATAAACATAACAATTTTACAGTATCAGAGTACTATTCAGAAAATAAGTGAGTTCTTCAATATCTATGGGTATTTAACTGGAAATATTTTGATATTTTTAAATTTCATGCAATCTATGTTAAAAGGACGATAATTATGGAAACATTTAAGCCTGAAAACTCGCTATTGCCCCCTGCTGGGGTGGAATTTAATCACTGATTGTTTTAGTAAGAAACAAAACAATATAGAGAAGGGTAAGTGAAGAGTAGGTTAAAAACAATAATAAAATAAAGATAGGTGGTTTTTCAAAAAATTATTTTTTTTACATTTTTTACTTCTTATTACTTTTTAAAAATGTTTTTTTTTTATCAATCTGTGCTATTAAAGAAAGTTAATCTTTCATATTTATCAAATAGATGTTTTTGTTTGTCAGATCCTGTGTTTTTAATTGAAATTTTACAATAGTCACTAATTGGTTAGTGTGCCAAATCGTGAAACCTATCAATTTGTCGAAAAATAAGATGTGGTCAATGACGATGATCCAGTTTATTATTTGTAGATGGCGTCAACATTTATTACACGCTTAATGTTTTCTTTGAATTTGGATAAAAATTCCCATCATAATCATGAGTCAATTTAACCTATCAAATTTTCTTGATTAATTCATCACTCCACTCAACACGTCTGCCCAACTCGGTGCACGCTTTTGAAAAGCTAGTTGCGCTATCGCGTGTTTGTAAACCTTAGCTACCGTGCAAGTAGGTAGTTAAACAAATGGAATCGAGGTTGTAAGCCAAGTTTTGAAAAAAACTTCAGTGCGTACATACTTCCGATATCACAATGCCACATATAAATAAATATGTTAATCTGATGTCGCAGTTGGCATTTTTTTGCAGTGAGCGGTCTCAAACTTGCAACCAACTGACTCATGGCCAAGTGAAAAAATTAAATACTTGTCGCCAAATAATTAATTTTTGCAGTGTGGTAAGAGTGGAGCAAAATACATTTTTCTAATAAATGAAAGCTTTTATGTCTGGCTTTAATCAACTTTTATTGTTTTCAATTTCAGTTTGTTTTTTTTAATGAGTGTAGTGGACGTCCTTAACAGTACTAGTCTGCAATTAAAATTTATTTTTAGAATATAATCTACGTTCGTTCACGTGTTTTGATGTCAATACATTTTGATTGAAATTCATAGTAAATCCATCGGATGATTATGTGTTCTGGATATTAATCAATTCAAAATATCAAGTTAGAGATTGTTATACCAGCTTTTTACTTTACGACAGAATAATATTCTTTATTTTTTATTTTAATTTTATTTTACTTACTCGCACATCAAAGTTTACAAAGTATCTAATAAAAAAAATCATATATTTTGGACTTAATAATAATAACTCATACACTAATTGATATTACGAATGTATTTTTTATGGTTCTTATGGGTCATTTTAAATTTATAAATTTGTATAATTTTGATGGTTTCCATATCAATATGTTTAATGTTAGGATCTGTTTCAGTGTTGGCAAATTTAGTTCCTCTCACATTTTAGTTACTTTTGAGTATCTATTTCACCTAAGTATAATTCTCATTGCTCCATTTCGGAGAATTTGAAACTTGTTTTGTTATCTGTCGCTACACAAGAAAAGAATCGTTGAACAGTAATACAAATGTGGAGCAAAAATTGAGTTGGAAATTGTAATTTACATATACTTATTAAGTTAAAGGTAATAAAAAAAAAGAATTAAGACATGAAAAACATAATTGTCAAAATTTATGCCATGTCTCTAAAAAACCAACACGTTGGTTAACAAAGAGCCGTAAAAAACATGAAACTATTATTTAAATTAACTAACGTAGCTTAAATTGTCAAGAAATAATATACCCAAATGAGATAAGTGCCAGAACTTGAATCACTAGTACAAGTTTTTAGTAGTGACTAACTAATTTTGCAATGCCACACGCGTCGCCGTTAATTTAAATGCTTTAGACTCCCCGTTAAACCTTATTCCATTTAATGGTTTTGATAAACCCGAGGGTTTATTACTCTTTAACTTGCTCCACATGGTTTTCTATCTCTGTCTCAGTGGAGACGAAGATATTAACCTTCCCGCATCCAAGATGACAATTGACGTTACCTGGCGTATTTAATCTTATATATCCAAAATATACGCAATACAAACTATACATTTTACACATTTAAAAAAAAAAATTAAAAGATGTCATGAAACAATTTACTTTTCTAAATAACTGTCAATATATTTCATGCCGAGATTGATCTGAATGCGATAATATAGTTTCAAATAGGTAAGATAAAGATAACAAATATAAAAATACAAAGAAAAATGTAGTTTCACAACGTATTTGTTGAATGTATGATTAAGATCGAGAATGGGATGATTTAAAACAGTGAAGTGCTTCACTTTGACGGCCTCCGTGGTCGAGTGGTAAGACACTAGGCTACACATCCAGAGGTTGGGGGTTCAAACCCGACGTGTGAAAATAAATTCTATTTAATTAATATGTGTAATACCACATTTATTTAATAGAAAAAAATGTATACTGTATTTGCGGCACGTCCCAGAGCGCTAGATACTTTAAGTATCGCCCTGGTAAAATACCAGCATTCAGAATCGAAACATTGCTTAAAATGGCTTAAAGCCATGTTTGGTGACCAGATCTGAATAGTTAGGTACTTAACAACCTTCCTCTTCCCCATCTCCTTCCCTTCCTCACTACTTTCAGCCTCACAATAATCTCCAATAAGGGATACCATAGTCTCACTGGCTCTAGACGGTTGGGAGCAGTTGAGACTCTTGTGGGTAATAACTATAAAAAAACTTATCGGACTCAAAACGAGGAACACATCGTTTGCTTAGATGGTTACATACTCTTGGAGGACAGCTATTAAACTGATTGAAAAATTGTTTTATCCTTATTTCAAGTCAAATTACATATTATAAATATATTATAAGTGATAATAATTAATTTGACAATTAAAAAATGTGTTCGTAACTCGATAATTTCGAAAAGTAGCGTTGACGTGTCATCTTGAGAACGGAGAAAGTTTTCGAATTCGGTATTGAAAAGGTTAAAAGTGATGAATGATTTTTGTTGGAAAAATATTTAGGTGAGTTTTTTAGGTTTTGCAATTATTCGTTTCAAATAAATAATGTTTAAAAATATATATTTGATTGAAAACATTTTTACACACTTATATAAAAACTCTAGTAATCTTAATTTAAAACATATTCAGATAATTTAATAAATTTATAATACATCTCCGGTTTTTAAACGCGAAACAATATGTAATTTTCGGTAGGATATAAAAAAAATATCTGCCATAGTAAAATACGCTTCCTTACGTCGGCGTGTAGACAGTTTTTACTACGGTTAGATAAACAAAACTTGAGTACACATTCTATTTTTACTTCCATGAAATTCGCACTACTTTATGTTTCTGAAATTTCTAGCTACACACATTCATTCTCCGTTCGCAGCGTTATTTCCATCACGAACCAAAACTTTAAATATTTATAAAATTTAAAAAAAATTAAAATTCCATACTACTTATTTGTTCTATATTTTTCGGTTGTCTGAAATGAGACAGTATTGAAATTTGTGCAAAGTGGGTATTATTTGTTAAATAACAATTTCACGACGAACAATAATTGTAATATGACTTTAAAAAATATCGTTGTTCCAATGAGCAAAACACAGTTTAAAAAACGCGGTAGATGCTCTAAGTATCACCCTGCTGAATACATTTTGCGTGAAATGGCTTTAGCGGTGTTTGGTGATTCTCCTTTTATCCTCAAAACACAGCTTATTTGAGGATGCCATAGTTACCCTGGCTCCGGCAGTTGGGACTGTTGTGCGGTATTCACATAATAAACAAACAGAAAACAAGAGACTAAAAAAAATATTTATGTATGTTTATGCCAATAAACACGTTTGTTTATTAATTTGTTTATTTTGTAGAGCTACATTTTGATTTTAAAATCATTTTTATTTTTATTTTCAACACTAATAATAATTTTTTTTTTAAATCTATATTATAGATCTTATTTCTGTACATTCTTAACTTTTGTATGCATTGATAAACTGTGGAGAAGTCACGAACAGACGAACTATTTGTGAACTCAATGAATTTAGCTTAATTTTTTATGTCATAAAAAATACATTTGATAAAACCGAAGCTGGTTTCTTTTCTGAGGATGATTCAGACGTCATCATGATCCTTTTGGCGTCTAGATTTGAATATACGCCTCCCTAAAATGGTTGCAGTTTTTTCTACTGTCGGCGGCTTTCACCCATCTGAAGCCAGAAGTGCTCTATAAGTCATCAGCCCATTTAATTTGTGAGCGACCTCTGTTTCTCTTTCTTATCCGAAGACGCTGGAAACATTAGAGCTACCGTAAGCGATGTAATTTCCACCAAAGTCCCACTCAATTATAGATTTTTATGACTCTGTACTTAAATTAAGATGAGAAAAAAACATAATTTTACCAATTTAGATGTCCCATCATGTAATATATTTAATGGTCCTTTAGTCTTGGGCATAGTTTATCTTTCATACTAGAATTAAATCGGTTTATGAAACCTTGTAACGGTCCTCCAGTGCAAGTAACATTTTTCACATCTAATCCGGAATAGATTATCATTTATCCCTGGAAAGTGTACAGTACACACACTCTGTTCACGCTTGGACCGGTGGTTTAAGCTGGCGGAGTTTACAAAATAACGGGTTAGTGTTTGCTTGCCAAGCACACAGTACAGCCATTAACTGGCGACAATCGGTTCCCTCATATCTAAGCGGGTAAACACTCCCGCCATCGAAGTACTAAGCGAACCTACGGCCAAACATCATAACTTCTCCCGGGAAATACTTAAATTGCAAAACCATGCTGCTGATGAATTTTATATGAATTACAGCAAAAAAACTGCGAGAGTAAACAGAATAATTTACACTGTTAACAAGCTTCACGCCCGATACTTGCCACTTTTGGTAAAGCTTTCGCTTGGTTACTTAAATATGTTACTTTGAAAGTCAAGCTTTTTCCCTATAAAGCTTTTCATACTAGCATAAGTAACATTTAGCTTTTCAATGTTTCCTATAAATCAGTTTCACAATATGTAGCATAATGCCTCTATAGCATAGTTGAAATAACGCTTTTGATTTTGAATCAGATGGTTCTGGAGATCGGAATTTGATCGCCTCCAAATATTACAGACGTTTGAATTAAATAAATACTGCGAGTAGAACACACCGTGGCCTTATGTTTGATTTCGCTATTTGATAATGAGTCTTTTTTATAAACCTACAAAAATTAAAGTGTCAGATCGTCAAAGGCCGTTAAGTATAATTTAAGATAATTTTTTAAATCTCCTACTTACTAACATTTTTTTCGTAAATGGTTTTATTGCATATTGTGGAAAATTTATTTATTCAAAATAAATAAAATTAACTTGCATTTTTCTAGCTAAATATAATAAACGGATAAATAATTAGTAGTTTTGCTTGTACTAGAAAACCAAATAGTGTCTATTTTTGGGTGCTAACCTTTAATCACAAAGCGCTATACAAATTATCCAAATATTATTATTATAATTATATACCCAAAAGAGCGAAATTAATGTTAAACATACCTGGTACAATTATATATAGGTTAAAAAAAAGTATATTGTTCTTTTATAATTTAATTTATTTATATCATTTAGCTGCTCGCCGAATTCCTAACATAAGCAATCAATGTTCTAACTTTTATTTATCTTCGTCTTTGATAACTTTTATTTCTCTTTATCTTTGACAACTTGGATTTGCCAGTTTATCTGTTTCCTTATTACCTTCAACAATTCCCATTTGTCGGAAATATCTTTGGCACGCTTAATAAAACAGAACTCTCTCGCATTGGTAAAATGAAGCCGTACAGAATGAGTGAAATTCCCGTGACGTCCGAATTCTGAATCACAATAAGAGTCATCTCCGAAAAGCTCAGATTCATAATTAAATGTAATGCACGTAAGAAATTTTCAGTCCAATATTTTCCGAGATAATTAAATGCGTTTCCAGACTTGCGCAGACTTGCCCCGGCGGGAGTTGATTAAAACCAATAAAGTTTTAGATTAAAACTGTTCCAAGACTTTGATTAAAACAGTTTTATCTTTAGAATGTTTTTCAAATGAAAATGTCTGGCTTGAGTTTTAAGTAAAAGCTTTGAGACTTCCCTCACTCTTGCTATGGTCAATTCTAAGATTTAATTTTTATTTGAAATATGTTTGGTGGTTATTTTTTAGTGCTTTATTTGAAGATATGTAATTGCTATTTGGTTATTTCTAGAAGTAAACCTTTTTACGGTATGAACTTGTATTATATTTAACTTTAATACTATTTTCTAAACTAACCAAATTATGAATGAGCCACAAATTTATTAAAATATTTATTACCCATTCAGTTAAGGTTTCTCATCGTAGTTGTCGCCATTTAAAGCAACGGACATCGCAGCTTCATTACTTTGTTAGGTAAATCTTCTATCATTACCCAAGTGAAATTTTCGGCTTAAATTAGAAGTAATTGAGTCGGAATAATTAAAATTTTATCAGGTTAATTATGATGTGTTTGTTCTCTTTTATATAAGATCTTATTACATAAAAAATCCATATGACCAGTAAAAAACAAAAATTTGCTGCATTAATATATAAAAGTTAAGAAGTACATTTCATTCAATAATATAAATCACGTTGGTAAAGTCTTTAAAATAAGGAATAACTGATGTAAAGTCAGCATATATTTTTAATTGGAATTCACTTTAACTGTTTTACTTTTGATAACTATACCTAAGTGTCCAGAGAGCTTTAAAGATATTAAGGCTACACTTCAAAAGCTTCCTTTTTAGCAATGGAGAAAACAAAGAAAATTTCCTATTCTTAAAATTAAAACATTTCGTATATTATGCTTTTTATGGTTTGTTAAAATACAATAATGTAAAATATATATATTGATATTTTTTACTCCAAAGCATACCTACAGAGTTTCAAAACTCTATTTTTGTTTTCAATGTTTGTTAATAAAATAATAGGTTATACACAGTTCATTCAAGTGTTGTTTTCCAGTATTGCTTAAATATGATACTATGTGCAAAGAGAACACAAATTTGTCATTGGAAATTGAAAATAATCGTCCCGCAGTTTACGTTAGAGATTTAAAATTGTACGTAGCAGTAAGGTTTGTTGTTAGTTTTCAGATAATCGGCTTGCCGCGAGGAAAAGTGCAATAAAACATAGTGAAGTAAGCTTAGTTTCAACACTACAACACAGAAGAATCGTTTATATTAATATAGTACACAAACTATCGTAACGCTTGGTCAGCACTACAAAAATGGAGTTTTTTTTCAAAAGCTCGGAGAATATAATACCTATTGAAAAACGTATTTTGTTTATTTATTTTATTGTGTTAACAAATTGAAACTCATTTCTACGAAGAAAGTATCAATCAATTTAAATATCTAAGTACATTGCGTGGAATCTAATATAAATACGTGAGAAAATCTAACACATATAAAATACCCTACGACAAAGGAGAAAAACAGTCATTATAATACATGAAATCGGAAATTTAAAAGAAGTATTACACAGTCACAATAATGTTATTCTTCCTGTCTTCTATTTTCTTTAATTGCACGAAATTCCTTAATGAAATAGTCTCACCCGCAGAAGACAGTAGTTTTTTTAAAAGTGGTGTTAAGATAAAAAAACGTAGCGTTTATTCTTTTCATCAAATTGTTTTCATTTAAATTTTATCTTTTTGAAATATTTTGGCAAAGGTGTCATCTTAAAAACCTAATCCAATCAAGTTGTGAATTTTGTTAAAAGATTTGCTACCCTTCCCTTCGTAATTTTTAATTTGAAACAAGTTTATATGGAGACGCGGAAGTTTCGACTTTCCAGATGATTCAAGTTTCCAGTTAAGGTTGTCAGGTGAATATCCTTCATCGGGCGGTAGCTGGGAGATTCCATCGCAAGATAAGCCACAACAAGGGATCCACTCGGCACCTTCAGACTGTTGCTGGTTAGCTGGTTTCTCCGTTGGGGTTTTTCTACTGAAGTATGCCTCGCCACATCGAGGCACCAAAGTCCCAATGTCACCGAGTGTTGTGGCATTGCAGAATTTGCTACAAGAGCAATACTGAATTTATTGACATATTTTACAATACAGTATTTTATCACCATAATACGTAAGTCAATTTCCAAAGCATCTAATGAATTTTAAGCTTCCATGTTGAGTGTATGCATTTTTGTTTGTATTTTTATTGGTTTTTTGGATTTTGTAGGTAGTTTAAAAGCCTAGTAGATTTATTTGATGTTCTTTTATTGTTTTAAATTACTGGTTAAAGTGGGATTACACGATTGTTCTGGGATGCAGTTATTCCAACTCTTCACATGGCCCGACTCGAGTATTTGATTCACTTGATAGTATCATGTCTTTATCGTTTGTCCCCGACTTCTTCTCCCATTCACTTTCGCATCGTTTATTATTTTCACACTCCTTTCTTTGTTCATTCGCTCTATATGCCCAAATCATCAGCCTTGCATTCTTTTCGGATATCCACATTTTAACACACTCATACATAGTTTTACCGAACATACGTTTCAGGGATCTCATTTCCACAGCATTCAGTCTACTTTCATCCTTCCTCTGCCAGTTCCATACCTCACTGCCATATACCAGGGTTGGTATAAGCACTCCCGTTGTGAACTGTTAGCTTCGCTTCTTTAGAGATTTTTTTTATTTGCGTCAACAGTATTCAATCCTCCACTGATGGAGTTTCCTGCATTCACCCTTCTTTCAATATCCTTATCAGCCTTTCCGTCTCTCCTAAACATACTTCTCAAATACACAAACTCGTCCACTTTCTCCGAGTATTCATCATTCACAACTATATTGCACCGAGAGAACACTATTAAATTAAATTAATGTAACTTCATACAATTTTTCTAGACTAATAATAAACAAATTGTATGGAAGACCTTTTCCTAATGAATTAATTAAAGTCGAAAGCTGGGACGGATTTCTTAAAATTACTCATCACATTTGAGCTTCAATAAATTATGGCTTCCAGTTTCCGAAATGAAAATTATTCACTTTAATGCACCGTCAACTCTATGTACTATCAGTTAGTATTAATCTTGTCAGGTATACTTTGGGACTTTATGTGTCAGCTTAGGTTCCTTACGTTGTTTGAGTATTTCACGATATTTCAATAACTTTGGGGTGTTATCGACGACGTAGTATTGGTTATTGGCAATTCATGCGCATTTTTGACAGGCTTATCAGAGGAGTTTTATACACGTGAAAATAATGTAAGAACACGTGTTACAATTATCAACAGGTATTAAGACACCGGCGTCTGAAAATAGAAATTTTCTAAACGGTTAGGCTGACAGGAATAATCTCCAAAACCTTTGGAGGGTAATGGAGAGGTTTGTGGATTATTTTCTAAATAAATCCGAAGCCGTGAGTGGAAAATTTCTTTTGCTCTTCTATTTCGAAATTCTTTTTTTACACTATCTTTTATATATCCGCGACTACGCAGCAGGAATCAAAATATGTCAATCGGGGATAACGGACAAATAATATAAAATAGGAACATTTTTTCAACAACTATTTAGAATCAGGATGTTGCTTAAAACGGTTTTTACGAACAAGAATCTCAGCTGCTCCCAAGCGTCTGAAGCCAGTGAGACTATGGCATCCTCAATTGGGGTATGTTGTGAGACTGAATGTAGTGGGGAGGGAAAGAAGATGGGGATGGAAGAGGAAAGTTGGAAAGTAGCTGGTTATTCAGGTTTGAACACCAAACACGACTTAAGCAATTTCACGCAACGTTTCGATTCTGAATGGTGGTCTTTCACCAAGGCGATACTAGAAGTATCTTCCACTCTGGAACGTACCACAAATATACTTAATCTTATTTTAAATGTGTTATGACAAATATTTATTAAATATAAGTTATTTGCGCACGTCGGGTTTGAACCCGTGAGTTTGGGATTTGTAGTCGAGCGTTTTACCACTCGACCATGGAGGCCGTCGTTTAAAAGATATGTTCCTTTCCCAAGCCCAGACGTTGTGAAAAAGTGTATCACAGTCCTACGTTTGAAACATATCTGTCTGAAGATGCCCATGGCAAGATGAAACCGGTTTTGCCAAAAATAAATAAGTTAAAAAAGTTAAGAAGCTCTTTAATCATAACTATAAGTAACTTGTGAAATAAAAAATAAATAAAAAGACAAATAATAAAAAAAAAACCAGAAGCAGACCGATATGGTTTTTCTTGTCATAAAAATACTGGAGCAGGATGTAAAGTTACGAGAAATAAAATATAATGGTTGTGACAGTATTCTGCGAAGATCAATTGTGAGAGCGGACAATTCCCACATTTGGATCTAAACCCGCGATTAAGACAATTCCGTGTCTCCTCACTGCAATTCGATATCTGGCACAAAGTAACTATTCTGTAATAATTTACCACGTACCCAAATACATTCAGAGTGGATGATCCTTGTTGTTTGAAATTGCTTTAGTTATGTTTATTGACCAGATCTTAATAGACAATTACTGACCATAATCCTACCCAGCCTTTCTCTATCGTTTCCTTTTACCTTCCTCACCTCACTACCTTCAGTCTCAATGACCATTCATAAAATCGGAGATGCCTTGAGTTTCACTAGCTTCAAGCTGTCGGAAATCTTATGCAATATCAAAACAAGTATTTTATCAGTGTATACGAGATACAATGATTTTAATCTCGCGAAAGAAAAACTGAAATGCACAATTACTGTTATAACGTATTTTGCAAGACTTACGAAGAATAATCTAAATATCTTGAACGTAAAAAATGTGATTAAAATTAAATTAAAAATGTTACTATTTCCATTCCGCGATGTTTGTAAACAGTCCTACGAAGCAGCGGTTGAAAGTCGTAGGTATGGCTTACATAATGACATTTTTAGAATTTTAGTTTGCTGCTGCTTTAACTCAAATATGAACTTTTCGCGCAGGACATGTGAGCTTTTGATACGGCACAAGGAAAATGCAAAGAATTCCTGATAACATTCTCGCTAGTATTGTTGAAGAGGCTGAAAGGGAATTCCCGCTATTTCGTTTATTGGTTTTGTCTTTCTTCATCTCGTTTGGTGGTAAGGTTGGGAGACATAGGCAGGATTCTGTATCCACAACCCTGTACTTACTAAAACACTATCTTCGGTCCTTCATGTAGTGGTATTTATCTTAATGATCAAGTTGCTTACTGGAAGTTTAATCATATGTCAAAAACGTGCCCCTCTCTTGAAATTGTTTTGTTAATCACATGTTTAAAGACCGCGTAATATATAAGTTTAACATGGCGGTTTTAAAGGTTGCCGCAAAAGTTTAGAGTGTATACTCGTCCAGGTGGCGGAAGATTACAGCGTTCCTATCCTGATGGCGGAAATAGTATTTTTTCTCGCCTGTTTTAAATATTACTGTGCTTCAATATTATTTACGTTTCAATCGATTTTCTTGAAATAACTGAGGCTATCATGCTTCCACACAATGTTCTAATACGACGTAAATTATAACACCATTGTATGCAGAATCACGTTTTGTTGACATGCTCGTAGTTATCAGAGACCGACTCTCAGTATAGTTGAATGTATTTTTCAGGATAATGCCTTTTTATCCAACATGTTGTATCTAAGATTAATAAATATATTTGAAAACATTAATTTTAAACCTGTGTTTATAGCAAGATATTCAATTATTTTCATCAAAAAATAATAAATTCAAATTGATCTTTTGTTGGTCTCATCTCAAATTCTCGGTGATGTTTTTTTTCATATTGGAAGCAAAAAAGCCGTGTTCTGTAATAGAAATTCTGTTTTTCTACAATATTGGCCCAAATAGGCATATACGCCAATACCTTCAGAACGCCAACGGTATGTTAATTTGAATAAAATGTTTTTCCAATATGAAACTTCCTGTGGGAGAAAACCTTGTGCCAAAACAAAGAAAAAGGTTAAATATATGAGCACATCGGATCAAACAATAACAAGAACCAAATAAAACCGAATAATGAAAACAGAATTTAGTCCTACATAATAATCTTACGTTCCAAGGTTTCTGTTAAAATATATTAAAGAAACAAGGCAACGTGACAAGCAATTTTATTTATGAACTCAAAAGACGTGAATTTAATGGTGAATCATTTTATGATGTCAGAGATATAATATCACATATCACCAAATTCACGATTTCATATTTTCAACAACTTGCCTACCAATATACGACATTTAGAATGGTAAAACAAATAAAATTAAAACATATTTCGACTATAATGTCTTCAACGACACATTTTAATATAATAAGGGGATAAGCATGAAAGTATCCAAATAGTTTCCAAAAATCTTTCATTTTTGAATGCCATACGCGTCAGGTGTTTTGACAAAAAAGTTGTTAGATTATGTGTACTGGAATTCCAGTTGGATATTTATTTTTATAAAAAAAAATATCCAACGTCGTTTGAAAAGAGCTGTGCATGTGATAGGTAAATAAAATTAAGGTTTCGATTTTTAAAAAATGTATCATATATTTTTTTATAAATACAAATAACAAAATACATGAAACAAAAATTATTACCTAGTGAGTTTTTAGGAAATTTTTGGATGACAAAAAAAAAAAACCCAAACACTGCCTGCATATTGTTTGCATAATGAAGTGTGTATGGAGTAGAACCAAAACAAAATAAACAAAAAAAAAGTTACCAGTGAAGGTTCACTTAATCATTAAAATTACTTCGTAAATATTTTTAAAGACTTCATGTAATTTGAAAATGACTCAATTCGATTCGAAGAATTCGGTTGAGAAGGGTTAAATTCTTTTTATTTATATTATGTTGTTGTCTTTTCCCATCAAAAGTTAACGGTTATCAGGGTAACCTTTACCTCGCAACGCGGAAGTGCACTCATACCTATTGATTGCGTTGATTTCAAAACCACGATGTGCGGCATCTTCATTTATTACGTTTTCCTCTACCACGCCTTCCACGATCGGGAGAAAATAAGTGGGAATTATATTATATAATGGTGCATTACCACTTTTACCAGCGCATCCTACCAATGGCGCAGAAACTAAAACAAATATAGTTCATATATATTGTTATAATTGAGTTTTTACTATGAGCACCTTTAATACAACAAAGTCATCCAACGCTCTATGGGGGGGGGGGATAAATCAGAATAACGAAACTAAAATGAAAATCAACAGACCAAGTTTAACTGAAAAAGATCTTAGGTGGAAAATAAATGTGGTCGTGACATTTGAAAAATCCATATTAAAACGCTAATACCGTTTTCATCTCCTCTCCTCTTTTTTAAATTGCGCCATTGTTGTTTATTTTCAATTCGTTGTTTTAGTTGGATTTTAAGTCGCAGTTTTTATTAAATATTTTCATGAAACTCAATAAGTTGTACCAATATTTCTTGTAAAAAGAAATATGACGAGGGTTATGCGAACAGGATCCTTCGCGAAACAAAGTCGCATTACACATCGCGAAATGATCATTTTTCAACGTGTCAGCTTCTTTGTGAAAAATTCTATAACATTCGAGTTCCCATTTTCGAAAGTCTATCCACTCTTTTAGCCCCTCTCTTGTAGAAATCAAACGAAACTTTAAAGAAAAAAAAGTTCCTTCCGCATTGTTACTCAGAAGTGACATGAGGGTAGGATATTAGAAAGTAGAAAGATGTGAATCAAAATTGGATATACTAGGTTTTCTTATATCGAAGCAAAATATCTTAAATATGCCTCTCTTTTCAGTATCGAAACCAGACTACGTCATCCGTACGGTGGTAAAAAAATGTCAGAGCTAAATTTGACTTTCTGTCGTGATTAGATACATTTTTCGTTCAATATTTTTCTTTAGATGACCTTCGTTATTAATTAAATCGTATTCTTAGATTTTTACGATATAAAATTTCACCATTATTAAGGTTGAAGAACATTTTAGTTGCGTCAAGTATAATTTCGTGTGACTGCAATTCTGGATTCTACTCTGGAGAGTATTTTGCATGTCTCACTATTCGACAAAAGAATGAAATATAAAAGGAAGTGTACGTTTTTTACCAATTTTTTATTGAGTCTTATTCTATAGATTGTATTATTTCGATATTTTAGGTTGTTCGCCATTGAGAGCTGAACTGAGACTTTTCACTGATTTTATCGGATTTTACAAAACAAAACAGTTTGGATCGATATTTTGACAAGATATTTTGACAAATATTTCCAATGTTTTTATAAAAAAAAACACTGTCGACGTGAGAAATAGCGTATTAAATTAAAAACTGCGGGTATTTTTTTTCTTCACACGCCACTGAGTTTAACGCCAGTATCTACCGTGAAATGCTACATATCGAGAAGCTTCAAAAAATTTCTTTGTGTAAAGCCTCAATTCCTTTTTCCTTTCCCTCTCATAAGTCTTGTGCCTCCCGCTTTTGAAGCTAAAAAACTTGTTCTGGATATTCTGAGAAAACCATAAATACCCGAATACATATTATAATGAAATTCATGTAAAATTTTATGGGGTTTCCTTTAAGCTGTATCAAGTTGAAGAGATTTAAGAAACTTGTTTTTATAAAACTCTTGACAAGTGAGTGATGACAAAGGATGGTAGTGGAAAGTTTCAATTATACAAACAACAATTGATTTTTATTTTTTTTGCTACCCGTCTCAAGACATATATCATCTAGTGAGACGGGTAAAGTACGTGCAATTTGTAAAAACTGATTTAATGCCAATTAACGCCCGGGTTGCCGGAAATGATTTAAATATTCCAGTATAAATATTTTGAATATTTTTATTTGTTTTAGTTATCAGTATTATTTATTTACGGTGCTGTTTTGTAAAATACCCCTATAATATGTTAGAGTGCATGACTCCATTGCATAATTGATTTACTCTTTAACTTCATTTCATCAAAATTAAGTACAAAGTAAATACACCTGCAAATCACCAGTGAGGCTGGTTTTACCTGGTAGATGTTTTTTTTTATCAACGAGGTAGATCGAACCAATCACCTCCCGATAAGATTGAAAAGTTAAAGTTTAACATGGGGTTACTTTGTGCCGAGGGATGGCGGGGTTTCAGCTGCACTTGCCGGAAGACTCGCCGTGGAAAACGATCAAAGTTTCCGAATCTAGTGTTTCGCTAGTAGATCGTCCGTGATTTGCGCATTTTAGGAGAATCACCGCTAAACTTTACCCCACGCTACACCGAACAAGGAGCAGACAAATCACGTTGAAATTGCAGCACGGATGAAGAATCATTTTTACAAAATCTCTCTGGTAAAATAAAAAGTTTGGTTTCTTCTACAATTGAGATTCTAATTTTTCATGATTTTTTGTTGGTATTACATATTGTGTAGTGCTTAGTACCCGGAATCGTTATAATATATAAAACACATAATTTAGATTAATAAATCGAGATTGAGTTAGAGTAAGCTAAGCCTATAAATTTTATTTTCATTAAGGCACCCAAAAATACACACTTTTTGGCTTTATACTATGTATAAGCAATACTACACATAATTTATCTTTAAATTCTATACGGGTAGTTAGAAAAACGTCTAAGGTTTTCAGTGAATAAAATTATTTTACTTCAATTTTTTAAATTATATATGAAATGCATACTGAAACATTATATGAAACGTTCAAAAATGCCTTTGCTGTGCACCTTTTACTGACATTTTAATATGCTTTTCATATAATTTAAATCATTTTTTGATTGCCCATGTAGAATTTACAGATACATTCTGTGCAGTATTGGTTGTATTAGAATGCTACAAAGTGACGTTAAGCGCCATTTTAGGGTGCTGAGCTTTGACTCAAGCTCTCTTAAAAGGTCTCTGCTATATTTTCTCAATTTTCTCAAACACAATAATATTCTAATCTGAATAATTTTTTTTTCTACAAGTGAACCTCTGGTTTGCGATAGCAAATCCGAGTCCTAATAACGATAAATGAAACACATTATATAAATAACATTGCATGTTAGTACAAAAAAGCGTTTAAAATTGGCTTTTCATAAGTCGAATAATTAAAATCTGAAATCCTTTCTACCGTATTTTTTTTTCAATAAACCGCTCTGTTGGCCTTATACAATTTTTATTTATCCTCTTTCTTTGTACTATTTTATATTTTTTTCTTTACATTGTGAGAAGTGAATATTGTGTAAAAAACACAAGTTCAAAGTAGTGTTTGAGGTTAATATTTCAAATTTAACCGATATTTCATTAAGATAATATAATTTTAAGGTGCTTCACTTTAATTGAAAAAAGGGAATGAATTCTTCTAAAGAGGGTGTGTACAATTGATCACATTATATCATTGATTACTTTGCACACAGCTAACCTCGGCTTGGCATATGTGTTTGCGATTGTAATTAATTTATATTGTTTGGTTTAGACCGCTGATGAGTCGTTTGTTCTCCGGCCACCGCTGGAGCCAGTTCTCCCCGTTTTGCAGTTTCAAGTTCTATAGATATTAGACTTGTGACATATTTTACGGGAGACGGAATGTGGTATGTGAACCGGGAATATGAACCGGGAATGTGAGTTATATTATAGGTATTAAAAACATGGTTCTCAAATTGATTCCACACGGTATACTATAAGTAAAAACGAGACTATTCGATGAACAAAAAAAACTGCACCGCGTTTTAGCGAAAAGTCTCAACTGTCTAGAACCAGTGGACTGATATCTCCAATTGGGATATGTTGTGAGGCTGAACGAGGAAGGGAGGGGGGGTAATATGGGGAAGAAGAAGGTCCTTATCTATTCAGATCTGGTCACCAAACACGGTTAAAACCATTTCAAGCAACGTTTTGATTCTGAATCGTGGTCTTTCATCGGGGCGATATTGAAAGTATCTACCACTCTGGAACGTGCTGTAAATATATGATACAATATTTTATAAGAAGTAAATGTGAAATAAGACATTAATTTAATAACATTTATTTGAACCCGCTACCTCTAGATTAGTAGTCGAACGTTTTAACCACTTGACCACAGAGGTCGTTAGAGTAATAAAGAGGAAGCTTAAACTTTTTGAAAGAAAGTAGTTTTTGTTACTCCGAACTAAACATAGTAAATTTTATAAAGTACAAAGTGTTTATTTATTGCAAACTATCTTTTTCGTAATTTTTCATTGTATTCTGTTAGATTCAAATAGACTCCAAGATAAAATAAACAATCCTATCAAAAATATTAGCTTTTCTCCGCGTAAATTGAAACTGAAAAAAGTTTACTTTTTCGAGCATCAATTTTACTTTATTCTTCAGTTTTACAAAGCTGTTGTCTTTTCTAGTCGTTTTCTATCATGATGAGAAATAACATCAGTTAACTTGTTTATAAAAACTCTCTTTGGATTGCCCCTTTTTAAAGCTTTTTTTAGTAGAAAAATATACTTTAAATTATAAGATTTATTTTTACCCGGCGAAAACGAGCTCTATACGTTTGTATACCAGATGAAGTTTGTAACAGTTGATGTTTCATTTTGCTCCCTAGGGGCCTTATAATATTTTTGTATTTTAATCATTTTCCAATAAGTTTTTTTAACTGCGTATAGTCACTAGCGCCAGGTGTATTGAAAGCTTGAAGTAACAATATACGGAGACAGAGCTAATTCATTTTACCCTGCCTATACAAATTTGGGATAAATCACTTTCTCAGGGTTTTTACGTCGTACACCATGAGAAAGAAAGAGACAACAAAATCACCCAAATTATCAGACCGCTTTAATTTATTGTTATAATGTTCATTGTGTCCCGCGTCTCTATCGACCCCGCCCACACGCTTTTTACGAATTAAATGAATATAACTCAACGGCTTATTAGGTTACATGCTTTATTTTTATTTATAATAATACTGTGAAAAAGTGGTAATAGGAAAAAACTAAAATATTATGTCGACATGTGCTATGAATGGATTTATAAATACCCTACCCTTAGTCCTAGCCATGCCCAGTTCTAGCCGAGTCCGGCAAACCTCATAAAAACTGACTACAGCAGCGCTCTCTCTTGTATATTATTTGCTCTGAGATTGAAAGTACGTAAAAAAAACCTCATAATTTTTTACGCCTCCGTGGATAGTGTCTTAAGTTATGTCCATCACATTTTATCCTCGATATGACCATCCATCATTCGCACATAAATGTTTTGCTTTAATTTAGAATAAAAAAAAATAATAAAAAAATAATGGTAGTCTCACGTCACCACAAAATTTTGTATTGTCGAGTGAGTCGTACAAACCTATACCCCTGTCTGAATACGTATATGGTCGCCGGAAAAGCAGAAGGGCTGAAACGCTGTTTTGTGAAGTTAACACCAGAGCACTTTTAAGATCTTCAGTACTTGGATGTATTTTGAAAAAATACATCCAGGTACTGAAACTCTCACTGAGTCACATAAAGTGACAAAAAGCTAAAAAAACTTCCAAACTTGTGTCGCTTTAGTGCCTTCTCTCAAATTGCAATACTATTTTAGATGGCTGAAGGGCCGCGAAAGGCTTCAAAATCAAACGAGAATCAAAGTATTCGATGCAGAAAAGAAAACTGATCAAAACTGCATATTTGACTCATTTTGAACAAAGTGTTACTTTCGCTCTTTTGCCTTTCCAGCGATCGGTGGTTGCCGATATTGACGTATTCTTTAAAATCTACGAGTTTGTTAGGTTTCAGTACTACTCACTCATTTTATCAACAGTAATTTTATACCGAATAAGTATAATAATAATAATATTTGGACGACTTGTATAGCGCCGTTTTTGTGAATAATCACCCCAAGGGCACTGTACAGATCTTATTTTCTATTATTACATAGTATACCAGTAATATTATAATATTTGTCAGTGACAATAAATGTATATACTTTAAGTAATATTTCCAGAATCAACGTTTGCTCTATTGAATATTTTTTTAGAAATTTTTAATTTTTTCACTGAAGTTCCCTAAAGAAAGTACACAAATCATGTTATAGTTTTGGTCTCAAAACCTAAGTAATTGTTGTGAATCACAACTGTTTGTGTAAAAAACCGCAAAAGTGCATTATTTGTTTGAGGTAATAAATAATGAAATCTTCGGAGATTTTAAATAAAAAACATTGCCCTAAAGTTTTCTCACCTCTGCCACGGCTCGGTCAGTACCGATTTAACAGTGCAAATAATCGACTTGATGTATAATTGGATTCCTCGAGCACGTTGTTCCGACTCTGCCGATTAAATCTGACCACGCCATGGCGATAAGTCAAACTGCCGATTTAGAATAATCTGTTTAATTTACTTAGAAAATCATTTAATAAAACCCATTTCCGGCATCGAGGAACATTTAATATTTGATAGGTACGGAATGCTATGAACTTGGATAGACGCGTTGCTAATTAGAATACACAATCATGATCTTTAATTTGTGGAATTATTTTTGCATAGAAATGATTCAAGGTATTTTTTTTAAAGTAAACTACAAATATTATTTTGTTGGCATGTCGAGTAGTTTCTCAATATCACTGAAAAGTTTATTGTTGCAAAATAAGATTAGGAATTAATCTACAAACCACAATTTAAAGGTACGCAAACATCGACGAGTGTTTATATCGACGTAAACAAGAAATTCAGACCTCCAAGGTTGAACAGTTAAGATCCTCCACTATGAATCCAGAGTTTGCAGGTAAAGCCTCAGCGGGCGAAAATATTTTTTTATGTAATCAATTTGTGTTATTTCACATTTCATTAAATAAAGTATATTTTACGGCACGTTCCAGAGTGGTAGATATTCTAAGGAACACTCTGATTCAAACACCAATTATCAGATTGAAACATTGCTTAAAATGGCTTTAGCTGTGTTTGGAGACCAGATTTGAATAGCCTGGAACTTCCTCACTTTCCCTCTAGTTTATCTATTTCTCCTCATCACTCCCTTCAACTTGACAACATACCCTAATTGGGGATGCCATAGTTCCTCCGAACAGTCTGAAGCAGTTGCGGTATTCACGTAGAGTTCAAATTAAAACAATATTTAATAAATAACGTTATGAATTAAAAAAAATATCAAAAAAAATATATTTATAATAATAATAGCAACCTACCCAAGGTTTGAAATTTAATTAATTTAATTAAAATAATTTTTTAATTTAACATATCATAAAAACATCAAATGTTTTCAGAGAAATCTCCCAGGAAATAACTAAAGTCATGGAATAAAAATATAAATATGGTCCTTATCGCAAATGTTGTTACTGAAAAATGTTGTAGGAATTTTGAAAATCGTTTTACGGTAAGAATGCGATTGGTAAGGGTCAGTTTTTATCAATCTAAAATATAAATTATTTCATACTGAGTGCATCATCAGATTCATCAGAATGAATTAATTTGCGCATCAGCAAACCGCCGATTTTAAAGTGTTACATCCTCTTGAAATCTTATTAAATATAAATGTATTTTTGATATTGAATATTGAAATAATATCAATAATCTTCAACGTAAATATGAAACAGAAAAGGCCAGAAAGTAAAAGAATAACGGTCGACGACCAAGACTCGAACTCTGAATCTCTACACTATCAGGGAATAACGCCTGCCAATTCAGCCACCGAGGCCTTATAAGAAACAGGCATTTTAATCGATCTCATACTTAATTTAAAAATATAAATATTATTTTTCAATTTCTTCCGATTTGGCTGCCATCTTTGTAATGAGATACGAAGATGGCTTTTTCTGTTCCATATTTACGTTGAACACTATTGATATTGTTTCAATAATTAAAATCAAAAATTTAAGAAGCATTAAAGCTTTAAAGATAATTATAATTAAATAAAAAATAAATAAAAATGTAAGACAAAGAAAATTTTATGAAAAAGTTTTCTTATCTATAATTGAATTAATGATTTCTATATTAATTAATTGTTTCTTCTGAAGTTTTATTAGTTCTAGTAACTCCTTTTTATTAACACACTTTAATTTTATCTGTCACTTCAGTAACAGTTAAGAAATTTAACCATATATTATAGATATGTCAATTTATACAAACATAAAATAATCATTTTTCATAGTCACAATACAAAAATGAAACAATCCTTTTCAATTATAATATATTATGTTACGTAACACACGTTTAAAATTTTCGTTTGTGGAGGTACAGGGCAATTTCCCATTCTTTCGAAAAGTAATAATAATTTTGATAAACGACATTCGCTCCGTCAGTAAATCAAAAAATAATGATATAACGAATATGAAAAGAACTTGAAAGCAATAATAACTGGGCGAATATTATTACGCTTAAAAAGTGCCATATAAAATGAAGAGAGGATTTTATTCCGAGTCAAAAACTTTTACAGATGTACCCACTCGACAGACGTGACAAAAGCGTAAGAAACCACTTAAAAGTTCAGCAATATCAATCAAAAAGATATCTATGAAATGAGCATTACTTCACTTCGTTTCATTTCACTGAACTTTTTATGGATGGAATGCGAGTTAGTCAAAGGCCTTTGAGTGTATTTGCTCTTAGGCGGCTTTTTGGGAAATCTTGGTGAGTTATTGTTATTTACTACTTGTGACATGCTATTTACTACTTGTGACATGCTATTTACTACTTGGAACATGTTATTTATTACTTGTGACATGTTATGAATTTGCTTACGTCAAAAGTGTCCGCTGTTTTTTTCATAGTTTTATAAATATCTTTTTATGTTTTCCGAGGAATTTCCGGTGATGGTGGATTGATTGGGTTTTTATTCATAAACAGATCACTATTTTTAGAAATAATGGACTACGTGATGACTAAATGGATGATTATAAATTAGTGAAGGGAAAAAAAAAATTTGTACGTAACTGCTCCATTTCTGTACTATATAGAATTAAGGGAACTATATCTTCACCCAGTTAAACGGTATTTTGACTAAACTATTAGCCAACAGGAAGATTTTTTTCTATGATTAGTCTAAACAAACTCGCAGTATATTAAGGAGAAAATACGAATCTCAACCTCGTTCCATAAGCATTAGGCAAAACAAACGTGTCAGAGATTCGGCTCTTTCTCATGCTGCCTACATCAACTGTGAGCGGATGTGTCACTGTTAGTAATCTTGATGAGTTCTTTGCTGGTGCGCCAAGGAGTAGAATCTTAAAAAAATACTTTGTATTTTGGTTAAATGCGTCAATAAGTAATCTATTATCTTTCGCCTAAAAATGCAGAAAACCGATTTTTTTAAGAGTTATAATAATTACAAAAAAAATCTATTGGGGCGCTTTTCTATCAGACTTGTTGTATCTAGGGAAATATTTAGCCTGCAGCCAGGAATACCTCTCGCACCAGTCACGTAGAATTCGATGCCACGAAGTGCGGCGTTTCCTTTTCTAATAGGTGGTTGCAAAAAAAGTCACTTGATTAATTATAAAGCTACCTTTTTGTAATTGATCACGAAAATGTTCAAACACTTTTTTTTTGATTAACCGTCGAAATCCACAAAATCCGTCAGTTACTTAAATATTTCCATCGTAGTTTTATGAATGTTTTCATGTTTTGATATAATTTAAAACAAATTTATTTTAATTCAGTCGTATTTGTGTTTTATTTGGAAGCTTGTGAACCCACATGTTAGTTTATTCAGAGCTTTGCATATTTTGGATCACGCTACGTTATTGCGTAGGTTAAAATAAATGGTCTTTGCAGATTACTGAATTTATTTCCCTTGCAATTTTCCCTACTTTAGTCATGAAGGTGCGTGCAACATTTTTTTTAACTAGGCAGAATTATAAGTTGGTAAATAAGGACCTCTTTCGAATTTTTCGATTCAAAAACAGTGTTTTGATATTTAAATCAGCTAATTAATCTGAATCAAGGAGTTTGCCATATAATCATTCGTTTCGCATAATTTATTTTTAAATTTTTTTAAGCTTTACGTTAAATAACAGCAATAAAGATGGTTGCTTGGGAAAAAATGAATCATGAATTATGATGTAAAGAAATATATTTGTTTGTAATGTTCTCAGTTGAACGAAGAGGTCAATTGATAGAGTTGGGAATACGACCGCCCTTATGAACATGATCGTGAACAGCTAAAAGCAGAATATAAAAATACGTAATAATATTATTAAGTGTACAAAATTCGTAAATTTGCCATTTATTATAAGTCAACAAGAGTACACTTTACTTATCAGCAGCCTGCATTAAAATATTCATGTAAAATACAAGCCATAGAAAGAGTGAGCGTTACATTTTTTCGCTTTTGAAGTTTTAAAATGAGTACTCCACCTAAGTTATTAGACTTTAACTCTCTGCTAAATAATTAGAAAATGTGAAAATTTAAAAAGAAATACAAAAATGACGCTTAACACCTAATAAATAAAATATTATCAATATTACCACAACGGTTGTTTTCCTTATTTTTCTATTGTTTTTATTAGAGTAATACAGGGTATTTATAATTGCATGATGAGCTCATTTTGGAAATGGATTGATGACCTACCTTTTATTTTGTATCTGTCAGTATGTATGTAATGTTATCACTCTGTCAACTGTTCCAAATAAATAAATAAATACGTTTAGTCAAACCAGCTTCATCCTCTAGACTCATGATCACGCTTTTTTTGTACTGGGTATATTTTGCCATGGTGTTAAACTTTATTAAAAAATTGAAAAGGCTGAACATAATACACACGTTTTTGATATATCAATGACCGTTTCTTGAGAAACCCTATTCAGCCTTACTCGAATATGACCCAAGAAGATATTAAATTTTGCCAAATCAACTGCGCGAACAAATGTATTGCTGTATTTTTTTTAAAATGTGTTGATGGACGTTACTAAAGATAAGTGAATCTTAATCACGCATTGGGTTAACTGATGAACGGATTAACAGCGAGGTTCAAACACGTGCGTCGTCAAATTGACGTACGTTTGTCATAACGTGACTTTTTAAAGTGAGATGTTGTTGTTGTTTTTTTTATACAGTGAATACCGCACAAGAGTCTCAACTGCTCCCAACCGTCTAAGGCAAGTGGGACTATGGCATCCCCATTTGGGGTATGTTGTGAGGCTGAAGGTAGTTGTGAGAGGAAGCAGATGAGGAAGGGGAAAGGTTGGGAAGTACCTGGCTATTCAGATCTGGTTACCAAACACGGCTTAAGTCATTTCAAGAAACGTTTCAATTCTGAATGGTGGTCTTTCACCAGGGCGATATTTAGAGTATCTACCACTATGGAACGTGCTGCAAATATACTATATATTATTTTATATCAATTAAACGTGTTATGACACATTTTAATTAAATAAAATTAATTTGCGCACGACGTGTTCGAAACCCGTGACCTCTGGATTCGTATTCGAGCGTCTTACCACTCGACCATGCAGGCCGTGTTGTGAATAATTAATGGCATTACTCCAAATATAAAGATTTTTTTAATACTTACATATTTTATTTATCTTACGACTTTGTGTCCGATGCATGTGACTTTTTTATATTTAGAATTAGTGATTTTTTTCGGCAATTTATAAACACTTTATTAATTACTATGTTCCAAAATCAAATGTTACTTTAATGAGAATAAACCTTTATTCATTACAAATTAGTACATAAAAACACTTTTGTTTTGCATTAACTGGCCCGTCGTATGTATTTATCATTATTTTATAAAAATGTAGCCATATCTAGGGTTAAAATAGATAATTCAATTAGATCACTTCGAAATATTTCACTGGGGAAAGGGAACAATGATTATGAATAGAATGATATGAATACATTATGATTATAGTATTATTTCTTCATATATATCTAAAGGATCTACTCTCATTAAGAAATTAACACAAAACACACACAAATTAGGTGCCAAAATCCACTTGAAAATAAATATCATGAGAGTCGTACCTTAATAAACCTTAATTGAAATAAAAAAAAACCGTCTATAAATATTTTCGCACATAAAACACACAGGACCCAAAGGGTCCGAAAGGCGTACTTTAAAATTTTACGAATTGCCATCCCTTGGTTAACGACGTTTCCTTTGTCCTATGCTAATAATAACACCCGGGGAGTTGTGAGTAAGATGAGAGGAGTACGCTTGTTGAGCATCCACGTGAGGCAAAGCTTTGACTGCCAAAGTACATACGTAGCTATGGTAACAAAAAATAGCAAAATCATAAATTCATTGTTGATAGAATCAAGATGTGTTTTGTATGAGTCCGTATTAAATATACCTGACAAATTGAATACGCAATTAGAAGCGTTTTGAATTCCTAAGCTGTTTTGAATAGAGACAACTACATCGACTATCGAGGTTACTACTATAATCTTTATTATGTTAACCTTTCCGGGAGTAAGTTTTTTAATCCAAGTCGTGCTCTGATGAGTAAGTCATTTTTTTGGTTAATTGTTCGAACTTGTATGCGTGACGTAACGCAAAATAAAGAAATGCGATTTTTAGTGTTGGTAATGAATTAAAACGGTTGAAAATGTTAAAAAATAACAGGTAAACGTAAAAAATGGCAGGACACTGCATATTTACAAGATCATAATGTTGAAAATGATAAGTGCTTTTGACGGAAAGTTCGGGCGGACGTCTATGTAACGTCCATATTTCCGGAAAAAATAAAAATGAAATCATTTGTTACCATCGAAGCGATAAATCATTAAAAATGTGCTGTGAACGATTTTGTGTGCTGGATGAACTTAATTTTTTCTCACTTCTGATGAAATTGATTAAAAAATTTCAAAAATCGAAATTCTCTCTTGAGCAGAAAATTATTTTCACCAGTCCGTCTTGGGTCTAGAAGTCGAAAGGTCTTGTATAAATTAGCTATATACGGTTTTATCAAATTGGCAAGGATTACCTATTAATTGCCCGCAGGGTGTCGCCTTACCTTGCGTATTGATATGTGTTGTCCACAGAAGAGAGTCGCATTCATCCGTGAAATATCCCTTTCTCAAAAATACCGCGAAATTTCCTCGGAGTTCGCTTACGATCAAGTATAGGGTCAACGCAAATTTTGCGGTCCTGAAATTTTCTCTCGCCGCAAGAGCGTCGGTAATGCAGATTGCTGCCATCGCACCCTCCCTACCCCCTCACCTACCCGCCGGCCCCATCCCTGCGAAGGCAGATTTACCCTAACTTAAGTTTCACGACATTTTTGCGTCTGCGTCCCGAAAAGGACGCTGATTACGCTGGATGGAGCCTGGACAGGTTTTGAAGCCTCATCCTGGCACATAAAAACTATTCAGGATAAGTTATTTATAATACAATTTTTATCTTTCACAAAAAAATTCACATACCGATAAAAAAAAAAAACTTTTTAAAAGAGGCCTAAAGGGGAAAATTGTTTCCACTAGGGTAGTGGTCGTCTAACTCATTAATCAAAAGAACCTTAAATCAGCACGATTAACATTTATTTTAAATAAAAGCAAAATTTATTTTAAAACCAAATTTATTCTAAAGCCAAATTATTTTAAAAGCCAAATTTATTTTAAAAGCCAAATTATTTTAAAAGCCAAATTTATTTTAAAAGCCAAATTTATTTTAATACCAAATTTATTCTAAAGCCAAATTATTTTAAAAGCCAAATTTATTTTTAAAAGCCAACTTTATTTTGTAGGTCAACTTTATTTTCCAAAACTATGTTTTTAGGATTCGTTTAAAGCTTGTTACTAGCATTAATAAAAAAAGATGACTTTATTTATAAATAATAAAAAAAACATTTTGCATTCTAATTAAAATATGACAAAACACGCGTTCAATATAAACAGTGACCTTGCATTTCCTCGGAAAGGTTGGATAGGTCAGGTCTGTAAGTCGTTGTTTTTATTTTCAAGCAGGATTCCAAGTTCTCATCAATAAGACGTTTTCTCAATTGACTTATGATAAGGTGTATGCTTAAAAAAGCTTGTTCACTTAAATATGTAAAGCCAAATAGTGGAAGAACAGCAAATGCTTGTTTTTTTTTAACTGACCATAAGAGTTAGGAATACTATTCCAGGGGTTGAAAATGATCATGTCTTCCTTCTCCAAATCTAAGCTCACAGAAGCGCTACGTCAACGTTGTCAACCCGACCAACCGCGAGCCTCCGCTCGTTCGCTCGCACAAAGTCAACATCGATTCGTGGCTAAAGAGCCACACTTAAGTAGCTAATGAGCCGCACGCTAGCTAACGGCTCGCGAGCCGCAGTTTGTCGACTACTGCCCTAGGGGTTAACCTGAATTTTGAAGAAACCCACACTGTAGCAAGGAGAAAACTCAGACGTATAAGTATTCGTTTTTATATGGCAAATGTCGACCTGTTTCATTTTTTTTGTGTGCGTTCGGCGTGTCTCCCGAACAAGCAACGGTGTGAAATGATCAATGGCAAGACAATTTCGGAGCATCTTTCATCGAAATATCGGTATTTATGACACACCATTCATACCTTACGCCTGTGTTTCAAAGACAGCAATGTATTTAAGTATAAAAAAACACTTTTATGATTTTTGGTACATCTAAACAAGAGAATGTTTACCTTACAACATACAATTTTTTTTTATGTGAATACAACACAATATTCCCAGTTGCTCTCAACTATCTGAAGCCAGTGAGACTATGGCACACCCAATCGGGGTGTGTTCTGAGGCTTATGGTAGTGGGTATGAGAAAGAGCTGAAGAAGAGCAAGGTAGGAAAGTAGCTGGTTATTTAGATCTAATCACCAAACACGGCTGAAGCCATTTCGAGTCTGAATGGTGGTATTTTCAGGGTGATACTGAGAGTATCTACCACTCTGGAACGTAACGTAAATATACTGTATATTATATTTTCGTAGAAAGCAATCACTTTGTGGTTTGCTATATTTGATGAAAATTAAAAAATAACTTTGTTCAAAAAATATTATAATTTATATAAAAAATATTCTTGTTTTAAGCCACTTTCTTTATTATAAAGTAATAAATTTAGTATAAGTATTATAAAGTAATATAATATAATATTTTTTATTAAAATATTTATTTATTAAAAAATATTATTTCATTTTAATACTACATACTGTTTTTCTTAAAGTAATTGTGGAATAACAAAATTTAATAAAACACAATTTATTGACACAAATTCAAAGCAGTTTTGAGATTAAATTATCTTTTTATACGCATAAAAAATATTTTTTCAACCTCATTACAGTAAAGAATTCACTCAGAGTAGAGCAGTCCCAATGTACGACATTTTGCGTCAACAGCCCGGCTTATGTGGTTATGGGGAGGTTATTTTAGCATAAGGGGATACTTCGAATGTGTGAATTACGACACAATGTAGGAATATTTTTTGTTCGTTAAAATTGTTTTGGGATGCAGTGAATTTTAGGGTTTAAGAACTTGGCGAACCCTGTTCATCCTGTTTTTTACTACTCTGTCGATTTCCGCAGAAATTTTAGCCGTTAAATTGATTTGAACCTGCAACCTTTCGATTGGTAGTCGAAGTAAAGTACAACAGAAAACTTACTCATTCTGAAAACCTTAAATGTTTGTAACAGTATCATTTATTTAGTGAATTGCATAATTTCACGTCGAAAACATCATGTTTAAACCAAGAATATCATTCTAAACACGTGCTTGAAATGGCTTTAGCAGTGTTTTGCTACGAGATGTGAATAGTCAGGTACTCTTTAACTTTACGGTACACCATAAACTTTGTCTCCTCACTTCTTTCACCCTCGCAATATAACCCAATTGGGTACGTGATAGTTTCACTGCTCTGAACATTACAGGCTCATGTGTTGTATTTACATTAAAAAAATCGCACGTATGTATATAGAGACAATAAGGCATTATTATATTTATAAAAAAAAAAATAACTCCTATTATCTTTTGATAACTTCATCATATTCGCTTGAATAGAATTGCATTTCGTTGTCCTGAACGCAACACCAGATCTAACGATTCATTTAGAATACTACACTGTAAATCCAAATACACGCAAAACTTTCAAACTTTAATGTGACTGAAGGGTACCCGGGTACCCTTTTCGGTTTTCAACATAGATATTTTTAATGTTCCAGCAAGTCTAACCGGCTGAAACTTTATGAAGTCTCCAAAATAGTTAAAATGAACAATTGAACATAATCGTTGGATATTTGGAGAGTGGTATGTGACCGGAAAACGCTTAAGTAAAACTTACACCTTCTGATGATTGAAAGGGTACCTGGGTACCCGCATGTGTTTTATATGGAATTTGAAGCTTGTCCATATTAATAAATCATTTTATTTTTTTTTATATTTTTTTATATGAATACCGCACAAGAGTCTCAACTGCTCTCAACCGTCTAAAGCCAGTGAGGTTGGGAAATACCTGGCTATTCAGATCTGGTCACCAAACACGGCTAAAACCATTTCAAGCAACGTTTCAATTCTGAATGGTGGTCTTTCACCAGGGCGATACTTAGAGTATCTACCACTCTGGAACGTACCGCAAATATACTTTTTATTATTTTCATATGAATTAAATGTGTTATGACTCATATTAATTAAATAAAAGTTATTGGCGCACGCCGGGTTTGAACCCGCGACCTTTGGATTCGTAGTCGAGCGTCTTACCACTCGACCATGCAGGCCGTCAATCGCGTTGTTACCTAAATAAAAAAATTAAAAAAAATACAATAACGAATGAGCCACATCAAAACGTAAATTGTTATTTATATACAGATGAACTATATTTATATTGTGGGGTCAATTCAAAGTTCAACAGCCAACATTATGCAGTCCGCGTCAGGGGCCGCGGGGGGTTAATTGAGTCTGCGAGCTTATCGACGAAAGCACTCCCTGGAACTCTTCTAATTTAAAAGCCACCAGCTGTGATCTCCGGAGCTTGAAAACCTATTTATCCTTGTTGTATGTATTTTATCAATAAGTACTATGAATCTTCAGCAAACAAATGTGACGACCTACGTGGCCAAGTGGTAAAGATTCTTGGTCAGATTGTAAATAAAATTAAACCTAATTTTATGTGTTATTTGACATTAACATATTATGATAAAAAATGAGTTAAATATGCAGTTTTGATCAATTTTTTTTTTCTGTATCGAAAGCTCTGACTCTGGTTTGATTCTGAAGACTTTTGTGGCCCTTCAGACATCTAAAATATATGTACCATTTGGGAGAAGGCTTGATTCAAGCTGAGTGCATAGCATTCTTGAGAGTGGATCTCAGGTATGGGGGCCATAGGACACCGCTTATGTACTAATGGTCGAGAAAATTTAAAAGATTTTTTTACGGTTCCTCTACATGAGAGAGTTTGGTTTTTACCCATGGCTGTTTCCAACCGCGTTTATCTTTGGAAATTCCTTCTGCTTTTTGCTCATAAACTCCTGAACGGTGTATTGTTAATACCCGACATCCTGGCGGAAATTGGATTTTATGTCCCTGATAATTTTACGCAAGGCCGCCAACACAGGCTTCTGTTTCTTCCCAAGTGCCAAACTAACTTACCAATGTGTATGCCCCTGGAAAGACTAACTAGGTTAATTAACTGCCTCGCAGGAAATTAGAAAAAAATTTTCACACGAGCTACAACAAGCTTAAGTAAGAACTAACTATTCAGTCTTAACTTCATTATGTACTTTTATAATTGTATGATTATGATAACATTTTTTTTTTGTTATTTTTATCGCTTTGCATTGTAATTGGTACAAAACTCTTTATGCAAGAAAAAACACAAGTTCTGGACTTTTTTTCAGCTTTTTTGTCGCTTCTGGTAACTCATTGAGATCATTGAGTTAGTCGAGTTATCTTATTTTCGAAATCCAACCAGGTGCTGAAGACTTATGAATTTTATTGTAAAACAACAAAAAAACTTTGAAATCCTCTGGTGTTAAGTTCCCAAAATGGCGCTTCAGCCCTTTTGCTTTTCCGGCGACGATATGATAGTACACAAATAAATTAACGTCACGTTCTGGAGTGGTAAATTTTCCTTGGTGAAAGAACGCCATTCAGAATTGAAATTTTGCTTAAAATGGTATAGCCGTATTGTGTGACCTGATTTGATTGGCCAGTTACAGTCTAACCTTCCTTTTCTTCATAACCTTCCTTCGTCACTCTTTACAGCTTCACAACATACCACAAATGGGTTTAACATACTCTTACTTGCTTCGGCCAGCTGAGACTGTTGTGCATTATTCACATTAAAAAAAAAAGTTTAATTTTCGTTTGTAGTATGCAGGAATATTTAAAGTTTAAAAAAACATATATACGAGTAGACTAGTTTGATCAATAAAGCAGCTTTATAATTAGATATTGATATTAGAATAATAAAATAATAGATATTAAAGGTGGCGGGTTTAAACCCGGCGTGCGCAAATAACTTTTATTTAATTAATATGTGTCATTACACATTTAATTTATATAAAATAATATAAAGTGTATTTGCGGTACGTTCCAGAGTGATAGATACTCTAAATATCGCCCTGGTGAAAGACCACCATTCAGAATCGAAACGTTGCTTGGAATGGCTTTAGCCGTTTTTGGTGACCAGATCTAAATAGCTAGGTTTCTTTTCCATTTCCGTACCCTCTCCACTACTTTCAGTTTTTCAAACATACTCTAATCTGGAAAACCATAATTGCACTGGCTCTAGACGATTGGGAGCAGTTAGGGCTCTCAACTGCTTCCAACCGTTTTGATTTTAAATGGTGGTCTTTCACCAGGGCGATATTTAAAGTATCTACCACTCTGAAACGAGCCGCAAACATACTGTATATTATATTATATGATTTAAATGTGTAATGACACATTTTAACTAAACTAAAAAATATTTGCACACGCCGGGTTTGAACCCGCGACCTCTGGATTCGTAGTCGAGCGTCTTACCACTCGACCACGTAGGCCAATACAAAGCTAATAAACTTTTGGTTCTTTTTAAATGGTTCAATTAGAAAAAAACCCTACATTTCCCCCACACATAACAAAAGAAGGTTTCGATTCCAGAACATTGTATTCAAGCACATTGACTACGACAATACTAAGATTGGCGTCAGAGAGCTTTGACATACTTCTCTGTTTTACGTACTTTGAGCTTTCCGTACTTGTGGCTTTTTATGACGATATTACGTCACGGATACGGACAGCCTTAGGATAATAGCCACAATCTTCAACTCAGGGCGGCTGAGAAGTGCCGACCGTGTGACGTGCGTATTACGTTGTTTATGACTCAGATGCTGGGAGAATGTGTTTCCATAACTAAAACGTTTTTGTAACTTTATGCTTTAAATAAAAAAAAACACAGCTTTTACTTGAGATATTAATATGTTGCAATGCATTTGTTGACGTATTTTTTACGTTTGTTTTTAGTTCATTTTATTAAGTCAATCGAATTTTTCTTACTGCCATCATAAGAAGCGGGATATGTTGCTCGTGCAATGATGGAGGACTTAGCCAGCAGAGGAGTTGAACGCACTCAAAAGAGCAAAAAAAATGTCTGAAATCAATTGTAACTATACTGATTCTTTTCGTACCTTTCTATTCATGTTCAAACATTGACGGTCACTCCGTCACCTAGCTAATGAAACACGGTTTTCAACGTTATGGTATAGGTCTACTATATTCTATCGATTTATATACGGGTGTTGCAAGGGTTTGGTATTGTGATGTTACTTGTTAGGTTAGGTTAAGTAAGACCAAACGATATGTATATACACAAACATATTAAATATTATATTAATGCTTAAACCGGAAAGAGGTAGGTAGAAAAGTACTTAGCTATTCAGATCTAGTCTTCAAACCCAGGTAAACTCATCCATTTCAAGTGATGTCTCATTTCTGAACTTTGATCTTTCACCAGAGTGACACTGAGATTATTTACCACTCTAGGCGTGATGATTTTACAGCTGTATTAAGATAATTGATAGATACATGGCAAAAATACAATGGCTTGAAAGCCTTTTTGAGATATTTTCTATTTGGTTGTGAGTAAAGTGGTTGCAAAACATTATTGTTTTTTTTATAGTCAGTTTCAATTTTCCCGGAAATAAGAAGATTTTGCGTCAATTCAACAAAATTATTTCTTTTCCAGCTTGAACCGAAAGCGTCGCCAAGAAATAGAGTTGAAACGTTGATAAAAGTCATGTGCTATCAAATCAAGTGCCGCCTCAGACATGATACTGCGTACCAACACATCTTACTTTATTATGTTAGAATGGAAAATTTCTTAAAAGGGAATTGAATCAACAATGTTGTTTCTTGCGAAGGTTTATGTTCAACAGATTGGCCTCTTCGGTAAAACGGATTACTTATGACCTTTCAAAAAAGTGCATTTTCTTTTTATTAAAACGTCTTCAATTTAGTTTCAAATGAAAAAAATTGTCAGCTTTACGGGTAAGCATATCTTTGCTTGGCGGAAAGCTATGAAAAAAAATGGCATGTTTTAAAGAAACGCAAAATGAAAAATAGTGGTAACTTTTTTGGTAGAAAGGACGTTTTAAGCATTTAAAAAAAATGTCAGGCTTAACATAACAATAGTCTTATTGTGGGAAAAATTCGAAGTATGTATCTGACTGGTTAGTAGCTGAGTGGAAAACGCGTCAGATTCCCTCCCGGGCGTCGTAGGTTTGATTCCTCTGTTGGCTAAGTCCTCCATCGATGCAAAAGCAACATCTTTCGTGTCTTTCTTTAAAAAAAATATATTTTAAATATTTATGTTATATCATTGCACACAATTGTTCTTCTTCCATTTTTCGATTATTGTTATGCTATGTTTTTAAATTGGACATTAATGTAAATATATATTTTTACATAAACATACATTAAAAATATACATACTATCCTTGAATACCGCAAGAGTCCCAACTACTTGTGAGTGTCTGGAACCAGTAAGACTATGGCATCCCCAATGGGATATGTTGTGAGGCTGAGTGTATTGGAGAGGAGAAGGAGATGTAGAAGACGGTTTGAAAGTACCTGACCATTCAGATCTTGTCACCAAACACGCCTAAAGTCATTTCAAGAAAGGTTTCTATTTTGAATGGTGGTCTTTCACCAGGGCGATACTAAGAGTTTCTACCACTCTGGGAATTTGAAAAATAAAACGTCCGCTGGTGAAAAAAATAACCATCTGCAGCATAATAATATGAAAAATTCAAATATACACAAGTTTTTCAATATTTTTTTTTTTTTCTTGACAACTTTAGGGTTAAAAACTATTTGAGTCGGATCTACGCTTTGGCGCATTAACACACTATTAACAGCTATTATCAACCAGTAGCGACTGCACAATTTTGATTTGACCAAAAAAACTTTAACTGCGAACTTTGAATTCGATTTACTCGAAAACGAAAGCTCAAAAAAAAATAAAAGTTATGCTACAGAATCGAATCCAAACGTAAAGTCGATTTACTAGTTCCCCGCTTGGACAACTAGTTTCTGAACACCCCTTATATATAAATTATGATTTTCTTTCTAAAAAAAATATGTAGAATACCTGCTAACTTGGAAGCAATTTTTGTTGTGCACCATTACATTTAAGAACTAAAAAATACATGTTGTAAGAGATTACACTATCGAAAGTGGTAACGTCTTGTGAATTTTATATCTTTCTTCTCTCCGTATTCATGTGTTGTTTGACGTGACGTGTCTTATTAGCTTGTCTCCTGAAAGGAAAGCTTTTACCCCACCCTTTTTCCTCCCCCTCCCCTCGCGGCCCACTACACCCCACATGTCACTATCTTTAGTGGGTGACGGGGTGAAACGTGAAGTAAGGTCTTCAGTTGCATAAAAAGAGTTTTATTTCTTCATTGTGAAGAAAGAAAGATGGAAAAGAGATACATACGCGTTTCAAAGAGAGATACGCGAGGAGAATAATGTGAAGAGAATTGGTCAAATACAATAGCTTTGTCGCTTATAACTATACGTGTACTTTAATATTTGATGGTATTGTTACATCTAAGTGTAATTTTATGTGTGAGTCTATCGTAATATGTGAATGTACCGATTGTAATATTTGTGTGTATTGTATTGTGTGAATGTATACTTATGCGTCAGTAAATTGTTTTAATATGTAAGTGTATTATAAATGTGAGCGTAATGTTTTTTTTATATTTGCATTTTTTTTAAATTATGTAAATGTATAGTTAAAGTTGAGCGTATTGTAATATGTGAGTGTGTTGTTTTATTCTTACAACGTTAAAAAAGTCAAACAACACTGTTCTGCAAATGTTATTGCTAATATCACGGAGCGATGTGCTATTTATTCACTGTCTTATATCCCATGGAAGTTAAAAAAATGTCTTGGAAAGGGAAAGGATTTGAAAGGGAAATGAACTGAACATGGAAAGCATTATTGTGATCATAAAAAAAGCCTTCTTTAATAATAAATGTCAAGTCAGCTGTAGACCCAACACTATATAGAACCTACATTCAGCAGAGAATCAAAATCTAATTGATTTTACCATTGAGATCATTAACCTACTTTCTACCATTCGTTTTTAGTGATAAGAACAATATAAATAAAGTGTTTTTTAAAAAGATTTTCACTTTATTTGGATTACATCAACGGCCTCCGTGGTTGTGTAATAAGAATCTAGAGGTCGCGGGTTCAAACCCGGCGTACACGAGTAAATTTTATTAAATTAATATGTGTCATCACACATTAAATTGATATGAAATAATATATCGTATATTTGCGGCACGTTCCAGAATAGTAGCTACTACAAGTATCACCCTGGTGAAAGACCACCATTCAGAATCAAAACGTTACTTAAATGGCTTTAGCTGTATTTGGTGATTAGATCTTAGTAGCTAGATACTTTTAGTTTTTCATCTTCTCCATCTTTATCCTTTCTCCGCTACTTTCAGCCTTACAAAATACTCCTATTGGGGATGCCATAGAGTCACTGGCTCTAAGCCGCAAAGAGCAGTTAGGACTCCTGCGGCATTCATATAAAAAGTATAAAAAAAACATATATATTGACGGCCTCCATAGTCGAGTAGTAAGACGCTCGACTACGAATCCAAAGGACGCGGGTTCAAACCCGGCGTGCGCAAATAACTTTTATTCAATTAATATGTGTCATAACACATTTAATTCGTATAAAATAAATACAAAGTATATTTGCGGCACGTTCCAGAGTGTTAGATACTTTAAGTATCGCCCTGGTGAAAGACCACCATTTAGAATCAAAACGTTGCTTGAAATAACTTTATCCGTGTTTGGTGACCAGATATGAATAGCCAGGTACTTCCCAACCTTCCTATTTCCAATCTCCTTCTCTCCCCACTACCTTCAGCCTCACAACATACCTTATTTTGGGATGCCATAGTCTCACTGGCTCTAGACAGTTGGGAGTAGTTGAGACTCTGGTGAGGTATTCATATAAATAAAGTAAATATGTATATACATGTATATAATATATAAATAAATTGTGTTCAGGCAGCACTTTGTCTTAATGAAATAACGTAGAAATTTCCATATTAATTCCAAGCCTAATATATCGTCGCCGGAAAGGAAAAAGGCCTGAAGCGCCATTTTAGAAAGCTTACACCAGACCACTTATGTAGTATTTTTTTTCACAGTAAAATTCACAGGTCTTCAGCACCTGGTTGGATTTTGAACAAAAAGTTAACTCGGGTAACTCAATACTCTCACTGAGTTACCTGAAGCGACAAAAAGTCCCACACTTGTGTCGCTTGAGTCAAGCCTTCTCTTAAATGATAAATATATTTCAAATAGCTGAAGCGCCACAAAAGTCTTCAGAATCAAAGTAAAGTCCGATCATTTGACGGAGAAAAAAAAAATGATCAAACTGCTTATTTGTTTTTGACCAGTCGCTTAAACCCTTTTTGCCTTTCTAGTGACAATGTGTTCATTATATAAAGTGTCTTATTGCATTACATTATTTATATTCACATGTGACCTGACTTACAAATATGGAGTAAGTGTAAGAACTTTAATGTATCTTTTTTCATTCCAACGCATTTCGGGGAGTCGTTGTGATTTTTCTTTGGATTTTCACATAATATTTTTTTTGCTGTCGTATTAATGGCGTTGCACTATTTTTCTGTTAGGAGAAATAAACTTAGATAATTTCAGTATCGTTCTGGTGAAAAACCACCATTCAAAATAGAAAAGTTGTTTGGAATGGAACGGTGCGGTGTTCTCATTAAAATAAAACTTTTTAATTATTTCAAATACACACACGGCACGCCTTTAAAAGACGTTGAGGACCGCTTTTAGAGTAGGTTTAAAACTGCGAATGTCGTTTTATGAGGTAATCCCCATAAATAGTTTACCCCCAGAGCAAACAGTTGCCTTCGGCGGATACCAAAACAAATAATAAGTGTACTAAACAAGCAATGGAAACAATTAATAGCCATATTCACCCTTTCTAACGCTTTTAATAATTGTGAAAATCGTTTAAAATTAGTCGATTAGTTAGTATTTTTTACAAAAACTAATCGTTTACTTAAATGGATTGAGCAGTTGAGACTCGTGGGCGGTATTCAAAATAAAAAAAAATGTGTTAGAGTTTTATTAGTAGCCCCACCTATGAATTCGGGTTAAAAATATACTAAGTCAGTAGTATGAAAGAGATAAGAATTACAGCAAAAGAGATTGCATAAATGTCACATCATGGGGGTCCGGATACGATGGTGGCCACTGACTGTATTTTTTTTACGATTTATTAAAACTGTCTTAAAGTTATAACGGGCCACTCTAGGGTACACTTGATGTCGCCATAGCTAACCAAATTCAACTGATAGGGGCCCCTCTAGTGTAGTAAATGAAACTACGTCGCGGTGCCAAAAAAATGGCATGTTTTGTAAACCTCATTCCCGGCCTGTATTTTGCGCTAGTATCGTTGTTAATAATTAAAAAAATATATGTATATTTACTCTAGCACACTAAAATGTCAAGAACCGTCGCTGATACCAGCTGTTCTATAAAAAGTTTTGATTTTGGTGGTGATTTTACATGTTTTGTTTTTACTTGACACCTTTAAGCGACACAGATTCATTTATTTATAGTTTTTGTGTTTAATTTGTAGAACTCCATTTTAATTTTTATATAATTCGATTGAATTAAAGTTTGTTGACAGTTTGACAGTGGCCTTAAACGCCGAAACAGCTGTCACTAAAAACTAAAATAAAAAACTTAAAATAGCAGAACTCAATAATAATAATATTAAATTTAATTCAATCGAATTATATAAAAAAGACACAGATTCACAACATCCAATCACCCTCCTTGTCTACCATTATTTGTATAGGGAGGATCGTTTCAGATGATAAGTATCAGCTCTAAGTTCTTGAAATAGGAAAAAAAAACATCGTCAATTCGATTAAAATTAGTAAACTTTTTACTTACTTTGAAGGAAAATCAAACCGCGAAGTTTTCAACATGCGACAAATTGTTATAATGAGTTTTTCTTTTGCGGAAGAGAAATATTTTTTAAAAATTAGATTGCTTTTAATCAACACCATCTTATGTGCTTCGTTTAAAGAGAAATGTGATAAATTTTCCGTTAAAAAATTCCTGCAAAAAAAAACTTTTCAGTCCTTTCTGGATGCAATCGTTTAGAAGTAGGCTTATGATTCGAGTCTGATTTATCCTTATGTGTATATAGACAAAGCATGTTCTGTTCATTGGTGTGAGGATAATATCTACTAGTGATCTCCTGTTACGTTTAAGGGTACTCCAAAGGCAATAAACTTGCCAGATAAGACGTGATATATTTATTTACCGTAAAACACGCTTATCTGTTACATGGATGTATTTAAGGGTGTTATAAATATGTGCTTACTTACCGAAGGCTAAAGGGTGTAAAAAAGTAAGGACTTTCTAATGGTTTATACCTGAACTAATTTAACACACGTGCGACGAAAAGGCATTAGATTTTCAGGTAGGGAAAACCTTCGGCAGAAATTAAGGGTTGGGTGGGAATAGTTATACGCGACTTAATTCGAGATAAATACATTTGAATTCCCAATAAAATACCTTCTAGTAGTCCATAAATAAATAGATGATTTCTGCAGTGCCATTTTGGTGAGAAAATCACTGCAGTGACGTTATATATGGTATCATCAGCTATTTTCACATAATTCATCTTCTATTTATTGATAGAGAGAGAAAATTGACAATGTATTTTATGATTTATAAAGCACTGAACGATTTGCCGCCATCATATATGGCAAATCTCTGCCCAAGGGACACTCTTATCTAAGACTGCATCGAAGTTATTTGTTCAGCCTTCCCGTATAAGTGATTTTTTATAAATAAATATAGGTTTAAAACACTTTATAATTGTATTTCTGCGCCAAAGAAGAGAACTAGGTCTTGAGCTTGGCGTAAGAGTTACACGAAGGGTTTTAATAGAAAATATATCTAGTGTGTCAGTTTGAGGTAACCTTGATATTTTTTTAGCTAAGTAATTAGTTTCCAATATAAACAAGCTACTGATTTCTAGTTAATAAATGGTTTTGAACAAAGATTTAATTCTTTTTTTGAAAGATAGTGAAATTTAGTTGGCAAAACATTGATTTTTTTATTTCGTCGAGAAGACTATTAAAATTCTTTACCCTCTTGAATAGATAATTATTGTGCATTTGTTGTGTTGAAAATAAAGAATTTTTGATTTAATGTTTATACCTTAAATTTCAATTAACTTTTAGATCATGAGAAAGATTATCATTTAAAAAAAAGTAATATTGAGTGTTTCTTATACATGTTTTCTATTTTAGGAACTTGAAATATATTGAATAGTGTTTCTGTTGGGAATATGGGTGGTTTTTTTAGTATTACGTTAATAATTAATATTTGAACCCGCTTTATAGGGTTATCAATTTTATAATATACACCACCCCAACCGATAATTCCATACTGAATTAAATTATGGACTAATGTGTAATAAACTTTTTTATTCTAACGTTTTAAATTTTTACGTTAGCTATAAATAGTTTTATTAAGATACATAAAATATACTGACAACATCGCCACGCTCTGACTATCAGCACTAATTCATGAAAAAAAATATCTGCGACGTAAATCGAATCTACCCCAACATAAATGCGGACACAATTGAACTTTGAAGGTGGTTAAACTGACGATATTTTTTAACTTGCGTGTACTTAGTACCGAAAATCATGAATAATTACTCCCTTTAATTAATAAACGGAATTCAGTTTTCAAGTCATATGTTTTTTTTGTAGTGGTATTCAGATTTCATATGGGGTATTTCACAACAAGATTCCAAATTACGAATGGTTTCAGAACCCTCCCTTTCCGGCACGAACGTAAGCCTTAAAGCAGAGCCTCTAATAAATGTTTACGCCTACTAAAGCCTTCATTCAACTGCCGTTAGGTCTCCGTTATCTGTCCGTTGCACTGGTAACGATGAAACCACGAACGAACAATTTCACAGCAATATTATGATTCGTGTAGTTTGTATTGCTCTATCTGCTTATTAGACGGATTAGCAAACTATTACTTAAGTGAGGAGTGGTTATTTGCGATATGGAGGGAAGCTGCAAATAGTGATAGCACAATGTTAATCCTTAATGAGAATAATAACAACACAATCTGTTTAACATTTGTGTGTTTTTTTTAAACCTCAAAAACACTTAACAAAGCTAGAAAACCATCCTGAATTTCATAAAGTTTTTAGAAATACGCTTCGATTATATGAAGCTATGTAAAATGAATGAATACTGGTACAAATAAATATATCAATTAATGGTGGCAAAAAAAAATTGTAAGCCGCCAGCATGTTAAGAGTTAAATTCACTGAGAGAAAGAATTATACTTAGGCGAAATAGATTCTCAAAAGTAATTAAAATGTCAGAGAAACTAAATTGGGAAACAGTGAAACAGATGCTAACATTAAACACATTGATATAAACAAAATTATCTACAACGCGGATATTCACAAACCTATTACAAAGATGTGCAAAGAAATCAGACTACCAAAAGATAATAAAACCAAAACACAAAATTAAGGGATGAAATTTTAAAATGCGCTGCCGGAAACCATCAAAATTATGTCAATGAATAAATAAATAAAATAATGAAAGAACCATTTAAAATATATTAGTAGTATCAAGTAGTTTATAGGTTATAATAATATTGTTAAGTCAAAAAGAATATGAATTATTATTAGATACTTTGTAAACTTTCATGTTAAAGTAACTAATATAAAATGAATTAAATAAAAAGACGCTTTGTTTGAATCCACTTTTATTTGGTATAAATACGTCGACTAGTTTTGATTCAACTAAATCTTCTTCAGGACTTAAAATAATTAAATATACTTATACAAAATATATATTATACTAGTTGAAAAAAAAAAAATATATATTAAACCATAACTGAAAACAATCAATACAAAGATACCCAAAAGTTTGCGAAAAAGAAATCTTGAAAGAAAAATCTTCCATGGTATCTTTTACTCAAAATCTGGAAAAGCTCAAATAGTGTATAAAATGCCAACTCACAACCAAGGATAAACCATTCGCACGAACAAAGGCTGCTTTTTTTAAAAAAATACCCATAATTATTTAAACACTCGTTCAAACATTGACTGGTCCGTAAGCTTTATGACGGAAACATTGAAACAATTTCGTGGCAAGAAAGAGTAAAATTACATTAATTAAAAGCTTTTTCAGACAATTTCAGACCACGGCTTGGAAAGGTTTACGTCCTACGATAATATTATGAAATATTATTAATTCTGCGCCATTGCCCATTAGTCGTTTTAGGAGGATTTAATCCCTTAATAAGTTGGCCAAACAAACTCATTTCAGGGAGTTTTTCGGCAAATTTAATTAAATCACGAAATAACCCATAGGCATAAATACAAAATATCTATTAAAATTGGGATAAAATAGAAACTGGTGGTAAAATTTTACCAAAGCAACCTTGTCTTAATCCGATAATTTAATCAAAACATTGTTTTTATTCTTAATTTATTTTTTTATGAAACGTTTTCTTTGGTTTAAAATACTTCATAACATTTGGACGAAGCTATGCAGAAAACATCCAACCCCAAAAATATGAAACTGAGAAAAAGCGTTTGAAAGTACGACGATATAAAACCATTTTACGACATTTGTTAAGTAAATAACAGTGTTTTTTTCTTCGTGAAAATTACAATTAATATGTAATTTTTAATCTATCAATTTATTTATTTAAAAAAAAATGTATTTCCTATGTTATCCTACATTTTATTGGTTTTAAACTACAAATTTAAAGTCTCTGCAATGTGGGTTAGTAAAAAAACTGTCTGACCATTTTTTTTTACAGATAGAGCTTGGATGTTTTCAGAAGATAAAAATTTTGCATTTATCTATGGGAAAACATGTAAAACGCGATTTTGACAAATTATGGGTTGGACGCTTTCTGCATAACTACGTCAATTTAAAACTCTTCTAATTTTGCTGCGAAAAATTCATTTGAAAGAATAATGTATTGTTTTAATAAGTTAACAAAATCCTGAGCTCAAAATTATTTTTATACAATCCTCATAACAACAAAAAATCCATACTCGCGTGTGATCGTTTCCGCAATGGCGTTCTTTGTGCATTTGCAAGCGACTATATATTTTCCTGCTTTTGTGAGTTCGTGCTAGAAAATGAATCTACGCCGAGAAAACATAAACGCTTCGAAACTTTCAAACGGTATTTTAAAAAGCACGGTAAAAAATAAAGCTTGCATCTCCTTGTCGGACCGAAAAGGTACGAATAACTGACTGAAAAAGCAATCTGCCTCAAACGCCCATAAAATTCCTCCTTTTGTTTATTCTTGTTCTCTAGGCTCGAAGGTTGTGTTTTTTTTGGTTTTAATTTTAGCCTCCCCGCTTTAACGGACGTGTCAATTATTATTGTGGGCCGGGGTGAAGGGGTTAGGCTGGTGGTGGAGATCTCCAAGTGGCGGAGGAGAAAGCTCATTGGCGAGGGGTTAATGAGTCCAGCAAATGAGTTGAATAAACTTGATGATTGATCGTAGTGCTCTGGAACAAAGAGTATTCTGAAAAGTTTTTTCCCAAATGCTATCTCTAAATGAGTGTGTAAAAAATATTAATTAATTAATTGTTTTTTTGTGTGTAAGGTTTTTGCTGTCAAAGATTTCCGCTCTTTGACATAAAATTAAATAATACACCTAGACTTTTTTGTTAAATGGTTATTTATTATCAAGAAAAAAATTTAAACATTTTTACTGGAGATATTATGTAGTAATTCTTAGTGATTCACCAAGTTTGAAAACTCGTGTGTTTCTCGTAAAAATATTATTATCGTTATTACATAATAATAATCCTAGTTGCAAAAAAACATTATTTCCATTTCAAATAAAGAATAATATCTGGTAAAACATACTAAAGGTAAGTACTTTATTAGGTATGTGGAGATTTGAATTATTTTTTTAATAATTTGATGAATTCAATTAACATCAGTTCCATATTATACACTCGTATTGTCGTAAGTACTCAACAAGGATATTAATTTTAGTTAATTATATTCACATCCCACTAGACCTTATTAAAAAGTAACAAAACCATAATATTTTGAAACTAGTGCCTATCGGTTCATAATGTCTACTCTCGTAAGATGTTAAGTATAATATTTTGTCAAAAATAAACTGAAAGATGGCATTCAGTAGAAATTATAACAAATCGTATACGTGTAATAGAAATTTCAGCGTTATTTAAAATTACCACTGCAGATTATTTAAAAAAAGGTACAGTTTACACATACCGCTAATCACAAACACAGTCTGATTATGATAATTAAAACCGTAAAACGTCTGTTGTACACATTCGCTATGGAAGCATCAACGTGTGAACTGCAAACGAAAGTGCTGCCATCTTTAATATTCCAAGAGAACTATAAATTTAAACAATCAAGTGTTATCCAAATAAATTTAAATGGCAGGTTACAATACTTCAGCAAATCGTCATCATTTTCCCAAAGGATTTAATCGACTTTTGAGGGAGCTGTTAACATTCCTCCATCTTGGCATATCCCCGCCCCCTGTCCGCCCCAGGCGGGAGGTGATTAAAGATGCTATCAAGCGGAAACTCATTGATTTTTCGCATTTACTTTTGCAGTCCACATCCTTAATGCCTCGGGGGCATTTACTATGGGCCAAAAATGAGTGCACTCCAGTTGTGAAATTTCCGTCTGTTCCGACAGCTGAACAGATAGTACCTAGAAGTGTGATCTGTGTTTTACTCGACTAGAAAAAAAAACTGATTTCAGTAATTTACATATCATCGCCGGAAAGGCAAACTGAATCGCCATTTTGGGAAGTTTACACCAGATCACTATAATGGTAGATTCACACCAACGTCCGGATCCGCTCAGTGACGATATTGTTCCGCAAAAGAGCTTATTGATATGGTATGAATATCAATCAAGGAGCATGTGTCAAGACAAAGTTTTGTGGCAGTATATCCTTCTGCCCACCCTTGTGATATTTAACTAATTAGTTAATAAAATAATTATTTTGAAGTGTAAAAATACTTACATCGCAGATTTTTTTTTTAAAACCATTTTTTTATCACCAAATAATATTTTTAATAATTAATAATTAGTAAAAATATTATTTAGTGATAAAAAATGGTTTTTAATAAAAAAAAATCTGCGATGTAAGTATTTTTTCACTTCAAAATAATTATTCAACTAAGTAATTAAATATCCACAAGGGTAGGCAGAAGGATATACTGCCACAATCTCTGATTGATATTCATACCAGTTCTCATGCGGAACAATATCGTCACTGAGCGGATCCTGACATTGGTGTGAATCCAGCTTAAAGTTTTTTTGTTTTATCATAAAATTCATAAATCTTCAGTACCTGGTTGGATATTGAAAAAAAAAATAACTCAGATAACTTACTTTTCTTACTGAGTTACCTGAAGTGACAACAAACTAAAAAAAAGTCGCAAAGTTGTGTCACTAGAGTCAAGCCTTCTTCCAAATGGTGAATATATTTTAGATGACTGAAGGGCCATAAACGTCTTCAGAATCAAACGTTCAAAAATTCAGAACGTTCAATGCAGAAAAATATCTGATCAAAACTGCACAATCAACTCATTTTTTACTATAGTTTTTCTTAAACCCAGCGAAGATATTGTATTTAGACTCCTGATAGGCTAATAAAATTTATAATCTATTAAAAAAAAGTTTCAATATTGGAAAACGTTTGTCCAATTTCGACAGAAACAGGAAAAAAACACGAACATTCTACAACACACTTCTATTGATAAACCTCTCAACCGTATTTTAGGCGTCCCTGTGTGCCCGAAGTAAACACAATTTTACCTTACTTCTTGTAAACTTGATCGAAAATGTTTAGAAATCGAAATCCTTTCTTAGCAGATAATCAATTTCATTGGCCTGTCTGGGACTTGTAGGCAATGATTCTTGTGTCAAATGTTAATATCAGTTTTCTTTCAAATCCATATAGATTACACGTCTACGGTTAATCTATTCAGTGGGTTCAGCCACCGCTGGCGCTGATTGAGGAGAATCCCAAACGTGTTTGAAATGGTCAAAGAGTAATTTAATTATCAAAGTCGGTTACATTCAATGGCGTACCTTGTTCGAACTTGATGCTCGAGAACTCACACTGCTGAATGGAGTTATAACTAATATATCGTCGCTGGAAAGGCACAAAGAGTTAAGCGACACTTTGGTCAAAAATGATTTAAACATGCAGTTTTGATCAGTTCTTTTTCTGCATCGAATACTCTGAATCTCGTTTGATTCTGAAGATTTTTGTGGCCCTTCAGACCATTTCAAATTTATTTTTTCATTTGGGAGAAGGTTTGACTCGAGCGACAAAAGTTTGGGACTCTTTTAGCTTTTTGGCGCTTCAGGTAACGCAGTGGGAGCATTGAGTTACCTCAGAATCGAAACGTTGCTGAAACGTTTCTAGCCGTGTCTGAAACTTGTGGCGTTTGAGTCAAGCCTTCTCCCAAATGGTAAATATATTTTAAATGGCTGAATGGCCACAAAAGTCTTTAGAATCCAACAAGAATCAGAGCGTTTGAAACAGAAAAAAAAAAACTGATCCAAACTGCATATTCAACTCATTTTTGACCAATGTGTCGCTTAAGCCCTTTCGCTATTCCAGTGATAATATAGTTAATTGCATTTGCTTTGTTGATTTGATTGGCTTTTATGCACGGCGTCGTTTTTTGTAAAACAGAATTAATTTAAAAAATAATGATTATGTTGGAACGAAAAATACAAAATCCTCATGGCTAACTTGTAACTTTTTAATTATTTTTATACTCAATTCAAACCTTTCCCTTTCCTAATTTAATATATTTGTACAAACAGGGTAATAATGGAAGGTCAACAATTAAGAACCTTCGTGTTTAACTGAAAATAAAAATGTTTTATATTAAACCCTGTTAACATGTTGTTTCATTAATATCACAGTAAGCGTGTTATGCTGAATAGGCCTTTTTAAAATTACGTAAATACAAACCTTAATGAAAATAATGATCAAATTTTTAATGCATAAAAACACAACATGAACATTTCAAACATTTATAGGTAACGACACTTTATATTTTAACATAGCTAGTTTTACCCGCTAAAAATCACTACATGTAACTTGACTTGCCAAGTTTTTTTTTTCATTTTCTTTAATCCACCCATTTCAACTATAAAATAATGCCTGGTGAAATATATTACAGGTAGGTACATTATTGGAATGGTAGGGATTTGAAAGATAAGTTTTTTAAATTTATAAGTACAATGAACATCAGTTCCTAATTTTGAAAAGTTCTCACTCGAACATAAATATATACATACGTACGTACTTGAATGGAAATCATTCATAGTTTATATAACCTACGAATGGTTTCGTAGGTTACGAGCACCAAAAATTAACCATCTTTAATATCATTTTCTACCCTTTGTTTCTAGTTAACTGTTTATATTTATACAGTATCTACAGTTCGGTATTTTTACATTCTTAGTTTTTAGTTAATTCTTTCTCGATTTGTTGATATACACGCGGGCTATTAAACAAACATTTTAGCTTCATACAAATTTTTAAAATTCAAAAAAAATATTTGCGGGTAAAATATGTACGCATACATCTTTTAGCTGTTTACTTATTACATTTCTTAACAATACCTAACTCAAATCGAAAAATTATGTTTCACGATCGCATTAGAATTCATGTATTGGCTACGAGTATATGTAAGTCTTTGTAATTTTGTTTTAAAGAGTAATTATAAAAAATATAACCACTGACCCTCTTTATTTTGGTTACAGTAGCGCTAAACCTATGTTTAAATATTACAAAACTGAGCTAAAGAAATTGAAAAATATCATAACTATGGTGAGATATTTTTATCCCTACTTAAGTTAACGATAAATCAAATACTTCTGGCTATAATAGTATAACTCCGCTTGTTATACCTTACACACCATTCGGGGTATGTTACCTATTAATGCGGCCATCTTATGAGCGCTTGGAAGTTAGCCAAACGATCTGACATGACAGTCATTATTGTCTAAATGCTCGCTGCACTGTCCCACCTGTCTCTAGGAGATGAAATCACCTGCCAAGTGCAGTGTTGGGCGTAGTGCGGCCAAGTGCAGTTGCATGTCAACCTACATAATAGGGTTGTTCCAGTGATCAATAAGTCTGACGTGTGCAATGTACATTGTGTATTGTGCATTATTTGCAAGGAATGAAAATCGATATCGTTGTATTTAAGATTTTGTATTTTTAAGATCTGCGCTGTTTTCAAGTTATTAAATTTTCATTTACACACTTGAGAATTTATTTTTAAAAAATCACTACCTCCACACAGGAGACCGTGAAGAAAATTACTCCCTTAACCTATTTCGTCGATAAGGACGCTGTGTGGAGGACCTTTTCGAGGAAAGGAAGCAGTGAACTTGAGGCCCATATTGAAGGAGAGAAGAAAGATATAGGCCTGAAAATAATATGTTTAGTATGCTAATCCTCCCGGCAAAACCTCTTTATAAAACAATTTTTTTTTTACTGTTTTTTAGATGTTCTCAAACAAAGCATGAAAAGGTTTAGACTGAATTCTTACTATAATCCAAAAATTATCTTAATGTCAGTCTTGAATGTAGTATTTGACTTTACTACCTAAATTAACTCGAGTTTTGACACTATTTAAAAACAACTGAAATGGTGTTTGGTGTAAAACAAAACTATTTTGCGATATTTCAAAGTTCTATACGTCATTATAAAAATACCAATGTAAGCTAAACAAAGTTATGAGAACCGACAATTTTTTAGAGAAAAATCTGTGTAGTTTTAATGACGACAGAACTTTTCATTCGAGAGTTTTGCTCTATCGTACTGCTGGTAAAGTAATCTCCTCATGTTTAGGATGTTTACCCTTATACGCTACTTTCAAATATACTTACAATTGAAATACTAAATAAATAAGTTATTGATCACCTGATTGCCTGTTTTGATATGGGATCTTTTCCCAGTGAGGTAGGCATAGCAAAAACTATTGTGAGAAATACTTTTATGAAGTTAAATACAACCTAACACGTGGCTCAGTACCCAAATTGTCGCAAAACGTCACTTTGTTCATTCTAATACAAGCAATACTACAAATTATTTATTTGTAAATTTTCTATGAGTAGTTACACAAATGTCTTAGGTTTCTGGTGAATACAATTTTTTAACTATAATCCTTTAGATTTTATGAAAAGCATACTAAAATTTCAGTAAAAAGTCCAGTGTGAAAACCAGAAAAAGCGTTTTTAAAGATTTAACCTAAAATTCAGGTATGCATTTCATAAAGAATCATGTATTCACTGGAAACCTTAGACATTTTTCTAACAACCCATGTAGAATTAACTGATAAAATAAGTTGTGGTTTTGCTTGTACTAGAAATTCAAAAAGTGTGTATATTTTATATTGACCCTTAATCATTTGAGAAAAAAACAATAGAAATATTTGCAAAGCGCAACTTCTAAAAATCAACCGGCAGAATTTCCTGTACTAAAATGATCGAAAATGTCCATTAAAAAAGTATTTAGTCACATCCACTCGGGAGGGACAGGAAGTAAGAAGTGGAACACATTCACGCACTCTCCTTGCTCCCTTGAAGGGATGTAGGGCGGTCGTGCTAATTAATATTAAAGCCCAACCTCACATTTAAAGCACCGTCTTGACATAGGAAACCTTTTAGTGGAGGCTTCGGAATTCGATTTGGAGTCCGCAGTCTTCCCGCTCTCTTAATAACGACGCGGGGCCTATCGCACCCTTTGTCCGGATGAGAAGAAGCTCTTGAAGGCACTTGAGTTCCAATGTAATCAAATTTGAATTGAAGGTTGTTTGTTCTAGATAACTGAAAAACGGGAAACGGGAAAAAAATTACCCGAATTTGAGGAGATATGACATACATGATGATATTATTATTGGGTAGGAAAAAGGAACAAAATGATTAAATTATTCACATAACGTTCTTCTGATTTAATTTATGCTTTACACAGAGCATTAATTATTTAAAATATAATCATAGTAAAACACAAAAAGAGCGTTAAATTTGTTACAAAATGAATTTTTTGCACTGATTAGAAATATTTTATAACAAAGGGTGCTACATTGTTTAACAATATATAAGTACTGTGTTACAAATTTAATAAAATTTCTTTTTTAATGTAGTTTTCATATATATTTACATTTTCTATGTTTAAAATCGTTAACTTTAATTCTTACCTTGGCTTTATATGCCTAAAAATAATGTGTGTTCCTTTACTCGGTCACATTTTTAAAGATTTTTTTTAAAGATAAAACCCCAAAAACCAAGTTTTAAAATACCATTTAATACTGTCGATTCTCTATCTATTTTTAGCTTTATCTTTGTATAATTAAGAAAACTGTTTTTTGCGTTTTTTTGCAATGTATTGGTGTCAAACTGTTTTTACAAAAATAAAATAAATAAATAAACACGGTTAGGTTAGGTTAGGTTTATTTTAAATAACGTTTCGATTCCAAATGGCAGTCTATTTTAAGAGCTATTTTGAAACTGTCTACCACTCAAGAATATTCCACAAATATACTTTAAATTATTTGATATTAATTAAATATATTAAATAATATTTATTTGCGCATGCTGAGATTTGAGTCCATGACCTAATGGCGTAACCGCTCGACCACGAATGTCTCTAAAATATTTTATTTATTTATATACTAACTGACTATTGTCCAATTACAAAAAAAAACACGAAATGGAATAAAAAGCAACAGAGAAAGAACAGCACTACATAATATACCAATGGAGCAATGACAAAAATATACATTATAAAGAACATTTGAGTAAAAGCCAAGGTCATATCAATGTTTTGAATATCGTAAAGAATGACAAAAAACTTTTAGATTGGTACCAGAAATTTCAAGACCGTGGTTTGAATTAACAAGTCTTGACATTCTGGACAGTGGAAAATGATACCCATAGTAAGTAGAGTCATGATTGAGGAACAGCAATTTTTTGTTTCTGAGTTTACGGCAAGGAATATATTTTTTAAATTTGAATTAATTTTAAAGCATTAATGCGTTACTCCCGGATAGAGTAGAGGATCCCAGTTTAAGTCTCGGTTATGACCATTGTTCTTTTTAGTTTCTGTCTTTTTTCTGTTTCACATTTATGTTTGAAATTAATAATGTTTAAAATTTCTTTTTCGGTATTAACTTTAGATAGCCAAATACCGTATAATGTGATGAAATGAGGCTTGATTAGTTAATAAAAAAAACAAAATTAAGCATTTTACGAGAGAAATGTAAGCGGTACCCGCCGCATTGTTGGTAATCAGCAGGATCTTTCTTGTCCCGTCTTCCGAGCGTTCATAATTTGTGCAAAAAATAGACATTATCAAAAAATAATATGCCGGAAATAAATAATAATGGAACAAGGGAGCACAATATAATTACTACATCCATTGTTGTCAAGGAAGATAAACAGACGGAGAGAGTATTGAAAAAGATGAAGAATGGAAGTGTAATTGCCGGCTTTCTGCAGAGAAAACAAAATATACCGTTCGTTAAATTTAATGGGAACCCTCCGCAATCACATCATGTTAATTTGATGGCAAAAAGTGTGTAATTCTGTAGGGAAGGCTCGTTTCTCTCTCATTTCTTCCTCCATTCTGCTCCCCGGCCTCTACATTCATCTTCATTCCATTCGTGGGAATGAATCACAAATCACAGCGAGACAAAGATGAAACACTACCTTTTTTGCGTCCCTCTCATTTAGGTAACTTCATTTTTTGTGTTAAACAAGCCGTCTTCATGTTAATTCAAATTTATGAAGGTAAAATTTGGCCGTAGTTTTAATTAAAACAAAATCTGTTCATGAGGCTATCTATGTTTGCAATTGTGTTCGGATAGAGCTTTACTAACGATTATAAAAATAGATGTCTAGTGTCGGAATTTTTTTTTATTTAAAATAAGAATATGATATAAATGAACATTTGACCGGTCGGTGGCTGAGTGGAGAACGCGTCGGATTGTCACTCGGGCGTCGTGCGTTCAATTCCTCTGCTGGCTAAGTCAATGCACAAGCAACATCTTCCGCTTTTTATGATGGCAGTAGGAGTTTTTCAAATATTGTCAGGTTATTCGTAACCCGGGAATGTTTGTCTTACTTTAAAAAAAAAAAATAATAATAATAAAAGTTGGTTAATGCGCTGCTCCCGATAGAATAAAGGCCTCAAGTTCGAGTCTCGGTCACAACCGATTTATTTTTCTGTGTTTTTGAAACCTTTTTTTTTGAATCAAACTGTTTTATGCTGTCGAGCTCACCCAAATAAATAAGTTTTTTTTTTAAAAGCTCACAAAATTAAAAAGGGCTTTGCCGATAATTTTTTTTTTTTACAAAACAGAACAAAAGGTTTCATTTCAATTTAGTTCGGAATCCAAGAATTTCATTCGCATGACTTTATTTTATAATTGAACAAAAAAAGCGTTAGATAATGACACATTATATCATTATATCTAATGTGATATAATGAGATTATTTTTTTCTTTCTGTGTGCTATTTCCTATTGAAGGTTTGCTATCATCAGGGCAAATGATCACCAAACTGGACTAGACAAATGAGGTGCGATGCATCTACCATTATATCTTAGGGTTATTGTTAAATTTTGTATTTTTCACCCATCATGATGCAAATATGATATTGAAATTTTCTTAATTTTTTGATCGAAAATTTTTGGCATTACATGTAGTATTTTCCATCCGAAATATTTTGAGAATGTGCTTGTTTATTTGATGAAAAGCTTTTACCATGTAAATATTGTTTTTTAATTTTTTTTATTTCTATTCACGTACCAAAATCAAAGTTGCATATAAATAACCCATTTAAGTAAATAATATGTCACATCTATCAGGTATATTAATATTGACAATGTCACTCACGACATGTGTATGTATAATGTAGTGTGAATATATCATATGACGTAAAATGGCATGTCATTATCCGTAACGACCGAGTGAACCCGACATCTTTGTCTGAAGTTTGAACAAAATAACGACCTGTAGGGCTATAGGGTCTGGGGGAGGAAAAAACCCTTTTGGGACTAGAAATAGATCACTCCGTTTATACCTAACCTTTCTGGCTACCTTTAAAGATGCTGCATATAATAAAAAAGAAAATACTACACATATGAAGACGATGCTTTAGATAATTTTATTTTTACATGTTTTAAAAAGATTTTTAAGTTGATTTCAAACCAGAATTCATTTTATAAGAAGTTAAACAATAGCATTTCCGTATGAGGAATGCGATGTTGAATGACCAAGGTGATCATTTTAAGTGAAATTTCTTCTTATCTTTCAGTTCAAAAGTTTTCATCCACGAAATTGTTTACTTGTACAAAACCGTTTTTTAAGTTAGAAGATTAAACCTTTAAATTTAAACTATAATTGCCTGTGTAATATCTTAACTAACTAACTAACCATCACGCCGTTTCCTCGCAGAGGTAGGCAGAGAGGACGGACCACCATACAACTCTGTCTTGGCACACACTTCTTGCTTCATTTACATTCATACATCGTCTCATACATACTCTTCTGTTATTCTGACTCTTCACATGACCCGAATCAAGTATTTGATTTACTTGATCGTGCCATGTCTTTCTCGACTTCTTCTTCCATTCACTTTCGCATCATATATTCTTTTTACACTCCTTTCTTCGTTCATTCGCTCTACATGCCCAAACCATCTAAGCGTCCCTTTCTTGATCCTATCCATTACGCTCATATCAGCCTTGCATTCTTTCCGGATATCCTCATTTGAAATACGGTCATACATGGTTTTAACGCACATCCGTCTCAAAGATCTTATTTCCACAGCATTCAGTCTACTTTCATCCTTCCTCTGCCAGTTCCATGCATCACTGCCATACATCAGGGTTGGTATAAGCACTCCATTGTGGACTGCTAGCTTCGCTTCTTTGGACAATTTCTTATTTGCCCCAACAGCGTTCAGTCCTCCATTAATAGAGTTTCCTGCATTCACCCTTCTTTCAATATCCTTATCAGCCTTTCCGTCTCTTGTAAACATACTTCCTAAATACATAAACTCATCTTAGATTATATCTTAGATTCTATAAAATTGCGTTAATTAAAAATCAAAATCATAGCACTCCAACAATTAGTACTGATTTAGAAATATATTTAGTTAAATCACACTTGAAATTTTCATTACGAAAAAATAAGTCTTTTTTAATATTTTCTACAATCAAGTGATAATGCTTATAAAAAGCGAAATCAGTTAAATTCTCAGTAGACGCTATTCTTTCAGAGCAAAAACCCTACATAAAAAAGAAAAACAAATTATTCCTTGATAAAGGGATTAACTTCTTACTTAAATTAAATTTCGTCCTTTTAGATCGATCATGATTTTATAAAATAAACTTTGTTAAATTATTAAATCTATTTATCGGCATCTAGCTTGTTTGAAAATACGTTCAAAATTTTATTTGTACAATACGAAAATATGTTACTACGCAAATTAAAAGCGGCACTAGTCATAGTATAAATAAATATTTAGTCTCAACGTTTTCATTCCCATCTCCCATTTTGTCTGCTGTATTTGTAAGTTTTAAAATAGTTTTTCTATTACCGATACTTCTACGTTTTAAAACAAACCTAGATTCATGTAACCCGATTAGGCCACTTTTGTTTTACAACCTATCTTCGCCTAAGCTGTAGTTGTTATTCCTGTAGTTCCAAACAACATCCCATGAAGATCTTTTTTAAATTTAACAAATGGAAATAACCACCACATGTAATTGTGTTATTTTTTATTGTTTATTAATTATTTCAGCAAAATGCCTAAAGTGAACTTGTTCACTGAGCTAAATTAGCCGTAAAGGGTTTTTTTTACAGGTTTTATATTAAACTCATTATACACGAGTTTGATGGCCTCCGTTGTTGAGTGGTAAGACGCTACGAAGTCGCGGGTTGAGACCCGGCGTGCGCAAATAAATTTAATTAAATCATACATTAAATTCATGCAAATTAATATAAAGTTTATTTGCGGCACGTTCCAGAGTGGATGATACTCTTAATATCTCCCTGGTGAAAAAATTGAAACGTCACTTGAAATGGCTTTGTCCGTGTTTGGTGACTAGCCAGATACTCCCCTACCTTTCTCTTTCCCATCTAATTCCCATTCCCACTACCTTTAGCCTCACAACATACTCCCATTGGGGATGCCATAGTCTCACTGGCTCGAGACGGTTGGGAGCAGTTGAGACTCTTGTGCGGTATTCACTATAAAAATAAAAAAGCTCTTAGAAGAAGTCATGTCGAGAAAAAATTCTACTCAACCATTTTGCCATTGTTCCATCTTATGATAACGTTTCCAGAACGGGAAAGTTTGAGGTTTGCACTCGCTGCGAGGGAAAAACTACCAGCGTGGAAAAACCAAAGGCACTTTGAAAAAAGACGAAAACCACCAGCACAATGAGTGAATGAAAGACAATAACTTCTGTAGGTACCTACCCGGAAAGACTTATGATAAAGTTCGGACGTTTATCTTAAGAACTTCAGAAAGCGCCAGTTTTCAAGCTTTTCTTTGAAATTTCAGTAGATGGATAAAATTGTTAAGATATCAGACGCACTAGATTCTTAATTGTTGCATGAATTAAAACATATTTAAATAGTCAAAACTTTTAATTGTCCTTCGTAAAGAAGATAAGAGTTTTTAAGTGGATTGCATTGCACACGGCTAATGTTTTTGAGGCACTCAACATTTGAAGGTATTTTTACAAATTTATTAAAAATTGATTTCTCCCTTTTGAGATCGTTTGACGGCCTGCGTAGTCAAGTGGTGAGACGCTCGACTACGAATCCAAAGGTCGCGGGTTCAAACCCCGCGTGCGAATTTAAAATTTACTTGAGTAATATGTGTCATAACACATTTAATTCAAATAAAATAATATATAGTGTGTTTGCTTCACGTTCCAGAGTGGTAGATACTCTAAGTATTGCCCTGGTGGAAGACCACGATTCAAAATTGAAACGTTGCTTGAAATGGCTGGAAAGGGACTGAATGCTGTAGAAATGAGATCTTTGAGGCGTATATGTGGTAAAACCATGTACCTATGCACTTGTTAAAGATTGGAAGATCTGGAAACCATGTAATACTTAACAAAGAGTGGTAAATAAAATTAAGGAAGGTATAATTATGTGGTTTACAGGGGGTGAGCAAGGAAAAAAGTGTAAGGACAATATTCGACGTGAAAATTAATTATAAAAGAAGTCGAGGACGCCCGAGGAAGATATGGCACGATTGAGTCAATAAAATACTTGTGTCAGGTCGTGCCAAGTCTCAGATTAATAGAATAGTATATATGAGACTATGTACGTATGAATGAACCAAGGAGTGTGTTCTAAGACAAAGTTTTGTGGCGGTCTACCCTCTGCGTATCCCTGCGGAGAAACGGCGTGATGTTGTTTAGTTTTTTGTATCTGAATCACTGTTGAAAACAGAGAGATGGAAACATATCATTTGAGTTCATGTAGGTAGGTGTCGTGGGAAATCGTTTACAACAGTACTTATATTATTTGAACACGTGTGAATTATAAAAATACTTTTATGACAATTTCCCAGAAATTTCGCTATCAGCTTCAAACGAAGGGAGATTTGATAGGGTTTATTTTCATTTCATTTTTTTGAAGGGACAAATCTGTGGAAGTAATAAATAAGGTTGATGTACTCAGATATAGAATGATTTTTATTTTGGAATTGGTAACACGCATGTACTTGCAGATGTTGATCATTACAACGCTTTGTTGTTATTGATTTGAAAAAAGGAATTTCTTTTAACTATAATCTGTTCACAGCAAACGTAATTATTTCAATTTATGTATTTTTAAAAGAGACCGAACCTGAGCACCAAATATTGTTAGAGCCATTTCAAGTATTTTTACCATTCTGAATGGTAATGTCTTTCTGGGGTGATACTGACAACTTCATCTTAGAAATTTTATAATTATGTAATAAAGATACCGAATAATATCGGATCGTTTTGATTAACTTAGCTTAAAATTAAACATTATGAAATAAAATAGTTTTATTTATACTTACTGTTGTGTCTTTTACTAAGTATTTTAAGACGAGCCGTGTTGAGTGTAAGATGTTTTCATCATTGTGAAATACAAATTATATTTGATATTTATTATATTTCTTGATAAAACGGAGTCAAAATATTGCCATATTAAAAAAAAGGAAGTATGTGCTTGTACGTATGACAACTTGTTCGCATTTCTATTGAATTGATTTCGTTCATCTATATCATGATTTATTCCATCCTTGCTTCAAGTAATTTTAAAATGTTATCTTTTCACAAGTTCTTATTACCTAACTTTATATTTTTTATTACAGCAGAATAAACGAGAAAAAACTAAATATCCGATAATTTTACGATGAATCGTCGTTCATAACAGTGCCTACGTCTTTTTTGTCGAATATCAGAGATAATACCGCTTCGTGGTCCAAATCTCGGCGGGCCGCAGCCTCGGGCTCTTTGAGGGGCATGTCTGAACATTATCTGCTGCTGCGACTTGAATCTGTCGACGGAGAATCTGATAGGACCGCCCCGGGCAACGTCTCTTTTCTTCGCACGAAAAAAATAAACCGTCAAGCCAGGAAGGCGTTACACAACATTTTTCGTCACTCGTTTGCGCTCACAAGGACGTGCTTTACTTAAAATAAAAAATAGCGAAAATGATACTCCTTTGAGATTCTGAGAAATGAGTTATATCTAGTGATTATTTGAAGGGTTGTAAAATATAAGCTTTGATGTTGCTATGTAAGGGTAGGTAAAAGCTTTCAACTTGCGAATCTATGGGCACATCTCTGATACTGTCAACAGATAGCGTGACTACTGTGTGAAGGTTTTTCGTTCGAACAGCAAATACAACAATACAGTACAAGGGCCCCCAAATATAACATCAGCCAGATGTAAGATGATTGATAAAATACGTGGAAGATAAAGATTCCGCACCCCATGGCTTCGATATATTCGTGACCTAAATAGGGTGTAGGTTTGTTGACTCGTTCTGGGATACAGTACTTTAGATAAAAGTTTTCCACTTTTGAATCGCCTTCCTAGGCTTTGATTCCCAGAAAAAAAATAAAAAGCTTAAGATTTGCCTAAAGACCTTCAAAGCACTGCAGGGAATGGCACCAGCCTATATGTAAGAACTTTGTGTTCGACAAGCCTTAAATAGACAGCTTACATTGAGGTCAGCAGATGTTGATACTGCTGATCGATTAATTAAACCATCTCCATCAAATATACCTGTCTACTATGATCGCGCTTTTGGTGTATTCGGCCCAGTCATCTGGAATAACCTTCCCCCAAAATTTGCCGACACACAGAATATGGAAGAGTTTAAGCGGGTCTTAAAAATTAAATTGTTTAAAAATCCTACACACAAAACGTAACATATTAAAATTTATAAAAAAAAAACCTCTTTAATTTGCTTTGTTTTGGTTTTCTCCTTCTTGCATCCATACAACTCAATGTCCTTACTGTCTACTGAAAACCCTATACTCATTATCATAAAATATTTACTGTTCTTTTGTTACTTGTTACATTTACACTGTTTGCATTTTTAGAATCGTTTACTGTTTACTTATAATACTCGAATATGAATGTTTTCAAGTACCAACATGTTAATTCTTTAATATAATTTTATTTTATTTGCTTAAACTTAAAACGTTTTATCTTGATTTTTAGACTCTTAGCTTCTAGTAAATTGTTTTTTTTTTAATCTGTTGATGTACGCATGCTTAGTCATACCCATGTTTGAACACTTTTCTCTCATGATTTATGATGACGATCATCATTTTAGATAGTTTTAATTTGTAAACACATTAAATGTTATTTTATCCTTGTTAGAATAGTAAGTCTTATTAGCTTAGATCATTTAGTATAAAGCGCACTTGAGGTGAAATATCACAAAACTGCGCTATATAAGTTCTCTGTTAATTTTATTATTTTTTCATGATGATAACTAACCTCTGACGGTATTAGGCAAAAAACCATCGAGAAACCGGAAAAAAACAATATAATATAGCTCCATCCCAGGCCGTAACCAAAATGTGTTTTTCCTACTATTATGGCGTCTTACTCAAAAGTAATGCAAAAAAATCCTATGGAAAATGCAGGATTCAAAAAACATGGCATAATCATTCTCGATGTTCTTCTTCACGATATGGTCCAGAAGTTCAAATCATATGATTAGCGTTGCAAATCAAGCTTTTTTACAGCTGTCATTTTATATGTACTTGCTTAAGCCTTTGTTAAAAAATAACGGTCATTCCAGAACTTCTCCAGCAAACTATCATATATTTTTTCTGAAAATTATAATACGTTTGTGATAGTAATAAAATTAATAATGAATACGTCTTATGAACTTGAAATACCAAACCAAAAAAGAAAATATTTATTCACTGTAATAATAATTACATATTTTACAGTATTACATTTTGTATATTTAAATACAAACATCATCCCTTAACCAGGCATTCTTAGAAAACCTCACCGATAACCAATATGATTGTCCAAAATTTATACTGCAAATGAATATTGAAGATTTATACCCAAGGTTGGGAGAAAGGTGAAAATAACAGTCATGGAAGTAGTCTTCCTGGAGTACCCCCGACTACTTCTACCATCAATGGCGTGCACAGAGTTTTTGATCGGGGTGAGCAGAAGGAAAAACAGCGGATTAATTGATAATAAAGATAGTTACCGACAGATGTCACTAATTGTCATTGCATTTGTTCTGTAAAAACACTGCCTAGACACTAACAAAGATGTTAACACAAACCAGCTACTTGAACGCGCATACAGTTCATAGCATACACATTTTGTGAAGTGTAGTGAACATACAATAATCAACTCTGACGTTGGCGGCGTTTGGGCACATGTAGTTACTGCTTTTGACACGTTATAGTGGGACGGTCGGAGGGCGCTCGCGGCGGGGTGGTGTGATTAGCTGAGCTTTGCGCATATTTTTCGAAAGTGTTGATTTATTTTTTGCAATAATTTAATATTATTTAATCCAATATAATTAATATTTGTATGCAAGTACGGCAGGGTAGGCAGTGCTAATGTGTGTATATGGAGTGCACGCCTCTGTCTACCATCCCCTTACCCGTAAATACAGCTTTTAATTGTAATTACGAATATTGCATGCTGGCACGTCGAGAGATGATTTTATAAAGTGATAAAATTGGGTTATAAAGTCACGTGTTTTAATTGTATCTATTTATACACGAGCTGCCAGCTGCTTAAAAGCTTGCACCTCTCGTTTATAACCCCCCCCTCCTGGCGAACGGCAACACCAACACTAAGGTTAAGTGGTCGGCGGGTTGGCTAGCTGGTTCGCCAGGCTAGATGCTTGAGCACGATCCCAGGTGAAAAGACACGTCCCTTTTGTTTACTGACGCATATAAAGCCTTTTACCTCCCCTCGCCTGATGAATGAAGTGGGCAGCTATATCCATTACAGCATGTGAGGCTCAGGATGCAGCATCAGTCAGGATTATACGATTAGTACGGGATAGGGTTTAGCTGGGTTGATACCCTGAACTACCTTGCAACCTCACTACCAACCTAACCACCCCGCATTGCACAAAGTGGGAGTTCATTCAAATTTACATAATTCATAATTAAATTTCGTAAAACTATTTTCCTTGTGATCCCTTTAATTTTAAAATCAATAAAATAAAAACAAAAAGTTTTTGATTGTTAAGAAATTATAATAAGATTATTAGACTTGTTATTTTAATTACAAATATTTAGTAAAAAAAAATAAGATAGGTAGTGTTTGACAAACGAAAAAGAATGTGACTGGCGGCTGATGCGCTGAAACGCATTTTGGTGGGAGGTGGGGTTAACATCACCGTTGTATGGATTGTCTACTTCCCGAACAGCTTCGGCAAAGTTGCGCAGTGCGCGAGAGGCCATCCACATGATTTAATATATTGAGCTTTTGTAGGATCATTAACCAAAGAAGAAAAATAACAGTACAAATTATTTGCAATATTTTTAAATATTAGTATTATTTTAGACAACAGAAAAAATTTTACATTTAGCTTGGGTGCTTCAAACTTTCAAACTTCGTCACATTTAATTAACGATCAAATCGGCGATCAACCTTAATTCAACCTTTTTGAAATATTAATAGCCCCCGTAAATGTTGATTCTCAACCCGTTTAAGCTTTTGATCAAATTGTCAAAGCGGTAAAACATAACAGCATAAACATTGAAATTAAACAAGTCAGTTAAATTGATATTCTCAAAATCAGCACAACAATTTTAAGATTAATTTCAATTCTGTATGCGTAATGAACCATTCAATATTGATTTATATAAGCTGTTTGTACGTATTTAAAAAATTAAAACACTCACAATCTCTGCATACTGTGTAAAATATGATTTGCAAAATAGGTACAAGCAGGAATCTGAATCCTGGTTTTGTTGAAAATTTTTAGATAATGTAGGTCGCAATGATCACGAGAATAACAGGATTTTCTGATTTAATAAAGCGTTATATTCCAGTTTTGTTTTATTAGATATTGATAGTGAAAATTTTTAATACATTTTCAAGCCTTTCTGACAATCCAAAGAATTAACAAAACAAAAAACTTTAAGCATTTTTTTATGAACATCATTTTTTGTCACGTTTTTTCACGCAGAACAAATAACCTAAATCGTACTCATCGTTCGATTTTTATTTGCACTGCCTCACCAAATGCAAAAATAATAATTAGAGTGCGCTCCATACCAGTTACTGTTTGATTTTCAACGGGACGTATTGCACACGCGAATGACCAATGATTAACGATCTATTTTTACAAAATAAAAACGAGCTTTTGTTTGTCATAGAAAATTAATTCCGACAATAACAATTTTATTTTATTTAAAGATAATTTAGTTGATTTATTTTATGATTGAAGAGTTGGGTGGTGAGAAACATCTTTCGATATTCGAGCCCCTGCTACTCACAATACGCAATCAAAAAATCTGAAAATTTAACTAAGCAAAAAAGCTGCCGTAAGGATGTGTATTATTATCCGCAATTCGAAATGTGTTCATAAAGCTTGCTTTCGCTGATCAGTTTTTAATGCTAGGACAAATATTTAGATGCTTTATGGTTATAATATTCAAACATATAAATTAATACTGGTGGAAAGCGTCCAACCCTAAAAATAGGAAACTGAGAAAAATTCGTTTAAAAATATGACGATAGTAAAGCATTAATATGTCTAATCGGCATTTGTAAGGTGAATATCATTTTTTTTTAAATTTATGGGCATTATTATTGATAGGTAATTTATCATCTATCAATATGCTGATTAAAAAAATGTATTACTTATGTCATTTTATATTTTATAATGTTTTAAAACGTCAATTTAAATAAAATAACTGCAATGTGCGTTACTAAAAAAAAAATATAAATTTAAATATATTGCATTTGGAGCTTGGATGTTTTTAGCAGATGCAAATCTCGTATTTATCTATGGGAAAACATAAAACTCAATTTGGTAAATTGCGGGTTGGACGCTTTCATACACACCCTAACTTTCTTAAATCATTTCATATAACATCATATTTTTTATTGATTTCCCGATTTAAGAACTTGTTTAAATATAACATGGTGACTTGTTTTCCTGTTTCGTTTCCGAACTTTTCTTCCACCCACTTGAGTGTCATGTATTTTACTGACGCTACCTTCACCTTCTATTCGCTGTACTTGTCCTAACCATTCAAGCTTCCCTTTCTTTATATTTTTCATTAATAGCTGTGTGATTGTTTGAAATCTCTTTGTTCTAAAGTAAATTAAACACAGCTTTTATAACTGAAATGAAATAAAACGTTTGTATTATGATGGGCAAAAAGGGATAATATTATCTTTTAATTTTCATTAACATGATTTCTAAATAAAAAAAAGAAATTTTGCATGCGAATGGAAGTCCTGACAACAAACATAATAAATAATAAAATAGATACGGAGATAAATTAAGCTGAACAACAAATAATCAATTTTATTCCTCCATAAATAAGTGGTCAGAAATGAACTTTTCCCTTTTCGATGCCAATATACATTCCGATTCGTTTTGTGTATCTAATAAAAAATCCAAATGTTTTTCGATACAGCTCGATTGATCACCCCGTCTGATAATAAAGATTCTCAGCTCGAATATTTCATAGCCGCCATTCGCTAGTTATTAAGTCTCCCTTTGTTTGGGTTTTTCTTGTTGTTTTTCACATCGTCAAACAAAAGATTCTGCGATCCGCTCTGACGATTAACGTTTTGATATGAAAATTCGATTCGCTCGCTGAGATGAAAGGCTTAAATAACTGATTGGGAGTTGTTTTTTTTATGCGAGAATTTTAGCGAAGTGAAAGTCACAAACTAGCGATCTAACCCGCATCAAAATATTTACGGTTTTTAAGTTGTTTCGTTCGAAGTGCTTTTGTCTCAAGGTCGTAATTTTTTAGGGTTTATATCTAGTGAACAGTTCAGGATTTTGTCTCATTTTAATTGTGATTTATTTTTATAAATCTCTGATAGTTGTGAACCAGAGTACCGGAAAATGGTCAATTTTATTTCACTTCGGGTTAAAGAAATTCGAAACGATTTCATAGATCAAAATTCTATTTTGAACGGGGAGTCAATTTTATTCACCTATCATAGGCCTAAAAGTGAAAAGGTTTTAACAACATTGACGACATGGGTTTTCTTTTGAATCGCTATCGATCATACTTTTAGATATTTTTTGTTCAGTGGCTGTGAAAAAATGATGATTAATCAAAAACAAGTTCCATTTGAAAATGATCCTCATAATTAAAGTTGGGTTGTTTCAAACTTTATTCCATTTGATGACCATCAAGTTGACGAACGGAACTAATCTGATTTTTCGAAAGTTAAACGGTCCCCGTTCAACACTGATTGTCGGCCCATTTCAGCTTTTGATCGAATTGTGATCAGCGGTGCAAATATGATAACACAATCTTTATTCTTAAAATCTGACTTATATTTAATCACACGTTTAAATGAGCCGAGAATCGTCGTTTTACACGGACCGCTCAAATTTCGAAGGTTCAAAATCGCGCTGGTCGTCGAATTGATGGTCATCAAATGTGATGAACTTTGAAACACCTCAACCTTAATCTATTTTCGTGCGATATTGAAAATTCAATCATTTCTTTACCATTATGGATAAATACTTTATCACTGTGAAATCATTATGATTACTAAATGAATAATCTATCACCATGATATCTCAATCAAAAGGCAAACAATACGATGAAATCAATTATCTTTCACTGTGGAAACATATTCAATTTATAAAATTGAAACAAATTGATATAACCAAAACAATAAGCTATCACCACGATGTTTCAATCAAAAGGCAAACGTTTTGATTACTAAATCAATATTCCAAAAATTATGATTATTCAAGCCATCAATAGCCCTCCCATTGGAATCATTCCGTAGCCAAAGAATTTAAAAAGTCGACGTTGCTTTTACGCGATTTGTGTAATAATTAACATTAAGAGTTCAAAAATTCGTAGGAATCATGAAACGATGGTAGATGTTAAAAAATAGAAAACGTAAAATATCCTGACACGATCAAATTAGAATTAATTATTTGCCTTAGAAAAAATTATTCAAATAAAACGAAAGCTGATGAAATAGAAATTTAATTTTTTTGTGATTTTTTGTGTTTTTTTTTTTTTATCTTGTTGAAATATAAAACATGGGTTTGGTTCATGTACGAATGAGCCGGAATTATAAATATCGCAGCAAATTTTGAGTCACAAAGTTGCATTGCTTGCATGCAGCATGTTTCAAACTTGTTTCAATCGTTTAAACTACAGAAAATAAATTTTTGGGTAATCCAAAAAAGTACAATTTTCAAAGAGAACGATTGCTTCAACATTTTTTCGGAAAAATGATACAACATTCTGTAAACATTTTTCAAACGTTAAAAATCTATCATATTCTACACTTGTTGTCCCTTTTTCGCTTTCGAAAATAGATTGACGTAAGCAAGAAAAAAATGTTGTTTTTCAGTGAATTTTCACGGAGATAACGGAAGTACACATACATTTGCTGCAATACATCCAAACCTAAGTATGTGTTGTTCACATAAGCTCTAATAGATAAACCTATACGAAGCATTTAAAAAGCAATCCCTGTATAAATAATAAGTGAAGTACCTACCTGTTTCAAAAAAATGAATTAAGTATTTTGTTAATTTAAATTCATTTTAAGAAACTTAATGGTCCTAGGGAAAAAAAGGTCTAGTTGTTTCAACCCCCGTAACACTTGACATTGCGTCGTCATAAATCAGCAATCAGTGTCAATTAGAAATTTTGGCATATAGTGTATTGTATATATATATTTATAAAATGTGAAAAACGAAATTGAAAACAGTTCATTAATAAAAAAAGAGCACAAGGTAAAAAATTTCGAAAACCTGTCACAACTTTTCGAAAATTCAAATATTAACAACGTAAATATTGTTATTTCCTTTTGGCTGAAAACAAAAAGTAGGCTTAATCAATAAAATATGCTGTTTCGTAGTGAAGTTTCACAAGAATATCATAGTGTTAACGTATACACCAGTACACACAATCCTAAGTAGGTACGTGTTGTTAATGTCAATTTTGATTGCGCAACGTATAAGATTGTCTTTTGGTAATATTATCTAGGCACGTTTTTGTTGTTCTTCATACATACTTAATTTTTTTAGTTGTCATATTATGTAACACACGCTTTGGCATTTTATTATTTAATATTCAGTAAAGTAACGGCCTTTTAAAGCGTCAAAGAAAGCAAATACCCACTTAAATCGTGTAATGCGTACAGCATATTCTTTGTAAATGATATCCCTTGTAATGCTGAGTGATTGACACAAAAAAGACATTCAAATTCCCCTTTCGCTACGGTGGAAATATTTAAAAACTTATTGTTCAGCGAATACAGCATCACCGTACGGAGAACGATCCACTTTGACGTGACTGATACGTGAAATATCTTACAGTAAAAAATAACAGAATTCGGGATTAAGCCGGATCCCCTTATCATTCTGTGTCAGATGTGGAAAAATCCCATTTTCAAAAAGCAGACATCTGCCTGGGAATAAAACGTATTTATACTATTTTTATAGGTAGGTACATGAAAGATTTAAGGGAAACTCGTCTGGTGCATATCGTGATTACTTCGGGGAGAGAGGAACACGTTAGTCATAGAAAACATACTCCGAAGGTGATGTGACAGGCCAGACATCAACCATTTCACGGTGGCGTGGAGGACTTACGACAAATCATATATTATGTAATGACGTAATGGAAAACTCCAGCTATGGAAAGAATCGAATAGTTTTTAGTGCATGTGCACTCACTTGAAAAGTACTTTCTTATACTCTTACAGTTAATTTTATTTTACTTCAAACTTATTTTAGTCATTTTTAATTAACGTAATATTTTTAAAAAGAAAAAAAGGAAAAAATAAAAGTGTTTTTTTTTTTAAATACTATTTTATTTCATATCCATTTTATCAAAAAATACGACAAATTTGAAATCAGTGGTGATCAAGGAGTGAAATTAAAAAAGCGAACGTGCCGTACCTAACTGTTGATAATTATGTAACTTAAAAAAAAATAAATTAATAACGTTATTATTAAGTTCCATTTACAAATCATTTTTAGTGCAACAGCTATTTTTCGGTTTTGGAGGCTATTATTTAAAAGAGTTAAATAATAGGTGGGCCACACAGAAATTAATTATTTAAATAATGGTTTCATTTTGTTTACCACCACCCCGTTCTTATTTTTGTATCGTTTAATTTCAAACATCGGTAAAAACTAATTAACATTGAAATTCTAAATTGATTAACGTTAGTTCCTTAGCTATTTACATAACCGTAGTTAATGTAAATAGCTTAGGACCTTGAATGCTTAATTAGCCAAAACCAAAATAAGTTAAAAACTAGTAGAACTTAATGATAACAAAATTTAATTAAATAAAAATTAAAACATTAAGAATTTAAAGAGATTTCCTATAAATGTTACACAAGAACTATATAATAAAATTGAATTACAAAGGATTATTCCTGAATGTTTCTTTTTTTTTTTTTTAAATCCGAATAAAAAAACCATCACGCTTACCAATACTTAAAAACACAACCTAATTCTAAATTGAAAACCTACATAACTTCCAATTTAATTTCACTACACCAAATTTTGTTAACAGAAACAACCTTCCCCATTTTTGTATCGTTGAAATAAATATCCGGCTGGCTGGTAATTTAAATCGATTTTGAAATTACAAAGCTTTTTGCAACCACATTTTTTAATTAAATTATTAGAAATTAAATTTGGAATGTTCTGAAAACAACTGCCCTCCTATAGTAAAAATTATAAAACTTTCGCTTCAAAAATTGGCGGTTTGAAATAATTCAGGTGGTATTTTACAAATATTGGTTCTAATTCCATTTAAAAGAACCTTCATAATATTTAGTTAATTTGTTAAAATATCTACAAACATATAATCATAGAATTTATATAAAAAATAACATTTTGAATGTATTTTTGGTAGTTTCTCTTTTGGCGATCTGTACTCTTATGAGTGTGTTGATCTTTAACTTGATAAATTGTTAAAAGAATCTCCAAATATTAACAAGTTATACAACAAGAGCTTAACGATTTTTGAATGACGTTTAAAAGTTCTTCTTATTTTTAGTATACATAGATTTCGACAGTTAACATCGAATTTGAATTTTTTAAATTGCCTACACCATTGTATAGATATTGTGTGCGTAACACGTGCACAAAGTAAAGTTAGTCTAGCAGATAAAATTGAAATATATTTAAAAAAATTATTATGCATGTTGGTAATTTAAAGCGGCTTTAAGATAGCTCGTTAATCAAACCAATCTTTGATCACAGTAAAAACCTATATTGTCTTTCACTTATTTGATAATATAAATAGAAATGTATTTATATAGAGCAACTTAAATATCGTAAAATTGATGACAAATATGGTTACAATATTTCTAAAAGTCCTGCCAAAGCTTTTACTTGATTGTAATCGAGTAGGTATGTGTAAAGAAGGATCTTTAAAAAATGGATTCAATTCCAGCTACGGCTTAGCCCATCACGAGGATCCGAATAAAACATTCAATAAAAGAGAAAATATTGCGTCCAAAATAAATAAGAATAAAAATCTCCCTATGTTGTCGATTCGCTGAAATGATATTTTTTTCGTTTATCCGGGTCTGGGTGGTTAGCAGAGACGAGGGGGGGTTGACAGCCAGTCCGTGCGGTTAGTCAGTACCTGTCGTTGTCACGTGACCCTCTCCCCCTTCGACCGCCCCTCGCCCGCCGCAATGTGCCTAGGGGATTTAGCATGGCTAGTCAGAGGCTTAGGCCAGCGTGACGTATGGCGGTGAAGATTACTTACGTAGCCCCTGAAGATTTGCTTAAAAATAATGTGTTATCGTCACAGCGAGCAACAGTTTATAAGGCCAACGTGTTGATGTGAAATTATTTAGAATGATGGGTTTACAAAATCTGGTGGTCCTACTTGGTTTGTTGTTAATTCTCCAGTCATATTATTTGACCAATAAACCACACTTGATCGAGTAGGAGATGCTAAAAACTAGGCCGTGGGAAGTTTAATGGAAAAAGGTAAATATGGCCGCCAACAATATATTTTTGATGGAATGGTATATAAATGCTGAAATTTAATGTAACTCCTTTGGAAATATTACTAAACATTTTTTGAACAGAAGATTTCAAAGATGAAAATGTTCATGAAATGAATTTGAATTTCTTTGGTATTTTGTACCCTATATCAAAATTTAATACGCAAATAGGACAATTTAATTTCATTTGCGTATCTCGTAAATTCATACATTTAATCCACTTTTTAAAAATTGTTTGATGATTTAAATGATAATAGGTTTTTAACAATTTTCAGATGCGTTGAAACATTTTTCAATCGAAGCTTTGGTATTATTAACTAAAAATAATTTTCTTTGTGAGTGCGATTGTAATCTTCCTAAATTTGGAACTGATATAAATAGAAATTATCAAATTTAAGAAATAGTTTTTAAATTTTTTTTCTCCTAACCGTCTAGAGCCAGTGAGACTATGGCATCCCTAAATAGGGTATGTTGTGAGGCTGAAGGTAGCGGGGAGGAAAAAGAGATTGGGAAGAGGAAGGTTGGAAAGTACCAAGCTATTCAGATCTGGTCACCAAACACGGCTAAAGCCATTTCAAGCAACGTTTCGATTCTGAATGGTGGTCTTTCACCAGGGCGATACTTAGAGTATCTACCACTCTGGAACGTACCGCAAATAAACTATATATTTTTTATGTTTATTAAATGTGTTACGACATATACGCATTAATCAAATAAAATTTATTTGCGCACGCCGGGTTTGAATCCGCGACCTCTGGATTGTAGTCGAGCTTCTTACCACTCGACCACGAAGACCGTCAAATGTATACCTTTTTGTTTTTTTCATCTAGTAGTGCTAATTTATTTGATGAAACTATTTAACTCTGGATGTAAAAGTTATTCAATGCTATTTTTTCGTACTTGTAGAATACTCACCTTATAAAGTACCTACCTTTAATGTATTTTAGCAGACATTATTCTGTATTTGAAATGGGCGGGTAAAAGCACCTTACAATTTTTCTCGAAAAATTAAGTTACATCCGGTGATTTTTAACAGGTAATAAATAACTAGTGCTGAAATAATGTGTGAAAATAAGTAGGTTTGGTTCATTCTTTCGAATGCTGAAATTGCGGATGCCTAAATGCTGAAATTCGAATCCTTGAATACAAAAATAATTAAAATAAATGTTTAAATCTACAAGGCGATTTTAGAATAAAAGTTCACCTGACGATTTTCAAATACCTTGCCCATTGAAGCGAGTGAAGTATATTCGTTATTTGCAAATATGACATTTATTTTGCTTAAATTTGAAAGGTAAGCATGTTTTTGTTTTGAACATTTCGCCCATTGTCATCTGATGTACAGTAAAATACACAGTACATTGTTTGCTAGCCGTCTTCATCTGAGTTTCAAACAGATTTTTTCTACTTAAAGATTAAACGTAAAGAAAATATCGACCAAAAAAATTCTGTCTTGATTTATTCATCAATTTGTTTTGATCGAAACGGTTTTAGTCTTTTTCGTGTGCTTACTATTCATCTATGGTACTACGTCTGTCTCGACACAGGAATCTCATAGTGAGACAGACATGAACCAACTAATGTGTTTTTTTATATTTTAGCAAGAATAAATAATAATAATAGTAAAAATAATCTATTGCATTTTGAATTCCACCACCAATGAACAAATGAAAACAAAATTAAAAATGTTAAAATTTAGTTCTGTCTGACTTTTTAAATTTTAAATTGGACGTAGTTATGCAGAAAGCGCCCAAACCACAATTTGCCAAAATCGAGCTTTACATGTTTTCCTATAGATAACATCAAATGTACATCTGTTGAAAACATCCAAGCTCCAAATGTGATAGATTTTTGGTAATTATTTTTTATGCTAACACACCTTGCAGATTTTTGACTTAAATTAAAGTTTAAAAACATTGTAAAAAGTAGGATAACATAAGAAAAACATTTTTTTTAAATAAACACATAAAATATTATAAATGACGTATTACACTAATATTCACTTTAAAAATGCCGATTACGCATATCAATGCATTTTTATTGTCATATTAAATTTTCGAGGTTGGATGCTTTCTGCATAACTACGACCAATTGATATTCCAAAGCTTCATAACTCACGACGAAATTGACGTTACGAGATGAAGACAGTTGAACAAAAAGTTCCAGATAGCAAAGTTTTATAAATTTCAATACTCCATAGCTCGTCGTTCGAGGGATTCAGAAGAAACGTAATTTCTGCTTTGCCAATTTGTAACGCAATCAGTAATACTTGCCAAAAATTTCCTACCGAGTGATTTAAATTAACTTCCCCAATCTAATTTTCAACTTCTTGAATAATATCCTGATTTAAAAGGCTGCGAGTTTTCTCTGGAACTATCCCCCGAGTTCCGGCGACTGACACGTGACCGGTCCCTCTTCCGTATCCCGGAGATGTTGATTGGCTAATACCTTGTCTAAGTGGCTACTCTATCACCTCCCGGATGTGTCATCGACCAGAGGGAGCACAATTAGAGAAGAAGGCGGAATATGGTGGGAAGCAGGCAGGCTATTGTTGTTCGAGAAAGGACTTTGTTTTTGGCTCGTTGATTGACGGCAGCACTTGGCGATGGGCCTCAACCCCTCCTCACCGTATTTTTGAGTTTGCAATAATTTACGTGGCTCTATTATATCTAATTATAATTTCGTTTGTTCTGATTTCCAGTTTTTTAAATAAATAATTGTAATAAATATTGTCAATGCTACGACGATTTTAGATGCTCTGTCTTATTCATAGTCAAATGAATAATTAACTGCGTTGGATTTGAAGTGATAATTTGTTAGGTTCTTACCTTAATGTTTTATTTATCCAGTTTCTACTTTATCCAATCATTCCACTGTATTCGATTTTCGTATTCAACAACATCGTGTTAAAAAATAAGTGACAATCGAAATAGAAGATTTTTGTGTGAAAAAACATGTTGTTCTTTGGTTTTTCGATTGTTCGTCGGGTTCGTTGTTGTTCTCCAAGTAATATAAAATTAAGTGTGGTGTTTTGTGGTGATTCGTTTCATCAACAATAAAGCTGTGTAAGAAGAATCAACAACTTCTACTTTAACTACATCGGTGAGTGAATGGTTTCCCATTTTTCCTTTCATTCTATAACTCTTTCCACGTCCATAATTAGCCACTTCCATCAAGAAGTATCGTTTTACAGTCCACTGTTTTTCAAATTACAAATAAACACATTCGGTATTTTATTGCAGCTTTGTATCTTACATACTGTAAAAAATTTCACCACACTCGTTTTTATTATTTGCTGAGAATCGACTTTTTTCTATACTTGGCCTTATTCTTAGCCAAATACTACTAAAAATCTCGTAAAAAATATGTTTATAATTTGCTAAAAACTAAATAAAATAAATAATTTGCCTTATATATATTGACACAAAACTCTAGAGTTATGTTGAAGAAATTCATAATGTAATATATGTGTTACTTCACTTTACAGATGATTCGGATACAAGTTTCGTTCATATTATATTATACATCCATTTAAAAAATAAAATCATGGCCAGATTTTTTTCTTTCAATAACGCCAGGGTAGATTTGTGCGGAGTTTGTCATTTTACACAAGTGTTCTGAAAGATATATTGATCTAATAAATCACATCATTTTGGCCTATAAGTATTTTCAATGGAATCATGTGTAGAAATAGTAATATTAACAATATGCGAAAATCGTTGTTTTGGTTTAACAAACGAGTAGGGTGCATTTAAAGAAGCAACAAGAAAAATTTCAATGGGGTACCTCCCTTTCTACTATATTAGTAAGATAAACGATTTTTTCAAAATTTACCAATCGTTGATATTTGTTTAAACCATTCAAGTTAGTGCCAAAATATTATCACATACTTAAATCACTACAGAAAGTATAAAATAAATAAAAATATTTACAAAATTTTAAATTCTAATATTTTCACCAATTATAAAAAAAACTAATGTTTGCACAGTTTCTCAAATAAATTGTCATATTTGCATAATTTATAGAATAAATTCCAGCTGTGACATTACCAATAACAACATCATTTTTCTAATATATTTATTACAAAATATTTAGAGATATTCCTATCAAACTTCTCCCGTTTGTTAATTAACTCGTGTTATTCATGTAATAAACAACCTAATGTTTTTATAGCGCTATTTCAAGTGATAATTTCACCCCAAGTGCACTTTATTAGAAACATATTTGAATATTCCACATTTAATTAAACGTTGTGAAATTTAAGGGGTGCTCTTCGAAACTATTATTATTTTATTTCTCCCAGGGTGGTGTTTAAACGACTCAACTCATTATATTCAATCAAACGATGCACATATTCATGTCTTATATTAACGCTTTTCGAATTAACGATGCAAACGAAATATTTTAGAAAGCAAACATTGTATTTAAGAACACGTACAAGAAGCAAACGACTAACAATTTTCTTTGCGGTCCTCAACAATAGCGACCAAATTATTTTAAAAGTTTCATGAGTTATTTATATTTTATAATAAATCACCATAAATGGTGGATTGATATATTTATAGAATATGAAATAATAACTTTGTATAAGACCACACGTTCAATTTGATTTTTTACGACCGACAAATATAATCACGGTACAAAATTAAACAAAAATTAAAAATTAACAAAAAAAAATGTTATTCTTGTGTTTTCTCACTGTTCTCTTATTTTATGTTATATTGCGTTCTCCCTATGTATGTAGAGTATATATAACCACCCACTATGTATTTTTTGTTTAGTTTCATTTTACACCCTGATGATGTTTAGGCTAAGCGAAATTAGTCTGATAAAAAATAAAATAAGATCTATGGTCTTGTACAAAGTTATTATTTCATTTTCATAATAATATTTGATGAATTTATTTTTAAACATTTAACGGTTACCCGTGGGTACAGAGAGACAATATTTTACAACATAAAATACTGAACCACAGTATACATTTCGTTGAATAATATTTTTTGAAAGCATTTCCTTACTTATGTTCTATTAAAACAGTCTCATACAGTTCGACTTACCTTCCGCTAGTCGAGTTTTAATGTAAAATATATTTGCTTTACCATATACCGACAGATCCACATGTAGACTGTATTCATAAATTCCGAGACTTTCATTAAACCATATTAAACCGCAATGAGATCGTACGGCACCTATATTAAACTCGCAATATAAATGGAAATTTCCCCATCCACCTGTCTCCGTTTAATAAGATAAACAATGATTAATCAAATTCATCAAGTTGATGTTAATTGTTTCGTAGCTTGAGAACTTGAATTGTGGCTCTGTTGCGGGTACGTAGGCACTGTATATACAAGGAGTGCCTACGCAGGCGCTGTGGCTCGAGTGTTGATGCCTCGAACACCTTGAAACAATGCGATAAGACCAGACCATAACTAATGACGAACACATTAAGCTCGCTACAACAAAAGCGTTGACAGCCGTGTGTTGTGTTGTGTGCTGACTGAGCTACTTTTCAGCAACAACATGCTTCGCGGTACAGTGAGGCCCGTACGTTCAGAAACACCCAGGGCGACATTTTGTTCGACAAACATTGCGCTCTTTTTATTCATTTGGTGTCTGGGGTGGTCGATAGCCCCGTGGGTAGGACGCTCGAATACCAGTCGGTCGGACGACGTTCGAACCTTGTAGACACAGAATAATAATAATATCTGGATGATTTTTATAGCGCCGTTTTCTGCCTGGTTCGCTCGCGTTTGGGAACAGTCGGTCGATATCGGCACTCCCCGCCCCCTCCTGCCGGTTCCCGGGCCGGCGGTTGAAGGGACACATCTGGACAAGGGTCAAAGCAAGTGACCATTCTGGGCTATGGCACTGCATTTAAAACACTGATATTTAAAGATTAAAATATTTTCTTAAAAATCGAAATTACGTCAAAATTATTTAGAGTTTATTCACTTAACCTTTACACAACAACGGTAATTTTGGTGTAATTTTAAAGAAGTAATTTGTAAAATATCCTAATTATTTGGCGAAAAATAACAACAAAGACTAAAACACGTCAGGCAGCTGCAAAAGCGCCACGAGAATCAAACATTAATCAATAACATTTAAATATTTGGGTGTAGGTTGATTTTTAAAATTGTTTTCATAGCGTTTCGGTGAGTTAGTACCTCATTAGCTAATAATAAATATTCAAGTAGAAAGCAATCACTTTTTGGTTTGACATATTTAATAAAAATTAAATAATAACTTTGTATAAGACCACATATTTTACTGTCATTTTTATGACCGACCGGTTTTGCTTATTCGCATTTCATCAGGGTATTAAATTTAACTTAACAAACTACATAGTGTGCTGTTATATACGAGTATACCTACAGGGGAGAACACAATATTAAAAAAAATAAGAGAACACTAAAAAAACAATAGAATAACATTCAAAATTATGACAAAGGACCAGAGAGAAAGAAACAGCCAATGTGAAATGAAAATGAAATGACATTTACATGAAATACATCTAATATTGGACTACTAGACAAATTTAACTAATTATTAAGAATATGACTACTTATTTTAATTGCTTTCTTTATTTCTAGTGCTTCTTAATTATTTGATCTGTTGCCATGACCATTTTTGTGGAGAATATGAGCACCGGTGCTTTTATTAAAGGTATGATCTTTTTCAAAAGATGATTGGCGAATTATGAAAAACCGTGGTTACTCATTGGTTTATTTTACGAGAACATAATACATACATTTTTAACTAAAAGCCAAACTTTTTTGAAAAGAAAAAAAAAAATGTTAATAAGATAAAATAAATATTACTCGTTTTTCTACAACCCTTTTCTGTACTGCGACTGCCCTTCACTCAAAAAAAAAATATTTGTATTATAGTTCAATTATTATGTTAGTATATTGGTTCAAGTACTTATTTTTCAGACGCAACTCATTTGTAGTACGATATCAACCTTTCAGGGGATACAAACTTGCTAACATCATTGTATTTGCCAATACTCACTTGCTTCTCGCTGCTTGCCGCCACTCGTAGATTCCTCAAGTCGCTCAACTTTCTCAGGAGGAAGGCAATATTAGTGTATTCAGTTTATTATTAATCAAGGAAATGTTTCTCCGAACACTTCTCCACCGGGAAACTATACATTTCCGAGAAGAGCGATGCTGTATATAAATTCGTTTGGAACAATGACTAGAATTAAACGCAATGTGATATACTATAAATTAGTATCAGTAATAGTTGTAATCTACTTGCCCGTCTGGGATAGTGAAACTGAATGTGCATTTATTTTTTTGTGCTTATTCGTTGGTAATATAATTTTACATTTTCGTAGAAAGCAATGTTTTGTTTTCTTACTAGTCTCTTATTTTTTTTAATGTTGTGTTTTCCCTCTGCATGTACGAGTACATATAACCACACAACAACGTGTTTTTTGTTTGGTTTAAATTTTTTACTATGATGATGCTTGGACTAAGCGAAACCAGTCGGTCATAAAGATAAAAATTAAATCGGGGACCTTATTCAAAGTCAATATTTCATTTTCTTAAAATATAATTTTTCTTTAGAGCCGTAATTTATTAGTTAAATAGTTTTTAATTATTGGCACCGTGGTCACTCCCCTTTTGAAATTCTTAAACTACCCAAACAATAATACCGATGTTTTTTTCTCATTAAACATGAAAAAAACATCAATTTGAAATCTGATAATGCAACCACTTTTATGCAAAATAGCCGTCAGTCAAATAGAACACCATTTATTTGTTTAAATCGCAGAACGCAGATTGTAATCGATGTTGCTAGATATATATAAATATTCATATGGTAAATTTTATGGTCCAGCATTAGATTTTGAGTTATGATGTTGTGGATTTGATTTTCTCGAAGCACACGATATAACAAACCATTATAAACATATGTTTGTACGTAAAATGTTTGGGCGCTCCTGCGCTTGATATTATGGTTTCAATTGAATTCGAAGAGCTTAACGAATGTAGTTTTATAGTTATTATGAAGAACATTTTGTATCAAACAATATCATCATTGAAACCGTTTTTTATAGGTATTTGTTCTTCAAACGCCTACGCACAAATAAGATATTTTATAAAATACACTTTTTTTTACCCAATAAGAAATATAATTTTAATTTGGAAATATTATTTTATAATTTACAATTTTTTAAAAGCTCTGAAATGTCTAAAAAGGGGCGAAACTAGCGGCCATTTTTTTTAAGAAATAAAAAATAATGTGAAAAACGAAAAAAATAAGTGATTTTTCACCATGAAGATAATTATTAAATTAGAATTAACTTTTAAGCTAATTACTTTTGATATCAATTATTGAAATAATATCAATAATCTTCAACGTAAATATGAAACAGAAAAGGCCGGTCTCGGTTGCGAACGTTATTTTTTTATTTCCTGGATTTTTAGAGATTATTGATATAATTTCGATAATTAATATAAAAATAATTATTCCGTGAAATCTAGAAAACCAAAATTAAACGGCATATCTCTGCTGTCACGTGAAACTTTATTTTCAAGCTATCAACTTCTGCTTGTGTATTTTCAAACGAAAAATTATTTTTTAAGCTCAATTTTAAAACTACTCTCTCGTGCAATGAAACCGCAGAGGGAAAATGGTATATTTACGTTCTCCTTTAAAAATGGGATGGTGTAAAATCATTGTGGAAGTTTTCAATATTCTCTAAGATTTGATTTAATTTTGTGCCTTAGACTTTGACTTTTACGGATTCCTATTCATCTCTCTCCCATTTTTGACATTTCGTTTTTTTTTTAAATTAAATCTTTTTATAGAGAGTTCACCGGAATTTTTAAGAACTTATCTCCACTGGTATTATAGGGTTTTCTAATATCACTATTGATTAATGATGAAATAAAAAATACAGCTCCCAAAATAGTAGGCTGGTAAGAAAAAATAGTATTCATATTTGTTACTGACTTCTACATAAGATGAAATAAAGGAAGGTCATTAATATATTTGCAGTTATTTGCTTAACAGCGTTGACAGTTAAATAAACGCGTAATATTTTAGTGATTTCAAAATAAAATTTGTGAGAAATTTTTGCTGATAGCAATTAAATTAAATTAATAACTGAACGTTGTTATGCAGAAAGCAACCAACGCCAAAAAGATGAAATCAAGAAAAAGGCGTTTGAAAATATGACGATATAAAAGCATTAATATGCATATTCGTCATTTGTAAAGTGAATATCAGTGTTTTTTTTTCTTTGTAAGCATTATTATAAATAGGTAAATTATAATCTATCAATGTGTTTATTCAAAAAATGTATTTTTTATGTTATGCTACATTTTATAATGTTTTTAAACATCAATTTAAGTCAAATAATCTGCAATGTGCGTTAGGAAAAAAATAATGACAAAAAATCTATTGCATTTGGAGCTTAGATGTTTTCAGCAAATTTAAATCTCGTATTTATCTGTGGGAAAATATTTAAAGCTCGATTAAGGCAAATTTTGGGTTGAACGCTTTCTGCATAACTACGTCCATTTTTAATAATAAACTTTAAGACGCACATTTTTAAGACATTTATAATACTGAAAATATTTGGATAATTTGCAAAGCGTCGTTTTTCTGAAAAAATCCCTCGAGGCTTTATAAAAAATCAAAAGATGCCTCCTTGGACCAAAAATTCACCTACACAAGTTGCAAAAGATTTGTCTGAGAGAAATGTGACTGATGGATGTTTCATTTTCTTTCAGCAACCAAATTCCCTGAAAGGTTTGAAAAGCAGAATAAAATGAGGTACTTTAAAAATCAAAACTCACCGATTATTTTTATTCTTAATTAACCATTTTCGTGTAATTTTACATGAAAACAAAATTTGAAAAAATCTTTTGAATCGATATGAAATTCACAAGAAAATAATATAAAAATTAAAAATAATAAATTATTTTTACGCCGTATCGCTTGGGGTTCTATGCAATTACCGTTAGAGTCAAAAGTTCCGGGTTTGATTGCCATGGAGAGCAAATATATAAAAACTTGCGCATTTTACGTGTACACAATACATGAGTTCTACTGCCTAGTGCCAGTAGGACAATAGTACCCCCAATAGAGGAATGGGATGGGATCTATTGAAGTAGGATAGGCGAATTATGAGAGGTTAAAAAGTATCTGAATTTTAGATCTCGCTTTTCTCATTTTCTGTACTAAAAGTAGCTATCCTAGCCCACATTGAGACGAAGTGATATTAATAGTACCTTTAACGAATTACATATTTATTTTTACCCCTTTTTATTTTGTTTTTATAGTATATACCATACAAGAGTCCCAACTACTCCCAAGGATCTAGAACCAGTGGTACTATGGCATCTCCAATTGGGGTATGTTGTGAAGCTGAAGGTAGTGGGGAGGAAAAAAAGATGGGTAAGAGGAAGGTTGGGAAGTACCTGGCTATTCAGATTTAGTCACCAAAACGGCTAAAGCCATTTCAAGCAACGTTTCAATTCTGAATAATGATCTTTTACTAGGGCGATACTAATAGTATCTACCACTCTGGAAAGCGTCAAAAATATATTCCATATTATTTCATATTATTTAAATGTGTCATTACACATATTGATTGAATACATTTTTTTCGCGCACGCCGGGCTTGAACATGCGACCTATGGATTCGTGGCCGAGCGTTCTACCACTCGACCACGGAGCCTCTTCTCCCCTGTGTGATAATGAGCTGTACACACTATTTGATGGTTTATTTAATTTATTGAATTCTGTGCTATGGCGTACTGAGTCAAAAAAGCTCTCGCTGCTCTTCCATGAAGCTTGCTCTATTAAAACCTTCATCAAATCATCGTGCCTTCTTCAACATCAAATGACACACTTTCTTGCGTAATTTTTTACAAGCGGAAGAACCCTTACGTGTTTTCAAAATAAGCCGATATCCTTTCGTTTATTTTATTTCCATTTCGAAATGTTATTTGCGCTCGCACACGTTATTTCCACATTTCGACTCGCGAGTTAAACTCGAAAATACACATTTTATTTTACGCGCTGTCGTTTTGCAAACAGGCTCCAGCGCGCCGAAGATAAATCTCGTATCAAATCCGCCACATTTAGCAGTTTTTCTGCGTCTCGAAAACTGCCAGAAATATTAATGTAATATGTCAAAGTAATGTCTGAAAGGCATTGCCGTGTTACACATTATGAGGCGTAATATACCGAACTGCCTTTCGAATAATTTCACAGCCTGAAGGCTGGGGTAGCCGGTAGACAGAAAAGGTTGTACTATTACGGGGTAATAAGGAGTTATAAGTAAGTAATAACGCATGAATTAGTCCTCGCTCGGGAATCGTGAACGTGAATTAATTGCTAGTTTGTGTGATGCTAATTGACCTCTTAAGGCCCGGCGGGTTCAGAACAGAAAAAGCTCAGCAACGGCTGGTCGGATCAAACGACCTCCGCGATAGTTAGTTCGAAAGCTCGCGTGTAAAAATACCATTAAATTCTACTTTATTTGATTTTTCGCTTGGGAAATATTAAATAATAATGTTTAATAAGATTAGTATCGCATTGGTGAGAGATCAGGGAAAAAAATCCTCTATTTAATAGCTTCACACAACTAAGAACAGGTTTCGCTGTGAAATATTGACCCACATTACACATGCCCATGCTGTGGCAGTAAGGACTGAAGGTAAGAGAATAGATCTGAATAGCCAGGCACTTTTCAACATTTCTGATCTCTTTATCCTTACCACACTGCTTACTGTGGGTACTTAAATCTCATAATATATTGTTTTGGAACATCTCATAACCTCTCTGTGAAAAAACTTTTGATTGTTATGATAAAAACAGAGTCAGGGGGAAAACTGTGCTGCAAAAGCTTTAAATCAATTATTTAAAACGAAGACCTTTAAATATTTAAGCAACTTATAATTTATTATAAATACGATAAGACGGTATTATTATTATTTTTAACGGCCTCCATGGTCGAGTGGTAAAACGCTCGGCTACAAATCCAAAGGTGGCGGGTTCAAACCCGGCGTGCGCCAATTACTTTTTTTTTATTAATATGTGTCATAACACATTTAATTCATATAAAAAAGTGTATTTGCAGCCCGTTCGAGAGTGGTCGATACTTTAAGTATCGCCCTGATGAAAGACCACCATTCAGAATCGAAGCATTGGTTGAAATAGCTTTGGCCGTGTTTGGTGATCAGATCTTTGAAGGCGATCGAAAGAGATCTGCCCAAGGGTTATAGGGCAAATGAAGATGGTTGTATACCGTCTTCACTAATTAATTTCACACATGACCTTAACACGCTGCCATGCACTGTCATTCAACCGTAATTATCTGTGTTTCCCTGCTGGAAGACCCATATTCAGAATCGAAACTTTGGTAAAAATGATGTTTGTAGTGTTTAGTGACCAGATTGTAATAGCTAGGCACTTTCCAACTTTCATTTATCACACCTACTTATCTTATTTACTATATTCAGCTTCGTAAAACATCCCAATTATGTATGCTATAATTCTACTGTGTCTGAGCAGCTGTGACTTTTTTGCAGAATTCAAAAAATGAAATTATAAATATTCTCCTGGGAATAGGAAAATATTATTTAGTCATGTTACGATATTTGTTGCGTATCCTCCAGCTCCTTGAACGTGTTTAGGCTTAAACTCAAGGCGGCTCGTGACTTTTTAGTTTTTTACTAGATTGAAAATATATTATTAAATTGCTGTAGATTAAAATAATATTTGTAAAATAAAAATAAATTGAACGAAATTTTTAGGACTTTTATGTTTTGGTGGTTCACTACAAGGCTTGCTGAAAAATCTTCATGCAAAAAAATGAAGTTTTCAATAAAAAATAAAAATTGTTTTCGGCTACCATACCAGAAAGTCACGAGCCGCCACTAGTTCAGACTCCTCCGGGCCAGTAATAGCCTAAACGCCTTTGATAGTTTGGGGAAGCTGGCTTTTTCGGGTGCCGTCTGAGAGGATGTAAGAAATTCGTGGATTAATTTGTTTGGACACTAATTTTTACAAACTCTTAACTAACTATTATATGTAGAGATTTATCTACAGATGTAAGCTGAATAATGTAACTTATTTGTATAATCATACAATTACTTCATATAAAATAATATAAAGTATATTTGCGGCACGTTCCAGATTGGTAGATACTCTTAGTATTGCCCTGGTGAAAGATCACCATTCAGAATTGAAACGTTTCTTGCAATGGCTTATGCCGTGTTTGGTGACCAGATCTGAATAGCCAGGTACTTCTTAACCTTTCTCTTCTCCATCTTTTTCTCACCCATAATACCTTTAGCTTCACAACATATCCCATTTGGGGATGCCATAGTCTCACTGGCTCTAGACGGTTGGGAGCAGTTGACACTCTTGTGCGGTATTTACTATAAAAAAATAATCTCTTTTTCTGTTGCCAATTGGTCTATGTATGATTTATATAATTACCCGTATTTTTTGCACTTTAACAGGTGGGTCAGTTTTAAAGGATTACCATAAAGACATTAAAAGGCTTAGAAATCTCTTTCATTGTGGAAGACTGACAGTATGATATACATGAGACCATAGCTTATATGCATTCAGACTATGCCATTTTGCCATTGGAGATAAATCATCTCATATAAAATCCATGTCCATCACCAAAAATTAAAAAAATACTAATTGCTTTAAACCTGCTGGTAAATTCATCAGAACGTTTGAAGCGCAAATATGTTTTCTCAACAATAGTTTTGTATTAAATTAAAAGGCCATAAATTAAAGAGTTGTGTTAAATATCTTCTCACGAGATAAAACCATATTATTGCTTATAGATAAAGAATGTTTGTTCTGAGCTGACGACATACAAAAGCTGCCGGTTTCAAGTGAAGAATAGACAAAGCTGGTGACAAATGAGAAAGGCACATCACAACCAAAACTTTACTTCTAATTCATTATAAGAAACGAGTGCGTCACAAATCGGCGATCTCCACTGCACGTTGCCTCACATAATAACCCACGACGCACAAACTTTTCAACAGCAACAAAAGCTTAAAGCCATCAGTGGGAAGGTACCGGTACTGGTACGTACACCGACAAACTTTTAGCCAAGAATAAATGACTTATCTCCGCATATGAATGGAAAGTTTATTACGCGAAAGGGGAGAGATTATCTGGGTAATTATTAAGAAGGGGAGTAATTTATTATTGCAAAACTTATATAGGTGTGGTCGGAAGCACTTGGGTGTTGGTTTGTTGCGTGATTGAATTTTCAACAAAAATAATCTTCATTTTAACTAATAAAATTTATCATTATTCTTTAATCACTTTCTCAGTTGACGTTTCGTCTTTTTCAATTCATTTCTGTCTCTTTTTCTTTGTTCCTTTGTTATAATTAAAATGTTATTCTATTATTTTTTCATTGTTTTGTTATTTTATTTTTGTTCTTCTGTATGCATATGTATATTTAACCGCACACTTTGTATTTTTGTTAAGTTTAATTTTGTACCCTGATAATGCTTGTGCTAACCGAAACCGGTCAGTCATAAAAATTAAAACAATATCCATGGTCTTATTTAAGGTTATTTTTTAAATTTCTTTAAATACGTCAAATCACAAATGGATTGCTTTCTACGAAAATATGTAATTTTCATTGGTGGTCATTTTGTCACGAGGGAAATTATTTCCTATTAGTCATCTTCGGGGATGTTGTGTGAAGAGTCTTTTCGAAAAAAGGAAAAAGTCAACCTGGGTCTCGAAGAGGTCCATGTCTTAAGAGGGAGGAAACACAGAGGCTTGCAAATCATTCCACAACCAATGAACATAAGAATGAGTCGCAGAAGCGACCTGTTCCTATGTTTCAAATGTCAAAAGCATATTCCTTTAAAATACTGGTAGAACAAGGACAGCATTCCCACCTTGCGTCTCTGCTTCAAATATTGCTATATGCTTATAAAGATAAGGGAATCTACGGCACAATGTTTGGACTCATTAAAAATAATAATATTTGGTTTATTTAAATAGCGCCATTTTCAAGAAATATCACGACATGAGCGCTTTAAAGTACTATAAAGTAACTAAAAACTATGCTTAAGATTATTATTATAACACTAAACAACGCTTTACTTAGATTTAGATGTGAAGTGAGATATCTAACTATGTCGTTAAAAGTATAAAGTGATTAAAGTGGAAACACTGGGTTTGTTCAGTTAATCCCAATTATTCACAGTTAAGAATTTATAATAATTACAAAAGTTTTCGGATAATTTGTGTAGCGCCGTTTTTGTGAAAAATCACCTAAAGCGCTGTACAAATCTTAATTTCTATTTTATATAATTTTTTTTTTTTAACTATGTACAGAAATATTATACAGAAAAGCACTTAGCTAACTTAACTTTTATAATATAAGATAAACACAATTATTTTATTTGCTTTGTCCGAATAATAGCTGATATTTATTGAAATTATTTATATTTTTTTTATTGTTCGATATTAGGACATGAAAGCATATTTAATGGGGTTTCTGAATTTGTAGTACAGCCCAGGGATTTGGTTTAAATGTATATATCTAAAGGTGATTCGTCCTTCAGTAAGAAACAGATTATCAGAAAAATCTTCTTTTGACATCACCCACGGTTGGCAATTTAAATTTCACCTGGTCAGCTTAGTGTGAATAGATGTTGTTCGGTACTTTACTCTAGATTATGTATTTTTCATAAGGTTATGTTTACAAAGAAAATGAGTAAGGAGAAATAATAATTAGAAAAGAATGCACAACAATACTGGTATCCATATTGAATTTAAGGATGTGAGAGTCTGAAAAGGCAAGTTTTAGTTTGGACCGACTTTCCGTTGGGCTCGTAATACATCTTAGTTCCGAAGGGAGTTTATTCCAAGCCTTAGGCTCCGATACTCCGAAAACGCAATCTCCAAACTTAGTATTCGGATTGCGTTAGAGTTCTATCAGCCTTCTGATAACCAATGATGTTGCTGATCTAAGAGTCAGCTGCCTTAGACGAGTACTTTTTAGAACGCATAGTTCAGTGATTTGCAGGGAGTCATTTCGCTAACGTATTTAAATACAATAATGGTGTTTACACTTTTATACTTGAACTTAATAGCATATATTATGTGAGCACTTATATGTTATTCTTGTACTGAAATTCACGAATCCGTTGAGTTGTTGCATGTACCACTGTAATTAGATATTTCAATTTTCCGCAAAAATTCTATATGTTCTTTTATATTAGTTAATTTACTGTCAAATAACACGAATTTTAACCCGCATACCCTGAATTTTTGGTCAACGATTTTAACCGCTCGACTACGGAGGTCGTCATACTTTATATGAGATAATTAAAAAAGTAAAAATAGTGTCCAAGGATGACGCTCCTGACGCTCCTACGTTCTAGACTCGAAGAATCTAAAGGATTAAAAAAAAACGAACCTTTTTAGTGGACGGCTTCTGTACAAAAGTTCACATTATTTGTTTCAACTTTCATAAAATAAAGGTTTTTATGAGCTGTTTACAAACCATATGGGTTAGAATTAAAAAGATAAATGTATAAACATAAGTTCTTTCTTTAATGATCTCTCAAAAATCTCTCGTTAAATTGTAACTCCATGTAAAAAGTGGAAAGCTTTAAAACGTTGAACTTTACTATACATCCGGAAAAACGGCGATTGAAAACCAGTCCTTAATCCTTTGGGGATGAGTTTTTTTCCAAGCCCATAGTTTTCTCAACCCTCTAGCTCCTCTCCCTTTCTCTGTGTAACCAAAACTGGCTTCTAAATGTCAGTACGTATACGTTTGGGGGAATTCACGTATTTTGGTCACACGTTTATTGAATCCGCTTGTTCACGCAATGTGGGTACTAGCTTACATTTAAATGGAGAAAGAAAATACAATATTGTTTTTATTTTCATTGTTTTAAACTTTTTTTGTTTTATATTTTTTGCTAGTCACCGTGAAAATTATCGATCGAAATAACAAATTCTGTACATTTAAAGAAAAAATATTTTCATGTTTAAGTTTTTTTAAAATTTTTTTTTAATGTTTACTCTTTTTTTGTAAGCACAAAGGTCTTTTAGTTAAATACGATGATTTGATACTAAATTATCCATTCGCTTTTAAAAATACTTAACAAAAAGTATTAAAAAATACGTACTTTAAACATTATTATTCATGTTTTACATAGTGTTTTTTTTTATTGTTTGTATACCACGGCCCGTTTTTGAAACTACAGCGTTACATTTTATAAGGACGATTCTTTAAAATAGTAACAATTGGGCTAGGCTTTCCATACCTAATTCTGCCATCAAATATTATTAGAATATAGAAAAAAAAATTCAAATAATAATCATATTTCATAATATGGTTCAATTACTTAATTCAAACAGACGTCGTACAAAAAAAAAACAATCAAGCCTAATGTTTTTTAATTAATTTGTTTGTTTTTTTTTCCGAATTCTCAGCAGATAAAGGTATCTATTATTGACTCCGTATTAAATTAATTATATTACCAAAACAATGAAAAAAACCAGCGCAACCATCGGCCCCTTTACGTGCTTTTTTATATCCGAAATGGTAGTTAATGTTCCGAAAGGGACTGTTGTAAATAACAAATTGGTCCGTATTTGTTTTTACCGAAATAACTTTCGTTATTTCCCCGAAATTTCCCCTAAAGCGTGGAAATACCGTAAATATTCCATTTTAGGGGATAATTTCTGCCACCTGGCGGAGTTGTTAGGTACGGCCCGCCTTTACCCAAGAAGTCGATTGAATTCCAAACATCTCTATTGTTTACCGTACATTGGTATGGGGTGGGGTATTCGGCATGCTGCGGTTGCGGCCACTTTCCAAATCAGCTTTTATTCTATACGCGCAGTAGAGCATGCGGAAATAACACGAGGAATTTAATTTAACCGTTTATTTTCCAGTTATACCATTAACATAAGGTATTCCGTTTATCCACTGATTGTTCTCGTTTATTTAATCTAAAAAACGTTCATATGTTAGCTGTTATTTTTTTCCAGAGCAGGGACGAAATGTGATAAGCCACGAAGGATTTTATTAATTATTTTCATTGCATCTAACATAACACGTGTACACGCACATATGACACTTTAGATTCAGTAATATTACCAATTGAAAAGTTGTGAAAGTATTTGTATGTTAGTTTATTTGATAAATCACTAAGCTATTAAAACAACCTTTAATATAAAAATGAAATGTTAACTTTGAACAAGAACGCAGATTTAAAAAAAAAAATTATAACCGACCGGTTACGCTTAGCCCAAGGATCATCAGGGTACAAAATTAACCAAAGTAATAAAATATATAGTGTGTAAATACAGAGGGAGAACACAATATAAAATACAATAAAAGAGCAGTAAACAAACAAAATAATAACATTTAAATCATAACAACGGAACAGAGAGAAGGAGACAGATAATATATAATGAAATAAGCAATCGTCGACTGAGAAGGTGATTTCACGACTTTACTGGAAATATACCTAATATTGGACTACTGGACAAATTTAACTAATTATTAAGAATTTATATTTTTAAAACTGTTAATTCGTGGTGGAACTCCATTTTGATGATTTTAATAATATCAATTTTTTTACTTTATACCACTTTATTTTAAATTTTTTTATTATTTGGTATTATTAAAATTTTTTTATTAAGAACATGACTATTAACTTTAATGGCTTCCTTTATTTCTAGTGCTTCTTAATAATTAAATCTGTTGCCATGACCATTTTTTGTGGAGAATATGAGCACTGGTGCTTTTATCGAAGGTAAAATCTTTTTCAATAAGATGATTGGCGAATTCTGAAAAAACTTTCATATTTTTATACGGCTAGTTCTAGTATAATTCCTGGTGTAGTTCGTCAGGCAAAAACGCTCAAACTACCTTAATAATATCTCGTTGTATCAACTAAGACGTTTGGTGCTCTAAAATTAAAATATTTAATTGATTACCAATTGAGCCCAATCTTTTCAGATCTATCAATCAGGAGTGATCTCTTCAAAGCACAACTGAAGTACAAGAATATTGTACATGGCTGCTATTAAGATGCAAACATGATTAATCTAAAGTCCTGGCAAACGCCGAGATGTGAATTGTTTGATTTCAGTGAGAGCTCTAGGAAAGCAATAAGCGTCATGGGAATGAGACTTGAAGCAATGATGAATTGGAATCACACAAAGAAATAAACGAAGACCCAAATATTTGGGTTACTTGTTGTGTTTGACTTGCGATTTCTCCGTTTGTTCTCGCAAATTATATTTAGCCTATGTTTATTTTTCAAACAGTGCCGCTTAAGATGGAAACTTTCCGAGTGTGTAGGGGAATGGGTGGATAAAGGGCAACTGCTGTGTCGTTCCCAGGTCTGTTTGTTAACGTCGGAGTCTGTTTAGTAAACATCAAAGAACATGTTATTTTATATAAAGCTTCTCCTCCGTGGGCTAAGAAGAAAGTAAAATTATGTAAATTGGTGTTTAGGCATTCCAAATTGCAAACTCTTTGATGGATTCACTCCGGGGTGTCGAACAAAAATCGCAAGAACAAATAATAAAGCGACTGGGATTCGTAAATTTATCAATTTACATCCATTATTTCCATTTCTAAATTGAAAATGCTGGATCGAATATTTTATTTATTTTAAGGCTCCCAACCATCTGGAGCCAGTGAAACTATGGCATCCCTAATTGGGGTGTGTTATGAAGCTGAAGGTAGTGAGGAGGGGAGGAGATTAATCTGACTATTCAGAGCTGGTCATCAAACACGGCTAAAGCCATTTCTAGCAACGTTTCGATTCTGAATGGTGGTCTTTTACCAGGGCGATACTTAGAGTATTTACCACTCCGGAAATTGCCTATAGTATACATTATTTTTATATGAATTAAATGTGTTTTAACACGTATTAAATACATAACATTTATTTACGCTCGCCGGAATGAACTCGCGACCCAGAATAGTTAACGCTTACCCATACGTTAAAATTTAATGTTCACAAAATTTTCAGACAATGTTTTGTGAACCATTCAATTATTTACATATTAGATAAGACAGCATTCCATATATTCGATTGTTCAGTGGATAAAAAAAGATAGGCGTTTGCAATGTGCAAGTACATTGTCCCAGAGGCTTAACATATGTTTATTAAAAATGCTTCATTACGTTTAATGCGATCAATTTCCATAATTTTTTTGATATACTAGAATAAGCATCAAAAATAAAATAACAAAAGCTCGAAAGCAAAGTGTTATTTAACACTCAAGCCTACATGACAGCTTAAGAGCTTTACCAACCAGAGAAAGAGATGAATATAATCAATGAACAAAGGCGCTTTAACGAGCCGCGGTGAGGAATTCAATGAATAAAATTTAAAAAGGTTTTTCATTGATAAAATGCGAATTGATACTGAACCCGGAGAAAATTGAAAATTCGATCGACACAGCTTGACTAAATACCTTTTATTTCCATTTTTAATCTACTTACAGGCACGCTTGCGCCATTCTTAAAGCTGCATACCACATTCCCCTTTGTGAGATGAAATATAGAAAAGCTTTTAACATATTATATGAGCTTTTTGGCAATCTTAAAAATTCAAGAGTCTTATTTCCAACATCTGCGTACAAAATATTTTTTCCGGTGATGGCCATAATCGAAATATTCAATTGGAATAATAACACCAGCTAAATATTCGATTAAAATTGCAAAAAAAAAAAAGTTTGTTTTTTCGACCATAGTTGTTATTTATCTCAAGTGGTCAATTCAAGATACCTAACATTCGATTCCTAGTGCTTATACTATTTTTTTCATACCTTCTTAGGATTTTATTTACCTAGCGAGGTAGGTTGAGTATTCATCGCAATGGTTTATTTATAAGGTCTTTGGACATTTCGATTATGGCAAAGTTTGGTGTTTCCCAATGTGTTGATGATCGCTATGTTTCGACAGCCACAATGTTTCGACAGTCACAATATTTCGATTACCACAATGTTGTGATTACTATCAAATTGTCACAAGTTAATTACTCGCTGAGTATCGATTATTACTGTTTTTGATAGTCACGAGTAGGTTTGCCTATATAATATTACCATAAGATTTTTTCGGTAAACACGGTGATTCAGTTATTATAGTATTTTGATTAAAGAATTTTTTCCATATTCACAATGTTCCAATTACCATAAAAGTTTCGGTTGATAACATGTTTCGATTGTGAAAATGTTTTTGATTTTCAACATGTTTCGATTATATCCATCGCTGAAGTAAACTGTTTGTCCTTTTTATTATAATACAAATATCATTCATTCCATCGTACCAAGTGGGTAAATGATTTAATGTCTGGAACTGATGTATTTCAGACTTTGTTAAAGTTTAGTGGAAAGGCCAAAGATCGCTACGTGATATCATGCGGTAGAATAAATTTCATTGTACTTAATTCGGTAATATTTTTCGGTAATGTCAGCCATTTATGTGATTTAATCCTTCTTGGGTGGAGTATCTGCCATGTTACGGATTTATTAGGAACATCGAAAACACGATATGTTTTTCCTTGAGATATGATGTTTTACTCTAAGAACATGTTCTTAAGTATTTTATGTATTATAACGAGGGAAAAAAAGCACGAAGGAAAAAATTGAAGTTCTTGAAAAATCCGTTTTTTGCGGTATTATGTTCGCTGTGACAAAATATACATCTCGGGAAAGGAAAACAGAAAGCATGTTACAAAAAATTATTTTTAAAATTCACAAAAAATTAAGCCACTGAAATTAGTTTTTTCACATAATTAATTATATTGTGAACACCGTTAATGACGTAGGTACCAGATTATAAATTTCTAATGAGTTCAAACAAACTCTTTTTGAGAGTGAAAATAACATTAAAAAAAACATTTAAAATAAACAAAGTTATCGTATCAGGCGGTGTGAGACAAAATAAATAAGAGTCACATTTGTTTTTATAAGGTATTTTAATTAATTGGTTATTATTAAAGTGTGTAAAACGATTATTATTTTTCTTTGTATTTTATTGTATTGCTAGCCTAGCGATAGTTTAAGTTTTAATTTGAATTGGCTTAGATTATTTAGATTATGTGTTTGTGATATTGAATAAAAAATCATTGAAAATTTATAACTTGAAGAAGATTACGGAAACTGTATTTATCAATTTACGTCGGTATTTTACACAGATCAAAATAATTAACCGTTCTACATCACTTAAAAGACACTGGTCCTTGAGATATTTAATTTTAAAACACGATTCATATTATTAAATAGGGTCTGTTTAATGTTGTGATGTTTGGATAATAGCGGTTAAGGTGACGTGTTTCGTAGAATTGGAATTTGAATATTTTCATTTGTTCGCCACGAAAAAGTAGCCACCCCAAAGTTTGCAGAGAAACGATGTTTTCGTATCACCAAACGCGATATGTGTCTAAATCTGATGTGGTGAATGACTCTTCCTTGGCTTTAAATGCCATAAAATACATTTAAAAAATTGACTTCGAAATAGCATAATAGAGAAAAAATACACACTAGAATAACGGATTTGGAAGTTATTATTCCTCACTATAAAATCGAACATTTAAACATGAATCAAGATTTCGACTAGTCTTTTACTATTTTTAAATGTGAATAATAATGTTTGCAAATGTTTCCTTAGAGCTGTGTAAGTAAGTATGCACTATAACAGTATAGCAGAATTGAAACAACCAAAATAGAATAATAGAGAAAAAACATACACTAGAATAACGGATTTGGAAGTTATTATTCTTCACTTTAAAATCAAACATTTAAACATGAATCAAGACTTTGACAAGTGTTTTACTATTTTTAAATGTGAATAATAATGTTTGCAATTCGTTAGAGCTGTGTAAGTAAGTATGCACTATAACAGTGTAGCAGAATTGAAACAACCAAAATGGAATAATAGAGAAAAACACACACTAGAATAACGGATTTGGAAGTTATTATTCTTCATTTTAAAATCAAACATTTAAACATGAATCAAGATTTCGACTAGTGTATTACCATTCATCAATTTTACCGCGTTTGCCTTACATATTTATATTTGTAAAAAAAAATGCTTTAACTTTTAGATTCGTCTTGGTTTAAACTTAATATTTTTTTTAGGTCTTTATTATAAATAATTATTGGTTTATTTTTATTCCCGTTTTAATGGTAACATCTTCACACACCTTTAAAGTAAGCAATAAAAAATCGTCTAGAAGATATAATATTATACTTAAAAAAGGGTCAGAAAAATCATCGTTTTCTGTGCCAAATCAAATCTTTTCTGCGTTGTAATTAAATAAAAATAAAGATTGCATTCTCCGCATATTTTAAGGTTAGTTAAACTTAGTACTTAGCGCTTCACAATCTGGGGTAAATATAAAGAAGCAGAAAAAGACCCGCCAATATTGTAATGCATGTTAAAAATTCACATTATTCTTGTTGCATTCCAACTGTGCATATTAATGCTAAAATGAATTATTTTAAATATTTAAAAGAATTTGTACTTTTTAATCCATGTAAGTATATGAAGTTGTAGAAAAAACATTTTCATGACAAATTTTATCATTCTAGTTAAATTCCAAGTTTGAGCATTAAACTTTTTTTTGTACTTTATATGAGTACAATAGTTCATCGAACTTTCGTCAATTATTATTCCTTTTACATTTCTCCACATATTGTTTCTTTCGTAACATTTTAAAGCTAGTTCTATACCTAATCGTTAGAATATCTAAACACAATTATTTTGTATTGCTTTTACAGAGTGGGGACATATTTTTTTGTTCATGGTCAACATTTAAGTATGAGGATGTAGTCTTTAAAGCCACTTGACCATCCTCCCAGTGGGTCATTTATGAACTTTAGGTCGTTTATTTTCTTACTTCAATTTTAATGAAGGCACTATAAACGTTTTAACGATTATTTTATGCACACAAAATTTATTTTTGATCGTTCAAAGAATTTGAAAAAACCCTCCATTTTATAGCTGGTTCTCACCCTATTCTCATTATCAATCTTCTTTTTTAGAATACACCCTCGCCTCTTCTTTCACGCTTATTTAATGTTTCTGTTCATTAAGGTTTTTATTTTCACAAATCTAAATATGTTTTCCTTATGAAAAGCAGCCTTCAATATAAAAATCAAATCGATGTTTTTCAAAATAATTTATTAATATCGATTAAATATCATTAATGAAAATATACTGGCATCGGTTATTTTACGTCATTAGTGACACGTTTTTTTTACTTTCTGGTTAACCGTAATCTTGGCAGTGTAACTTGTATGTTACACCAACTTGTCTATCTTTTTATTAACAAATATTTTCACATTTTTAGAAATGACAACACTTTCATCATTCTGTCAATTGCTGACAACAATGGCAAGTTTAAAAATATTGTAGCTTGTCTTATATTTCTTATCTTGCTAAAGTAAAAGTTAAAATATAAAAATGATTATTGTCAAACTTTCTGTATATTTAATAATACACATATTTATATGATTTAATGAACCTAAGTATGATTTTTATGATTTAAAAAAAAAACACAAAATTAGATATATTTACATCATTACAAATATCACGCCATAGATATGAATGAACTATCTTCGTTAAAAACTGAGTCTCCGTCATTTAACCAATGAAAGCTTATTTCTTTTTAGATTTGAAAAAAAAAAGTTTTCATTTGTATAACTGTATATGTCAAACTGGGATTTTATTTATAAAGGTATATTTTTCAGTGATACAAGTGTAAATTATTTGATCATATGAAAAGTAAGAATGAGTAGCAAACATAAGTATAATGTACATTGTATTTATTTAATTACATTATTTTAATAAAGATTGAAGATATATGATAGTATAGCCTTCAAGTATCTTCATGCAGTACAGTTAAATACACCAGCCATCTATGTGCACGTTGCATGTTTGAATGATGAAAACCCAAAAAATACGTATGAAAAATAATTAGTATTTATTTAGTTTAATCATTAAATATCTTGCTAACATACATAGCAATCCCGATGATTTTTAAAAACTCACCCTGGGACAAGGGAAATTAAAGAACCACATGAGTTACAACAAAATACTGAGTAATCAAACGAACATAAATCATTAGTTATAATTAATCAAACAATATAAAATAATAAGAAATACAGGAATAAAAAAATGGTAATAAGAATTAATATATATTTTTAAAAAAAACTTGAAGTGCAGTAAATAAGAATGTTTTTACTTTTTGCAAAATAAAATTTCAACTACGGCAACACACACGTAGATGTAGTTTTAGTCTGTCGTACGTCTATCTCTTAAACAAACGTAGTTACCAGCTGCCATTGCTTTCATATGGAAACACTGGTATTCGTTTATATATATATATCGTATATACATACTCATTGTAATAAAGATTAAAATTATTTGCGAATTTTCATCTTTATCAGGGTCTTGCGAACAATTTATCTCCAATTCAAGTATTCTATTGTACAAAGTTGAATGATGGTTATTTACTTCGCTTACTTCTTTAAGCTTTCTTTGTCTTGTTCCCCGCTCCCTCCCCATATTTATCTCTGCGGCCCTTTCAGGAGTCATTAACATTTTTCACTGAAGCTTAAGGTACCGGAGATATAAAAATGAAAAATATTTAAATACAGGGTTGACGTAAAGTATCTACGTTAACCCTGATATCGTTAAAATGGCGTTAAGTTTTGAATTAAAAAGCTGGCCATTAATATGTTTCTATAATATTAACATAATTTTTTTTTAACTAAGAGTTTTTTCAAGTCGTTTTATATTGTGTTCTTATAATTTATTTATTTTTTACATAATTTTTTTAAATAGTACTTACATAACTGCAAGAAGTGTATCATAAATATAATTAATTATTTTTTTATTATAAATTAATTAAGTGATTTATTTTATAATCAGTACTTGACCAGTGAACCATTGGTTTTTAAAAAAAGATACAAAATATGTTCGTATTTAAAATACCTACATAAAAAAAAGTTAACGCACAGTTTAAAATTTTGTTTCGTTGGTTATTTCATAATGATTAAAAACTGAAATTTTAAACTTTTTCCACGGTTTATTATTAAAACCGGACCGGTTTTGACCTGTCTCGGTCATCTTCAGACATTTGAATTTGTATTATTAATTATTAAAATGGAATTTCACCACTAATTAACAGATACAAAAATAGAGTTATTTCCCAATTAAGTAAACTTCTATGATGAAGAAATGATTGTGTCAGAAATTAGTTACTACCGTAAAACTTCAATAATATGGTCTACATAATAAAAATATTACCCAATTGGTTTCTGAAAATTGTAATAATATATTTTGTTTGACTTAGCAACAGAAAATAAAGTGAAAAATAAAATCCTCTGGTCTCTTGATTTGTTTAAATGTAACGCATATTTTGAGCTCTTAAATGTATTCGTTCTCACAAGCTTATCAAAATGACGAACCTTTATTAAAAGCCTGCCACAAATTTATAATTTCTCCCAAATAACTCCTCCATAATCATTGAAAAGAAAGCAAAATATATCACCGAAAAGCTTAAACTCGGGAGACACTTTCGTTCCCCCGTATCAGCTTTGGAGTCTTGTGTTGACGTCACTCTCCGCTCTGACACTCGCGAGCTGACTAAATGAGCAAGATATTTTTTTCATGAGGGGTGGATAGAAAAAGCCAGACAAGTACTTACATACCTATATAGAACAGGCTCCAGTTGATAGAAAACACCAGTGATATTTTTCGGGACCACTTAAGAAATACCCCTTGACGAGCGGTTGAAGATAACATCGTTATTTTTTTAATAAATAATCAACAAAAATAAATACATATTTAATGAAAATTAAATAACAACTTTGTAAAAGAATACAGATTTAATTTTAATTTATATGTCCAACCGGTTTCGCTTAACCTAGGGATCTTCAGGGTACACAATTAAACAACAAAACCTCATATTTTGCGGTTATATAAATGCATATATAAAATGAGAAAACAATATTAAAATAAAATAAGAGAACAAAGAGAAAACAATAGAAAATCATTAAAAATAATAACAATGGAACAGAGAGAAAGAGACGGGTAATATGGAAGAAATATGCAAAACGTCAATGCATTTTTGTTGTATAATGAGTTTTTCAAAATTATTTATTTCGTAAAAACTCATTTTTCTAACCTTTTCATTCGTCAACACAGAATTCATAAAAAAATTACGTGTATTTCTTTAATAAAAAACCCAATGCCCTTCGATGTAAAATTACTTCCAGAATAGTTGAATTTTCTGATTTATTTTCTGGTATTGTCTCCAAGAGTTTTCTGAAGAGAGTAGAAAATGGAAGGGAGACAGTTTTTAGACTATAGGTGACAACTCAACTGTTTTAGTTAAATAAAGTATAGAAAAAGAGATAACACAAAAAATGTGTGTTTTAATGCGTCTCTAAGGTAAAAAAGTTCATGATAATATTTTGAAAAGATATCAACCTGACATATGTTCGCCGGAAAGGCAAAAAGGCTGAAACGTCATTTTGCGAAGTTTACACCTGGGAACTTAAAAGTTTTTTTTTTTTACAATAAAATTCATAAGTCTTTAGTACCTGTTTGGATTTTGAAGTAAAAGTAAATTCAGGTAACTCAATGATCTCATTGAATTACCTGATGCGACAAAAAGCTAAAAAGTCTCAAACTTGTGTCGCTTGAGTCAAGCCTTCACGCAAATGGTAAATTTGTTTTAGGTGACTGAAGAGCCACAAAAGTCTTCAGAATCAAATGAGAGTCAGAGCATTCGAAAAACTGATCAAAACAGCATATTTAACTCATTTTTTACCAAGTTTCGCTTAAGCCTTTTTGCCTTTAAAGCTACGATATGATTTAAATTAATGGAAATTATTGGTTCATAGCTTGGGTATTTCATGGTAGAATTGTAGAAAAAATATCGTACTGCCTGTATGTTTTATCAAAATACGTAAATACTCGTACAAGAAAGATGAACGATTCATGAAAAAGTCTTCATGCACCATAGGATCGATTATAAAAATTAAGTAAAATGATTACAGCAAAAAACGGGTTAAAGTTCATAATAAGTTGAGTCCATAAGTTTCACGAGCTCGTGCTTTTTATGCGATCGTATTTTGTATTAATTACATAATACGACAACAAAAAAACCATTAAAGGTCCCGCGTCACGTTATATGAAAGTCGCAGTTGTATAATAATGAAAAATAAGAAATAAAAACATTGCGAAGAAATGCCCCGGCAATCTGATCGCGGGTAAACTGAGTCATATCGGGAACTCAATCAGGGCCGGTAGTTTATGATTTGTACCCACTGCACACAGGGCAAACAAAAAATTATGTCACAATGGAGATTGCTAATATTGCATGCTACTCGAATTTATAAAAATAAAGATTTATGGGCTCAAAACAAAACAAAGAATAAAGATTATTAAATTCTTTTTGACTGAAGAGTTTTTTCCCTATGTTCCTCTATTGCCTTGTGAGAGTTTCTGTGTCTCTCAATGTTGCATACTTTAGGAAAAAATAAGAACATCGAAGTAATCTGACGGCTTCCATGGTCAAGTATTAAGACGCTTGACTTCGTATCTAAAGGTTGCGGGTTCAAACCCGGCGTGGGCCAATAACTTTTATTTAATTAATGTGTGTCATAACACATTTTAATTCATATATGTCAAAGCATATTTTGGGCACGTTTCAGAGTGGTAGATATTTATAGAATCGAAATGTTGCTTGAAATAGCTAAAACTGTGTTTGGTGACCAGATCTAAATAGCCAGGTACTTTGCAACCTTTATTTTTCCATCTCTTTCTCTTCCCCTACTACCTTTAGCCTAACAACGTACCTTGGGGATGTCTTGGTCCCACTGGCTCTAAACGGTTGGGAGCAGTTAAGCTCTTGTGCGGCATTGACTATAAAAATAAAAATAAATTAGAAGTAATACCATATTCGAATTAACTTTAAAGATTTTTTATTTTGATATTGATCATTGAAATAATATCAATAATCTTCAACGTCAATATGAAACAGAAAAAGCCGGAAACTAAAAAAATGACGGTCGCGACCGTGACTCGAACTCAGAATTTCTACTCTATCTGGGAGTCTCTGCCAATTGAGCTACCGAGACCTTCGATCGATTAAAATGCCAGTTTCTAATAAGGATTCGATAGCTCAATAGGCAGATACGTTAAAGACGCCCTGAAAGAGTAGAGGTTCTGAGTTCAAGTCTCGGTCGCGACCTTTATTCTTTTTCATATTTCCGTTGAAGATTATTGATTTTATTTCAATAGTTAACATAAATAATATGTTAAGCGGAGTTACGTATGAAGATGTTCATGTTTTGCATGTTCATTTAAACTTTTTTGATAAGTGAGTTTATCTTGATTTTATTTTGGTCTTATTAACTTATTACATGTCAAAGCTACGAAGTCGTGTTTTTTTTCGCTTTCCTTTTTGAGACCGAGATCTAAATTAAAAGATTAGCGCACGGATCAGAAATTACAAACTAAGAAAATAAATGTTTCGCAAAAACGTCTCGACTCTTGCCTATGTCTCGCTGTATCCCTCTTGTATCGAAAGCCTCAGATGATTTCAGAGTAAGTATTATGTATTCGGCTTAGCATAGGTCTTTCAATATGCCTTTATCCAGCAGCCTCTTCAGTGTTCGGTTATCTTTAATACTTGCCATACTCTCTACTCAGCGGAATCGCCTCGCTTGATAAATCTTTTTTTGTGCATGCGTCTCAGAAATATTTAATAATGTTTCGCGATTCTCCATAAGTGCCCACCACTCTTAGCCATAGCTTAGCACAAGTCTGAAAAGTATTTCATGGATTCAGGGTTTGATCATATTTGGGAAGAGAAATACTTTTGTAGACTGAAGTTGTGTATGTTGGCCAAAGTGATTCTTCTTTTAATTTTCTGACTTGTCATTTTATCACACAAGACTCCCAAATAATGAATTACTGTTCCTCAATAATCACTCTACTAATTATGGGTCTCATTCTCCACCGTTCAGATTGTTGAGACTTGTTACCTCACACCATGGTCTTGAAATTTTAGGTACCATTCATTATTTACGACTACCAAAGCTTTGACTTGATCTTGTCTTTGACTTTAACTGTTCATTCTCAGTTGCTCTTCTTTCCCATTTTATGTTATGTATGTTTTTTGTAATTGAGCAAAATTCTGTTAATTTGCAAATAAATATATAAATAAAAGACATTCTACTATAAAAATCATTGAAAATTTATGACCTTTATCTGCCACTTAACACTGATCACTTTCAGCATATGATTGGCGTGATAGACGTACTTTTACTGTCACATAATGCATGAAGTGCAATTTATATTAGCACTTTGCTGAATCTTACAAATTATTGTAAAGTTCCTACAAATTATAATAAATTGTTCTAATTATAATTTAAAAATCTTTTTTATTTTACATTACTGTTACCTACGTATTTTTAAAATATTGATTAACATACTCGAAAGTATTATTTCACTGTATGCTTTGAATACTTTTAGTGTAACCTTTTAGAAGGTTGATTATGTTATTTACTTATAATTTATATAAAAATCCCTGCTGGGCGTAAAACACAACAAAGCAACAAAATTTTCGATTTATGGGTATCCACTTTTCTTTTTACAAGAATCGGGCCAAAAGCCTTGAAGCCGGTAAACCGAGTACACGCAACTCTCGTGTATTTCTTTTGATTGCTTTCATTTTGCCCTAGAAAAAATAAATTAATAGGAGTTTTTTAACTAATTCCTACCGTGTTCTGTCGAAAAAGACTAGTTTGCTTTGTGAGCTTAAAAGTTTTACAAGAATGTCATGTATAGAAGTTGTTTTTTTTTTTTTTATATAATTCAATTGAATTAAATTTAATATTATTATTATTGAGTTTTGATATTTTAAGTTTTTCCTTAATTTTTGTTTTTAGTTACAGCTGTTTCGGCGTTTAAGGCCATTGTCAAACTGTCTCGATAATAATAATATTAAATTTAATTCAATTGAATTATATAAAAATTAAAATGGAGTTCTACAAATTGGACACAAAAACTATTTATAAAAGTTGAAAACTATATTTAATTTTTTCTATACTAGGTGTCAGTTTGATATTGTGATTATGATGATTGTTGAGTTTGATGGAACCTTTATATATGGCTAGAAAATAATTAATAAAAGATCAGTCAAGTACTCGTATCATAATACAAAATAAAATAAAAACATGATTTGAAAAAAAAACTAAAAGTCCAACTTCTTTAACAGCTAAATGGTTTTAACGTAAACGTAAACGCAAGTGAATTTCACTTAATCGTAATTAAAAACAATTTATCTCTGAAAACGCCTTCTCTCACATCAGTTTGTTAAAAGGCCACAAAGGTAGATATTCATTTTAAAAATACAAGATATAAGATATAAATATAAACTTAATTTATTTTTCTTTGTGGTAGCTATTTAAATTATGCCAAATACTTCTGAGAATAATGGTCAACTTTATCGCAACCATCACGAGTTTGGTAAGAACTTAATTTATTATAACGCAATGATATTAAATTATTACCTCAATTTACCAGTATAAGAAAATGAATAAAATTTGAAAAATACCTTGTTTTTCGTTGTTCTTTTAGACGACATAATGAATTTATCATCGTTTGAGATTATATAACAGTCTGATTAAAGGCAGGCAACATTTAGAAAAAAAAAATATTTGTATCTTTTTCTAGTGATAATAATATTATTCAAAGAATATGAATTAGATAAAGAATGATTTTGATTTGACTGAAAATTATTGTTCATTTAAATAATATGTTATATTTTTTGATTTTTTGCGTTGAGCTACAACAAGTAAATTTTAATGAAAATAAAAGTAAGGCGGCTATCTTAGGAAAATCTAAGGCAGCTTTAACTGGTTGTAAAAAACTAGCTCTCACGGTAGGTGATTTACTATCTCACGAATCACCATTTGTTGCGTGAATAAACGTATAGGATCTTTCGTTATGGCGAAACGGTAACATTTCCTACTAGATCGGATCCGGCAGAAATTGTTACAGCACCCCTATAAAATGTGTATTTCATCTGCGTCAACCGGGTACGATTCTCTTATTCATTACCTGTTTCTTATTTCCCCGACCCATTCTTCTCCGTCTATTTCCGGTGCCTTTCACCCCGCTTTCCGTTTCGAACCCCAGGGATGGACTGGAGAATAAAAACACTTACGATTTTTTTTAATAGTCCTTTTTACCCTTTTCACGTGAAATCTCTCAAGAATTCCCTTACTGTAATGTGTTTAACCTGGCCAACTGTATTGCCATTTGAATGGGTAACGTTCCTCTCTCATCCGAATTGATTTATATAAATTCATGTCATATGTAACGTTTGACTTTGCGTGTTGGAATTATTTGAAAATTTTATGAAATTTCGGTTTTTCTAATAGCTTAGGAAAGTTTCAATGTCATTTAAAAAGAACTATGGTTGCGGAACGTAAATGATTTAAACGTTTTGATAACTTTTCACTTTAACTATGAATTTTTATATATTTATAAAAAAATACAAACAACAAAATACAATAAATAAAATAAATATCTGACCCAGATAAAATATTTAAAAAAACGCAAACACTGTAATAAATTTTAATTTTTTATTCAGTTATGAGAAACAACGTAATACAAAACTACATGTCGAAATACTCATTGGGAATTCAACTTTACAAATACTTGAATGATTAAAGATTGTTTACGTAATTAAGTGCGTACGCAGTAGACCCAACAAAACAACAAAAAAAAACATAGGGATGCCCGGGAACCTCCACTAAATCATAAAAAACAGAAATAAATGGGATTAGCACAAATTTTAAAGTTCATGTCATTTTAAAATTAACCTTTTTGAGAAGGAATTTTAAGGAATGGGCTGGATAAAAGATTTATTTTAGCTCATTCTACACGAGTTGTAAATCTACGGAGTGGGAGAAATGATCCTTTTTCATGTTTTAGTCATCAACTATGAACGTTGTTTGATTCTAAATACTTAAGGGACCCTTCAGCCACCTAAAATATATTTACCCTTAGGAGAAGGCTTGATTCAAGCAACACAAGTTTGGGACTTTTTAAAGCTTTTTTGGCTTCAGATAACTCAGTGAAAGCATTGAGATAATTTTTTTTTCAAAATCCAACCAGGTACTGAAGACTTATGAATTTTATTGAAAAACAAAAAAAAAAACTTGACAGTTCTCTGGTTTAAGCTCACTAAAATGGCGCTTTAGCCTTCTTATTTTTTCCGAAAACAATGTGTTTTTAAGCTTGCTCATAATATTTTTTATTTTGTGTACCTTAACAATTCTAAAGCATTTGGTAAAACTTACCGCTATCATTAACATTAAAGCACAACCTATTTCTTCTTGTACATTCATTATAAGATAACGTCTTCCAACAGCCGTTGTGCCCATATGATGCACAGGTGGGGTTTTAAAGAGTATGTGGTCAACGAATGCAAACTCCATGCATTCATCGGTGGAATTGATTAGCCACAGGGCGACTCCTAAAGTCACAGACTGATTTGCAAAACATTACATGTTCCACTCTGACTCCTCCACAATACGAAAAAAGAATCGTCAGGTAAGGTTAGGTGTAACATTTGCGTTGATGTATCAAATCAACCCCTTTAATATGACACATCTCTTATGATTGAGAGTTTGTCGCAGGCCGTTGTTTCCAAAAAGCCTCTATGTTTTATCTTTTACCCTAGTTTTAAAGGATTCAATATGAAAAGGCTGCAAATGACAAGGTTTAAAAATCATTTTGATATTTAAAGATAGAATAAATCACGCCAGGAGAGTGGGGATTTTCCGTTGCCCGCCGAGGCAATCCGTCTCTGGCAGCCCTCATACTCCGAACAACCCCTCGCCAGTTTTTACCCTTTGACTCGAGATTACAAATGTTCCACGACCTTAACTCGAAGTTATGATCAGTCACATCCTACTTTGTTGTTTCTAAATAGGAAAACTGAAAAGGTAGCCGGGATATTTATCCGCTGAAAGGAAACAATTGAATACCTCAAATAGCGGCTTTACCTCAATGTTTAATTCTTAAATCTGTTTTTGATTTGTTTTCTTTTGATCTCTTGGAATAATGGAAAGATTAGTATTTACTGGGTTGTTCATCGCCCTGTTTTCCTCGATCTCTCAAATAAAGCAAAATAGATTAAATTGTTTGCGGCTAATTTAAAATTAACGAAGCAGTTTTAAAGGATAACAGTAATAAATATTTTTAAACAAAATACGTACCACATTGATAAACAGTGATTAATTAACATTTATCACGAACACAAATATCAGCTTCATTGGTTTATCTTTTTCAAAATATTTTCAAATATCTGTAATTTTTTGCTTTCGAAAAACGAAGTTGTTCTAACCCATACAAACTTACTTTAAACAAAAACTAATCAATAGATAACTAAATAAATACAATGAAGTCCTTGAGAAAATTTCGTTAATACTTGTATATGCATTTTAAAGTAACCCTTTGCTTTCTCTTGAACATAATAAAATACTTCTACCGATGCTTATATGCTAGGTTTTTTTTCTAAGTAGCGTTTCCAGAAATAAACTACAATGCATTGCAATTTTTTAATATACGGCCTGTTCAAAAGAAAAGGTGATTTTAAATTTTTGCAGGTAGTAATAGTTGAAATACATAAGCATATAAGCCGTTAAATCAATATTACAAAGGATTAGATATCTGGGATTCTAATGAATAAGTTAAGGTTAGTATACAATTAAATTTATCTCATATCATTTCGGACACTTTCTTCACATTTATTCGAATTTTGCCGATTATCTGGTCTGCTCACAACATGTGTTGTACTAAAGTAAAGTAGCGAATCTGTCTATATCGGCGGTTGACTACCATCAGATTTTGCGCTCTAGGCTGTTGAGCCTGTAACAACTTAATTATGATGCGGATGTTGATGAAAAACAAAGTCGTGTTCCGATCAAGGAAAGGAACAACAGAATGATTAGAAAGACTTTGGCATGAATTACTCACTTTGTGGTGAGACATAATTAAATTTTAAATAAAAGTTTGTTTTGACACCACTTTCTTAGAAACTAGATGCTTGGGGAAAACATAAAATGATCACTGTTTTCACAAATCTTCTGGAATAGATGTACTCCATAGAAATGGGATAGGTCTACGCCTAAATAATTTAGAACCCCTTGAAATAAAAAAAATCCCTAAAAATAAATAAAAGTAACTTACTTAATAAGCAACTAGATTTATCCAGGAGCCCAATTTTAAATTTGTCCCCCTTCCACCCCTACCCCCTCTCCTACCACCTCTCCCGTACTTAACCTCCACCTAAGTTGATGGGCTAATTATATGTTTTCCCCAAGCATTATAATTCTGTTTTAATTTAATACATATTTTTTCAACCCTTAAGAAGGTTCAGGTAGAGCCGAAACCGGTTGGTATGTGTATCTAATAAAGTGGTGTTAAAACAAAGCTACTTTTATTTAGAATGATTAGAGTTTGAATGTTGATTAAACAAGGAATATTTGACAGGAAAGGGTTGTGTGGTTTCATAATGAATTGCTGTTCCTCAATCATCACTCTACTAATTATGGGTACCATTCTCCACTGTCCAGAATGTCAAAACTTGTTGACTCAAGTCATAGTCCTAAAATTTTCGGGATCAGTCTAAACGATTTTCGTCATTCTTTACGACTCTGCCAAAATCTTGTTCAGGAGTTGACTTGAATATTTTTCTAATGTATATTTTTGTCAGTGCTTCATTAAAATGTTATGTTTGTGCTTGTTTTTTTCTGTTGCTTTTTTCCCATTTTGTGTGTTTGTTTTTTTTGTAACTGGGCAATGGTTCGTTGATATGTAAGTAAATAATCTCTGCTTAATAATCTGTACTAGTCTAAAGATGGCCGTTATAGGCTGAAACCGGTCCAGTCAAAAAATAAAAAAGTGGAACAAAGTTAAAAATTTGTTTTTATTTAATCAATAAATTGGAATTCCACCATGAATTAACAGTTACAAAATTAGAAATAATAAATAATCCCTGCTTAATTCTGCCAAAGAGTCACGTGATAGAGTAAGCTAATCAGTCAGCTGAGAGTTTTTTCAAAATATTCTGAGTACATATTTATTTTCCAAGCCCCCTTTTTTCTCAGCCATTGCTTTTGAGCGATTTGATTATTTTTTAACATTTGCTAATTTTTTGTTTTGTTTTGTTTCAGGTAAGTTGCAGCCATTTCCACTGACGTTGAAAATTAACAAAGAAGCACCGACAGGTTTCCTTTTGAATGATTATGTACTTGTGCATATCATGAAACTTTTTTCTAATGAAATACTTTTTTAATTAATAATTGAAATAATATCAATAATCAATAATAGTTTATTTCAACTAGTAATATAAAATAAATTTCATAAAAAAACTTTTAAGCTAATTTGAATTCAATAAATAAAAAAGTTTTTTTTTTTGTAGAAAGTAATTACTTTGTGGTTTGACATATTTAATGAAATGAAAAAATAACTTTTGTTACAAATTTTATTTTAATTTTTATAACCAACTGCGTTTCGCTTAGCCTTAGCATCATCAGAGTACAAAATTAAACTAATGATAACAGTTCTTAAAAACTTCAATACTTCTATTTTTGACAGTGCAGTCAAAGTTCATAGAGAAAGAAAGAAAGTCGAATGAAACAGGTGAATTTTTATATAATTTAATTGAATTAAATTTAATATAATTATTATTGAGTTCTGCTATTTTCAGTTTTTATTTTTAGTGACAGATGTTTCGGCGTTTAAGGCCATTGTCAAACTGTGGCCTTAAACGCCTAAACAGCTGTCACTAAAAATAAAACTGAAAATAGCAGAACTCAATAATAATAATATTAAATTTAATTCAATTAAATTATATAAAAATTTAAATGGAGTTCTACAAATTGAACACAAAAACTATAAAGAAACAGGTGAAGTCTGTTTTACTCTAAATATAAAAACAACAATAGATTATTTAGTATTCTCAAAATTAAACGGAACTAATGTTAAAACCTCTGACTCAGAGTTAAATAGAAAAACCTGAGCTTAGTTGGAAAATTTACCAGTCTGAGATTTACAATCGAAAACAAACAAAACGTCTTCAATCGGTTTTCAAGGAACTATCAAGAGTCAAAGAAAAATAGAAAACATTATGTTTTATCAACCAACGTGAAAGGGCAAAAATATCGTTTATTCGAAGTCCTAAGTTCATGGGTTTAAATCTCGGTGAAGGTAAATAATGTTTTCATATAAGCAATTTCAAAAAGTGTATGTGTAGGCAGTGTATTCATTTTTGCGTAGAGGATCTTACTAGTATCGGCCTGGCGAGAAAACACAATTCAAAATCAAATACGAAGGTACTTCCCACCGTTTGTCGCACCCACCTTTTCCATTTTTAAAATTTTTGTTTGAATTTTTTTTATCGTGCTGATTAGCGTTTCTAGAGTTTTTACTACAAATAATAATGATAATATTTGAATATTTTGTAAGGCGCCGTTTTTAAAAAAAATCACTTCAAGGGCGCTGTACAAATATTAATTTCTAGTTATTATTAATTGCTTGTTAATATAAATAAACAACAACATACTTACCTGTCAGGTCACTTCTGGTAGGACACATCACTTATAATCAATTAAAATTCTAGCTGATTTATTTATGTTAATTTAATTATTATTGTATTTATTTTAGAGCATGGGAGCAAATTTAAAATATAGTACATCAAAGGACTTTTTAAAAATTTTGTAGTAAGGAAAAGATTATTATGAAAATCTTCTAATGAATTTTAGGAATGAAAGTCTGAAAAGTTTTTTCTTGATTTGGATAGATATTCTATCGGGCTTGTTACACATCTTGACTATGGATATGATGTCTCGTAGCACGACATTAAATTTCACTATTCATCTCTTTCTTCGGCAAAACACACATCTTGGGCTTGAAAGAAAATTGTATTTTGCTTGAAGTGTACCAATATTATTTTAATATGCCAAATACTTATTTCTAATTTTGAAACTGTTAATTCGTGGTGGAATTCCATTTTAATGATTTAATAAAACAAATTTGTAACTTTATTCCACTTTTATTATTTTGACTGAACCTAACCTAACCTAACCTAACATCCCCAAAAATAGTATATAAGCCGTAGGTTAACAAACACTTGTACTAGTCTGAAGATGGCCGTCATAGGCTGAAACCGGTCCAGTCAAAATAATAAAAGTGGAATAAAGTTACAAATTTGTTTTATTAAATCATGCCAAATACTATTTATGATACTTATGTGCAGGTAGGTTCTTGTATTTATTTATTAATATTTTATTATTATATCTCAACATATTAATTTTTTATCGGATGCCATGAAAATAGTAGACTCGTTGATTTGCCGACCAGTTTTTGATGTTAGACAATAATTATGTTATTCACCATTTTACTTTAATTAAATTATGTACAATATACAATAGCGTGAAAAATTGATGTAAAAAGAAAAATAAAAAAAGCGTGATTATAAAAAAGGGATTTGAAAAATCGTTAATATCTAAGTGTGTACATTGGCAAATTACATTTATAACAGCAAGGGCGTAGTGGTAAATCGCTTACCATTTATTGTTGCGGCTATAAATCTCGCGGACGACTAATTAACGTAAACCTAAGTAACAACACGAGGAAAGTGTTAGGCGCCAGTTTCCCGCAAAGGCCTCTACGCTCTGCGCCCGCAGTCTAAACACTTTAGGCTCGCACTGTAGACCATGTTCCCGCACTGCAAAGACCCCGTGTTCCGAGTATTTCTTACACAGCTGGGCTAATTAACTGTGGCAAGGAAATGTTCACGTCAAAAAAGTCTTACCCGGACTGTGTATGATATTTATACTTTTTATATGGCATAATCGTAAACTTACTTTTGTTTTCAAATTAATTGCGATGGGAAGGGCGTTTTTTTACCATTTACTATGTGACTGAACTATCATATTTATACTTTTTATATGGCATAATGGTAAACTGGCTTTTGTTGGTCAAATTAATCGCAATAAGAAGAACGTTTGTTCTAATTTGATATGTGAAAGTAAATAAGAACAAACGATTTTTTTTATTGATCAAAGCTTAAATTCCCTCCTTAAATGATTTACTACTAACATTCAAATCTATTTTTAGTCACAGATCCATAGAAAAATTAACATTTAATTTGGTACATTATGCACAAAACCATGAAAATTTAGATCTTTAACTTCCTTTTCCTTTAAAATTGAAATTTGAAAAAGTTATTAAAAACATTCCGTGACGAAAAAAAGTTTATTCCACTGTGGAATTCTCATTTTCGCAATATAATGAATTATAAAACGTTTACAATTTTGTTTCAAAAAGCAAATAATCTATGAAGGCACAAACATTTGATGCAATGAAACATATCGAGTTATCAAATCATTATATTCGCTTGTCAGTTAATCGTGAAATAAACTCTTAAACTACACATAATTAACGCCAAGTATCGCCTTGGTGAGAAACCACAATCATAACGTTATTTGAAATGACAAAAATTGTTGAAAAAAAAAATTTGAACAGATCATATTAACTCTCTGCCCCCTCTTTTCCTCCAAGTGTATTTTTTAACGAGCTAAAAAAAAATATAAACAGGTTTTCAGTTGGTTTACATATGTTATCCTTACGTAAGTCTGTAAAAAAATAATCTTTCATTGAAAAAATTACGGCGTCCACATTAATTTGCACGGTGCTGTATTTACGTTGTAACTCATTATTGTAGAAACATTTCACATCCAAGAGGTATTATCATAATAACGTTTTGTTCAAATTTACGCAGGAATTTAACATAATTTATAAATTATTTCCCACAAGTTGATGACTGAAAAGCGAGGGTATTCGAGTCGAGCGTTTTTGGTTTCGCAACCGTACGGCTTGCTTTCGCGGAGTACGTTTCAGTACTAGTTTGTATAATAATTGCTAACTTGAATAGGTTTAACATTCAGACATTTCACATTGAGATGGCAGAAAAGGGCTTTAGAAAATGAAAATATACTTGGAAATAATAAACAGAAATATTAAATATCTAATTTTTTTTTCCCGCCATTACTGGTGTGGGCGAGAAAATTTAATTCATCTGTAGTTTTATGAATAGCTAATTTACTCTCACGCCATTTGGCAGCTGGGGCAGGAAGTGGAGATGACAATGAAATACAGCAAAATTCTATTTTGGAACATTCCCCTTGCTTAATCAACGTTCATGCATTGTGCCAAACATACTTTTTGTTGAACTAACTCTTGAGATAACCCTACTGACGCATTTGTTTCTCTAAATTGTGCGGTGTCTTACTGGAGAGTGCTAAACATCTTCTTCCATGCACTTGGTCTCCATAATATATTCTCGTAATAGTCCACACATCTTACATATCCTAGTCATCCAAATTATTACTCTTTTTCATTAGCTTATATAGAAACAATGTGAAATTATTCGGTTAATCTTTGAAGGAATGGAAGTATCTTTGATGTAGTCGCTATACTCGTACATACTGGAGAGTGTTACAGAATTCAACGGTCATTAATTTTTCAATTTTATAATTTATTTCTCGAAATTGGAATTTTACCAAACACTCAACTTTACGCCATTAAATTCGGAGAATTTCAGATATTACAGAGATTCTTAAAATAATTTCAAACTATTATAAATAAATCATTAGGTTTGAACTCGCTAAAGCTTAGCTCCGCTCATTTAAATTTTAAGAACAGAAGAATTCGTGACAGAGGCGCTTCGCGCGGGGGTGAGGAGCCAGTGGAGATATACTGAGTGTACAATATCCAAGCAAGCCTCGCCTTCTATTTCTCAGTGAAGTTCCTCACGAGTACCAAGGGCACATACATAAATTACGAGACCTACCCCTAATGGCTCGCCCTCGACGGGAAGAAGGCGAACTTTAGCGCGGCAACTTCCCTACAAGGACATCCCTTACATTACTTTCTATTCATTTTCAAACCATAAATTTCCCTTAGAAAATGATCAATACCCATTTTACATACGCCTCCTCGTTTCTCGGTTCTTCTGACTTAGATAAAATTTACATATGTCGGGTTAAAAAAACTTCACCACAGAGAAGTAAAACTTTTTTATTTCGTGTCGTTACGCTTTTTTGCTAAAATCTCGTGACACCATATTTTACAAACATAATTAAATTTGCGTTAAAGGCCCTCATTCTCTTTACGCGATAAAGTATCTACACAACATCAGCGCCCTTTCAAACGAATAAAACGCGAAGTTTTTTTTTTTTAAAGATATTTATCCAAGACACTATTTAGATATTCAATATGTGTTTTGGTAGAACTTTGAATATCACCAAAAGATGGCAGCCTAAAATCGGAAGAAATTCAAATTTTAATAATTCTCAATAGAAATGAGATCGTTTAAAAATGCCTCTTTCTAATGAGGTCTTGTTGGCTTAATTGGCAGAGCGTTACTTCCGGATAGTGTAGAGGTTCCGATTTTCGAGTTTCGGTCATGACTATTGAACTTTTTAGTTTCTGTTTCATATTTGTGTTTTTAGATAAGTAATATTTTAAATATAATAAATAAAACACTGCTTTATATTAGTGCTTACACGTTATATTACATTTGATGTAATTTTTTTTTTTAATACTATTTTTTTGGGGTTCTCTCCCATCAAATGTATCATCAAAGAAATCTTCATTCTGTAGGATGTAGCTCAGAACAACTCTTCCGAATTGTACTGGAACCAGTCACGTAGATTTCGAAGACAGAAAATCTTCCTCTGCCACGTCTTCCATTTATCTGTTCCTATCAATCGGGTAATTTGTATTTTTCGTTCCTCGTAATATGACTGAGATTTTTTTCTTTATATAACTGGAACAATTTAAAAATTCTTTGTCATTTAACAAAGATATTTTAAATTGGTAAGCTCATCTGCCCGAGGTATTTTTTATGAAATCGATTTAATTATATTGTAAAGGGAAAATATTTTTTTACCGCCTAGGATCATTATATTGTTGAGAATTGAGTTATAAGGTAATGCAAGTTAAGGAAAAGTTAAAACAAATTACGAAAAATTACACATTGAGGACACATCAACATCTATAAGGGATAGCGAAAATATCGATTGCCCTTGGCGTAAAAGCAAATATGTAACTGTAATATTGCAGTTTTGCAGTTTGGTTACTGAAGAGCGCTCTTCCTTCCCACCCTTGTTACCTTATGTACGTGTGAGCGCTGGATCAACTTCAGAAAGAGCAGTGCTGAACGTCTTCTAGTGCAATACTACAACGCCGACCCCACCATGTTTAGATGCCCTAGATGCGGCAGCGTTTCTGCGTACTCACAGTGCGTGTACCACCTGTAAGAACGGTGGCAGGAGTGAGGGATGCACACCCCGGAGAAAGTAATCATTTCATCGAGAAATCCCGTCACAGTCCAGATGCAGACCTTAAAAAATACTGTTAAAAATAAAGCTGACAGCCATAGATATTATATAATTTAAAAAAAAAAAAAACACAAAAGAATCTAACCCATTTCTTAGAAGGTAACAAAACTACCCGAATGTATTTTTAATGTTATTTTAAGGCCGCTTTTTGTCAGTCATAAATCAAAACAGACTAAATAATCAGAGTGGTAGATACTCTAAGTATCGCCCTGGTGAAAGACCACCATTCAGAATCGAAACGTTGCTTGAAATGGCTTTAACCGTGTTTGGTAACCAGATCTGAATAGCCAGGTACTTCCCAACCTTCCTCTTCCCTATCTCCTTCTCCATCCCACTACCTTCAGCCTCACAACATACCCTATTTCGGGATGCCTCAGTCTCACTGGCTCTAGACGGTTGGGAGCAGTTGAGACTCTTGTGCGGTATTCATATATAAAAAAAAAAAATAAGCGTGTAAAATATGCCCTAGACTTACTAAAAAATTGTACCAGTCTAAAGATGCCCGTCATAAGGTGAAACCGGTCAAGTCATAAATAAAAAAATAATATTATTAAAATCATTAGGGATACTGAATACATGTATTGCGAACATGGATTAAACTTTAAAAAAAGTATTTAGTTTCATATATTTATCTTCTTAGTGGGTCGGTGAGGTCCTTTGTTTGGGGCCCAGAGTTCACAGGCTTAAAGACTTCGTTGTAAATGGAAATCGAAATCGAAAGCGAAAGTTGGGATTTATTTCCATGTTATAAAATATAATAATAGAGAGGTTCTTGAGACGTCGTTTCAGAGCGGCAGATACTCTTAGTACCACCCCGAAGGGACTGCCATTCAGAATCAAACGTCACTTGAAAAGGCGTAACCCTTGTTTATTGGCTATTTCTTAATATTCAGGTACTTCCAAAATTTTCTTTTAGCCATCTTCACCTTTCTTATATAAACCCCACAATATTCCCCATGTTGGGTATGCCACATGAAAGCAGAAATTGTGTTTTTTTTGTTTAAAATTATTCATGAAATGCATTTATCGAAATCATTCATTCATTATATTATATATATATTGGAAACAATTGTGAATAAAAATTAATGGGAATATTGAAAAGCCTGCCTCCAAATTATTTTTTGTGTGATTCAAATAATTTCTGTAATTTAATTTACGTAAACTGGCATACATTGAAAAGAGTATAACAGCAACCCTTGATTTTACCTTCAATTGCTTATCAAATAACCAAAGCCAGTCCCAGCCGAACAAAGATAACGACACTAGTAGAAACGGGCCCGGCCCTACCCGAGACAGACTGTCAAGATAAAAACCGTTCGGAAGTAATTTAGATGGAGTCGTGTTGCTAATTTTATCCGATTGCCTCGAGGTGGGTCTCGTTAGCTACCTTGCGGTACTCCTCCCTCGAAGAACTCTACTATATTAGGTAACTTATTATTGTCTCAATTATATAACAGCGGTGGAAAGTTACCCCCTTTACAACGTCAAATAACTGCTGATATTTTTACACTCTCCACGAAAGGATTTACCTTTTCAGGTGAATGAAGTGTGGGCACCTATGTGACTGTAAAACGTTCGATGATTTTTTTTAAAGATTCCTAACGTAGCCCAGGTTGATATAAACAAAGAATATCCGATTGTTTATCGTAGAAAGGGTACTGGTGAAACAGTTAGTAAAATGACATGTCCATTTTTGATTATTTTTGGTTGTGTTAATTATTTTCGATATCAATTTATCAAATATTTGTTGTTTGTCCCTTTTCGGCACAATTTTTTTTGTGACAAAAATAAATTAATATTATTATTTGAAGGTCTTAGGATTTATCAGACGAAATTTACTAATGTTTAGAAAGATTCTGCTTTTAAACTATTAAAAAAAAAAAAACAAAACATATCTACCAACAACAATAACAAGCTTAATATCTTGATCAAAGGAAGTCACGGGACGTCTCTTGAACAATTACAATTTCTTGTTAAAACATGCAAAATATTAACATTGTTAATGAAAATTATATAATAACTTTGTATAAGACCACGGATTTTATTTTTATAACCGACCGATTTCGATTAGCCTAAGCATCATCAAGGTACAGAAAAATGTTATTATTTTGTTTTCTTACTTATTTTATTTGACATTGTGTTCTCCCTCTGTATTTATATATAACCACACACTATGTATTTTTTGTTTAGTTTAATTTTTACCCTGATGATGCTAAGGCTAAGTGAAACCGATTGGTAATAAAAATGAGAATAAAATTTGTGGTCTAATCCAAAGTAATTATTTCAATTTCATTAAATATTTCAAAGTGATTGCTTTATACGAAATCATTATTAATATTGTATTTCACAATAATGATAAAATGATAACTAATGTCTTGCATTTGAAAATGTATTTGGACATGGGTAGGTTAGCAAAACACGAACAGCGTGTTTAATCCCAAGTGGAATATTATTATATTTTTTCATCACTGGCAGGTGATGGTAAATTAAGCTATCGAACACGTCTATCTATGAACTGAGGCCAAGGGTAGTTTTTTGGTCGAAAGATTGTGAATGTGATACGATCCCTTGTATTAAATATAGTAGGCATTAGTCCAGCCCCGACTTTAGCCTTACTTTAGTACTGAAACGCTATCGGCTGGATCCAAATTTCTTAACTTTTTTAACCTTATACTCAAATACCAGTCAATTCTGGTGATATTTTCTAATAATGTTTTTTTATAGTAGTATTTCATATAGATTAGTTATAGTACGCATGGGATGAAGGTACACATACATTATAAGTAGTACTTTGAGGTATTTTGTATACATTAGAAAAACCCGAATAGATTGGCTATCTGAAAGTATTTATTTCTATCGTATATTTATTAATTTTAAGTAAGTACACATCTTGAATTGGCCTGAATAAATAATTTTATTTGGATTTAAACTACAATTATGATTTATTTTGACAATATCCCTGGCCACGTATTGTAGTATTTTAGCGTTTTAATTGATTTCTTTCTTCATACCCTTATAAATTCCAATCTATATCTTTCAACGGAAGCAATATTTCCAATGAGCCTTCCGTAGACATGACTCATGGTGTATATTAAGTGACAAGCTTAGCCATGGGAGCTCAATCGAAGCCATTGTAAAGTTAGTCTTTCAGAAGCTGCACAGGGTCCGCAAAAACTTTAATACTCGTAGTACACAACTGCTGACCTTGTTAAAATCGTAAGTGAGCCCCACTGTTGAATTTGACAGTTACCTCTGGTCTAGAGACCAAATATACCAGAAAAAAAAAACTAGGTTTTGTGATTCCAGATTCTCTTATCTTAAAAAAACGGATTGTAATCTTTGGAACACAGACGTCAGATGGAAATAATGTCATTGTTCTACCATTATTTCAATGCAAAATGACCCGAAAAACATGCGTCGCTGATCATTTCGGCACCGGTGCTTAACCGAGAAACTCGCCAAAAGCGCGCCTAACCTTTGTACACGGTTGACATTCGATACATGGGAACGGATTACTTCTGAGACTTGTTCTTGTGTTCAACAACTCAATCGTAGAATGATTTTCCGGCATCTCTGTTTCTTCCCTCCTATAATATAGGCCTCTTCAAGATCCAGGTTCACTCCGTCCTCTTCTCTAAAATACCGTCCATACAGCATCTCCAAAGATGACATAAGCCCTGAGGGAAATTATTTTTCTCAGGGTCTCGTGTGTGGAGATGTAAAAAAAACAATATTATTCAAAAAAATTCAGGCAAGTGCAAACCATGGGTACATTATTGCAATCTAGCGAACTTGTATATCTTTAAATAGATAATATTTTGTATCATTACACAAAATAATTTCATACAAGTAATTTTATAATAGAAAACCCGTTTGCAGGCACGATTGTAAGCCTACTTTACTCAATTAAAATGTTTCATATTTTTTAGTTAAAACAAGTGCATTTGTTGATGAAATAAAGTGGAAATACTTTCATATAAAAAGGTATACTTCCCATTTAAAAAAATACAACCCACACACGCAACCATTAAATTAAGTTTTTTCCGCCTAGCGGTCAATAATTTCTCATCACTTACCTTACTCGAGATGACGGAGAAAAGGATGTATTAGTTCCCCCATAACTTCAAAAATTTTGAATGAATGAATGAAAGACTGTCAAAAATTTCACGTGTTTCGTGATCTGCAATAACCATGAAGACGTGAGATTAACTTTGTAAACTTTGTGACTTCGTACAAAAAATATATTTGGTGTCAATTTACTCACAGCTTTGATTTTAAGGCCTAACATCTTCATTCAATCATGTCTTTAAATATTGATTGACGCATTACTGTCAGTTTGACGTTTCGCTTAAATTTGAAATATCTACGGTGTAGGTAATTTACTTTAAGATATTACACCACGTACTCTCAAATTTGTATTTATGACGATATTTTTATTCTACGTAAAAAATACACTTGATTTAACTACATATATTAAGATACAAAATTATTTTTAATGTTCTTGTTTATGCTTCATAACATCATTTTTATGGAATTTTTCAAACTCTCTAATGTTGTTTACAATTCATGAAATATTAAAATTGGAAACTTATTTCGGCTTTCGTTAAGTTTTCGTTAATTTCCTTCATAAAGACGTGAAAGCCAAAATATTTATATTTGTTTGAATTAAACAACGTTAAACCCTTGCAACAAAAGAATATTTAGTTGACTTTACATAAACCATAAAAACTAGAAAATAATCGCTTTCCTCAAAAACTTAGTTTTCTTCATAAATCTATTGGAGAGTTTTATATTTATAAAATAACAAGGAAATAAAAGTAAAACCATTTCAAGCAATTTGTCGATTATATATCGCTGTGCTGGTTCAATACTAAAACAGGTAAAAAAAAAAAAAAAAACTGATTCTTTATAACACAAGGAATCTAAACACACCCATAAGTTAAAAAAAAGACTTGTAAAACTATTGAATTAGCACAGCGATATGACGATCACCATGGTGATAATTGGAGCATCAAGTCTGAAAGAGAAATGTTTAATAGCACAGTGGGCAGGACAACCGGCAATTAAACGTGCCGATTTCAAAGGTTACAGGGGGTACTATATAATCCTTCATTAGATTTGACATCCTCCGTGGTCAAGCGGTTGAGATCCTCGACTATGAATTCAGAGGTGGCGGGTTGAAATCCCGGCCTGCGTGTACAAATAAATTTGTGTTATTTCATGTTGAGTTAAAATTAAATAACACATAGACAGTTTATTTGCGGTATGTTCTAAAGTAGTATTGTCCTGGTGAAACACCACCATTCAAAATCTAAACGTTGAATGTTGCTTGAAATGGCTTTGGTCATGTTTGGTGACCAGATATGAATAGGTCCTGCCCAATCTTTCTCTTTCTAATATATATTTTCCTTCCTCACTCTCTTCGGTCTCAGGCAGTCGGGACTCTTATGCAGTATTCAAATAAATAATCAAAATAATATATTTATCATCGAATAAATAATTATTCTATACGGTTATAACAAATATCTTGATGTCATTCGTCAAAATGTACTAATCCGCTGTGGAAAACAGTATTGAATAAAATTAATAATGCTTTTTGTCCTGCTCAATGATGATTCGTTAGTATTGATTAAAAATCTCTTGTTTGAATTGTAATACAATGGTGTATCATTCCCTTTATCCACATTTTCTCGTTAAATTGACGAACAAATACATTCGATAGTCATCGACACAGCGGAATTAATGAGCCACTTACATACAATTTTCACAACTGGTTTCAATGAATTTATGTGAACCGATCTATCATCAGAGAACATGGAATGTTTAATATATCTTTATAATTTGAATATAGCCGTGTTTTTAGATCGATACTTTACTATTTTATTTATTTATTAACTTTTTGGTTTTTTACATTATTTTTTACATTACCTACCTCACTAGGTCATAAGAACCTGTTCTGAGGTAAGTGACAATGAGTACAAGTAGAATAATTTTTTTTAAATGATGATATTTGTTACAAAATGTTCTAGTTTGTCATGGTGAAGAATTTCAATTGCTATTTTAGGAGGTCTTCAATTTACTTGCGGTCCTTACTCATTAGCCATTTAGTAATGTTTTGATTAAAGGAATACATATTGGTGATGTTTGCTATTTATTATTTTTATTTATAATGTAGATTTATGCTATACGCTTATTTCTTATATATATATACGAGTTTACCAGGACTGAGTCGGCTTTACGCCGCACATTTCAAAACTGACATTTATATGCCGATTTCGTTTTCCACATCATTTAAACAAAATTGTTTATTAATATTATTGAATTAATTTATAATTACATTTTTGAAGCCCCATAATGCTTAGTTAAATCCATATTTGAAAAATTAATTACGATATTATGTCCTTTTGAACGTTGAAATCTGTCTGAGATTAAAAACAATATATATTAGAAAGCAATCACTTTGTGGTTTGACATGTTTAATGAAAATTAAATAATAACTTTGTACAAGTCATTTCCTTTATTAAAATGGTCATGGTATCAGATTAAATAATTTAGAAGCAATGTAAATAAAGATAGCCGTTCAAGTTAATAATCAGTTTAATTTTTCCAGTTGTCCGATATTAGGTATATTTCCCTTAAACGCATTTCTCTTAGTATTCAACCATTGCTTGAAACCTGTTCATACTTGTCTAACTCATGCTTCTTACGATGCGCAATACCTGGACGACGCAAACAAAGATCACTTTTCTTATGTCTTTATTTTGAATGTATTCAAATTGCTAAATTTTCAAAAAATTGCCACATCTTTGAAAAAAGCTTTAAAAAAAAAATTCTTACCCAACCGAAAAAAAATATCACGCAAGTAGTTCATTAAACACATCATCCCTTTGCCAAGGGTCGTTTCGTATTTCAACATTCTGAACCCTTTGATGAATAGTAACAATGAGCGCATCCGCTTCAAAAACAATGGAAGGTAATTTCCGGTCGGTATGGTCGTATAGAAGTACAACACCCATATTGTGCTTGGAAACGTGCGTGTTGAAACGAGTGCAGTTCGGCGAGCTTTGGCGTAATACAGCATTCAGGATAAATATTGTTCCAATGATAAGATAACCTCCATATATTTCTTATGTTGTAAGGAATCAAAAAACAGCAATAAGTCGAAAAACTTGTTATAAGTTTTGAACTAGCACAACGTTATGATGATTAAAAAAAATGTATTTAATATTAAATATATAAAATATATATCACTATAGCTTATTCTTAATTTGACGGTCTCCGTTGTCGAGTGGTAAAGACACTCGACTACGAATACAGAAGCCACGGATTCTTATCCCGACGGGCGCAAGTAAATTGTATTCAATTAATATGTGTTATTTTAGATGTAATTAATATAAAATAATATAAAGTATATTTGCGGCACGTTCCAGAGTGGTAGATACTTTAAATATCGCCCTGGTGAAAGATTACCATTCAGAATCGAATTATTGCTTAACATGATTTTAGCCTTGTTTAGTGACCAGATCTGAATAGCCAGGTACTTCTCAACTTTCCTTTCGCCCATTTCTTTCCCCTTCCCCCTTATTTTAGCCTCATAACATACAATTCCAGGATGACATAGTTCTACTGGCTCCAGATGATTGGGAGCAGTTAGCAAAAGGACTCTTATAAGGTTTTCACTTAATAAAAATAAAATTGTTTTAAAAAGCAATTGAAAAAGTAGAAATTTTCTACAGCAAATACATTTATTTTAAAATGGTGGCAATTTATGTGCTAAATTCAAATGAGTATTTTAGTTGTTTAATTTCCTTTCGTACTATCATTGGATTTAATATATGTTGTTAATTTAATATTAAAATCAATTTAAAAGATAAAAAAAAAACTAATATCTGTTTTGAAAAATTAACAGTTTTTCTTAAAATTCGTATAAACCATACTTCTAGATAATTATTTTTGCAGTGAACCATGTAGTCGTACACAACTTTTACCACCTCTCAAAATTCTCTCAAAATCAATATCATATCATAATGGTACTGATAAAAGTACATTATATCAAGATCTACGTGGCGTCAGGTTTCGACCATTGGCACGGGTAGGCACTATAACAGCGATAATTATCTTTAACTGGCGACGTGAACGACTTGAAAGCTAAGTAAACACTACGTTATCTGCGATATTAAGATTTTAAAAAGATGAAAGACAGCACTAAACGACCGCTTTGTAAATTTACATACAGCGTGAAAAATAATTTCAGTGTCTTTCGGCATCTTTCAGAGCTTTTCGGCTAACGCGGGCAAAAATCTTTTGTCTTTATTACGAAAAGTTACATTGTTCCAAAACTTTATAACGGGAGACTGTTTATTAAATATTTATTGAAAAAAATACTCGCGGCCGAATGATGCTGCGGCAGCGTGTAATCTGGAAAACTTCGCTGAGGATGGATAAACATATTTTTTATGATCAACCCTAAACGATATGGTGAAACTTTAATACGGATTTTTTTGTGTATTTTAAAAAAGTACGTTTAGTTAAGTATCTTACGCCTGAAATACTCGATGACGCACTATGAATAGTATTTTCGTAGAAAGCAATCACTTTGTGGTTTGACATGTTTAATGAAAATGAAATAATAACTTTGTATAAGACCACATCTTTTATATTAATTTTTGTGACCGGCCGGTTTCGCTTAGCCTAAGCAAATCATCAGGGTACTAAATTAAACTAAAAAAAAAAAAACAAAGTGTCCTAATTAATTTAACTTATATCATTAATTTTTTGATATCATATTGATTTTAATATTTATTATAAATAAAGGTAAAACGTATATTATTATGTATGTTAAAATTAATTAATCCTTATAAAATGGCCACAGATTATTGAATTCAAGTAGAAAGTTGTGAAAAGCCGCTTCATTTGCAAGCAAATAAACCCGGCAGCGACAGTTGTGAACGAGTTCCCCTTTTCTGAAATTTTCTCCATTCATTGTGGCGGTTGACAAGGGCGTCATTAGGGGACTTCCAAGCTGCATCGACCACGGAAGACACAAGTACCGGTCCATGGTAGGCGCTACGTGTAAAGTATCTACCTGTGGTTGACAGGATTTTTTGTTGTCGGTAGTCATGTAGATGATTTAGGCGGACAAGTTGTTAGATGCTTAGTGATTTTAGTGTAGAAATCATCATTTTATTTTGATTCAGATGGTTGTAGGTATGGCTTATATAATGCTGGCATGTCTAAGTGTTTTGATGTTGATTTTTTTTATTTGATGAACCTTTAAATCTGAATAAATAGCTGTTGTAAGGAACAATTGAAACAAAAATAATAATCTAAGAAACAAAGAGCAAAAGAAAAGGTTTTTATCCATGTACCGTGTGATACTTGTAAGTACAGGTTTTAGGTTTATTTATAATACTCAGCGGTTTTGACCAATCCTCTCGCTAAATAATATCTGCGAGCAAAAGGAAGAGAGGGATGAGTCAGTAAAATCGATTTTTGAGTTAAGTATGCAGAGTTGTTCCTAAGATACATATCTACAAAGGAAAAATTAAATAAGTCAGAAAAAAAAGTGCTATTATTTTTTGAAAAGGGACATGTGACATAATTACATTCAAAAAAACAAAATTTCTCAATTTTGTTTAGGCTCTCCTGATCATCTTCGTGTATTAACTCATCCCTATCTCTGACTTTCGCACACAGTTATAACATACGAAGTTAAATATATGTTTTCTATACATTTATATTTACATGACAAATAATACGAAGAAGGGATAGAACTTTTTGTTATTTTTATTTTTTTTAAGTCATATCATATCATTGTGTGTTCTTATATAAAATATTATATGTATGGGCACGATTATTTCAAACATATTTTTCTAAAGACATTTTATAAATTTAAAAATCTTGACTTACAAAAATTAAACGTACCAATATTAATGGTTACGGCATTTTTTTAATTATTTTTTAAATTGACTAATATTATCTATTGTAGTGATTTCGGGTGGATTTTTTTTATACAGTTAGATGGCCCGGTATATGAGAGATATCTGTGTGCTTGATTTTTTCTTGTTGGCAATGTGATTAATTTTGCATTTCTTGTCAGTGTATCTCATAATCAAAATGTATCCTTCCGTTAAATTCTTTGGACATCATCCCTTTAATAATTTTATGTATAAAAATGTAAACATTAAAATATATGGTTTGCTTCACCGTCATAAAACTAAGCTCTTTAAACATAATATCTCTAATCCGTGTGTATATGTTACGCTAAAGTATTGTTTTCATTGCTTTATTAGAACTGTATTAACGATCGACTGTGGTTTTTTATTAGTTGTAAAATTTAACAGCTATTTGCAATTACAATCACCAGTTGTTTTTTTCATACAACTAAAAATTGTACGGCATTAATGGTACTCCAAAAATGTACGCATCGCGGTCTAACCACAAGGTTTTATTTGCATAAAAAACGAATGCAGAATATTCCATTTACGTAATGCCGAATACGATAGTATTAAATTCCCCGGGAGCGTTATACACGCTTCACGCCCAGCAAACCATCGGCTTTTCCCGTTTATTCCAGCGGCGTGTTAAGGCTGCAAGGCTCCGGCAAACAACCGCCGGAACATCTCTTTGAAAGTTTCCACTCAAAGTGGATGCTGATATTATTATCATCTCAACACCTGTGATCTCTGGCGCAATTCGCCCCATTGTGCTCCGCCGTATCTCCCATCCAGCCTCCCCGCCGAGGAATAAGAGAAAGCGAACACCTACAAAAGAATCTCATTTAAGTTGATCTCAGGAACGCGTGGAATATGGGGAACGGAAAGACATACAAAATGATTGTATTGTTTCATCAATAACCAAGAACTTCTGTTGGCTCGCCGAAAATTACGAGACACGGGAGAAAATTTAGAATGAGGTCGTACATTTTAACGAATTAAAACAGATAAGAAAGGAATGAGTAAGAATCCTATGATTATTCGAACAAATTTTAGTGTTTTCTGTTGGTCTTACGATTATTGTTGTAAAGTTGTCTTGAATTTTAGTGTAAACGTTCATTTTCTATCCATTGTCAATAATGTACTAGAAGCAGCCGCGCCATAGAGACTTCTTGGGCAGCTTTGGCAGCCCATTCTTCCCATAGCCTAGTAAGGGCTCACACCAAAAGTTAAAAATTATTTTAAGTGTATTGAAGCAAAAGTACTCAAAAAAAAGTTGGGTGAGTGCAATGTTGCATAAACAACATTTTTTTAGAGCAATTTAAAACACATTTAAAATGCATTTTTTTGAATGTCGAATACCCAGATGTACTTACATTTTCATAAAAAAAAACTGCAACTACCAAACAATACTATCATTGCATTGCAGGTGTAGGTAGTAAGAGTGAAAATTTGTAAAATTCTGCCCTGCCACATACTATTCGCTTCATCCACATACTTACTTATAACACTTTACATGACCCGACTAAAGTATTTGATTTATTTGACCACGTCTTCCTGGGGTATAACCGACATTACCTTCCTTCCACTTGAGCATCACAGATATTGTATTCTCTTGATACCTACTTCTTTCTCTGTACATTCACCTACTGCCCAAACGAAGCCCTCTCGCTGGAACGTGTTCAGTACGCTTAATACGGTATTAAATTATTTTCGCATCGCCTCACTCATAACACAGCCACACATATGCCTCAGTGGAAATAAATTGTGCCCGTATTATAGTATTCAAGATAGGTTTATTGTCAGTGAGAATTGTTTAAAAATATACTTGTATTAATCGTGTATAAAATTTAATGAATAAAACGATATCTGCCGACTAAAAATTGAACAATAAATAAACTCGTGTTTCGTAGAAAGCTCGCTATTTTAATTTGAAAAACATTTTCCTGGTAATGCTGACAATTTTACCCTGTTTCTTGGAACTTGTATTTTTATTAGTCGAGTCTAACGCGCTCACGTTTTCAATTTACCAGACACGCCTTGGTGCACTTCCAGCGTAACTTTTTGCTTTTGTCCGTATTATTACGACTCCATCGCGAAGTCAAATCTTTGAAGTTTTATGGGATAATAATATGTTCTTGCATGCGTTGGCTTAATACACAGCTATCGCTAAACAATCTGTGACATTGGGAAGTGAATTGTTTATGCTAGCAAAATTTTTATCCTTTCAAGAATTGTGCTTAAATTAAACCTTAAAGCTAATTGTTAAGGCGTTTTTGTCGTGGTAAGAATATTTTTTAATCTTTTTTATTATTTATACTCGTCTTTGAAACATTATTTTGATTAATAGGAACAGTGTTTAACAAAATATGCTTGATTGAAGCTCAAGTGTATATTATAGGATGGTGCAAGGATATATCGTCGCTGGAAAGGCAAAAGAGCTTGACTTGATCGAAAATGATCAAAATATGCAGTTTAAATCAGTTGTTTTTTCTACATCGAATGCTCTGACTCTCGTTTTACTCGGAAGACTTTTGCCTATCAGCCATCTAAAATATATTTACGATTTGGAAGAAGGCTTGATTCAAGCTACAATAAAATGTTTTTTTTTAAATTTTTTTAGGTTTTTTAATTTTATTTAAACAATAATTATTATTATTTTTTAATTTTTTTTATATCAATTTTTAGTTAAAAGCTCTGCGATGTAATTATTTTTACGCGTGACAGCTGTTTCGCCTTCTGAGGGCATTATCAAACTTCTTTAAATAATTATTATTGATAGACAGATTTGACAGTTTGATAATGCCCTCAGAAGGCGAAACAGCTGTCACGCGTAAAAATAATTACATCGCAGAACTTTTAACTAAAAATTGTTTTCAATTTTTTTTTTAAATAATAATAATTATTGTTTAAATAAAATTAAAAACCTAAAAATTAAAATGAAGTTCTACAAAATAACCTTTAAAACCATAAATAAATACTTTTTTAAATCTTTTGCAATAAAATTCAAGACTTATGAATTTTATTGTAAAACCAAAAAAACTTTAAAGTGCTCTGGCGTAAACTAAACAAAATTTCGCCTTTGCGGTGACGATTTTATCTTTTAATGATGACCAGTTTTATAAGAACTAAACTTCCGGGGTGTTCGGTCATATTTAAAGCTGTGGAAACGAGTTGCGGTAGTGCTTTGAAGCTTCTTGTTAGAAATTCGTACAAAGAAAGATGCCTGACGTTTGCTCCGCGGCGGTAATATGACCTGTACAGGTTAGCTCATTGACTTTACATCCAGAAGCAAGATTTATTACCCACCGTGGAACAACATATTCTAACAAGTGAAAGTTAAATCTCTTATTTACACCTTAATCTACATTTGGAATCGAAAATTTGCGTGAAATAGCTTTAAAAGATGAACTCAATTTTTAAATAGGTTCATTGGCAATAAAAAATATAATTTAAAAAGCATTTTACAATATGAATCTAGAACTGACAATTATATATGATTTTCATATTTTTTTCAAGAGTCCCAACTGCTCTCAACCGTCTAGAGTCAGTGAGACTATGGCATCCCCAATATGGGGTATGTTGTGTTGCTAAAGATAGTGGGGAGGGGAGAATATGGGAAAGAGGAATGTTGGGAAGTATCTAGCTATTCAGATATAGTTACCAAAACACGGCTAAAGCCATTTCAAGCAACGTTTCGATTCTGAATGGTGGTCTTTCAGCAGGGAAACACTAAGAGTATCTACCACTACGGAACGTGCCGCAAATATGGTGCATATTATTTTCTATGAATTGAATGTGTTTTTAAACATATTAATTAAATAAAAAAATATTTGCGCAAGCCAGGTTGGAACCCGCGATCTTTGGATTCGTAGACAAGCGTCCTCCACTCGGCCATAGCGCCGTTAATAGTTCGTTTTTACGTGGCTTTTACACAGTTTTATAATTCTTTTAAAAGGCGAAATAGCTGTCACGCTTAAAATGTATTACATAAAAGAACGTTTCTTGTTCAAAAAATATTTAAAAATAAATAAATCACAATATATTTTTTAATATTTTTTTTTTAAAATAAATATATTTATGAAGGAGGCAGATTCGTTTAGTCAATTACATCGCAACCATTATTTTCCACTCATCCCCTTCCCCTTCAACTTCTTTCCTCTTCATTGCATTTCCCGAACTGGAGACACAATAGTTTAGGACATTTAACTGCTTTATTAAAAAAAATCATAAAGATAAATATAAAACCATAAGAAATGTTAATATAGCCAAAGTAAAATTGCGTAGAAAATTCCTTGACAATATTATACTCATATTTCATTCAATATGCCACAGCGTTTCAAAAATAATTAAAGGTTACGTTCATAGTTTCCACCTTCCAGGTTCCGCAATGTCACCACGTGTTTTATCTAGAATTTCTATCCGGCCAACACTAAGCACCTTAACGTAATAGACGTGCTTTCGGCTCACACAGCAAGAGAGAAATACGCGCCTGGGTTGGCGTAGACGTAGAGAACTGGCGGGGCCTGTCGGGGACTGGGGACAGTGGGGACAACTGGAGAGTACGGGAAAGGTGGCAATAGGGGAAACAAGGGGAATGTGAGGGCAAGTGGAGGCATCAGGGCTGGATAAAATGTATTTTAAGCCGTGTATAGTTAAAATTAGGACCAAGTAAAGGTACAAGCCCTTCCTAACCTTGCAAGGTGACAAGCTCGCCGATATTTTTAAAATTGTTTTTTTTCAAGTGTCCCAACTGCTCCCAACCATCTAGAGCCAGTGACACTATGGCATCCCTAACTAGGGTATGTTGTAATGCTGAAGGTAGTTGAGAGGAGAAGGAGATGGGTAAAAAGCTCTTGGCTTTTCAGATCTAGTCACTAAACACGACTGAAGCCATTTCCAGCAACGTTTCTATTCTGAATGGTTGTATTTGACACAAAGATACTCCGTGTTTGGTGACCAGATCTGAAAAGCCAGATATTTGCCAACCTTCCTCTTCGCCATTTCCTTTCCTTCCCTACTACCTCCAGCTTCACAACATACCTCAATTGGGAATGTCTTAGTCTCACTGGCTCCAGAAGGTTGGGAGCAGTTGGGACGCTTGTGCGGTATTCACTATAAAAAAATATATAAAAAGTATCTTCCACTCTGGAACGTGCCGCAAATGAACTATGTATTATTTTATTTGAATTAAATGTCTTAGGACACAAATTGATAAAATTTAGTTGCGCACACCGGGATTTAAGCCCGTGACCTCTGGATTCGTAATCGAGTGCCTTACCACTCAGCCACGGAGGCAGTCAAATATGGCTAAATCGTCGAAAACATTTCTGAGAGGTCATTTTTGACGACTTTCACAACGGATCCAGCCGTTGCGGGATGGAAACCCGGCGCACGTAAATTAACTTTATTTATTTGTTAATTTATTGTTCCACATTTAATTCATATTCATAAATAAACTGACCATATTTGTGGCACGTCATGGGATAGGAAATACTATCGCCTTGGTTGAAAACCACCACTCAGAACCGAAACATTGCTTGAAATGACTTACGCCGCGTTAAGTAACCAGATCAGAATAACCAGGTACGTTCAAACCGTACAATCTCCTCTCAATCTCTTTTCCCAACTTCCATCCGTTGAAAAATGTTTATCGAACCATCATTGTCTCAGTGGATTAAAAAAACTGTTTAGCCCACGTTAGAACCGAATTGAACACCCCTAACGTATGTATGTTACATCTACGTGTACGTTAGATCCGGCTCTGGCAGCAATCATGCTCGGAGGAGTGGTATATAAGCTTCGTTAACGCTAACGTATGTCGTGAGGGAGCTGTTATATCGCCGCCAAGCAAACTTTCCCGTAGTTCGATCACCTTATAATGACTAACCCACGGAGACGCCAGGTAAATTACTCGGCGGCGGAACTTTAACGTAGATCCGGCAAAACTGCTGCACTGCTTTCGAAACTTTCGCATTTCGATTCAATTTATATCCTCCTGCCCGGTTATCAAAATAATTTAGTTTCAAACCTCGGAGTTTAGTATTTAGTAGTTAGAGTAATGATGCATTCATTACACTGTATAACACGGAACATAACATAAATCGTGTTTTTTGCTCACTATTTGCTAAATTCAGAATATAATTTTGATCCACAATATGTTTCCTGGTTATGAAATCGATGTGCTGTGTCGAACAATGGGCTTAAACCCGGCGTGCGCAAATATATATTTTTAATTACTGTGTGTCATGGAACATTTAAGTCATTTAAAAATAATGTATACTGTATTTGCGGCACGTTCCAAAGTGGTGGATACTCTAAGAATCGCTCTGGTGAAAGACCATAATTCAGAATCGAAATGTTGCCAGAAATGGCGTTTAGACGTGTTTGGTGGCCGGATCTGAATAGCCAGGTACTTCTCAACCTTCCTCTTCCCCATTTCTTTCCCTTCATCACTACCTTCAGCTTCACAACATTCCTCAATTGGGAATGACATAGTTTCACTGGTTCCAGACGTCTGGGAACAGTTGAGACTCTTGTGCGGTATTAACTATATTTAAAAAATATATATTTATAGATTATTATTTTCTTACAAATTTGAGATTTTACGTGAGAGAGCTTTAGAGTGATAATTTTAGTTATTTGAAATGATAAATTATTATACGTAAATATATTTGTTTTTATATGCATATAAAGAAAAAAGTCTTGACCCTTCCGTTACTAAGTTCAAATATATCCTTCCAAACCCAAGATCACACGCCAGCGTTACCGTAATATTTGTGTTATACATGTCTCTGCGAAAAAGTTTTTTTATTTTTTATTTTGATATAAATTAATGTGAAATGTTTGTATATAACATTAATTTATATCTGAAATATGAAAAAAATTCCATAATCATTTGACCTCTTTTGAATTAGGTATATAAACCATCCTATTTCTTGAAACTTTACATTACATCCATAGACAGTGACAATAATTATTTCTTAATCGTGAAACTTACAATTTATAACTCACGACTTAGTTGTAAATGCGTATTTCGTAGGATTCGCAAATAGTTACGGCTTTGTGTTGATCACGAAGATATAAAAAAGCTAGTTAACGTTGATCGTCATCTTGGTTATGGAAAGGTTACCTTTCTAAAAATTAATGTGCCAATGGAGTACTTTACATAGAACACCTAAAACATTTCAAGTAAATTTTATGCAGTATATATTCACACTTTTTTTTTAAAAAGGCTAATAGCTAATAAAAATTTACAATTTTAATATTAATTTTCTTCCATATTGGAAAACTTACAGTAGCCAGACTTTGGCTATGGACGAAATGCTAAACGAAAGACTTTGCTCAGAGTGTCCAACAATTGCCAGCGTTGCAAACCATCTGATAAAAAGGTTTTCTTTAATGGTGGTTAAGATGAGACATTTGAATCTCATGTTAAAAGAATAACAAACACATTGGTTTAATTTTGAATCTGTTAAGGCAACTGCCGTTTGGTATCGGTATAATTGGTAGCAATATTGTCAGTAAATTCTGTAAGCTCATTTATGGTTGCTGTCAAAATACTCGACCTTACTTATTCAGAGGTTTTTTCAAAGTCGAAACATAAAAATATCCATACATATATTTTTTTAAATTACTTTTTGGTGATGTCAGTCTAGGCATTTATTTTTTGTATGCAGAATGAGTTATGATGAATGTAAGTGTTTGAAAGAAAGAGTGCGAGAACAACGTGCAATATAGTTGTGAATTATGAATACTTGGAGCAAGTGGGTCAGTTTGTGTATTTAGAAAGTATGTTTACGAGAGACGGGAGGATATTGAAAAAAAAAGTGCATGTAGGAATCACTGTTAGCGCAAATACAAAATTGACAAATAAGTCTAAAGAAGCGAAGCTAGCAGTCCACAGTGGAGTGCTTATACCAACACTGATGTATGGTAGTGAGGCACGGAACTGGCAGAAGAAGAATGAAAATAGACTGACTGTTGTGGAAATGAGATCTCTGAGGCATATGTGCGTAAACCCATGTATAACCGGGTTAAAATGTGGATATCCGAAAAGAATGCAAGGCCGATGTAAGCGTAATAAATAGGATCAAAAAAGGGCCGCTTAGGTGATTTGGGCATGGAGAGCTAATGAATGAAGAAAAGAGTGTAAAAAGAATATATGATGCAAAAGGGAATAAAAGAAGAAGCCGGTGACGTCCGAGGAAAACATGGCACGATCAAGTAAATCAAATTCAAAAGGTCGGTAGCTGAGTGGACAAACGCGTCGGATTCCCACCCGGGCGTCGTGCGTTCAATTCCTCTGCTGGCTAAGTCCTCCATCATTGCACAAGCAACATCTTCCGCTTCTTATGATGGCGGTAGGAGTTTTTCAAATATTGTCTGGTTATAATTAGAATTGTATGGCAGTCAGTTCTCTCTGTCTACCCCTGTGGGGAAACGGTTTGATGGTTAATTAGTTAGTTAGTTAACTTTTGTGTTGTTGGAAGCTAAATGAAAAAAGGACACACCTTGCAACCAACGTTAAATTTATCAAAAAGTATTCATCAAAAAAATTCACGTGGCAATTTTTGTGGATTAGTTAGAAGTAAATAAAAGTTTTAATAAATACCTATTTACTTTAATATAAAATACCGCCTTACTTCGTCGTTCAATTTTACACACATGTGGTGAGGTTTCTTAATTTCACATTTAATAAACCGAAACGATTTTTCCGCCAAGCATTAGAGGCTAAGCTCAGTGGAGTTGTTTTAAATCCCCATAAGCATGTACTTCAGTCTCGATATGACCACTTAGAGGTTTCTATTGTATTAGGTTGCATGGCTGGCTCAGTTTCGCACGGCGTTAGCATAAGGGGATCTTTATGGTGAAAGACCTAAGAATAATATGTTTAAAAAAAATGTAATTTTCCAAATTTGTTAATAGACAAGTTCTAATACCTTACAATATATTTTCATAAGCATTAAAAGCTTCTTAATAAAGAAAAACATATTTTAAGTAATTAAATCAGGATAGCTGTTTCAAATTATTCATTAAACATTTTTTTAGGGTTTCTAGATAAACGCTATTTGCAACTTTTAGCATCATTTTACATCATTATAAATTTGTTGCTTTGGTACATAATTAAACTTTCAAATTTTAGTCAAGACGCCACATTGTGTGTTTCCTAGTTTTGAATATTATTGTTCGATGATAAAAAAAACTTAAATGTTGTTTTTTAATATTCTCGTCTTTTTTCCTAAGAAAAAAAAATTTAATAGTCTGTATCCAGTACCCGCATAGGTGGTTGCATCTGGTAAGATTAAATCAAGAATGACTTTGACGAGATTTTAACACATCGTCGTGTTTTTTCGTGAACTTTTTTTATTCTGAAACTTGACCTTTTAAATAAACCGTCATGTCATGTTGAAGAATATTTTTAATGCAATTTTAAATTAACCCGATCCCAGCGCTCTATGATGCCGCAAAATGTAAAAAGATTTGCATTCTCCACAGTGAAGTAATCTCACATGATCGTTGCCAAGAGTCTAGGCGACGGATCACATACTACGTAGGAACACTTGGGAGCTTTTCCATGGCGAAGAAAGCTGCTACGATAAGTGCTACGGTTCTACGAACCTTCCACGCCGCAACGTTTTATTCTTATGGAAATCTGCCTTTTCCACAAGCAGAGCGATTGACTGCCATCGATTTCATTTTACCTTTAAGTCAGATACATCAATGCATCTTTAATGTCATGGGAGAATGATATAAGTGTTTTTTTGTATTTATTTATTTATATACTAATGGACCATTGTCGTCCAATAAAAAAAAATGCATTACACAAAACGAGAAAAAAAAAGCAACAGAAAAAGAACACAGAACATAAATTATGAAGCAATGGCAAACATAAGACAGAAATATACATTTCAAAGAATATTCAAGTCAAATTCTGAGCAGAGTTTTGGTAGAGTCGTAAAGAATGACAAAAATAATTTAGACTGGTACTAAAAATATGAAGACCATGGCTTGAGTTTACAAGTCTGACGTTTTGGACAGCAAATAATGATACATTTAATTAGTAGAGTAATGATTGAGGAATAGCAATTCATTGTTTCTCAGTCTTCGGCAAGAAATTTTGAATTGGATGAGATGAAACAAAGAAGGTGAGTCTATAATACAATACATAATTTTTGAAATTCAAATTAAATCAAAGTTTTTCCTACCAACTATGAAAAAAAATATTGTTTAATTATTTAATAAAGAAATAAATCAATCTTATATATGATAAGATCGTTTGACCAAAACATGATAATGGTCATGGGTATGGTGTGGGCCGTAAATGGGATGACGCACACCCCGTATGGATAGAAACTCACAGAAGAGACTGGAAGGAATCAATACGACACCATCATCACAAAAAATCTAGAAGTTAAAAAAATAATTCCTATAACATCGAAATGATCCGATGTTCCGCGTTAATAGTAACACGGCAAGTATATGGAGAGCCACGATGTGGAACCCGGAGACATCGACAAACACCCAATTATAACCCTGGTTAACTTTATATACGCTATTGGCCATTAGTCAAAGCAATATTGCGAAACATTGGAAATAGCACAATAAACCTGTGGCCTTAGTTATCAATTATTGTGAAAATAATTAATATTTTGGTCAAGCCAGACAAATCGTGGAGGAGGGTTACCACCTCAGTAAACGTTTGTGTTTTTACTATTTTGTTGCTCGGAGTGAGGTTAAGCCAATTGGAAAATATTAACCCGAGAAAATTAGTACAAATAAGGCACCCGATGTTTTGTCACCACAACCTGAAGAATAAAAAAATATATATAAAAAATTTAATAAAATCGTAGTAACATCACATTTTGATTAATTTTTTAATTCAATCAAGCAGGTGCAAACTGGTGAAAAAGTTAAATTATTTAATAATTTTACAAAATTTGAAGGTAATTGTATTAGGAAAAGGTAATTTTTTAAAGAAGATTTAAAAAAATTACAGTTCTTAGAACGTTCAATCGCACCCCCTTAATTTGTCACATTTTACAAAAGAAATTGAGGTCCAGTATTTCAGTTGTTTTTAAAGTTAGGTTTAAGGTAATCTGGATTTTCAAATGGACCTATGAACAAATTTAACGTATTTCAAATTACTCTTATTACGATTTCTGAATTAAATATACGTCTCGTATGAACTACGGTAGCTATAAGAAACATTTGCGAGTGTACCGAAAAACCGAGTCGAAATGATAATGAAACGAATTTTGTAGGATTATATTAAAAAAATATTTCTCAAGACTTAACGTGGTTATTGTTTGATTGCGAAAAGTTTCAGCGGCAATCTTCTGAGACTGCAAAAAAAACAACATGTTCTTTATCGTCGAGCAAGCATCGATTCGTTTTGTATTATACGCTCTGTGAAAGGGACTTTGCAATTCTTCTATTTCTATTTAATATCACCTCAGAATTGGAGAGAAGATTGCATTATTTTGAAGCCGCAGGAAATTACCTTCATGACGCTGCGGTCGTCTGTGTAGTAATGTAAGTTTCCTGTCTGCCACAAAGCCTTTCCATTACACACAAGATCAAAAAAGTGTTATATCAGTTCTTGAAGAATGATATTTTAACAACGATAGAAATTATATTCATAGTGGTCCAGTTTATCCTGTACCTCTGGGTGTTAAAAAAAAAAAAAAACAAATAAACTTGGTTTAAAACCACTTTCTTTTCCATATTCTGTTGACCGGTTTCGGAAGCACCCTTCCATATTTAGGACTATATCAAAATTAAACTAAAAACAGAATACTAAGATATATTTACATATTTAGGTACTGGAATGGGGAGGCGAAGGAGAAGGAGAATGGGAAGGGGTATTTGGGAGGGTTTAGGGAATAACAGAGCGGCTTACTGAAAATATATCTAGGATAGGACTATATGGTAAATTTATTTGGTTATTCAAAATACCACATTTATTATTTAAGAATTTCTTAATTTTTAATGCTTCTAAGTTATCCAAATTTTTACCTTTATTGCTACGTTGGAAGATTTTTATACGCTAATAAGTTTGAGTTTTGAATCTGCGGCCTCTAAGTTAAGAACTAAAGATATGACTGATTTTCTGTGGATAGCGTCAAATACCTAACTTTTTTTACATCAATTCAAAATCACTGTTAAACTCTTTTTCTTTGCCAATAGTATAAAAATCAACTAAATTAATTTATATGCATTTAACATGTATAGATTTGACTTTATTTTAAACAAATCACGAACAATACAGGTAAAACCACTATGGATTTATTAATATAATTGAATAATCGTGTGGGTGGGATTTTCCTCTCCATTGGGGCACAATTACCTGCACAATTGAATCTGTAGGGGCACTTAAGCGCGGGGGTCCCGACTATCTGTCCGCTGACCGCTCCGTGACTTGGCAATCCCACCAGTGGGTTCTACGCCAGACCTACATCGTAGCCCCTCCTCGTAGACCCACCTCGTAGACCCATCTCGTAGATCCACCTTGAAAGGGGGCTCCAATTAACTGACCAAGAGGGGGAAGGAACTAGACATGTTCACTGAAATTAACGAACCAGCGTTACGAAGTTAATTCAGTGGGTTTTAAAGTTAAGTGGGTTCTTCGGTTGATTACTCATTTTCATTCGTTTGATTGTTTTCTACAAACTTTCTTAAGTTCACATTTTAACCATTCAATACTAAATTTTCCAGTACATTACAAATAACACATTTACTTGTACATGTAAAATATTGTTATTAACATTTTTCATTTGTTTGTTTCAGGTAAGTGAACTTGATCAACTTTGAGATAAACCCAAATAAGATTTTACAAGATTCTCAACACAGGTTCGTAAATTAATTTTTGTTTAAATGAAAAATGTTCAAGATTTATCACAACATCAACGGCGAAAAATTGTTGTTTGAAGTTTTACAATTTTTATTTTTATTTTTAATACGTATGATAATAATAAGTCATTAAGTGATTAATTACATTAAAAACTCTGTTGTATCAGTAAATTTTAGTCCGTCATTTTAGCCTTTTTATTTACTGACATGAGTTCTAAGTAGTTTATTCAATGAGTTTCAAAGTAATAATAAAACGTCTGAATTTATCGAGATTCTTTATTTTAAGAACGTGGAATCGTATTTTCCTTCCTCAGAATTAAAAAAAAAATAATGAGCAATTAGAAGAGTTAAAATAATACTGAAATTCAATAAAACATTCCTCCTAGTATTATCTTGATTTTTTTTAATAAACTCAAAGTGTGCTTAATTTTTCCCTGAAATGATAACAATCTCAGAATAAAATTACCCGGGAAAAACTGACTCCCTTTTTTTAAACTTTCTTTGTAGGTTTCCTTCTGTTTTTAATTTTAATTAGGTATGGTTATTAATTAACTTTAGCTTTATTAGATCTGAGAGACCTTAACATAGCTTTGTGGGTTAAAATATATTCCAGATATGATTAGCGATTAAGAGCTTTGAATCAAAATGACTGATTCAAGTTGATTAATATTCATAATCGTAACGTTGCTAAAAATGGCTTTATTCGTGTTAAATGACCAGATCTTAAAAGCCAATAACTTTCTAACCTTTATGTTTTTCTTTAGTCTCCCAAAATACCATAATTGGGGATGCCATAGTCCCATTAGAAAATTGTAAAGGAAATAATTAGGTATTTGCATAACAAAATCTTGCAGATATCAATAATCACGTACCGCATTGTATGCAGGTAAGCAATGAAAACAATATTATTGATGTCTAATACTATCAAGATTGATGTATCTTTTGAAATAATAGCAGTAATATGACGCGGGTGATTGTGTGCACATAATATTAGGTCATCTATCACCGTCATCGCGTAGAATATCTTCGGTGAGTCACGGGGTAAGCTCACCCCACCGCGAAATATATATAAACAATGATTTGTGAAATGTAAATAGAGATGCATATTTGTAAATAAAGATGAATTCGTGCGGTACAGAAAACACGATGCGATAAAGACGTCAATACGCCTACAGCAAGACTAAATATAATACTAAGAAAATACTAGATGATGGACAAAATCAATTCGAAACGATTATTATTGAAGAGTGTTTCGAAATACTCATTTCATAATTTCATTCAATAAAATAATTACTAAAAACATAAGTCTGAACCCCAAACTTTTCAAATGATAGAAATCATTGCATGATCAATATTATGAAACAATTGCGTTACCAGGCGGCTTTTATAAGGTTGTAGTCTTAGGATAAGGTGTTTCAAAGTAAATTATATTTGAAGACGATGAAAACAGCTCAAATTTGATATTTCAACAGTTGATTGGTCCCAGTTGAACGCTGATTCTTGGCTCCTTTCAGATAAAATTCTAAAAAGCTTTTATTTAAAACAATAACCTAGATAAAAACTGTAAGCTCTTGAAACGGGCGGTCTGGAATATTTGGAGCACAGACGTTAGGTAAAAATGCTGTCATTGTTTTATCGTTATTTCAATGGAAGGTGCTCCAAGAAACTTGCGTCATTGATTCCCTTGGGACCAGTGCATCAAAAGGTCGGGAAAATTTTAAAACGCGTGCCCAACATTTGTATGCGGTTGACATTCGATACATGAGAACGGGTCGCTTCTACGACTCGTTTTTGTGCTCAACAGCTCGTCTACGGAATGATTTTCCGGCCTTTGTGTTTCCTCCCTCCTAGATCACGAGCCTCTTCAAGAGCCAGGTTCACTCGTTTCTTTCCTCCAAAATACCCCCCACACAGCATCCCCAAAGATGAAATAGCCCGTTAGGGAAAATATTTTCAACGGGCTCTCCTGTGTGGAGTTAGTGATATAAAATGTTTAACTGTTGTTATTATGCTTGTTGGCTAATTAACATTTTATCAAACGCTGAAGTTGGCCAAGAATCGGAGCTTAACGGGAACCGTCATGATGGTGCTAATGGTTATCAAATGCGATGGAGTGTGAAATACCTTAGCCCAAGGGCTCTCGTGTGTTCAATTCCCACGCATTAAAAAAAATGACATCCGGATATATGTAGTTATAAATATTGGTAGACTTCACAAAATAGCTCCAAAACTGTCTGAAGGTTCATTGAAAATTATAAACTTCCATCAATATTCACGAAGTTTTGCAATATATACTATGTTTGCATTGAATGTCTTTTTGAAGTGATATTTTAACAAAAATAGTGCTTTATAAATTAGCCAAGTATTATTATTATTAATTCATGTTACAAGCTTTTAAAAACATGTCCAGATGTAATGGGATAAAATACTCTATAAAAGCACTTCATTTAATTTTTCTAATTCATGTGTGCAGAAAAATAACTTGTTTTGGCGTCACACTCTAGAGCTTACAGTAATGTTCTACTGGAAAACCAGCATCTAAAAAAAAATGCTAGATATTCCTTAACCTTCATTGTGTTACTAAGTCAGAATATTTTCTTTATTTTTGGCCTTCCACTTCATTCATAGATTCCTAATATTATCTCATTGGAAACGTTGGCGTTGCTTGAAAGTGCTGTAGCTTATAAATAGAACCGAATATTTTTTGTTTTCACGTCCCGAAAACACATTTAGATTTAATTTTCATTATGGGTACTTGCAATGTTAAGGGTGAGCTCATGTTTCATCAAAAACAAAAATCTCTTATTATTTCTTCCGAAAATAATAATAAAAAAGAACTGCAGAAAAAACGCCATGCTTGCTTCATTGATTGTATTCCTATCTTCAAAAAGCACAAAATTCAACAAAAAACGAGCTTTGTTTTTCGTTCGCAGGTACACCTTCCCTCTGCAGGCGAGCCTTGCGCTCCGCCAGACTAGAACGGGCGGAATTATAAATCAACGCAGATCGAGATAGCTCTGTAACAATGTGTATTTTAGCAAGGGTAGTGGGAAGCATACGCAAACGATTTACATATTTTTTTTTTCGGGAAAAATCTCACTTTCACGTTTTTTTCATAGATGTGTGAAATTATTGTGAGACTACCAGTCACGCCAGACTTTAATTTTATCAAGAATCTCATTCTCTTCATATTATATTTGGCTATCTATGGACAAAGTCACAAATGATGTTGTAAATAACTTGCTGTGATGCCTTCTTTCCTGAGACATCCCTTGAAAATCAATAGTAAAAACGTTACATTAAGGATCAATCAGAATGGTTACAAGGGCTCCTGAATTCAGTGTAGATTTTTAATTTCAAAGTTGGTGCACTTGACGTGCAGCAGGAATTTAACGGTTAGTTTGTTTGGTCCCGCGTGTTTGTCGGCCATTTAGTTTAGTCACAGTAAATTCTTCCGATGGAGAGGTCGTCGCGGGCTCCCGCCGCCTCTTGTCTGGATGAACCTCATATGTGCGGCAAACAAATATTCCAAGTCCTTAGTTAGTTAAAAAAAACAGATAAGTACAAAAAGAAAAACTGTAATAAGTTGATCTTCCTGAAAGAAAATCAGCTCAAATGCGCTTTACAACATCATTTATAAAAACAACAAATTATTACTAAGACTATTAGTAACAAGTTGTTTATAAATTACCACTTATAACTATGGATTTACAGCTAAAACTATGATAAGTACCGTTTAATTAAGATTTGTGGCTAGTTTCTTACAACTAAGACATACAAGTAATTACTTACAATTAAGACGCATAACTAGTGCCTTTCAACTAAGACTTATCTCATGTTATTGATTTGGTTATCTCCGGTGCTGTCAATGTTGACGTTAAAAAATAAATAAGTATTAAGAATAAGATTTCAAATTGAGTAATCAACACACAAAGAAGCAATAATTAACAATTTAAGTTTCAGTGAAGTTTTCCTCTGAACTCAGTTACTGCTCATATAAAATATTCCTTTTTTACCTATCCCATTTCACTTTTTTTAAACTCGTAGCGGAAGTCCATCTGATTTAAAGACATTTTCGTCTTCCCAGAAGAATATTCAGACTGATCAGAAACTAGTCCGATATCTCTAAGATGAAACAAAAAAAAGATTTTTTTTTTGTAGTAATGTCGAAAAAAAAGTTCTAAATTATTATTATATGTTAGCATGCCAAATACATTAAATACCATGTGGCTTAACATATACAGAACTCGCCTGGATAAATCTTTGAACATGGTGGTTGATTGATACAGTTAATTATTCGATCCAGTTTTGTTCGGATTGCTTTACTATTGAATAACATAGTTCCAGAGTGGTACATACTCTAAGTATCGCCCTGGTGAAAGACCGCCATTCAAAATCAAAACCTTGCTTAAAATGGCTTTACCCGAGTTTGTGTGACCAGATCTGAATAGTCAGTTACTTTTACAACCTTCCTCTTCCCTATCTTCTTTCCCTCTCAACTACCTTCAGGGTTAAATCATACCCCAATTGAGCATGCCATAGTTTCACTAGCTCCAAATAGTGTGGAGTAACTAGGACTCTTGTGCGGTATTGAATTATTTTTTTTTAATATTCTGATATCAGATTTTGATAAAATAAAATAAATAACACGTTTAAACATACTTACTGGTATCATGAAATAGGTTTCCAGAAAACAAATAAAACCAAATCAAACTAGTCAGAAGATCCTAAAAAAAAATCTTGGATTCGCCAATAATTTATTAGACACTTTTAGTTGAATTCAATGTCTGTTATTGGCGAGAAGCTTTTTCTTTACATTAACTGAATTTCATTTGAAAACTGAATACTCCATCAATGCTTGAAGAATCCAGAATGAGGCTTTCACGATTGATTGAACCAATGAGAGAGAGAATAAGAATGTGGGAATGGAAAAAAAACCCGAAGAGAAGCTTCCGATCCTGCCATTCGTGCGTCGGAAAATAGAAATTCGGAATTTGAATAAAACATATTCCCCAAAAATTTAGGACAGTGATATAAATAATTTATTTATTTAAATGAAGGAATCAGAGGAACCTTTTTTATCAAAGATGTTTGGGTATATCCGTAATTATTTGATTATTTGGTAAGAAAAATCTCAATTCATTGACTATCATAATATGATTTTGTAGAATATAACTGAGATTTAGTATTTAGACTATAGAAAAATCGCGACTTTTCTTAATTTTACGTTATGACTTAATATAAATGATTCATATCTGTGGTCTTACGGCAATAATTGCTAATTCATTTCCATTTCAATAATAAAAATAATTAACTACAATGAAAAATAATATGACCTTTTAAAAATATGTGGAGTTGGAATAACAAACGTCGAATAAGATTTGTATTTGAATATGTTATTCATACAATTAATTTAGTAAGGCGATTATGAAAAATGATTAAAAAAATATGTCCCTGACGTCATTTGACTCTAATTGCAGCGCCATCTCGGAGCATTTTGATTGGGAAGTATTATGACGTTTCCACAAAATAAATTAAATTGGTTTCGTGGTAAAGTGGTTGAGTTACAAAAATAAAGAGTTAACAATTTAATTTTCTTCGTCTACTAATAAGCGTATTATTTTTTTAAATAATATCAATGATTTTCAACAAAATATTAAATAGAAGAAGACGCTTTAATTAAAAATAATAGGTAAGACCGAAAAAAAAAAAATTTCAGCATCATTTTTTATTAAAAAAAAAAACAGAAAATAATTGTATAAAACCACTAGATTTTGGTGGTTTTAAAATATATTGGTTCATTTTATAGTGGTTTGAAATAAATTTTATCGGTTTTTTTTTTATTAAAAAAATTACAATCCTTATCGGTATTACTCAATTATGTGTTAAAATAAAGTGGTTCATAATATAGTGGTTTTAAAGAAATTATATGTGTTTTATTTATAAATATGGCAAACCACTAATTTAATGTTTTTTACAAGAATGTAATTTTTTTTGATTAATGCACTTTTTCATTTTACATATTTCATTAAAAATTAATGATATTTTTCAATAATTAAAATCCCAATAAACCATGAAACATTTGATGAGTTATTTCTTATAATTCATATTATTTAAAATACAGTTTTTTTTACCTACTGAGTTTTTTTATATCTCACTTATCTAAATTATTTGCAAAAATGAGTCAAAAATATCGTGTGCATGAAGATTTTTTTTGAGATTTCTTCAGAGTACTTGAATACAAATCAAATTCCTGCAAAAAAGGTTAGTCGTTGGTTCTGAGTAATATTCTATACAATCTAGCCTTTGACACTCGAGAGAAGATGTATTGATTTCCTGCTTTCCTCGAATCCGCTATGTGTCCCATAATGTCTCCCTTTCAGGAGCACATGTCCCTCGCAAGACTAATTGGTTGGAAGGAAGCAGGTGCTGGGAAAATTCATAGTATAAAAATTCACGAGAAATGACAAATCGTAGGATTAACCCTTGGTTCATACAAATATTATGGGATTAAAAATAAAAACCTTTTTATAAAGCTGTATAAATAAGCTGTATAATAAGTATATTAAATCTTACTTAAAAAATGTTTTTGCGCGCCGTTTTTGTATGTTGCAAAATTTTGCTATTCTGTCCGATGAACATCTTTTAAACTTACTTGGAAAAAAATTTTTTGAAAATTCATAATTTTTTATGGATTATCATTGATAATATTTTAACATTTTAACTACCCCTATACTTTGTACAAAGTAAAATTATAGTTTACATATATATTTTTATACACGTATATAAACTTTGCGGGATATGTGGGTTTGCACTACCCCACCCCCCCCCAATTTCCGTAATAAAGAATAAACAAAGACAATAATGGAAATTAAATAATAACTTTGTATGAGACCACAGATTTTATTATAATTATTATGACAGACTGGTTCTGCTCGCCTTAGCCTAAGGATTATCAAAGAACATCATTAAACTCAACAAAAAATACATAGTGTGTGGTTATATATACTCATACATACAGAGGGAGAACACAATATAAAATAATACAAAATAACAGTAAGAAAACAAAATAATTACATTTAAATTATAACAAAGGAACAAAAAGAAAGAGACAGATATGAAATGAAAGAGGCGAAACGTCAACTAAATAAATAATAAATAAAATTATCTTCAGTATACAGCTGATTTTTGGTTTTTTTATTAGTAAAAACTCTCAAACAGCTGGTTAGAGCGATATGAAATTGCCACAGCGTTTTATTTATATTACAATAGTTTCTTCTATGTGCGACTATTTTCATCTGGTGATTTGTTTTTTTTATAATAAGCTATGGAGCATTGACCGGTCGGTAGTTGAGTGGACAAACGCGTGCGTTCAATTACTCTGCTGGCTAAGTCCTCCATCATTGCACAAGCAACATATTTCGCTTTTTATGATGGCAGTAGGAATTTTTCAAATATCGTCAAGTTATTTGTAACCCAAGAATGTTTGTCTTTCTTTAAAAAAAAAGAACATAAGAAATTGAAAAAAATATTTTGTTGTGAAAAATAAAGCATGACACATTTTTTTTCTATGTTTTTCAAAATCCTGATAAGATTACACAAATCTCAAAATAGTGGTGAAAAACAGTTTTTTGTTCTTGTTTTTAATGGAAACACGAGGGAATATAACATTTCTGTAGATATATATATACTTGATGTGATTTTTCACAAAAACGGTGTTATACAAATTATCCAAATATTATTATTTAAAAATCCATAACTCGGACGATCCGGGTAGTACAACTAGTTCAATTGTGAATAGCTTTACATTTGACGTGGTCTTGACGTAGTTTTGTTAGAAAATGTACTTTTTTTTAATATTTAAATTAAAGCCAGTACATCAATGCATTTTTTTGCATAATAGTTTTGCTGAATTCTGAAACTATGTACGTTGTTACGAGATACACCCAGATTTGTAGGGTTCAAAAACCATTTGATAAAATGTAAAAAAAATGTGACTGTTTATTCCGCCACCCGTTAGAATGCAAAGAACGTAAAATAATACAAAAAATAAAAGACCACCCAGTACTCGGTGATATTCATGCGCAAGGAGATTAGCAGCCCAACTCCCTTATTTAAATTTAAAAATAAGAGAGTTCTTTCAGCAGCTGGCGACTTTGACAACCGAAGTTCTTTTGTATCCTTGAATATTTCTTTATATAGTACCTAGATACAGCGACCGGTAAGAGGATAAATAATATTAACATATTTTGATCATCAGAGATAATGAATAATATTAATGGTAACAGGAAAGATTCGAACGTGTTATATCTATACTATAATAGGTATGTAATTAGAAATATTCTAAGTTTTACAGTATCCTCAAACAATTTGTTTTATAATCAGAATCATATTAGTTTGTTAGTAGAATTAAGACAGAATCAAGTTTTATTTTATTATATATAATAGGCATGGTGCCTAAAATATATACACAAGAGTGGTTATTCAATTAAAATATAAAACAACAGTAGGCAATGAAGTAAAAGTTTATGAAAAATGCAAAAGTAAATGAATAACAAAAAAAAGCAAATGAATAACATTTTACATGGTAGAACATAAATAAATGAATTAATAATTATTTTTAATGAAGGTTAACTGGCTTCTACCTTTTTTGACGGTTAAAGTTTGTCTGTTTTTTTTTTTAAACTAACATTTTCGGGTAACAAATAATTTGAAAATATAAAAAAAAACTCCTGCTACCATCATAATAAGCGGAAGATTTTGCTTATGCTATGATGAAGGACTTAGCCAGCAGAGGAATTGAATGCACGACGCCCGGGAGGGAATCTGACGCGTTTGTCCACTCAGCTACCGACCGAAGAATCATGTCAGTTCGTTATCAAAATTTAGACAGAATCTAATGTATTAATATTATAATAATCACTGCCACTTACCTCAGAACAGGTTTTTATGATCTAGTGAGGTAGCGTATGTAAAAAAATAATATAAGGAAAAAAAGTTAATAAATAAAAATATTTAAAAATAATATAAATTTAATGGCATTATTTTTTTTTTGTCGGTTAATATTTGTTTTTTTTTTTCAAGAATGATAAACATTCCTGAGTTACAAATAACTTGACAATATAAAAAAAAAACTCTTACTACCATCATGATAAGCGAAAGATGTTGCTTGTGCAGTGATGGAGAATTTAGCTAGTAAATGAATTGAACCCACGACGCCCGGGTGGGAATTCGAGGCGTTTGACAACTCAGCTATTGACCGGATATGATATAAAATAAGAGCTGCTGAACTAATTATTTAACTGAACTATGATATTTAATGGATGATATATTATGATATTTGCTAGAACAATTGAAAAAAAAGCCACATTATTTCTTGTTTCTTATTTTACGACTATTGTAATAAAGAAGAAGAAAAAACCTTTTTTGGAACATCATCTCCATGGTCAAGTGGTAAGGCGCTCGACTACGAATCCAGAGGTAGCGGGTTCAAGCCCGGCGTGCGCTTATAACTTTTATTCAATTAATATCTGTCATAATACATGTAATTTGTATATAATAATAAATATTATATTGACAGCACGTTTCAGAGTGGTAGATACTTTTAAGTATCGCCCTGGTGAAAGACCACCATTCAGAATCGAAACATTGCTTGGAATGGCTTTAGCCGGGTTTGGTGACCAGATCTGAATAGCCGGGTACTTCCCAACCTTTCCCATCCCCATCCCCTCCTTTTCTTCTTCCCCTCCTCACTGCCTTCAACCTCACAACAAGCCCCAATTGAGTATGCTATAGTATCACAGGCTCCAGACGATTGAGAGCAGTTGGGACTTTTGTGCGGTATTCAAGTTTAGAAATAAAAAATGGGCATAGCCAAGTAGTAACAACCAGTGAGTAAATTAAAATACTCAAAGGAAAAAAAAAACTTTCAACCCTCTCAAGTATCGCAAAATTAATCGATTTAAAGAACCTTTTAAAAAGGCTTAGGGTTGTTTTTCTTCTTTTATAAATGAAAAAAAAAAAAGAATTTAAGCTAAGTGTGCTGTCTTTCACTCACCCCCTGAAAGAGCCAACCCCTTAGATCCGTTCTGATGTTTTGATATCAGGCTGACACCCCCCCTCCACCCCTTCGCGGATTCTTCACTGGGGAATGATAACAAATTACGCTTTAAGTTTATGGAGGATAAAACATAAGCCCCTTTAATAGCAGGAGATGGTTATCGAACATCAACTTTACTGAAAAACAGGCTATTGAATTAAAGGGGCTTGGCTATTATTAGACAAATAATTATAAAAGGGTTCAAATACATAATTCGATCAATTTTTTCCAAAATATTTTGCACACTTCATTATTTCATTTTTTTGACCAAATAAAAACTTCAATCAGATAACGAAAATGGGATTAGCATTGCTAATCTTATTAACTTCTCAGAATACCATTTCTTTGCAATGGTAAGTCGAGAGGATGGAATGCAAGTAAACAAACTACCTTTATACTGTTTCAATTTATGCTTATTCCACTGTAGTTAAATTGGGTTTTGCCCCACTTTTGATGATTTTGAAGCTATAACTACACTTTCGTAAACCGGTAGTTTTGAAAAAAATAATTTAATGGGTTATCTTTTTTTATTTCCACAAATTATTGCAATTTTTGAAAGATAATTGAATCAATACACTTTTGTACTCCTTGTAAATATGCACCATCATTATGTGACTATTCTAATAAAGTCGAAAATCTATTCATAATATTTTTTTATTGAAACGAAGAGTTATTTAAAAAAACGCGTTCCAAGAGTTATAAAAAATTACGGAATGCATTTTGAAGTTTGCATTTTCAAAATAAAAAAATGTATTATTGGTTGTTTTTTCCAATATCAGATGGCGGTCACAGGCATTGTTTCTCGCACTTATTATCGTTTGGAATTACAAAAATACAGGTATAACTGTGAAAGATAATTAACTTATCATTATTTAGCCAATTGGCCATTGACTGTACTAGCTTTACTATGATTTGATGTTTTACTTTTTCCCTCTGTGGTATAATGGCGTTTATCTGTTTACAGAGATGTCACGAAGTAAACAAATAAATTGACACACAATCTTCACTTCATTTACGTACAAAAGCTCTTTCGTATTCCGACTCTTGATAAGACCTGACAAAAAATTATCGATACACTTATGATATCATAGATTTTTTTAAGTTCTTCTTTTAGTTTTTAAAAATTTTTTTTTTCCCTGGCTTATAATATTACATGTGTTTTGCAATTTAATGTCATCCATTCATATTTTTTCAAAGATTTCATTAACATAAATGCTATTTGCATGTTAGTAAACAGTGGCGTTCACAAAGTTTTTAATCAGGACAGGTAGTAGGAAAAACAGCAAATAAATTGATAATAGAGATAGGTGCCAACAGATGTCATAGATTATTATTGCATTTGATTTGTAAAAGCACTGCCTAGACACTGAAAAATAGATTAACATAAACAAGCCACTTTATCGTGCACACAACTCACAGCGTACATGCATATACATTTTGTGTAGTCTAGTGAACATGTAATAATCTACTCTGACGTTGGAAACATTTAGGCATATGTAGTTAATGGTAGGAAGGTCGGTGGGGCGCTCACAGCGGTTCGATTAGCCAAATTAAGCGCCTATTTTTGAAAGTGAAGTGAAAGTGTTTGTAATAATTTGATATTATTTCATCCAATATAATTAACATTTTTATGCGAGTCTGACAGGGAAGGCAGTGTTGATGTGCCTATATGAAGTCCCTTATGCTTGTAACTTATGTAATTACCACTGTGGGAGTAATTTTGTATAAGAATAGCACCTCTGCTTAGATTATCTAAGCAAATGTAGGCAGACGTTACAAAATTGCGTCATATAAATGTAGGTATTGTTTTATTTATTACTTGGTGTTCTAAACTTTTGAACATCAAATGTTGAAGCCCATTTAAAATATTACAAACATCAGGTTCATTTTCAGAATATACATCTCGGAGTTAATCACATAATACCTTGAATTATTATGGGTTACGTGAAAACTTTACCGTTTCATTATTAAATACGGTTTTCTTCCACCATTCTAATTAATTCTTAATCATACAACCACAGCCTTAATCATAGTACCCTTGAGGTGGTTTTTCACAAGAACGGCGCTATACAAATTAGCCAAATATCATTATTATTATTATGATAGAACAAAAAATCATATAGTTTTTATCACTCAAAACAAGGCACCACTGATTGTGGCATTTCGAAATTAGCACATATTTTGCTTTTGACTCTTTAGGTCAGCACGTAATTTTATTTCGATCATGATATATAGCGCTTTAATTAACCAACACAAAATAAGATGAGATGTTGCATTATTGCCCAGTTTTCAAATGCATAAGGAATGTAAGTGAAACGAATATAATTTTAAAAATTATATGTATTCGTTAGATTTTGTAGTTAAATAATTACTAATAAAAATGAAACAATAAGTTTGTATAAGACCACAGATTTCATTTAAATATATGACTAACCAGTTTCGCTTAGGCTAAACATCATAAGGGTACAAAATTAAACTTAAAAAAACATATATACATACAGAGGGAGAACACAATTTAAAATTAAAGAACAGAGAGAAAACAGTAGAATCACATTTAAATTATAACAAAAGAACAAAGAGAAAGAGAAATAATATGACATAACGTCAACCAAGAAGGTGATAAAAGAATAATGATAAATTTTTTTTCAAGCTTGCGAGAAATATACCAGATATTGGACTACTAGAAAAATGTAATTAATTACTCTGAATATGACTATTAATTTGAATGGCTTTCTTTATTTCTAGTGCTTCTAAATAATTTAATCTGTTGGCATGACCATTTCTATGGAGAATATGAGCACCGGTGCTTTTATTGAAGGTAAGATTTTTTTTTTAATAAGAAAATTGGCAAATTTTGAAAAACTGTGGTTGTTTAAAGATCTAAGATGTTCTTTGATTCTTACATTGACATTACGGGTTGTTCAATCAATATAAAATGCAAAGCAATCACTACAATCCAATTTATACATTTCCGAGTGACTAAGTTTGTCATCCTTATCCTTAGAATTGATTAGAAATTCACCCATTGTATAAAAGGCCGGTCGTATTCCCATATGTTTGTTTGACGTGCAAGTTCAACAGTATGCCTTGTAGTGTTGTGGTGAAATATTGTTATCGTCATATGTAAGAGTGCAGTACGTAGAGTTAACTGGTGCATAAATGCGGAATAGTTGATGCTGGCGTATGAATGACGTGACAGATGCTGCCATAAGTCAAGCACCATGGCAAAGTCATCTTTCCAAGCGAAATGGAATTTCCACCCTGAAATATGGTGAAAAGAAACCGGCGAAAAGTTTTCAAAATGTAAATAAATAACAAAAAGCATGAATATCAAACCAGAAGAACGGGCGCAGCGACTAAAAAGGAAAAAATAAAGTCGGTTCACATTAAATACATTTTTTGAGAGAAAAGACACAAATGTTTATATTTAGCGTCGAAACCGAGATTCGACGAAGTACCTAATGAAATAATAATGGGGGCTCGGAGTAATTCTTTGAAAAACGACGCTTTTTAAGTATAATATTTCAAAAGGCTAGGCAGGTACTGGCAGGGCTCCATTCAAAGGTCTGAGAAATTGAAAGATTTAAAAAGATCTGGATTTCTTTGAATGCTTATTATAACACAATGTAATGTATTTCTAATGGATAATGTGATATTTTTGTTGGACACAAAAAAAGCATTTTTACAGAATGTTATTGAATTTAAATAAAACAATGACCGGTTTGTAGCCAAACTCGGGTCGGGTTTCCATACAGGAGTCGTGGGTTCAATTTTTTTGTTTACTAAGTTTTCTTTCATTGCATAAGCAAAAAAACGCTTATTTAAATGGCTGTAGAAGTTTTTCAAATTTTGTCTAGTTAATCGTAACCCGGAAATGTTAGTTTTTCTTTTAAATTAAATAATAAATTCATCCCGAAAGCTTTAAGCTTTATTAGAGGGACCTTGTAAGTCTCGATTGAATAGGCTAAGCATGTGAGTACAATGGACCAATAATCTTTGTCATAATTGAAACTAAAAACACGATTTAATAAAAAGTCATACTTGTATTATTATTTGTAGTGAGTAACTTATCAGTTTCCCCTTTTTAAGTATGAAAAAATAATGTTTTTTAACTTTGAAAAGCATTCAAAATGTGGGAGTGTTATATTTTGCCCTTACATCAACATATGCCGGTAAACTAAACTTAAATCTTACGGGATGTAGCTGTATTTTGGATAACGGATAGCTGAAATATGTTATTCAAGATGACTAAAGTTTGGAACTGAAATCTCGGCTAAAGCCTTATCGAGGTAACTTTAAGAATTTCAGGAAATACTTCGCTTGGAAATTCGTGTTCATAGTAAGATAGATGTATTAGTGATGCTGAATTCACTATTGTACATCTTCGGTTGGTAGAAAATTAAATAAATTCTCTTCTACTGATCTATTGATGGTCGTTAAAAATATCATATTTATAACATTAGGGACGTGATTAAGGTAGTTCATAAAATTGTGTTTAGTGAATAACAGTAGTAATAATATAGCACTAGTAGTAATCATAAAAAAACATAATACAAAGAAAAGTCTTGTTCCTTCATAGGTTTAACTTTTCATCAACGACCGCAAATTATGGTGTAAATTAAATGATTTGTTCTGTCGAAGGAGACAACATTGCAGTTACGAAAAAAACTATCGTATTTATGGTTTTAAAGTTTATTTTGTAGAACTCCATTTTAATTTGTAGGTTTTGTAATTTTATTTTAACAATAATAATTATTATTTTAAATTTTTAAAAACAATTTTAAGTTAAAAGTTCTGCTATGTAATTATTTTTTACGCGTGACAGCTGTTTCGCCTTATGAGGACATTATCAAACTGTTTGATAATGGCCTCAGAAGGCGAAACAGCTGTCACGCGCAAAAATAATTACATAGCAGAACTTTTACCTAAAAATGGTTTTTTAAAATTTAAAATAATAATTATTATTGTTTAAATAAAATCAAAAAACCTAAAAACTATCGTATTCAATGAAACTGAGTATTTCGTATTAAATTGTAAACATTTATTCGTGTAAAAAATAAAGCTATTTTAACACGCAGCTCATAATGTATCGATTAGAATTCGGAGCAATTTACATCTAAATTTACTAACTTTTGAACTTTAACTTTTAGAAACTTCGGTGTTCTAAACTAGAGGCATGTTTGAGTATATTTAAGTCCCGATTAAGAGTCAAGCAATAGATTATTGACACGCGTTACATATTCATTTTAAAGTGATTACACTAAGTAAAGTAAACATAACAATAAACTGATTTGAGAGCATTAACCGAACCCTGTTACAGGAAAAAATAACAATAACAAATAATAATTTATTTTTTAGTAGAAAGCAATCACTTTGTGGTTTGACATATTTGATGAACATGAAATAATAACTTTGCATAAAATCCCAGATTTAGTTATAATTTTATGGCCGCTTGGTTTAAAATATCATTCCTTCAATAAAAGTACCGTTGCTCATATTCTTCCTAAAAATAGTAATGGCAACAAATTCAAAAATTTAAAAGCACTAGAAATGAAGAAAGCTATCAAAATAAATAGTGAAGTTCTTAATTATCAGTTTAATTTATCCAGTAGTCCAATATTAGGTATATTTCTCGTAAACTCATAAAATTTCTCATTGTTCTTATCACGTTCTCAGTTGACGTTTTGTCTCTTTTTATATTATCTGTTTCCTCCTCCTTGTTTCTTTGTTATAATTTAAATTTATTTATTATGTTTTCTTACTCCTCTTTTTTAAGTTTTGTTTTATATTGTGTTCTACCTCTGTATGTATGAGTATTTATAACCACACACTGTGTATTTTTTTGTTTAGTTTAATTTTGTACCCTGGTGATGCTTAGGCTAAGCGATACCGGTCGATCATAAAAAATAAAAATTAAATCTGTGGCCATATACAAAGTTTTTACTTCATTGTCATTAATTCATTTACTTAAAATATACGCTCCATATACAATATTCAAATCAGCAATATTGCTTCAACAATCCACTTTTTTCTTTAAAATGTTTTTACTGTTTTGCAAAAGGAAAAAACTTAGTGAAAAAGTTCAAGCATAAAACAGAATTAAAATTACAAATTGATTTGTACTTTTTTGAAGAAACGTGTAGGTTTATATCTAAGCAACCAAAATATTTTTAACATTTATGGAAAACAAGTTTTGAAATCAATATAATATGAAAAGTCGGATAAAATTAATTGCTATCATCGAGTATCATAATATTTTCACCACTTTTCCTTAATAATGATTTGTGTAGCTCCGTTTTTTGTGAAATATACCTCAATGCCTTAAAGTTATTCTAATCATAAGTAAGCAAAACATATTTTGCAAACAGTAAACTCTTATTTTTTCAAGAACCGAAGTCCGAAAGTTCAAAACATAGGTCTTCCACAATTTGCTGCCAGATTTGCTGGTCCTGGGGGGCTCTCATCTATCCAAACCCTGCAGCCCTCTTCAGATCTGGCGGCCTCCATTGTCAAGTGATAAGAACGTTTACTACTAATCCAAAGATCGCAAGTTCAAACCTGGCATTTGTAAATAACATATTTCATTTATAAAAAAATAATAAAATAATTTTGCGGCATGTCCAGAGTGGTAGATACTCTAAGTTTCGCCCTGGTGAACGACCACCATTCGGAATCGAAACGTTGCGTTTGTTAAAAATGGCTTTAGCCGTTTTTGATGACCAGATCTAAATAGCCAAGTACTTCCCAATCTCCTCCTTCGCCATCTTCTTTCCTTCCCAACTACCTTCAGCCTCACAAAAAGTTGGGACTTTTGTGCGATATTCACTATAAAAATGAAATTTATAAAAATCGTGAGCTTATCTCATCAATAGGCAACCCCACTCTTCTTTTGCAACAAAAGTTACCTTCTTAAAATATTGTTGTTCAACGGTTATCCACAAAATATGCCACATGCTCTAAAAAAAACATTAGAGGTTGGAGATTTTTATGTTTATATCGGCATCTTAGACTTGCTCAGTATCCACTCATTTGTCTTTCTCTCCCGCAAACAAGAAACCTACAAATACTAATTACGTATTTACCTAACTCAATTTTAAAGATGCTTTATTCAGGAGATTGCGGAACTAATCATCAGATTAACTATTTATCTCTCGACTTAGCATGTATCTACCTGTAATTCCATTTCTAAGGGCGCAAAACTTGTAATCAATTTAAGTAAAGAAGTCTCCTATTAGCGAAGCTCACATTACTTTAATTCACTTACCTTACCGTGCCCTCTAAATGTGCTTCAAATTGGGTATATATCAAAAGTCTAGCTAGATTATGCTACGCGCTGCGAGCTACGGCCTACGCCTCTACGCTCCCAGAAGATGCGTGATCACCGCGTAGAGAGCACCTAAGCTCCCCTTGAACTACGAAAGCGCCCATTAGCGTAAAAGGAAAGCACACCCTTACTTACGAAGCGATCCGAAACGGAGTTTTAGTGGCGATAATTTCATGGTTATCATTCTAGTAGGTACTAACCTACTACGCAAACTCTGCGTATGAAGTTATTTGTCTCTAAATGACAGACTTTCAGGATAACTGTATAAACCGCTGACTCTACTTCCATTTTGAATACGACAGTGAACGAATGGTACATAATATCTGGGAATCATAATAAAGTTCGAAACAAAACCATATTCTGGAAACCGAAAGAGCAGAGAAAGGATTCATGCGCTACCTAACACGTAATTATATGTAAGAGATTACACGTACTACCTTTTTCTAATTCCATTGTTATTTTTGCCTGGAATGCTTTCACACCCTCCAAGCCCGTCGAAAGATGTTTTTGGTTGAACATTTTTACAAGTTGCAATCTGGAGGTATACATAGCCTATGCATACTAAAGGAGATCAATTTCTTTGTCTCAAACTACAATCGTGCGAGGCATCACATGTTGTTTTACCCTTCAAATAGTCTAACATCCTCATAACAGAACACATCCATAAATAAGGTGATCCAACTACTCAATGAAGCTGCATAAACTAGGTGTACACATACTCAATTCAAAGATTATTTCATGAAATGTGTACGGGAGTGAACCTCTCTTATATCTTATCTTATCTTGTTTTTCACTTTTTTATTTATTTGCGTTATTATATTATATATAATACGTCAAACTACTTCAGTTTATAATAATAATAAATGGATTACTTTTATAGCGCCTCATATATACTATATATATCCACCACCTATAGATACTCATATAACTCCTTCGAATACAGCTTGTCTATGTGTGGGGTATAAACAAATGTTTAGTTTAGTTTTTTTTTATCAAACTATGCATGTATCTACAATATTTTTTATATTAATTCACCTCTTAATTTATTTGGGGAACAACTGTTTGCTTGAGATCTCTGAATAAATAAATTAATTAATAATTAACCTTTTTTACACCCAGAACACATGCAAAACTAAAATGTCTTAATTAAAACAGTAATTCAAAAATCTCTTATACATGTAGATACTTTTCACTAACATCATTTCTCGTATTTACAATCTATTCTTATTCTTACAATATATATGTTAAATTATGTATTTGAGTGGGTAAAATACATCTTTGGTTTATCTGATGTTAAAATTAGTCTAAACTAACTAACTAACCATCGTGCCGTATCGCCGGAGGTAGGAATATAGGATATAACGCCACACAACTCTGTATTGGCACGCGCTCCTTGCTTCATTCACTTTCATGCAGTGTCTGATACAAAATTTCTGTGGTTCTGACTTTTGATATGACCCGACTCAAGTATTTTGTACACTACAGTCTGGCGTCCCCGACTTCTTATATCCTTCACTTTTACGTCATATATTATTTTCTCCTAGCGCTCTTATCTTCGTTAATCCGTTCTACATGTTCATACCACTAATAAAAAGCTAATCCTTTTTTTAATCTTTTTCAGTACCCTTTTGTCAGCCTTGCATTCTGTCCCGATGTTCACGTTTGTAATACGGTCATACAGCATTCAGTCTATATTAGTTTTTCCTCTGCCAGTTCCAAGCCTCACTACCATACATCGGGAATGGTATTAGCACTCTTTGCTTATAAAAAAATATTACTCTTTGCCGTATATTATATTCTCTTTTTTGTACCTTTTCCACCGTCCATTCGCTCTTCTTGTCTAAACCATCTAAGCATTCCTTTTTTAATCTCGTTTATTACACTAATCGAATTCTAGCATTCGTGATACGGTCGTATTTGGTTTAAGCGCGTATTGAACGCGTTAGGGATTTCATTTCTACATCTTTAAGTTTTCTTTCTTTCCTCCAATGGTTGGTTCTATGTTTCACTATCATACATCATAATATTTGGTATTGTTTGTTCATTTTAATATGACACATTGTGTTACTATTCGATACTTAAGATTGCACAATTTATTTACTCTTCCCGTATCCAAGATGGCCACTTATGTTACCTTTTTAAAGTGAATACCGCACAAGAGTTCCAACTGCTCCCAACCGTCTGAACCCAGTGAGACTATGTCATTCCCTAATAGGGTATGTTGTGAGGCTGAAAGTAGTGGGGAGGGGAAGGAGATGGGAAAGAGGAAGGTCGAAAAATACCTGTCACCAAACACAGCTAGATCCCTTTTAAGCAACGTTTTGTATGTGAATGGTGGTCTTTCACCAGGGTGATACTAAGAATATTTAGCTGAATTCCTTAAAACGCAAGCTCACACAATGCCAACATTGCATTTAAGCTATTCCTGAAACGTACATTTTTACAAGCCATTCCTTAATTTTTTTTTTAAATTTCATTCAATTTTATTTAAAGCTTAGAAAAGTTACGCATTCAAAGGAGATAAAATACATAATAAATAAAGATATTATAGAATTGAATACAGGTATTATTATGATTTACGTATTTCATTAACGTAAGTACTTAAAAACGTCTAAACCTCAAAACATTTTCACAGCAAAATGTGTTATATTAACTACCAAGGAAACGCTGGCAAGTCACCACTCACCATGGTTTTTGAAAAAAGTTTTCAAACGTGATAGCGGAGAAGTTCATTAATCTGGAAACCACACACCATTGACGTTGATATTTATTTATGAGATTGCTTAATTAATTTAATAAAATGGATTACTCTCTAGTGGGTATGAAAATATTGGAAATCATTAGTTGAGCATGAAACATTAGCGCTACGTGGCAACTGCACGGTTGCAACTGCCGCATCCCGGTTGCAAACACAAAAACCTCAACGTCCGTCTAGCAACAAACACGACCGCGAAGCAGAACAGCTTTTTAGCTTTAATTAGTGCCAATAATTGAAAATGGTGCAGGGGATCCATTATGGTAATTGAGCAGGGTGGTAATGATTCGCCGACAAACAATACGCGGTTGTGTATTGTGCTTTGTACTATGGCGGAAAACCACTGGGTAAGTATTGAATTACGGTACCAGCAGCCATTCGGTTAAGTAGTGGGCAGTGTGTGAATATCGACGGTCTCCGTGGTCGAGTGGTAAGACACTCGGCTACGAATCCAGAGGTCGCGGGTTCAAACCCGGCGTGCGCAAACAACTTTTATTTATCTAATATGTGTCATAACCTTGGAGTGACAATGAAGGGAGAGAGAGCTATTTATTTTTACCCAACTTGAACAAACTTGCGATAAATCACTTTCTCCTGGTTTTTACGTCGTACACCATGAGAGAGAAAGAGACGACAAAAATAACACACCGCTTTTATGTACTGTAAGGATGATCTTGGTCTCCCGCGTCTCCGGGGACTCCGCCCACATGTTTTATTATGCGACTAAACTGGACACAGCTAAACGGTTTTTTAGGTTATTTGCCATATTTTTGTTGATAACAATACTCTGAAAAAAATGGCTATACGAATACACAAAAACATTATGTCGATATTTATTTATTTATTTTTATACGCCCTCATGGGTGTGATATATGATATGTGCTATAAATGGATGTATAAATTAAATTCCCTAGCCCTGGTTCTAGCCACGCCTAGATCTGCCGAGTCCGGAAAAAATCATCAAAAACTGACTACACTGCCTTGGAAAGGTACCACTCTATGTACTAACACATTTAATTTATATATAAAATTATATAATATATTTGTGTCACCTTCCAAAGTGGTAGATACTCTGAGTATCGCCCTGGCGAGAGACCACCATTCAGAATCAAAACGTTGCTTGAAATGGCTTTTAGTTGTGTTTGGTGATCCACTCTTAATATCTGTCTACTTCCCAACCTTCCTCTTCCCCATCTCCTTCCCCTCCCCACTACCTTCAGCTTCACAACATACCCCGATCGATAATGCCGTAGTCTCACTGGCTCCAGACGGTTGGGAGCAATTGAAATTATTGTAACTATAAAAAAATATTTAAGATTTTTTTTTTCTGAAATCCAAAATTTACATTGAAAAAACGTTTTTACTGCTGCTTACATTCAAACACATTTTTTTATGTGTTTCATTTGGCTGAAAAAAATGCACAAATATGTAGAGTGATTAACAAACAAAATAGAAGCCATAAAGTTCTTAAAAACATTCGTCCTAAACTATGTCTCAAGGATTAAGCACTTGTTATCAACTGCTAATATATACAGGAATAAAGGTAGCACTATACCTACAAACGAATGAATTGAACAGATCTTTAAATAAAATGCTATACAGTCTTGAAATACTGTATGTCGTAAATATCATTTACAGAAAAAAAAGGTTTCACCAAAAGAAATGATTTTATCAAAGAAAAATAGCGTTTAACACCTCCATTATAATTGTAACAATCTTTTAAAAGGTGCAGAATGAGTAAATGAAATTAAAAAAAGTCGTAGATTTTCTCAACAGAATAATTACTTTGACCTTTCTATTGAATGTATTGAATGAATTAAAGAATAACACCTAATAATCAGTTTGTAACTGAGGATATTTTCTTTGTGAATATTCTATTCATATGATTGTAAATTATAGAAAATAAAATAATAACTATGTATAAAACCACAGATTTTATTTTAATTTTCATGATCGACCGATTTTGCATCATCAGGGTACAAAATTACACTCAACGAAAAATACAAAGCGTTTGGTTATATAAACACACAGAGGGAGAATACAATATAACATGAAATAAGAGAACAGTGAGAAAACAATAGAAAAATATTAAAAAGTTATTATTTCATTTTCATTAAATATGTCAAACCACAAAGCGATTGCTTTCTACTAAAATAATTAAGAATTAAATACTTTGTTTGATTTCATGATTTTCAATTTGATTATTTTTTGATACTGTGAAAAGCTAGAAGTGATATTTTATAAAGGTATGTATTTTTATTTTTTATTTACCATGGATGTCATCCTCTTTATAAAACTAGTTGGCAATTTCGATATTTTTATTTAAAAAGTAAAATATTATAGTAAGTTTTTGATAAATAAGGATAAGTTAGTATATCAGGTTAGGTAATGTAGTGTAAAGGGCAATCGAGATGAACTATCACAAAACTGTGCTATGTAAATTATCACTGCTCTTATTATTAATATTTTTAAGTAATGGAGCAGAATAAAAGAAAATATTAATACAGTTAGAATGATTAATAATTTCTAATTTTTAAAACGTTAAGGTTAAATAATGGTGAAACTTCATTAACATATGAATTAATGATCTTCAATAAATTTATCCTTTCGCAGAAAGCAATCACTTTGTGGCTTGACACATTTAATGAAAATGAAATAATAACTTTGTATAAGACCACACATTTTATTTGTATTTTTATGACCGACCGGTTTCATTATTAAATCACCTTCTCAGTGACGTGTTGCCTCTTTTATTTCATATTATCTGTCTCTTTCTCTCTGTTCCTTTGTTGTAGTTTTAACCTTATTCTATTGTGTTCTCACTGTTCTCTTACTTTATTTTATATTGTGTTCTCCCTCTGTACGTATATGTAACCGCAGACTATGTATTTTTTGTTTAGTTTAATTTTGTACCCTGGTGATGTTTAGACTAAGCAAAACCGGTCGGTCATAAAAATTAAAATTAGATATGTGGTCTTAAACAAAGTTTTTATTTAATTTTTCCTTTTAGTAAGTTAGTTTTATAAATGTGTTTTAATCATAATTCAGTACAATATTTGTACATCATATTGGTGTTGAGACATGTTTACTTGTTTTTCTAAACTGTATCCAAAAATGTTACTATACTTTTAGGGGTATTTTTATTGTCTCCCTCTCCGACTATGTTCATATTACGCAAAACATCATCCAACGAAAATCTGTACAGCTTTAGGAAGCTCTTCTACGTAAAAGCCATGCATTACCAATTTCCACTAAAGCCCACCCTTTCATCGATCCCACTGCACCGTTGTGCGGTTCCTGGAAACAGATGTTTCGCGTTTCTGGTGATTGCGTTACAACTTCTTTCCCCCCATAATATTATGCAAACCTCCGCCACATTTCCATACCTTACATTCCCGTATGGGGGAGTATCGCATCCTAAACGCCACCTCCCCCGAGTTATGGCTTATATTGCAACAGAATAGCCTGAGAAATAAAATTTTCATTCTCTACCGAGTATTTTTGATAACATTTACATTTTGAAATTGAAAAACATACGTCATGTAATATTGCGAGTATTTATACTGCGTACCCGGGAGCTCCTTTTGATCAGCTCTTCTCAAACTGGGAGCAGAATTGTTTGCTCCGGTGTTTAAACGTTCCTATTGGAATACGCTATGACCTTGAACTTAGAACAACGTTCGCATCACAGCAGTTATAATTATAACTAACAGTAAAATTGTTTTACTGATCTGATAAAAATACGGTAATGTCTAAAAAAAAAGTTTATTTGTCAAAAATTGGCCAGTCAAACTTATTGAGTTTATTTCTTGTACGTGTGATAATAATGCATAGGTGTACTTACTGTTAGACTTTTTAATCATCTTATAAATAAATGGTTAGAGAAATTCACTCAATAACTAATATTAAATATAAGTAATTAATAGGGATGGTTGATATCGGAAATCGGGTGTAACTGCGATTCCAGTTACCGGTGAGGAACCGGTTATGAATCCAGTTATTTTTGGAACCGGTTTCTGGTGCCAGAAAAGTTTTAAGAATCATTGGGGGGGTTTCGGTAACCGGTTCCTTGTCTAATAGAATATTTACATAATTTAATTAAGGAGGGGGGGGGGTTGTTAGCGATATTCTGAGAACTAAAAACTCGCTTCCTCAGATAAATAATATCGACGGTTCCAGAGACCGGCTTGGAACCGGTTCCTTTTAACCGGGATAGGAATATCGACCATCTCTAGTAATTAATGATTGTGTTATCGAGATAAAATCATCTTTTTCGTTGCAACGTTCCCAATTGTTTATAAGAAAGGAGTATACAGCTTCACTGCCTAGAATTGATGAATGTGAGAATAAATGATAGAGAAAGCTTTGAAGAAAGAAGTTTTTCTGATCTTCTCACTAAATAAAGCTCAGTTCACGATTCAAACACATTTCTGAAAGCGGTTTCACCATAACAAAGAGACTCTGAGTGTTTATTTCATCTGAATTGAATATAAATTTTATTGCACGAGCTTATGTGTGGCAATCATCTTTCCAAGGGACAACTAAACTAAATTTAACTATGATTTAATAAAACAAATTTGTAACTTTATTCCACTTTTATTATTTTGACTGGACCGGTTTCAGCCTATGACGGCCATCTTCAGACTAGTACAAATGTTTGTTAACCTACGGCTTATATACTATTTTTGGGGATGTTAGGGGTGGTAAACAATGAGTGGTAAATGGGTGGTAAACCCCTAACATCCCCAAAAATAGTATATAAGCCGTAGGTTAACAAACATTTGTACTAGTCTGAAGATGGCCGTCATAGGCTGAAACCGGTCCAGTCAAAATAATAAAAGTGGAATAAAGTTACAAATTTGTTTTATTAAATCATTAAAATGGAATTCCACCACGAATTAACAGTTTCAAAATTAGAAATAATAAATTTAACTAGATTATTACTTTATAAACTTCGATGCTTACGGCATAATTTGTACTTGGCATACATTGAAAGGGAAACAGGTGATGGCGAGAGAACAGAAGACTGGATAAATATTTTCTTCAACATTTTAATTTTATTTTTAGCGGTTTTTATCATATTTAGATAATATTATGTGTCTGTGCAAGTAAGAGAATAGTAGTTTGTAACGACAAAAAATATAGATATCTGTGTAATAAAAGTTTTTCTTTTATAAAACGAGACATCAAATCATTGTTTATTTATTCGACAGTTTTTACACCTGTGACGCCAATGATTACAAATTATTTCGGTGGACGTTTCTAAAGAACATTCATGAAAATGTTTTTTATTAGGTAGAAAATAATAATTTAAGTAAAAAAAAAACGATTTATGTAATTACCTGATAAGAACACAGAGCTAAAGAGTTTCATCAAATTTCAGAAAATTTCTGTCACAATTGTCTCTGAAAAAAAAATTGCATTTTTATTTTAAAAAATGGGTTACGCTCATTTTAAATGACCACTGTTTTTAGTTACAATAAAACAGGTCTACAATGAAACCGCATAAAGTGTCTCAAATGTTTGTTTTATTAACTTTTATTATATATAAAGTGAATATTTTATTCATCGTTCTCTCATCATATTAGCTGCTTACCCCAGTTAGAAACGGGTGGCTTTTGGCATAAGAAAATGAATTCTCTACTTACCGCAAGCAATACGAAATGGGATAGTGATTTTGTTTGCTTTTTTTTTTTGATTATTTTGGTATATTTTATTAGAACACGTAAATGACTCAATATTCATAAAACGGATGAAATTACTTAAAAGAATGCCTCAAAAGTCTAAAAATTAGATGAAACCCTAAAAATATTAGTATTTTTTTTTTAAATCGACAACACATTCCTATTGAGAAAACCATAGTTTATTTTTGCAATTACACTGTGGTCATGGTTAATGCTACGTTTTTACTAACGATAACATGAGAAGTTGAATAGTGGTATCGAATAAAAATTCTAAACAATGGTTTTCGAATTTCGAAGAGGGAAAATAACCTGTTTCATCAAGTATTCAGGATAGAAGTGATATATTATCCAGCATAAAAATAAATCAACTTAACATTTGTAAGTATCTACCTATCTATAAAAATGGTAAAAGCAACCATCAGTCCGACTCTATTGGATAGAAGGGGCCAACGAATTCGGAAACGTAGCGTGTTCACCTTTTTACCACCTGTGAATTAAAAGGGTTAAAACATTTGGCTATTTGAATTCAGCACAGTTCTTTCCTTTCCAATCACTTTCCACAGTTAATTAAAGTAGGGGTCTTTATTTCTATTAACGGAACGTGTCCCATTCTTTTATTAAAACCTTATTTAAAACAGTAACACTTCCGTAAAAGGAAACCTTCAAAGATACATTTACCTTTTCCCCTTGTCTAAATTAAGTTATACAGTACTAGCTTTATCACTACCTGCTTAAAATGTTACCAAATCTCTTGAGATTGAAATTAAAATGAACAAACTAACAAATATGTTAATATGAATTCATGCGTTTCATTTAGATTTTTATACCCTTAGCTTCTGCTAAATTGTTTTTTTTAATCTGTTGATGTACACAAGCAGTGCCCATATCTGAACCTTTTCTCTTGTGATTTATGATAACGATCATGATTTTATTTTTATTTATTTATTTCAATAAATATTAAGTCAATTACAAAAATACATATAAAACACGAAATAGAAAAAAGAGTAACAGATAAGGAATAGCGTATACATTAAAATAATAATTAAGTCCAATTACAAAAATACATATAAAACACGAAATAGAAAAAAAAAGTAACAGAGAAGGAACAGCATATACATTAAAATAAATTAAGCGATGACAAAAATAAGGCAAAATAAACACAAGAGAAAACATTCAAGCCATGGTATAGTCAAAGTTTTGGTAGAGTCGTAAAGCATGACAAAAATCATTTAGACTGCCACCAAAAATTTCAAGACCATGGCTTGAGTTAACAAGTCTTGACATTCTGGACATTGGAGAATTATACCCATTTTAGGTAGTTCTAATTTGTGTACATATTTCTGCTTGTTAGTTAGTGTAATTACCATAATTAATTTAGAATAAAGCGCACTTGAGGTGAAATATCACAAAACTGCGCTATGCAAGTTCCCTGTTATTATTATTACTATGCCTTTTGGTGAAGTTGTGATGAAATATATAATGTTGCTATGGTACAGTGAGTATTTTTTTTGTAAAAATTGTACTTTTGAATTTATGACAGAAATAATAAGAAATAAAAATTGGAATTAATTTTAAAGGATTACTGTTTATTTATTATTAAATATTTAAATTATATTAATAATTTAAAACACAAATATAAAACAGAAACTCAAAAGAACAATGGTTTCGGTTGTGACCATTGTTATTTTTAGTTTCTGGCTTTTTTCTGTTTCATATTTGTGTTTTAAATTATGAATATTATTTAAATATAGAAAATAAAAAGTTTGAAAATTATTTCTCCTTTTCTGGTCGTCTGAAACAGTAATAATGCTACAATTTGATTGCAGTGATTAGTAAGGTTGGTGTGTTTAACTTTTGTCACATTTGACATTGTCACAATTCTTATATAATTAGCGCCATTTTGTTTTTTCTTGTATCTGAGCGGCTCCCGTTAAATGCCGATTATCGGTCTGATTAGCTGAAAACCACGACGGTCATGTTATGCCTTAAGGGAAATCATTTCCCTAAGGGCCTTTCATATTTGAGGATGCTGTGTGAAGAGGTCTTTTTGAGGAAAGGAAACAGTGAACCTGGGTCTTGAAGAGGCCCATGTTGAAGGTGAGAGGAAACACAGAAGCCGGCAAATCGTTACATAGCTGAGCTGTTGAACATAAGAAGGAGTCCGGGAAGCGACCCGTTCTCAATTATCAAATATTATGCTTATAAGTTAATTACAATTAATTAAAAAAAAACTGAAGCAAGCCTGGAATCGACGTTTCAGATAAATCTTTAAGATATATATATTTTTTTAAAAGGCGTTAGTCGTTGAATTGTGACCATGTCAAATGTGACATGGACTGCCGAATTATTGATTTTTCTTGTCTTTGTGTGTTAAAATAACATATGTATCTGGGTGGTAGGTAAGTATTTTAAAATCCGTTATAATAAATGTACGCATAAAAACTAAGTACTGCTGACCGTGGACTCAAAAACAATAAATTGCTGTTCCTCAATCATCAATCTACTGATTTTGGGTATCATTTTTCACTGTCCAGAATTTAGAGACTTGTTGACTCAAGCCATGATCGTGAAAAAAATGGTACCAGTCTAAATGATTTTTGTCACTCTTTATGAAACTTCTACCAAAACCATGTTCAGGCTTTGACTTCACCTTGGCTTTGACTTGAATGTTCTTTCCAATGTGTGTTTTTGTCATTGCTTCATTATAATATTATGTTTGTGCTAGTATTTCTCTGTTGCTCTGTTTCCCAATTCGTGTTCGGTTTTTTTTATGGTAATTGGACAATAGTTCGTTAGTACATAAGTAAATAAGTATCAATCTAAAAATAAGACACTGCGAAAGATGCTTGAAGCAAACTGGTAAAGTGACGTGTTTTTAATTAATGACATAAGCCGTACGAGAGAGCAACGCTACCGAGTGTGCCGAATTTACATAATTTAATACAAAACATAGAAGTGGATCGTAAAGTAAAACGCTTTCCTCGAAATTAATTCAATAATTATGATGGCCCAAGTCATCAGGATTTGTTCCGGATATAACTAACTTGGTAATTAATTTTGCGTGCCGAACTGCCAAAGAATTATGTATCGACTAATTAAAAAAAGCATTATCCTTTAATAGTGACAGAATAATATGATGATTAACAAATTAATAATTATTATTACATAGGCCCAGTAAATTTTGTTACTATTACATTTATTTAAAAGTAGAGAGTAGTTACTACTCGTCTTCACACGAAATTAAACTTTTAAATAATTTTTCAAACTGAAAAAATATTCAACGAACGATGTTGGCGCCTTCTCTGATAGTGGTCATTTCAAAGTTCGGTAACTCATGATAACAATGCGATATGATAAGTTGCAATTACAATATATTCTATGTCGGAGAACCCAACTTGCTTTGAACGTCTCAACGTCAAGCTGGTCATAATTTAATGAAAAACAATAATTAAAATAATATATGTTCATTTTTTCAGCTATCAAAACACTTTTTTGTTCATTTGATTACGAATCAAACACGACGAGAATAAGAAAAACACAACATTTAAGAAGGAAACGTATTTGAAATGTAAAATTATAGATAAGTGATTATATTACTAAAAATTACTTTTCATTAAACTTCACAAACAACTTCAAAATATCATACATTATAGAATATTTATTAAGAAGTCTAATGCAATAGAAAAATGATCACCTCTCCCCTTTTTACTATCGACTTTGTTCTGGTTAAAGGCGTTATTCCACATTTCTATGCAAGCACACTTAGGCCTAGTGGTTTTGACCACTGTGACATTTTAGATTGTCGCACATTGATAATTAGCGCTATAAGGAATCTACCATTTCAAATAATTGCCTCTGTTAAAAACTATTTTTTTATTGCAAGAAAAATGTGAAATTACGCCATTTACCTAAACAAAGTCGATATGTTCAAGAAACCAAAATTTAAAATACCAAGAAATAGTAATAAAACGCTAAACAATGTAACTCCTCGAAAAATCACTAAGAAATCAAAAAAGGTACTTCATATATACTTAAACAATTCATTTCCATTGACGGGGAAATATCTAATGGCAATTTATATTATGAAATAGTTAAGATAAACCTGCCCTTGGTATGGAATAGTTTGTAATCATTTAATGGGGAAAAATAGACTTTAATGTTAAGTACTTCACAGAGTAAGAATTTCGATGTAATGTGGTTTTTTACTGAAATTAGTATAAATCAAATATTTAATCAAATTTAGATAATAAAATAAAATTAAATGGAGTTTTACAAATTTAATACAAAAACCCAAATAAATAAATGAATAAATCCAGATAATGCATATTTTCAATGAGTGGAAATCGAACCCGCAACCTTCAAACCTAAAACCAAATACACATAACACAACGGAATGGAAGTCGTCACCGTTAGCCCAATTTCAAAATCCAGTAATTCAAAAATTCTATACACACATATATATATGTCTTAGTCGCACCTTATTCTAACTGATGTTGTTTGCAAAATAATAAAATTGATTTAATAATTAATATGAATTAAATAATACCAAAATTGTAACTTTATTCCACTATTTTAATAGTGGAATAAAGTTTTTTTGTAGTATTGAAAATCATTTAAATGGAGTTTCACCACGAATTAACAGTTTTAAAATTAAAATTATTTAAAAAAAATAAATATATATATATGTACATTATAATGCTATCCTAGCTTAAAATAGTTCAAAATTAACTTTGCGTTATTGTGTAGTTGAGAACTTTTAGGAGAAATCCACCCATCCTCTCTTTCATCCCTTAGACGTAAGTCAGTGCCTTGGTCAGTTCTTGGGATAGCTTTGGTTAGCTGGTCGACTACGGCAGGGCCTCTTTGATTGATCATGTGTTCACACCCTCCAGTGATCTTGAAAGGCTTGCCACAAACAACCCTTAGCTTCGCGTGAGAATGGGAACCGGCTGACCATGAGCGCACTTTGGCTAACTCAACCACCCCTTTCACCCAAAATAACCCATTTATTCCAAATAGGTTAATAAGTCATCAGTAGCTATAAGAATAATAACTTACTCTAAACTTTTTATCTCTTAATAAATTCTGTATTTAAAATCGCAAGGCTTACAAAAAATAGCAGTGGTAGTATTTAACGTAATAAAGTACATCGAAGTGCAATTCTTTTTCTAAAACAGGTTGTGATTTAATGAAAAACCTGCTAAAGTTTTTCAAAATCAATTTGAATCATTTTAAAACATATTTGCATACGCCAGTACGTAATATTTGTAAATATTTAAATTCTCTTTCTTCTGGTATCTTTTTCTATCGGAAACAACTTCGAATTAAAATAGACATTTACTTTAGAAAACGTTTTCTTTTATTATGTTATTGATTTTGTATTGGAGTGCAATTTTTCAAGTATTTTTTCCCGCTATACTAGGGATCTTTCTGTTTTACAATTGAACATTATATGACAAGTACATAAGTTTTAGCCCTAGAATCACTATATTGATAAATTTAGATGATGTTCTCATCGATGACATACTTTGTCGAAGGATTCTTAAAAATCGGTAAAAATCATGTACTTCTTGCTCTGGTGTCAATAAGGTTTTAATTTAGTTTGATTAAGAGTACAATATATTGGGTGAATATACATAATAGTCGATACATGTTTTTAATTACTATACAAATATACTGTTTATAATGAAACGATCTCTTTTTCAAACATATTAACCTACACCTTTATACAACCTTGTATTTTTATTTATTTAAGTTATTATTGTTAACTATATTTAAATAAATATTATCATTATTATTAATAAGTCCATCGGCAGACGTCTGAATATCTTGAATAATGCAAAATGACTTGGAAGAACTAATTTTGCTATGATAACTATACAGAAAAAACCTATCTAAAAATTGGACTCTTAAAGCATCTGTACACGGCTTTTTTCCGATTTATGTATATATTTTTAATTTCCCAACAGTTTTATGCAAAATTCTATTTCCCGTATTTAAAAAAAATAATCTATTAATACCAATTGAAAATTTTTCTTTTTGCCATTTGCGTAAACCTATCAACTCAATGGCACCCAAAACGTTAAAAAAAAACATTTATTTTAAGTTCACATCATATGCATCTCACTTTAATCCAAAATTTCTACTTTCATTTTTGAACATATTTTTTTTACTTCAAGACCATTTTCCATTGATATGCCAGTGCGAGATAGCAATACAATCTTGTGAGTTTAGGCATGCGATTTTAAAATCGCGTGTTGGCGCACCTCTTAGAAAGCAGTTAACCTAAATGTATGGCGGGAAATATCAATGATTCAGATTTAGGAACAATAGGTCACATTTATTGATTTTCACTACCTCATATATCCATAGACACGTAAAAAAATCCCCAACCCGTCACTTATCTGTTCTCAAATTATTATAGCCCCAGAAGAACACTGCTTGTATTTAAATTGCTGTTGAACGTTGTTCTTATTAAATCAATTTCAATCTTATGATTAATTCACTCTACAATATTGTTAAAAAAAGCTCAATACGACGTCAATGTTCATGTTTCGGTAAAAGTTTTCGCGTTGGAATTTATTTCACTAACATCATTAGAATTTATGAACGCTTATTTTCCCTGTTGGCTATTTAATAAAGTATTCTTCGGCGTTACGGTTAAAAACAGTTTTTGTTCTTCATTTTTTAGCTGCCTTTAAAATTCGATAAGAAAATAGTAATCTTTATTTTGATCGACTTTTTAAGGTAAAACGACGTGCTTGTTTCCTCAAAATTAACTTCTTTCTTGAATGCTGGTTCAAGGTTGGTTGAGATCAAAGTGGAACGCTGATATTGTTCAATCGGTCGATGGCATCAGAAGTCGATGAGAAACCTCAAGGAAACTGGTGAAGAGGATATTCTTCTATAATGTATTCTGTTATTTGTACTTTTGTTTACATTTACACAGCTTAGAGTCTTTCATTTATGCATCATATTCGCACAATGGCTATGTCTGCACCGGATGCGGCTAAGTTTTAAGTTCAGAAATAGAAACAATCTTTTTTCTCTCAAAAAGGTTTTTGTTTTTCATGTCCAAGGTAATTAAGGTTAATTATGCAGTTTTTTTCATTTTATTTTCTGCATCGAATGCTCTGACTCTTGTTTGATTCTGAAAACTTTTGTGGCCCTCCAGCCATCTAAAATATATTTATCATTTGGAAGAGTGCTTGACTCAAGCAACAGAAGTTTGGGACTTTTTAGCTTTTTGTCGCTTCAACTAAATTAGTGAGAGCATTGAGTTACCTGAATTAACTTTTTTTCGAAATCCAATTGGGTACTGAAGACTGAATGAATTTTACTGTAAACAAACAAATCTTTAAGGTGCTCTGGTGTAAACTTTCCAAAATGACGCTTTAATTCTTTTGCCTTTTCGGCGACCATATGTAATCAAATATTCACACTTACTAGTAAGCAAATATTGTAAAAGAACTTTCAAAATTCAAAAAACTTGAAATAACAAATAATTCACGAAACACTTCTTTCGACACTCGAAGAGATGAAACGCAGGCTTTCTGTACTATTATTTTAATAATAAATCTCTACTTTTGGGAACCAGCCAAGGACTGTAGTCTCCGCGTCACCTCCCGAACAAAACGTTGTCTCTACTTTCACATCGAGGACACATGTCAGGTCGAATTTTTTTTAAATTCAAAGCGACATCGAAGAGTTTTGAAAATCCCCCGGGATTGAAAGAGCTCTGTACCTCGGATATTCTCTTTGATCCGTCCTCTCAGACTCTCAAAGGAGCCTTTCTCTCAGTAAATAAACACAGAGAAATAAGAAAAGGGAGCCATTACTACATGAGTGTCTTTGTCAGATTGTAGGAGAAAAGCCTAGATGAACATTGATACGTTGTCGAGACGTACATAAATGCTACCCTACGCTGTCCACTGCGGTTTTCATTTGAATGCAGGGGACCGACTTCTATACTCTACTCACAGTTTTTTTAATCGTGATTTTCTATTCAACATGTAAGGGCTCTTTGACGGCCTCCATGGTCGAGTAGTAAGACGCTCGACTACTACTCCAGAGGTTGCGGGTTCAAACCCGGCGTGCGAAAATACATTTTATAAAAATAAAATTTGTCGTCACACATTTAATTAACATAAAATAATATAATATGGTATATTTGCGACACGTTCCAGAGTGGTAGATACTCTATGTATCGGACTGGTGAAAAACCACTATTAAGAAGTTAAAAGTTGCTTGAAATGGCTTTAGCCGTGTTTGGTGACCAGATCTGAATAGCTAGTTGCATTCCAACGTTTCCCTTCTCTATCCCCTCCCTCTCTCCATTACCTTCAGCCTCACAATATACCCCAATTGGGGATGCCATAGTCTCACTGGGTCTAGACGGTTGGGAGTAGTTAAGACTCTTGTACAGTATTCACAATAAATAAGAAAAATTTTCAATTTTTTAAAAAATAAAATCTATGCGTGTGACTTTGGTAAAATTTATTTACTAAGCCCTTAATGCAATAATACTATCAGATATTTTTTCAATATATTTTTTATATGAATACCGCATAAGAGTCTCAACTGCTCCCAACCGTTTAGAGCCAGTGAGACTATGGCATCCCGAAATAGGGTATGTTGTGAGGCTGAAGGTAGTAGGGAGGGAAAAATAATAGGGAAGAGGAAGGTTAAGAAGTACCTGGCTATTCAGATCTGGTCACCAAACACGGCTAAAGCAATTTCAAGCAACGTTTTGATTCTGAATGGTGGTCTTTCACCAGGGTGATACTTAGAGTATCTACCACTCTGGAACGTGCCGCAAATATACTTTTTATTATTTTTGAATAAATCAAATGTGTTATGACACATTGATTGGATAAAAGTATCACTGCGCAAGAGTTTCTACTAAGCATGGCATCCGAATTTAAGGAATGATGCTTCAGAGTGAAGAATAAGTGCAGGATAAAGAGAAAGGGTAGGTTTTGAAGCAGGTACCTGGGTTCTTAGATGCGGCCATTAAACATTTATAAATTTTCTTTAAGAAACGTTGCACGTAGTTGCATTTCACCAGTATCTTCATCTTTGAATACATTCATCAACACACATTATTAGTTGTACAAAATGCAATAAGGCAGCTACTTTTCATTTCTGAAATAATTTGATATATTTCGGTATTCTCCATGTGCAACTGTGTTCGCTCCAGAGCAGATAAATATAAATTATATGAAGTATTCACCCCAGATACAACATGCGTACACAGCTCCAAAAACTTAATTACCGGACATTTAATCATGCTAACCATAATGGATAGCTCCATACTGGCTCCATTACGGCTTCTAAAGACTCTTCATATGTGTTAATTTAAATAAGTGTGGGGAACGTATTGTAGCTCACATACCTATGTATTTTATAAACGTGTATAAACCAACACACTTACTACCTCCATAGAAATATGTTGAGTGGGAAAAGTCAAAGGGGAATGACCCTTTTATTTAATTTAACAGTATATGTTTCTGGTGTGCAAAATAATTAAATTATTTGATCTTTTAGAGTACATTTTTTGGTTCCAGTGCTTTTATTGCTGTCTGATGTAAATGGCAATTAGGTTTTCATAATTATTTGAAAACAAATTGCTATTCGTGTAGTTCTTAAAACATAATTGAACCCGGAAAATCACACGACTCAAGAATTAGCCCTCAAAAATACACCCTTTTTGGCTTTCTAATAAAAGCAATACTACAAATGGTTGTGCTAGTTCACATTTTTTTTACTTATTGGTGCTTTATGATTTCTTATAGCCTAAGGAATCAAAAGACACCCATAAGCCGAAAATTATTTTTTTGACTTGTTATAGTATTGAACTGGCACAGTGAAATGATTAATATGTTAATTATATACGGGAAGTTAAAAAAAGTTTTAGATTTCCATTAAATGCAATTTTTAAACAGTAAAATTATTCACATTATTTGCATTATTACTTACATTATTTAATTTTTTTACGGAATGCATACTGAAATTTTATGAAAAATGGCTGCACTGGTTTTCAAACTGCACCTTTTAGTGACATTTTACAATGTTTTTCAAAGAATTAAAAAAATTACAACTTTTATTTTTTTACTCACAGGATACCTTTGACATTTTCCCAATTGCCTGTGTAGAATTTACAAATCAATCATGTGCAGTATTGCTTGTATTAAAATGCTACAAAGTGTATAAATGTAAACTGTACTGTGAAAATCAATATTTAAATTGTTATTATGGCCCAGAAATTTAATTTACAAATTTCTTTTTAAAAAATGCTTCATTTCTGTACCAAGAAAATTCTATTTTTTACACTAATATTCTATTTCGATGAATTTGAAACAAATAATTTAAGAGTTTTTTATTCGATTTATAATATATCTGTTCAATTGTATTCCTAGTGCTCATTTTAAAATACTCTCATTTAGTGGATATGTTAAGGGAAATGGGGTATATTCTAAATCCAGAACCCTGCATCTCTTTACTGCTCATTAGTTTGCCCTCATCTAGAATAGTGTTATTTGTTCTCCTTTCTATACTGTTCACATTAATAATATTGAATCCGTTCAACATTGCTTCTTAGGCGGAATTACATGGAAATTATGTCGAAAAAGAGGGGATTATTCATATAATGGAATTAAACAAACATTAAAAATTTCCTCATTAAAATACGTAGGAAACACTTTTTTTAAAATTTAATTTGCATTTTCAAAACTATAAATTGTTTTATTTACTCACCTTCTTCATTGCAACTCATCCAGCTCAAAATTATTTGCGGTAGACTTAGAAACAATGCATTTTTCTTCCTCAAACATCACTCTACTAATTATGGGTATCGTTCTCCACTGTCCAGAATGCCGAGACTTGCTAATCCATGACACGGTCTTGACATTTTTGGTACCAGTCATTGATTTTCGTCATTCTTTATGACTCTATCAAAAGAATGTTCTTTAAAATTTATGTTTTTTTCCTATTTTTGTCATTGCTTCATTATGTATGTGCTGTTCTTTCTCGGTTGCTCTTTTTCCCGTTTCATGATGTGTTTTTTTTTTGTAATTGGACAATGGTCCGTTGGATTCATTCATTTATTTATGACCGTTGGTCAGTAAATAAATCTCCACAACCCTGTCCGTGGCCGAGAGATAGTAAAAAATCTTCGGTTAGTCCCTTTGTTGCATTTATTATTGATAGACAACCTTCTTGTCACTTTTCCAAAAGTATATTTTCTTAGACATGTCAAAGACGTTTTAAAAATATTCGAGATCTATGGATCTCTTTCTCTATAGAAATCAAAGTCTGGGCTCTGATTTTATTAATAAAATTAATTCATTTCTATATATTTACGTTCAGATTTAATATTGAAAAAATCTAACTCATCGAACCCGCCGTTTGAATAAGTTTTCTTCACACACGAAATGATTTTCATTACTTAAGGAGTGGGTTGAAGGATATGGGAAACGTTCCTGGAAAGAAGTCAGCGTTTTCATTGTGCGCCTGGGCCATTGTTGACTTGATGCCAGAATGAATAACAAGTCTTGGGTCTGGAGCATTGATGCAGATAACCCTAGGTTACTGGGAAACGAAATTTGGATATTTTGTGAAATCCGACACAAAGCAGATTAACAAAGAAAAATTATTGAACAAAAAAAAAGCATACGTGCGAAGTGTTCCACCCGAGGAACAATTAAGCTGAAACAGTTCGCATTGAAAAATTTGGAAGAAAAGCCGAATGTGTTTTTAGCTTCAGATGAATTTTGAAAATAGAGAATTGTAAACGATAAAGGATACTACTTAATGAAGGTGTATAATTGGAGCTTTTGGAAAGATTACGGAATCAGGGTAAAATGGAAAACCATTCACTCACCGATGTTGTTGAATTTGAAGTTCTTGATTCTTCTTACACAGTTGTATCATTAACGAAACGAATTACTTCAAAACACCACACTTAAATTTGTATTATTTGGAGACCAAAACAACAAGCCAACGATCAAGCGAAAAACCAACGAGCAAAACGTTTTTTCACATCAAAACTCTTCTGTTTGATTGTTAATTTTTTCGAACACGGTGTTGTTGTATACGGAAATCGAATATAGTGGAATGATTGGATAAGGTAGAAACTTGTATGAAAAACACGAAGGTAAGAACGTAACAAATTTAAAAAAAATAACAAATTTAAAATTCAACAGAAAGTTTGTTGTTGTAGTATTAATTCATTGACCTTCAGTGATGGATGCAGCTAATAAGATACATCTAATATTTTTTTTATACGTAAATGAGCTGTCACTATCCTTGGCTGCAGATCCAGAAGTTCGAAACGTGCCTTGCCCAAATAAGTTTTATATATAATTGGTTTGTGTTATATTACATATTATTAATTTGTAATAACATATTCTAACGTATTTTTGGCACGTTCGAGAGTGGTCGATACTCTCAAGATAGCCCTGTTGAAAGGTGACCTTTCAGAATCGATACGTGTTGCTTGAAATGGGTTAATCCGTGTTTAGTAGTCAGACATGAAGAGCCAAGTAACTCCCAACCATCGTATTCCTTATCTCCTTTCTCTCCCTTTTCTCTATCATCCTCACAATATACACTAATAGGGAATAATATTTTCCTACTCACTAGCTCCGAGCAGTTGACACTCATGCTCTATATTTGCATTAGATAAAAAAAGCGATGAGTAAGTTTTAGACAAAATTAATTTTAATAACGTTTAATAAACTTCACCATAGACATAACACCCAAACAACATCGTCAATGGTCCAAGTCAAATTGCAAGAATCTTGAACCTTCTGTAACAATGGATTTCAAGAAATATTATGATTCTGACATTTTAGCATTCGACGCTAGTTTGTTAGGGAAATTCGTTCCGGAAATTGACAATTGAATGGAAAATTCTTTTAGGGAAGCTTGTGATTTTTTAAATTAAATCTGTACGCTTAATGCATTTTTGTTTTAACATCACACTTTGAATGAAAATGTTATTAAATTATGTATAGACAAAATAGTACATTTTCTAAGCGACATAAATAAGACAAAAGTAAAGAAAATAAAACAGATAAGGTCCACGACCTAGTTTCATTCTTGGAACCTTCTCCGGAAATATGCATCTACTAGTTGTGCTACCAAAACCCACTGCCTTACTATCGTTTTTATTAATCACATTTTTTTCTGAAAATCATAATTCTACAAATTTATTTTTCCGTGGCGGCATTCATCTTTATGATTGTAATAGGAGATTCTAACAGAAATAAGTCTCATATAGAAGATAACAAGGATTTTTTAAATTCGGAGTTGGAGAAGATATTAAAAAACTAATTTAATTCTTAAAAATTAAATGGTGAAAATCATAACATTGAAAACAATAACTTTCTTTTAATTTTTTTTTATGATAGGTAAAAATGTAAAGCATTGTCACGCTAGCAATATTTGAAACGGACAGTTAGCTTTATGTCACTTTTCTGGCACACCTTTCTTCTATTTTTAACATGCAAGTTTGTAAATCACATAAGTTTCCACACTACGCGCAGCGTGCGTTGCATACGCTAGACAGGTGTGAAAAAGTTTCAAATAATAGTTGAACATTGATAGAAGGCCCCGAATATATTATTATAGCCGCATATTATTTCATACACTTTGTTTTGCCTTTTTGATTACTGTTTTTTTTTTAGTTGGTAGCTGCCTTGGATGCTCGCCGTGCAGTGTCTGGACGAAACTAATGATTATTAATATAATAAAATAATACCATTTTCCCTCAAAACCTGAAAGAAAAATCTTTGCGACAACACTAATGTCATTAATATAATGAAAACCCCCGTGGCTGAAAAAAATATTTAAGCTCCAGCAGAATTTTAATAAATTTAATCAATAATAACAAAAAATGTGTTGTTTTGTATTTAATAAATACAAAACACTCTCAACATCGCGCAGATAAGCGACCAACATTGGTGGAATGGAGACGTCGTTTTTAATGGTTTTAAACATGTTTGGTGACCAGATCTTCATAGCCAGACACCCTTAACCTTTTCATTCTCTTTACTATTTATGTTCCTTTCTTACTTATTTAACCCTTAAAACATACCCTTATTGGTAATGTAATAGTCTCACTGACTCCACAGTCGAAACAGTTGGGACTCGTGTGCGGTATTTAAATTAAAGATAATAATAATTGTACCTTATTGCTGAGTGGAAGATTCTCTCATGAAAACCCTGTTTTGAAGTCACTAATCAAAAATGGAACGTTTCTAAAACTGGCTTTACAAAATTTTTTTGTCCAGATGTGAATTCCAGGGCACAATTTATTTTTCCATCCCACTTTCTTCAGCCATAAAATATAAATGGCAGTTATAAATGTATGTAAGTCCAATCATAAAATTATCACAAAATCTACCCCAGGCGGGTAGCATCCGTATCTTAAATAAAGCATTCCACGTCAAAATATATTTGATATGAGAATCGAAGCCTTACGAGGATGATAAGTGAAAAGTCTTCGTAGGTTGTTCAAATGCTGAAAATAATTTACTTTATCGATGGAAAACACTTCGAAAAAAAATAACATCTCGTTTACAGAAAAAAACAGCGTTATTATCAATTTAAAAGAAATCACATATCATTCAAGTTGAACATCAAGAGTCGAGTAAAAAACAGATGTAATACAAAATCTTTTTAATTTGGTTTTCATTTACAAAAAAAACTCTTTTTTCTCAAATTCTGCCCAACACGTTTGCACAAATTTCGCTGCGTCGCAATGCGTCCTGACGCGCATATACATCCGGCACCCTGGTGCTGGGGAGAGGGGATGTAGGAAGGTTAGGGTAGGGGGTTTTTGGAGGCTCCGTGGCCGCCTTTGAGGGGTGTGCATTAACATTACAAACGACGTCAAAGAAAACAACCTCCGACGCCCCCACTGCCGGTCTAATGTAACGCCGATCACGTATAAGAAGGAAACAACCATCATTTACATTTATATCAACAAATAAATAATACTCACTGACCATCGATAAAGGGTTGGGGAACATGATGCGTTAGGAATTTGATATTTCAAATGTACATATTAAACAATATTTATTTAAATTATTAACTTTAACGTTTCGTATACTTATTCATATAAGCGTTTGTTATTTATAAAATATTTTTTACAGCCACAACTAAAAATGATTTTTTGGAACCATAATTGCATAGAACACATTTTTTTTCTGTCGGATTATTTTTTATTTAACGTTTTAAAATCGCCGTATTTTTTATAGAAATCTTCAAAAATTTAGGGAAAATAAATAAATTCTCAATATCCTTGTATGAAATGACTGTTAAAATGCCTAATTCAACAATCGACAAAACTTTTCTCAAGTAAAAATAAATTCAAACGCGTCAGTGAAAATATTAGGGCCAAATATGAAATCCTGACGCATATTTCTTCGTCTCTTTTTCAGTGGTTCGCGTATGTTCGCCTATGTTTTTGCGTTTTCGCTGAAAGAGGCATATTTTCAGGACATGAATCACAATAAAACGCCACGAGAATAACACGATAAATCACACTATCGCTACAGCCTGTGTGGGTCTGTCGCCATCAGCACAGAATACACTAGATTATCCCCTCGTAAAAAAATGACATATCTTATATCATGGAACTAATTTATTATATAATGGATAGAGAACATTGTCACAGCTAAATGACATTAAGAATGTATTAGACGAATATCCCGAGTGCAACTTAAAGACTTTTAGACACACAAAACGCATACCTAAAATGTATTTACAGTTGCCGTATGAGATTGGGTCGAATTTCAAGTTTTTTTTTTATTTCCCTCCCCCAAAATGAGTCTGTTCAAAACTCTGGTTCATCTTTCATGTCTATAAAAGACTCCCCACACAAATTCTTGAATATCGTGGAGATGTCTGTTACAAGGTGTAGCTGAGTGGACAGACGCGTCGGATTCCGATCTGCTAGCTAATTCCTCCATGATTACACAAGCAACATCTTCCGCTTATTATGATGGCAGTGGAAATTTTTCAAATATCGTCAGGTTATTCGTAACCAGGGAATATTTGTCTTTCTTTTGTTTCTAAAAAAGACGAATTAAAACCGGCCCAGTTAAAAATATATAAGAGTGAATAAGTAATTAAGGTTTAATTTCATTATTTCCTTTAGGGCTCTCAATAACTGTATTTTAAACTGACTTAAACATATGAAATATACATAACAAAAAAATAAATACAGACTAACTCCTTTTAACCTTTTACACATAATAAAAACATGTTTATTCATTTAATTTTTAGAGAAGATAAGCATTCCCGGGTTACGATTGACCTAACAAATTTGAAAATACTCTAACTACCCACAAAAAGTGGATTTTTTCATCAGTGCAATTCTTCTTCTAATTTCATATGGTAGAGGAGGAGTCTAAATGGAACATCTAGGTCTGCAAGCCAGTCTAGAGGGCTTTAGAGGTCACCCTGTGGACCTCATCAATTCAACCGATAAATGAAAAGAGCTTGCATTCGTTGACCACACATGCGGTGGTCTGCACCGCACCGCATTCACACATCCCCAACTCTTTGAGGCCCCACCTGTAAATTAAATACAATGCTGAAGGACTTTGAAGGAGGAATTGAACTCACGATGCCTGGACAGGAACCCGATGGATTTTCAACTCGGATAAATATAAAGTAAATAAAACATATCGAGAGAAGATCACTGGACTATTTGATAAATAAACATTGTTTGCACGCTAATTTCTCTTTAAGAATTTCAAATTTTCACTTCAACTTTAGAAAAATATATTCTCTAAGCAAAATTCAATCACGTTTTATAAAAAGCTGTCATTTTATTTTTTTCTATTCACAGCTTTTAGCGTTATCCTTCAAAACCACGTGATGTGAGAAAGCCGTGCGTTAAGTGTTTGTTTTTCGAAACGCACGGGTGAACAGTGAACAGAGAACAGAGAAAACTAAACATACGAGCAGTTGACATTTCGCATCGAAGGGACTTAAATAAAACATTTTGTGACACCTTCAATCGTGTAACTTTAATGCATCATCTATTATTTATGAAGGCAACTCTTTCTATTACCTGGATGGAATATCCAAAAATAGTTAACACATGTACGAAATAAAGAACCTAGAACAATAAAAATAAACACAACAAATGTTTTTGGGATGAAATATTCGATCAGATGGTTTGCAAATTAGGCTGGGGCTAAATTTACGTAAAACTTTTTTGAGATATCGTACTCTCGAGGGTTTAAAAAAATACATATGTCTTTTTTAAAAGTCATAATGATTTGATACTAGCGAATTTTAACTTTATTCCAAACAGACGTGCCTGTGACAAGGTGAAACCAGTTCAGTCTAAATAAAAAAAATACACTAGAAAAATATTAAAAAATTGTATTATCAAATCATTAAATGATATTCCACCACGTTAACATTTTCAAAATAAGAAATAATGAATAGTCGTACTGAGGTTTTGTTTTAATATTTTCTTTAATGTCTTTCGATAAATACGTTAGCCGACCGAATCCGGTAAATATTAAGGTGTAAAATTTGGCGAATATTAAAAAAAAAAACATCTAGGAAAGTATTAATCTTAGTGAAACAGTGCTGATTTTTTCGGGATTTATTTTTTAAATTTTGATTGATTCATAGATTTCATAAGAGGACCATTAATGCATATGCGATTTCAAACATTGAGTTTTTGTGAGTGCGTTGGGTTCAGAACAACATAATATTTATTACCACGTTGTTCTGTTGACAATAATTTATGACCATGCTGCACTATATTTATTTACTTCAAAATTAATATTAATATGATTTTTGTTTTTGCACATGCACGTGATAACCACGTGTTAGTGTATAAGCTAGGATTGCATGTGTGAATGAGTTATGACAAGCATATAAAGTAACGCTTTTTTATTGGAATAAATCATAATGGAAGTAATATAGTGTGTTTTGCAGTGCGAGGATAATGCATATTTACGTACGTTTTATTTATGTATGTTAACTTTATTATTACAATAAAACATGCTGATGAAAACAGTTTAAAATACTTCACACTGCTGAGGAATTCAATACACTCGTAGAAACTTGTAATTTGCAGATTTGTTTACGTCGTTGTTGAATGACCAGCAAACAAAAACCCCTTCCCGTCATCTGCGGCACTTTCAAACATCCATCTTTTTTAACGCGGTCTTGTAATCTTTCTTAAAATATTCTTCCCTTGCTGGATCATTCTTCGACAATCATGTTGGACAACCTGCATGGTCGGGTGGTAAGACGTTCGACTAGGAATCCAGAGGTCGTGGGTTCAAACCCGACGTGCGCAAATAAATTTTATTTAATTAACATGTGTCATAACAAATTTAATTAATATAAAATGATATAAAGTATATTTGCGGCACGTTCCTGAGTGGTAGTGGCATCGCCCTGGTGAAAGATCACCATTCAGAATTGAAACGTTGCTTGAAATGGCTTTAGCCGTATTTGGTGACCAGATCTTAAGAGCCAGATACTTCCCAACTTTGCCCTTCCTCATCTCATTCTCTTCCCCACTACCTTCAGCCTCACAACATACCCCAATTGAGGATGCCATAGTCTCACTGGTTCTAGACGGTTGGGAGCAGTTGAGATTCTTGTGCGGTATTCACTGTAAAAAAAGCCAGAAATTCTAAGAATCTCGACTTAAAAAAAAAAAATCTTCTCCAAAAGATAAGCATATCCGTACTATACTATGACTCATCGTTTACCCATAGAGCCCATAATTTTGACTCTTTAAATGCCTTTTACAGTCATTTAAAGAGTCGTACCTCCGAATCCACCATTTTCCTATAATTTTCTCTTCTCTATTTGCTACGATCTAGAACATTTTCTAGCGGAGGTGCCCAGGTTTCACAGGTTTTTATACATCTTTTCTTTGAAGCCAACCTTTACAGATTTGCGATAAATCTCTTTCTTCTGAATTTTACGTCGTAAGCCATGAGAAAGAAAGAGACAACAAATTTTCACGAACTATCACACCGCTTTAAAGTATTGTTAGAATGTTTTTCGTGTCCCGCGTCTCCGTTTACTCCGCCTACACGTTATGATATGCGAAATAAATTAACATAACTCAACGGCTTATTAGGTTAAACATGGCCTGTTCAAAAGAAATGGTGAATTTTGAGTTTTCGCGGGCTGTGTACATTCGATTATCGTTTTGTTTTTGTTATGTTGGTAAAATTGATCAAAGAATAAAATCCATGATTTGTTTTTCCACAACTCTCATCGACGCTCATCGTCATTAACATCTTATCGGCCTTCTGTAAAGCGCTTGTACCACTTTTTTAAGACAAAGTAGACTGGCCGAATGCCACAGTCAACATTTTAAGTGCGTTGGAGCACTTTATCCCGTTTTTAACGCAAAATTTAATACATATTTTTTGATCCATTTTTTTCAAAAGTAAAAAAATTGAAGAACACGCAAAAACGTGACTAACCTTTCCAGTTGTCAAAAACAAACCACTGATCCGAAATGGCTGATAATGCTAACATATGATAAACATATGTGTACCAACATAACAAAAAAAAATGATAATCGAATGTACACAGTCCGCGAAAATTCGAAATTTAACTTTTCTTTTGAACAGGCCTCGTATGTTATATATTAACACTGTGAAAAGTGGTTATACGAATAAACAAAAACACAATGTCGACATGTGCTATGAATGGATGTATAAATATCCTAGTCCTAGTCCTAGCCATGCCCAGGTCTAACCGACTCCGGGAAACCTCGTAAAAACTGACTACAGCTCTTTCTACAGCGCTCTCTCTTGTATATTATTGCTCTGAGATCCTATTAGAGGTTGGCTAAAATCAACTTTGGAGAACTTGTACAACTCACTCTCTTTCAAACTCATGAATTTCGGCGTCTTTCTCTGTCACGCATTCTTTCAAATCTTTGTCTGAATTATTATCAGTTATATTTTCATAGGAAGAGATTAAAATTTTACAAAAAAATGGTCATGACGTCAGATTAAATAATAAAAAAGCACTAGAAATAAAGAAAGCCATTAAAATCAATAATAATATTCGTAATAATCAGTTATTTTTTTCCAGTAATCCAATATAAAGAATATTTTCCCTAAACTTGACATTTTGCCTTTTTCGTTTTATGTTATTTGTCTCTTTCTCTCTGTTCCTTTGTTATAATTTGAATGTTATTACTTTGTTTTCTTAATTTAATTTCTATTATGTTCTCCCTCTGTATGTACGAATATATAAAGGGTCCGCCAAATAACTTTTTTTTTTGAAAATGCTATAAAAAAAACTACTGAATATTTTTTGTTCTTTTTTATTTATAAGTAAATCCTTCCGGTTAATAATGGAAAATAATTTCATTCAAATGGCTGCCTCGGCTGGCCATGCAGTAGCCTACACGATCGGTCCAATTTTTAAGCACATTATCGATTGTGTGCAGCTGTATTTCACCAATGGCTTCACGAATATTGTCCTTTAAAGCGTCAATTGTCTCTGGCTTGTCGGCGTAACATTTATCTTTGAGGGCACCCCACAAATAATAGTCCAACGGTGTCAAATCGCAGCTCCGAGGTGGCCAAACGACATCAGCTCTGCGGCTGATAATGCGATCTTCAAAAACAGGGCGCAAACATCGAGTGTTTAATTTCCTATTAAACCAAATGTTGCCAATATCCTCTTCAACGATCGCCATACTGTAACGGCCACTCATTTTCAAAGAAAAATGGCCCAATTATGCTCTCAAAATCCGCACCAAACAGTGACTCGTTTTGGGTGTACCGGCTTTTCAATGTATGCGTTTTCTGTTAAGTCTACGACAATTTTGCTTGTTTACATACCCGCCAAGATACATCCGAAAAGATGATTTTTTGGCAAAAATCGGCATCTTCTGTAAGTCGATTGCAGGCCCACTCAGCGAAGCGAAAACGCATTGATGGTCAGTTGGCTTCAACTCCTGAACCAAGGACTTTGTATGGCGTCATACCAAGGTCTTTATGCAAAATTCGTCTCAATGATGTTCCGAAATGTTCAATTGTTGAGAACGACGGTGAATTGATGTTGATGGCGCTTCACGCACACTTTCTGCCACAGCATCGATATTCTCGGTGTACGCACTGTTTTTGGCTTTTCACGCTTTGGTTTATCGATGAGGATGCCAGTTTCTTTCACTTTTTTTTCACAAGATAACGAACATACGGAGCTGACGGTGCTTCTCTTCTTCCAAAACCGTACGCAATTTTCGCATTCTGCAACATTACCATGATTTTCAAAGTAATGTCGCAATATTTCCCAGCGTTGTTCAAGCGTATACACAACCATATTTAAAACTAATTATCTGTCAAATCAGACATGAGCTAAGTGTTACCATTCACGAAATAAGCACTAGTTGAAAAAAAAAAAGTTATTTGGCGGACCCTATATAACCACACACTATGTATTTCTTGTTAAGTTTAATTTTGTACCCAGATGATGCTTAGGCTAAGCGAAACCGATTGGTCATAAAAAAAAAAAAAACTGGTGACTAATAGAAAGTAATTATTTGATTTTTAATATTATCAGTAAGCTTTTATTGGCTTTTCAGCTCTCAGGATGCATTTAATACGATTTCGTAAGCTTCTGTTATTCGGTGAAAAACGTTTTTATATTTATATCAGTTACCCTATCTGCTACAGCTATTTAAAGTTATGCCGGTAGTTCTGGCATATTTCTGGTAAATTTATGAGGAAAACTCTAATACACCTCTTTTTGCAATAACACAGGAATATCTCTATAATAGCGGACGAATTTAAAAAAAGTTATTGCAACATTATTTCATGCAATAAGTCTTAATTTTTTTTTTGAAATGAAAACATTACATCAAATAAATTAGTAAGTTTGTCCAACGTTTCAATAATTTCTTAAAAAGTGTAAGAAGTAGCAAAATATTAAGCTTAGTGCACAGCGTCCCTGTGCCATTATCTGGGAAAGTTTAATTAATAATGCCAACACAAAGGGGGCGAGCTTAAAACGCATAGAAGAGAGAATGCACAACAGCATGAATTCTTTGTTTCATGAACTTCCTGCAATAGTGATGCATTTGCAGAGAAAGCCAAAGGAATTCCTCTCTATTTGCTTTGTGACCTTTTGTCCTGGACATATCGTGTTTTCACTTTGTGTAGCCAAAGCCAAATTACCTTGGTCATAAAGAAAATGCACTAAATTTCCCAACACCTCGTGAAGGATTATTTTCTCTGTAGGTTTTGTTTTACCATTTGCATAATTTGCTGTGTATTCGTTGTAGGTATAATATTTAAAGTACGTGTATTTATGTTCCTCGGTTATTCTGCGAAAAATTTTGAGATAAAATAACTTTTATTTTATTTTATATGAATACCGCACAAGAGTCTCAACTGCTCCCAACCGTCTAGATTCAGTGAGACTAAAGCATCCCTAAATAGGGTATGTTGTGAGGCTGAAAGAAGTGGGGAGGGGAAGGAGATTGGGAGGAGGAAGGTTGGGATGTACCTGGCTATTCAGATCTGGTCACCAAACACGGCCAAAGCCATTTCAAGCAACTTTTCGATTCTGAATGGTGGTCTTTCACCAGGGCGATACTTAGTAGGAGTATCTACCACTCTGGAACGTGCCGCAAATATACTTTTATTATTTTCATATTAATTAAATGTGTTATGACACATATGACTTAATGACTTAACTGACTTAATTCCTCAATAATAATATCATCGCTGGAAAGGCAAAAAAAGCTTAAGCGATACTTTGTTAAAAAATGAGTCAATCATGTAGGATGATCATTTCTTTTTTCTGTATCGTATGCTCCGATTTTTGTTTGATTCTGAAGATTTTTGTGGCCCTTCAGCCATCTAAAATTTACTTACCATTTGGAAGAAGGCTTGACTCAAGCGACACAAGTAACTCAGCGAGAGCATTGAGTTACCTGAGTTACCTGAGTTAACTTTTTTTTTCAAAATCCAACCAGGTACTGAGGACTGATTTTTATTGTAAAATAACAAAAAAAAACTGTAAGGTGCTCTGGTGTAATCCTGTTTGCCTGTCCGGCGGTGATAAATGTGTGAGACAAAACTATCGTCTTCTTCGTCACCTTCATAAAGTTTTTTGGGTACAAACATGATATTGGTTTCCCTTGGATATCTTCAATTTAGTTGATTCATGTTGACTCTCACCCATTCCCCCAATTCTCTCATAAAATCGTCAAGACATTTCATTTATGGGCAACTACCGTTTCCATTCTTCAACCAAAACCGCCATTTGATGATGTTTGATTTCCAAAAACTGTCACAACTCCGTCTGTGTATGCTTGTGAAATCAATAGGAACAATCTTCATCTTGTATCTAATCAACTCATCAGTGAATTCATCTGAAAGGGAGACAAATAGCACTGCTTTTTATGTGATTGCCTTTTTCGTTTCAACTGTCAGATGTTTTTTTTGTTAAAATAGAGATGAAATGAAAATTAAATAACTTTAATAATAATGATAATATTTGGATGACTCGTATAGCGCCGTTTTTGTGAAATATCACCTCAAGGACGCAACTTTGTTACCATGATCATTTTTGTGAAGAATATGACCACCGGAGCTTTTATTGAAGGTGATTATTATTAATTTACAAAAATGATCATGGCAACAGATTAATTAATTTAGAAGCACTGGAAATACAGAAAGCCATTAAAATTAAAAGTAATATTCTTAATAATCAGTTAAATTAAATTAATCCAGTAGTGTTATATTAGATATATTTTTTGTAAGGTCATAAAAATTATCATTATTCTTTAATCACCTTCTCAGTTGACGTTTTGTCTCTTTTTTTTCAATTCATATAATCTGTCTTTTTATTTCTGTTCCTTTGTTATAACTCAAATGTTGTTCTATTGTTTTCTCATTGTTCTGTTATTTTATATTTTGTTCTCTCTCTGTACGTATATATATATGGTACAGTTTGTATTTTTTTAGTTTCATTTTGTCCCTTGATGTTGTTTTGGCTAAGCGAACCAGTCGGTCATAAAAAATAAAATAAGATCCGTGGTTTTAAACAAAGTTATTTTCTCATCTCTTTAAAAATGTTAAACCACAAAGTGGATTGCCTTACATGAAAAAATAACATATTCATTAATAATATTCATGTATTCATAGAGATACATAATAATTTCAGAGTTTTTTCATGTTTCTAATTGTGTTTTTTTTGTTGAACTATTAAAGTAAAGCGCACTCGGGATGATATATCAAAGTTATTTCCTTTCCTTTTTTTAAGTAAATACTTCACAAGAGTCTCAACTGCCCGAGGCCAGTGGGACTAAGACATCACGCATTTGTATGTGTTGTGTGGCCGAACAACATAGAGAGGAAAAAACTAGTTTGAAAAGTATTTGGCTGTTCAGATCTGGTAACTAAACACGGTTGAAGCTATTTGTGACAACTCTTTTGAAAGTAATTTATTTGTAATAATTCTAACTGTTAAATAAACAAGACAACGTCTTGAGTTTTTCTATAACCATGATCTTGTTCGGTTAATGCAATCTTGAACAGCAGCCAAAAATGACGCTAAACGTCACTTTGTAGCATTCTAATACAAGCAACACTACAAATAGTTTATCTGCAAATTTTCTATCGGCAGTTAGAAAAATGACAGAGATTTCCAGTGATTACAATTTTTTAACTGTAATCCTTTAAATTCTATGAAAAACACACTGAAATATCAGTAAAAGGTGCATTTTAAAAACCAAAAATTTTTTTTTTAACGTTTTCCATTATGCATTTCATAAATAATTCAAAAGATTACTGTTTAAGAATTGTATGCACTGGAAATCTTATACATTTTTCTAACTAATAATATAATAGTATAGAATTGGGAGATAAATAATTTGTAGCTTTGCTTGGACTAGAAAACCAAAAAGTATGTATTTTTGGGTGCCGACCCAATATTAAATAGACTCTGCATAGTTTGTAAATCACTTTTCAGCAGTTGGGAGTTTTGACCATCCATTCCTAATCTTAAAACATATGAACTGTGTTCACTGATAGTCCCCATCGATTCTCGAATTTTAGAGAACTAACCCCCTTTAAGCTCAGTAAGCCGAAAGGCGTTTCTTCTAACCAAGCTTTATTGATTAAACCGACCCTGTATGAAATGTTTGCCCGGTGTTTTTTGGTTACGCCCCTTTGTCTGATAAAAAACAAACATCCGTCGTTTTTCAAAAACACTCAAACTCATCATGTTTGTTTTCAAAGCACTCTGATTTAAAATGCATTTATCGCATGCCCTCAACTACAGTGCTATATGTTGATATAACTCAAACTGACAAAGTGGACTATCAAGAGTTGCGTTTTCAATAGGCATGGACATGGACATGAACAAAGATTTTGTATGTGTATTACAACTTGATATAAGGTATGGTGTTTTCTACTGTTCAAAGCTCTAAATAATTGTGAAATGTGACATTTCAGTAGAATGCAAACCTAAAAAACACACTTCAGCTTCTTAATTGAAGTAACCATTAAATTTTTACGCCCAACATTTTTACGGTACTTAAGTCAAAATACCCAATTCATGGCTCATGGCATCGTTTAGTTTGTAAATATCTACATTTTATAAAATAGATTTTTATTTAAATTTTAAATAAATAAACTAGCGGCCTATATCGTCGCTGGAAAGGCAAAATGGCTGAAGCGCAATTTTAGAAAATTTACAGCAGATAATTTTTTTTTTTAGAATAAAATTCATCAGTCCTCAGTACTTGGTTGGATTTAAAAAAAGTTAACTTACGTAACTCAGTGCTCTCACTGAGTTACTTGAAGCATAAAATAACTAAAAAACGTCCCAAACTTGTGTCGCTTGAGTCAAGCCATCCCCCAAATGGTAAAATAAATTTCAGAATCAAGTAAGAGCATTCGATGCAGAAAAAAGAACTGATCAAAACTGAATCCTATATCGGTAATTTAGACTTACTTCAATGTGACACTTGCTTAATAACTTTTTGCTTTTTAATTTATTTTTAAAATTGGAAATGGTTCTTACTCGTATACATTACAATATTTATTTTTATAATTAAGGGTCAACCCAATTTAGAGTGACTGAACACTAAACAACACCAGTTATTTAAAAAAAAAAATTTAAAAAATCATATTCGGAAGTACAAAAAACGTTATGACGATGCGGAGGGGATTAGAATTTTTCTTAATGGAATTCCTCCGAGAGGATTTCAGAATTACGATCAATGCACACAATATCATTTTACGTCACTCATTGGTTATTATTGTGCAGTGCCGTCTAGACGGATTCCAAATCATGGTTGCTTGGATTTTTTAAAAATAAACAAAACTTTGCGCCTAACTTAATATTTCAAGTTATTCAAGGTCAAAAGTCACAATAAACAATGTAAAATAGCAGAAATTAGAAATTAAGATTTGATTAAAAATATCAATAATAATTTAAAAATAAGTACTACGGCATTTAAGAAAATCAATTTTATATATTTGTTTTTATTTTGCACAAAGTTTTGAAAGAAGCAAAGGCAAAAGGTAGCTTAAGAGTGTTCGTATTATAAGAAAAAAAATTAAGGTTCTTTTTTGTCTGCCAACAATACGAATATTAAATCTACGTAAACGATTTTTTTTTCAAATATCTGAAGCTTATTTTTTTTATTATTTAATATCTAAATTTATTAAAAACGTATCGAACACCTAAGTATCTTAAGAATTGTGTGAATTAGAAAACCATTTTTATTTTAATGCATAAAATTATGGGTTCTTCTTTATAGATTCTTGTTAATTACAAATTTTCGCTGAAAAGTTGAGATCAAAGATATTTATTTTGAAAAAGGATAACTTTGTCGTGGAACATTTTGAGGCAATAAGTTTAAAAAAATTAAAAAAATCCTTAACTTTATTACAGTAAGATTAAATAATCATTTCAAAAAGATAATAAATAAAGGAACCATTATTCATATACCGTCTTCTCGATAAACCCCCTACTTTTTCCTAAGAATCTTTGCTTATTTCGGTTCTTCTTTAACTTCTCACAAACACTTCACGTCTAGACATTTTTTCTTTGTTGTTATTTGCTTCTGAAACCGGTGGGCAGCTTAAATAAATGTAGTTGTTGAAATAGAGTACAATATATTGTCCTAATTTATAACATTTCACGCGTCTAGGTAAATGAATGCGTATAGAAAAATTAAAATTAGAATAACATACACATTTCATCGGCGCTAAAACTTTTGAAGACTTTAGAAAACGATCAAAAAATTAAAACTCTCCACTTCTCTCAGCTTCCAACTGTTTATGTTTAAGGGTACAGTGTTTGTCTTTACACTATCCAGTCACCAAGTTCAGGACTCTGATTTTTGTGTATTACAGACTGTGTCCAGTTACAATACACATAAACAGTAACATAAAAAGCAAATTAAGAGATATTGTTGACATGTCTCTTGAAATCTTTAAGGTTTATGGTGAAGATATCATGTTATTTAGTAGTACCATACCCCGTGTTATGCTGTGCTGAGCCAACACGTCTGTTCTGCCATATGAAATACACAGCAGATCGTGGTGTCGCCCCTGGCAGTAGTTGTTTGGCACAAACACCTTATAGCATCCCAGGAGGTGTGGATTGTCAATCAAATTATATTCTTCTACGCAATTTAACTGAGGCTTAATTAATATATATATATATATATATATATAATATTTTTTTAACATTAACTCCACACAGGAGGCTTTGAGGGACATAATTTCCCTCTGGGCCTATGTCATCTTTGGAAATGCTGGGTGGAGGGTATTTTTTAGGAAAGGTAGGAGTAAACCTGGGTCTCGAAGATGCCCATAGTGAAAGAGGGAGGAAATACAGAGACCGGCAAATCGTTCCACAGCCGAGCTGTTGAACATAATAACGAGTTGTAAAAGCGACCCGTTTTCATGTATTGAATGTCAACCATGTACAAATGTTGGGCGCGCGTTTGGCGAGTTTCGCGACTAGGCACCGGTGCCAAAGAGATCAATGACGCAAGTTTCTTGGAGCATCTTCCATTGAAATACCGGTAGAACACAGCATGCCCACTTGACTTTTGTACTCCAAAGATTGTAATCTGTTCGTTAGTTTGGAAGAACCTATCAAACGGACCGCCTGTTTGTGCACAGAGTCAAAGATTTTTTAGGTATTTGGGGGCTCTAGAATAGAGGTGGCTGCCAAATTCAACAGTGGGGCGCACTTGAGATTTGTGCAAGGTCAGCAGTTGTGTTTTGTTGAAGTATCTGCGGGCCTTGAACAGTACGCCCAACTTCTGAAAGGCTATCTTTACTCTGGCTTCGATGGAGCCCCCGTGCCTTAACTAGTCACTTAAGGTTACACCAAACATTACAATGGAAGGCTTATTGGGAAAATATACCGGTATTTAATAAATATAAATGTAAAGTAAAAAAATTAACATATATTGTCCAATTAACAGTTCCATTAAACTGTGAATGTTACTTTGACTTCTTGAAAACTTCATACAAATGTTGTAATTACCTCGTGGAATTTTACTTGGTCGTATTTAAATGATCAACATGGAAATAGCATATTGTTAGTGAAGGTTTTTCAATACTGTGAATTCATTGGAACAATGAACGAGGTAATTCTAGCATTTATTTATTGATGGCGTGTTCTCACGGAAACATAATAAAAGCAGAATTAATTTTATTTACGTGAGTTCACCAAACATTAATACGGCCAATAATAAATTATTTACAAGTTGCTGCAAGCAATATTTTTATTTCATCGAATTCAATGGGTGAATATTTTCAAGACACACATATTCCTGGGGATTTGTTGAAAACATCAGGGGGTTGCAAATTGACTCCGAATTTATTGCGTGTTCTTGGAATAAATCAATAAAGTTCTTGGCTGTACAACGTAGAATTGTTTGAACGTGTCAGAGGAAATAGCTATAAAAATACGTACAATTCTACAGATTGTCTTCTTCGATTTTTGATTAGTTTTAAATGCATTACAAAATAATTTTAAATGATAAAACTTCCATTAATAATAACAATAATTTTTAGATAATTTGTAAAAAATCACGTAAAGGGCGCTGTACAAATCTTAATTTAAATCTATCATTAAATCCTAGTTTATTTTAATATTCATTTAAATTAAGTAACAGAAAAAACAGGAACTCACTTATCCGGCAGGTCACTTCTGATGGACATAATTACTTGATTAACTAAAAAAAAAAATATTTGTTGTTTTTTAGGGCATGAGAATAAATTCAAAATATAGTATATCCAAAGGTGATTCGTCGTTTAGTAAGTTACAAGAACAAACAAAGATTATGATGAAAATCGTCTAATGAATTTAAGGAATGAGAGTCTGAACAGGTAAGTTCGTAGTTTGGACCGAAATTCTATTGGACTTGTTATACATCTTGATTTTGGATATGATTTTCTGAAAAGATGAGTTTTGAGTTTGGCTCTGAACTCTGTCGAGTATTATATTATTCTCTACTTGTCTAACAGCATCTTCCCATCTTTTGTAGGATTTTTGAACTCTTTCTCAGGGTATCAAAAACCATTTATATTATTAATTATTTATTGTTATTCCATAAAATACGTTTCCTCGCAACTATTTTGTTATAAATCGTGTAACTTAAAGCAACATTAATACAAAAAATCGCTTTTAATCAATCATGACGTGCTTTTTACCGCTGTCGATTTGTTATCCGAAGCAATTGTTTTCTAAAAATGAATTGATTTTCAAAGTTAACTTCTTTCCGGCTTTTATCAAAAAGCTCACATACTCAACAGCGTAAGTCTGGGAAATTGGTAAACTTTCATTGCAAAACTTTACGTTGAGAGGGAGTTTTATAGATACTTTAGTGACTTTGTTATAACGTGTTATAAACTGAGAAAAACAACACTTTCCAATAGCTTGTAGCTTTTGTGTTAAGTGGGCAAGGGTGTGATGGACTTGTTGTCTTTTTTTGTCAGTTTTGATCATGTCCACTAAGAAGAATTAATATTCGTTTAAAAAAATGTTGAAACTCACTGTTAGTTGTTTAATGTGAAGGGTGGCGTTATAAAACAGCTTAATTTGTTATTGTTAATGCATTTGAACTGATAAATACCAAATGGGTAATAATAAACATTCTACAGTGTTGTATTACTGGCATCTATTGAAACAAATCAAGAAAGAGACGCATGGATGGTTTGGGCATGTAAAGCGAAGGAATGAAGAAAGGAGTGTGAAAAAAATATACGATGCAAAGGGGATGGAAGAAGAAGTCGGGAACGCCCGAGGAAGACATGGCACGATCATGTAAATCAAATATTTGAATCGGGCCATGTGAAGAGTCAGAATAACAGAAAAGTATGTATGAGGCGATGCATAAATGTGAATGAAGCAAGGTGTGCGTGCCGATACAGAATTGTATGGCGGTCCGTCCTCTCTACCTACCCCTGCTGGGAAACGGCGTGATGGTTAATTAGTTAGTTAGTTTATAGACACGGAGTTATTCATAGTATTTGCGTCACTGAACAGCTTATCCCTAATAAAGTGATTTATACCGATTTTATAGAAAATTGATGCCAATCTTTGATTTCCTAGGCCCCAGAAAGGCAAATAAATCTGTTAATCTGCTCAAGAAAGAATTATTGCAAAATTATTTTTGTACCATTTGACCTGATGATGATATGGGTGGTGTCAAAAATAGTTGGCGCCAGTAAAGAATAATTTGTTTTATCAAGTAAAAACGACTATTATGGTAAAAGAATGAGCCTAGTCTGATGGTCGTTACAAGAAACCATGTAACATTATATACAAAATTGACAATGACGATAGAAATTTTCAAAAAAATATTTAAGGAATTAAAAAATGATGTTCACAGTAAGAATATATAAATTTATTAGCTTTTGCCAGGTTATGAACCCTTGACTACTTGGTTCAGTGCCATCCTACTGCTGTCCAAAAAAAAAATTCTGGCCTCAATTTCACAATAGGAAAAATATTACTCTTGTTTTAAAGAGGAAAATATCTGTTATATGTTTGCATCGGATGCCATCGGAATTCAACAACCTCAAAAAAAATGTGATAAAAAAATGAATACCCCCCCTTTCATGCTTAATTAACATATACGAACTCCCAAATTTTTTTATTGTGTTTTTATGAGATCGCCTAACATAATGCCTCTACACGTGTTTCAGAAAAATACGTTTTTTGATATTTTTTTCGTTTTTATTGAATTTGTCGAAAACGTTTAAAAAAATTGTTTTTGTTCTTAAAAAGAAAGACAAACATTCCCGGGTTACGAATAACCTCACAATATTTAAAAAACTTCTACTGCTACCATAAGAAGTGGAAGATGTTGCTTGTGCTATGATAGAGGACTTAGCCAGCAGAGGAATTGAACACACGACGCCCGGGTGGGAATCCGACGCGATTTTCCACTCAGCTACCGACCGGTCTCGATGTATTTCAAATTGGGGTTTTGTAGGTAATAATATTTTACAACTTAATCTTTTTTCAAATTTAATGTTCTATTTCACAATATGACTAAAGAAACACATGTTAATTTATTACTCATTCGGTGAAGAGGACTTTTGCTCTTTTCATCGGGAATTCTGGATTCTCTTTTCATCTGGATTTACATCAGCTTTATGAAAACTCTGTGAAACGTCATTCGAATAAAAGTATTTCGACGAAACGGCATTCAACACCCTTTTGAAAATGATATTTGTAGGGAAATTTCTCTATTCCTATTTGCCGAGCGTCAACACATTACATGCCTCTCCTCAAAAGCCTTGAAAGTGTTCATATAATTTCTGTTCAAATAATTGTCACCCGTTGGAAGGGAGACATCCACCCCTAACCCCCCGCGGCGGAGGCACAAAGCAAATGGGAAAACAAAGACTTTTGTGCCGCTATCTAAGTACTTTTTGCTGTGTATATTATGGAGGTACATTCTGGCGTGGATAAGTACACACTAATCTCCTTGCATAATGTACAAATCCCTCCTGTATCTGCGCTTGCTCGGTACACGGAAGCCGCCCTACACAAATCCGCGGCATCTCGAATTCTAACGAAAGCGTCAATATTTTAATATTTTTTATTTATTTAAAAATGATGTCTATTCGCGAATGTAACAAAAAAAATTTCAACACTTCTCCGTAAATTTAAATTTCAGCGTAGGAAAAATAATTTCCACAAAATTATTTCATAATCTTAAACATTTTTTTTGTGTTTTAAGTGTACCTCAGTAAAGATAAACTGATGATACTCAAAGCCTTAAATTATTTTCTCATTTCAACATAATTTTATAGTGATTAGAATTGTGTTTTATTACAAGGACTTAAATAAAATCTGAAAACAATCACAAGACCATTTGGAAAACGTCCACATTTAAAGGGTTTCAAGTTAATAATCCTGAAATTTGCATTGGCACGAAGTCTATGAAATAGCTATGGAATAAGGACTACTCACTTTATTTTTTCCATCATGTTAATTCCTTCAACACGTTGTAAATCACGACCAATAATAATAATGGCGGAATGATAACTGTCCCACTTCTAATATTAGCAGAGATTAGAGATACGTGCCAGGATTACAGGGTACAGCGAGGCCGTGTAAATCAGAACGCGCACGTGCGGCTTACGAAAGCATTGTTTCATGCTTACGAGGGCATATCCGTCGCCCCTTGTTTTTGTATGCTCCTGGTTCTGCTACACATATAAACTAATCATGTTAATTGCATTTCGTTGCTTGCAACTTTTCTCAGGATGTGTGCCAACAAGGGGTGAACAGGATATTCACAAAATTACACATTTTCTTCTGTTTTCCTCGCAGATGATCGTTTACATATAAAATCACTTTTTATTTTATGATATTAAAGCTTCCTGACTTTGTTAGATTTTAAAACTTTAAATCTCTTAATGAAAAGGACTAGCAAACACTTCTGTTTTATATTAAATACTTATTAGAGATACTTCTGGAACCTTGAAGTAACAAGTACTCTAAGTCTGGAACTATTAAAAAGTGCTTAAGTTTCACACCTTGAAGTAACAATATATGGAGGGAGAGCTAATTATTTTTACCCAACCTACACAAACTTGCGAAAAATCACTTTCTCCGGGCTCTTACGGCGTACACCATGAGAGAAAAAGAGACAGCAAATTTCTTGGCCCGCTTCTATATACTGTCATAATGATCTTATGGTGCTGATTCCTTGAAGTAACACTGGTGAAACTCCACCCACGTTTTTTATTATGCCACTAAACTTGACACAACTAAACGGTTTTTTAGGTTATATGCTATATTTTTGTTGATAAAAATACTGTAAAAAGTGGCTATACGAATACACAAAAACATTATGTCGATATGTGATATGAATGGATGTATAAATACCGTAGCCTTAGTCTTAGCCACGCCCAACTGCGCCGAGTCATGTTAAAATCATCAAAAACAAGTCCCAAACTGACTTCACTGCCTTGGATAGATACTACTCTATGTACTCTAAGTTTCACACCAACCGCTAAAGCGATGGTTTTGTACACTGCGTTTGCGGTCGCATGCTTTTTACTGCGAGTTGATACGACTTTTCTTGCAACATGCAGCAATTATTTAACACTTTGCGATAGGCAACATATTTAGTTTATATTAAAATAACTGTTTGTGCAAAGTTACCAATTTGCACATCCAAAGTTGTTTCTTTCAGACCGTCTAAAACATAAAATCATTGTTAATAACGCCTGTTTGTTTTTATCACGACACGAGGAAACTGTATGGGACCAGGGAAACCTCAAGTGATTGATGGATGTTCGTTTGTTGGTAGAAAACGGGGAAGAGGGATTGAAAGGGAAAAACACAAAATTATTCAGTGAAATATATTTGAATAATATCAATAATCTAATACACAAATATGAAATAGAAAAAAAGCCAGACAAATGGTCATGACCGAGACTCAAACTCGGAACCTCTACTCTATCTGGGAGTAACACTCTGTCAATTGAGCCATCAATACCTTATTAAAAAGCGGTTATTTTAAACGATCTAATACTTCTTTTGAAAATGATTTAATATTTCAATTTCTTCCGATGTTTGGCTGCCATCTTTTGATGATATTCAAAGTTCTACCCGAACACATATTAAATATCTAGATGGTGTCTAGGATAAATATCCATTTTGTTAAAACGGGAAATCTATTGGCTTCTTACCAAGTCGAGAATGAATATTAAAATTGGAATTAACTTCAAAGAATTGATGCTTATTTATAATTAATCATTTAAATTAAATCGATAATAGAGTAGAGGTTCTGAGTTTGAGTCTCAGTCATGATCACTGTTATTTTTAGTTTCTGGCTTTTTTCTGTTACATATTTCTCTGTGATAAATTTATGATCACCCTTGCCATGGCTACGGATATGATTCCGTGGGGGCTTAAGCTTATAGCTGGAAACACTTCATAGAATAGAAGCCGACTGGCTTATAAACGGTTCTTGGGGATATCATTCCATAACGCTGCCTTCCTCCGCTAAATGCTCTTACCTTGTGAATACTCGACGTGATGTTATTGTCATAATGAAATAAAGACCTCCTTTCCGCTAAACTTCAGCTTCTACTTTGCAAACGTGGAATTTGTATTATAGTATAGTATGATATCGTTGCTAGAAAATCAAAAGGGGTAAAGGGACTTTGGTCGAAATTGAGTAAAATATGCAGTTTTGATCAGTTTGTTTTTCCGCATCGAATGCTCTGACCCTCGTTTGATTTTGAAGACCTTTGTGGCCCTTTAGCCATCCAAAATATATTTACCACTTGGGAGAAGGCTTGACAAACTCACACAAGTTCGGGACTTTTTTTTAGCTTTTTGTCGTTTTGGGCAACTCAGTGAGAGCATTGAGTTACCTGAGTTGTTTTTTTTTTAAAATCTAACTAGTTACTGAAGACTTATATTTTTTTTGTAAAACAAAAAATTACTTTTAAGTGCTCTGGTGTAAGCTTTACAAAATGGCGCTTCAGCCATTTCGCCTTTCTGGCGACGATATATTTATAGAACGTAATATTTTTTGTAAGTATAATCACACTTTAAATCACAGTCTCATGTTGTACATAAATGTATACCTACAAATGTATAGACACCTACATTGCATATCTAGAGCACCTACCCAAATAAAATTAAAATATACGAAACATTTTTTAATCGTGTCCAGTGGACAGTTAGTTTGTTTACTCTTATTTTTCTATCCTATATATCCTATCAGAGATTGGCTATCATCTGGGTCCTCTTCACCTTGCAAGCTCGGTGAAGAGTGAAATCGGGGAGCAACTCTGAGGAAGTAAACTCTTTCCAGTCAAAGATGTAGATATTGAAGTCATGGCTTCAGTTCGTATAAATACGAACATATGAATTTGTGTTTTTTTTTAAATTATATTTTATTTTTTATTTTAATTGTCTAACTAGGTGGGTACCTGCCCCCATCTTGGGTGTTGTACAAACAAATGCTGATACGATTTAAACGTGTTGCCTTATGGGAAGATAGAGTAAAGTTTAATTACTTAAACGATTTAACAAAATATATATGAACAATAATAACCAATAGTTTATGTATGTTTTACTGTTGGAATTTTTTTTTAAGGTATGTATCTTAGACTATCGTGAATACGCGTGAAATAACCAAGAGATGAAAGAAAAGAGAGTCACGACCATCCTGGAAATGAAATCTTTTGACCACTGCGCTACGATGGTTGTAAAATTATGAGTAAAACTCATAAAATTCAAAAACAGCTTTTATGAACGATAATTATATTTGGAACGTGCTTCGCGTTTTATGTACATCAACAAATATTTACGTTTAGGCGTATAATATTAACGTGCTTTGAACGTTTGTTAAATTTAGTTGATCCATAATATTGGATATAAAGTCACATAAAGTCGTATCCATTTTATGATCCGTTAGTAAAATTGCAATGTTACGTTTCGTAAAAGTCATACTTATGTAAGCTTTCTTAAGCGTCTAGCTTTTGGTATTTTTCGTAGTTATTATGTAATGAAAGATTGAACGCTTTTAAAGTTAAGTAACAAGTTCCTACCGTAAAAATCCTGTTAAAGTCGCTTAATTGTTTCAGCAAGACGCGGCAAGGCGCATTTATTTCCCGAGTTGGACGTATTTAAATTCTATAATCTTTTCTGTAACCGTCTTATGTGGTTGAAAAAATTGTAGCAAGAAAGTGGGAACTCATATTTCCGTCGTTTGAAGTGCTCTCCAGCTGCAGTTGGACAAGAAAACTTGGACACCCGATACAACTTAACTGTTTTATTATTGAGAAAGTTTTACATTGTTTTAAGGAACTGCTTCTGAATATTTACTTAGCAGTTTTGGTTTAACTATTAATATAACTGGAAAGTTTGTGTACTCTAATACAATTTTGTAGAAACTCTCAGATTTCTAGCAAACCTGGAGGCTTGCTCAAGAAATTTATGAATGAATCTCGTTGTGTAGTTTTAATTGCCTACTTGATCTATTTTCTTTACCAGTAAGTTATATTACAAACAATTTATTGTGTTTGTAAATAAAGTGATTTTGACATCTGGGATGTTACCTTATCCCAACATTTTAACCGTCATGAAAATTACCTCAAAAATACGAAAAAAAACAAAATTATAAAGTGTATTATAAAGTGCTCAATAGATTTTTTGTTTTTTTTTTCAAACACGTTTTAAATTTACACTAAGCTAATATCTTAGGTGATTTTAATGTACAATATGAATTGTAAGTATTTTGACTTATAATATAATACACATATATATAGCGAATGGACTAAAATTAAATAAAAACATGTTTTTTATAATACTATGTCAAAAAGGAATTCATTTAAAATGATTTGCCGAAATCTCGTTAGTTTAATATATTTTTAAATATGTGTATTAGTAATATAACAAATAATAGCATTTTTTATATCTTTTCTCTTTTGTACGCCATATAAAAGTTACCTGCCGCCACTGAATTTGTTAAGGTACTTCGATAATTAATACCCAATGATGACCTCTGTGGTCAAACGGTTAAGATCCTCGACTTTTATTCGGATGTTATCGGGTTCAAATCATGGCGTGCGCAAGATTTTATTTTATTTAATCAACAAATTCAGAGTAGTAAATATTCTCAGTATCACCTTGGGGAAAGATCCCCATTCAGAATCGAAATGTCGGCTTAAATGGCTATAGCCGTGTTTCGTGATCAGATCTGAATAGTCAAGTACTTCTCCATCTCTTTCCCTTTCCTACTTCCTCAGAATCACAATATGTCTCAATTTAAGATGCCATAGTCTCACTGACTCCGAACATTGGGAGCAGTCGGGATTTTGGTGCGGTAAACAGTGTTTAAAAACACGAAACAAAATTATGGCAAGATTTATCAGTTTTATGTAACTTATTTCACGAAAACAAATGTCAGCCGTATAGCAGCAAGTCTTAAAAATAATAAGCACATTAATTTTAAAGCTTCAATGGGGATGGACACGAGAGATCAACCCTTTCGATTATAAAACAAGGTTAATTAGACGCTGACATGAAATTATGCAAAGGTCCATTCGTAAAACGGCGATACGGGCGGGGGCGAACGTCTCTGGGGTACTAGACTAGTAACTACCCCCGGTACCTTAAAACGACCGTAGCCTTTTAAATATAGTAGACCCACCCTAGGATTAAAACGACTGCTCTAATTTACTGCTGAAATTCGGGTTAAAATGAGAAAAAAGAAGGTCTTCGGTATAATAATAATTCATGTTCAATCATACGTTTAGATGCAAAATGGAATTATTTTTATATTAATTTAAGCCTCGACACTAATTGAAGCTTTGGCACTTACTTATGGACATATGGCGCATCCTCGAGATATCATAAACACATCACTCCATAAGTTTGTAGGATAACTCAACCATTTTTAGGCAAAATTTGATTTTATTCATCAAAATAGTCTCCTTCTAGAGTGATACATTCATTCCAACGCTTCTCTTGCATTTTAATTCTTAGGTTTTTTAATGTAATTTAAACAAAAATTAGTATTATTTTTTATTTATTTTTGAAACAAATTTTAATTAAAAGCTCTGCGATGTAATTGTTTTTACGCGTGACAGCTATTTCGCCTTCTGAGGGCATTATCAAACTGCATTTCGATGCCTTTTTTTTCTTTTTTCCTTCTCTTGCATTTCGATGGCTTTTTTGTAAAACAATTTATCTTTGGCTTCAAAGTAGGCTTCAGTTTCGGCAATCACTTCTTCATTGGAGCCTGGAGTTTTTCTTTTTAAGTCTGCAAACAGGTAGTAGTTGCTGGGAGCCAGATCCGGTGGGTGGGAGTACGGTGGGTGAAAAAGCAATTCAAAGTGCAATTTCGCAATTGTTGCGATCGACTTGTGACGCTCTGAATCGTCGACGCGTTGGTGTTTTTGATCGAGTGAGAAAATGCGGTACCCACTTCAAACTGAGCGTTCTCATGGACAAATGTTGATACAAAATAGTGAATACACTGCCTTCTGATATCTTTAAGGTGTCAGCTTTCTCACGCAACTTCAATTTACCATCGACAGAAACTTGTTTGTGAACTTTTTTATGTTTTCTGGAACAACGGCTGAATTTGGGCGATTAGAGAGTTCACCATCATCGGTGTTTGTACGGTCGCGCTTAAAACCAGCAATCCACTTCTCTACCATTTGTCCCGACGAAGCAGAGTTCGAGTAACACTTGTGAAGCCATTTCTTTGCTTAAACGGTATTTTTTTCTAATTAAAAGCAAAGCTTTATCAATACAAGAAATTCGGATATTTCCATTGTGTTGAAAATTACAAAAGTAGCGTCACTTAAACCTCTGTAACTTGTGGACTTAACGTCAAATTGTTATGAAACTTTGACATATATTATTGGAAAGTTAGTATTTTTTTAAAAAACAAACGGATTTGTCAATAGTGACATCAAATATATGTTATATATACGAACTTATTGCGTGATGGATTATATTATTACTTCTGAATATAAGTTTAATAGTAGAATATTTTTCGCCATCCTTGCTAAGGATTTCATATGTTAAGGTGGAAACCAATTTAGAAGTTCTTGTTAAATCGTACTAAATGTGCAAAGAAAAATACTCGGTTAGCGACGGAAATGAGATTACCCGCTAAGCAGTGGCGGCTCGTGACTTTTTAGTGTGCTAGAGTGGTAAGACTGAAAAAAACGTCATCATTGATGTCGTTGTAACCAAAAACATTTTTTTTGTTTTTCGAAATTTCAACTTTTTGTATGAAGATTTTTCACAAATCCGTGCAGTGCACCACCAAAACTGAAAAATCCTGAAAATCTTCATACAAAAAATAAAATCTTGAAAAAAAAATATAAACCATTTTCGGCTACAACAACACTAGCAATGTCGTATTTTTCAATCTTAGCACTCTAACACACTAAAAACTCACGAGCCGCCACTGCCGCTAAGTAATAATAAGGGAAAAGTTGATTAAATATGTGGTAGGCCAAGTCGTCACACATCATAATTACATTTTAATTCGTAGCTATTTTTTCCAAAATAAAGACATACATTACCGGATTAGGAATAACCTGACAATATTTTGAAAACTTCCAGTACCACCATAAAGCGTAAAATGTTGTTTGTGCAATGATGGAGGACTTAGCTAGCAAACGAATTGAACCCACGACACCCGGGTGGGAATCCGACGCGTTTATCCACTCAGCTATCAACCAATAAAAAAATAATCAAATTAACAGAACAACGTAAATAATCATAACAATATTCACTTCATAATTTTATATCCGGTATATAAAAATAAAACATCTAAAAATTTCAAGGGATATTAATTTGTAAATTTAATAACATTTGATAACAATGATGTTCCTTCCCAAGCCCAAACCTTGTGAAAAGGTGTTTCATTGTTCTATGTTTATAATATATCTGTCCGTAGCAGGATGAAACTGGTTTTGTCAAAAATAAATAAGTTGAACAAAGTTAAGAAGTTTTGTAATCATGCAACAACAAAAAAAAACATTTTAAGAATGAAATTTGCTAAAATGTTCAACTTACTTTCTCCCACTTTGTTCAGTCTATTAATATCTCAACAGTCTAGCCGCTAGTAATAACTGTGAATTAATATCAATCGACCCTCCGTTGACGTGCCATCCTTCAATGTATCACCTGAATGCATTTGACCTCACCTCCCAACACGGACCACTCCTTCCTCTCTATTCCCTACTCGCTGCTCATTAATCCCGGTCACAGTCTACTGTGTTCTGGGTACCGTGTTGTCACGAAACTGTTACGGTCGGGTTAGTACAGAAAGGAAATTATTAGGAAATGAGTCAAAGCTATAGAGAACATTATGTATCTGAAGAGGGTGTGATTGTCAAGCACACAATTGGGAATAGGTAATTAATAATTATCTGTCAAGAATCCGCTGTGCTATTCATACTTCGCAAAGGTTAAACAAATGTTTTTTCTTGTACGTTTATTTGATACATAATAATATAATGTGAATTTGATCACTCAAAAGCAATTTTAACGAAAAACACATAATCGTTCTTATGTCCTTAGAGAATTTATCTTTTTTTTATAGAAATTTAAAAATTTATAGAGTCACGTAAGATAACTGTGCGTAATTTTTACACCAGAATTTTTATATTAAAACGATATGGAAATTTTATTATTATTCTGTGTGTAAAAATAAGATTGATTATTAAGGTATCGTATTAAATACAAAGTCCTCTTAAGATTTATAAATAAAAAAATACACAGATATGTTCACATGCATGCCGGTTACATAGATATGTTCACATGCATGCCGATTGCGCACACTTGATCCTCATGCGGGGTGAGCACACGCATTCCGTAGGGTAAGTATTTACACCGCGTGAATTTACCCATCATTGAAATTATCACACGTAAATTACCCCTTCTTGTAGTCTGTGCACCATGCTTTACACATAATGCATTCTATACAATCTTCTGTGGGTGGATCTGGGTATTTTTTATCATTTCGGACAAAAGTAGTCCTTAGCAGCCTGTTTTTGTGCCCTCTTAAAGTTAAAAACTTTTAGGAGCAAACTGACCTCTACGGATACTTTCTCACCTAAACACGTGGCATATTTCACTGTAAAAATTAAACAAGATATAAAGTATTACGCTTCAAAATTCTCTGTGTAGAGGTGTAAGTGTTCGCACCTAAATAATTGCGCACACTTAATCCCGCACACTTACTCCATAACACTAAAATACAATAAACTTTAAACATCAGCTTATTCATTATCTCTATGAGAATAACCACTTTGCACCCATGTTACTAAGACCATTTGACCAAAAAATTGTCATAGCATCCACATCGCTCTGAAACAGTTGGTAACACAATAGCACTCATTCATAACAGTGGCAAAAAATAAGGAAACCACGAAAAAAAATAATTTACTTGATAATTTTTATTTTTGAAGAAACGATTACTGTACACATAACCTGCTTCAAGGCAACCCAAAGGGTGATAAAATTAAGGAATGAGCGAATGTGAATCATGCACGAACTTGTCGCAAACGTTGGTGCGTGCACTTACACTCCGCGTACGGTTACCCTACGTGACTCTATTTATATTAAAAATATAATATTTTTCCATCCAAGATATCGTCGTCAACGCGAAAATACCTCATCTCATTTGTGTCATAAGCGTAATTGTTCAGGAGGAAATTTAAAACTGAGTTTTGAGAGTTACAGATTGTTTTTTGAGACATCAAAAATACGCTTTGTAGTTTTAGACGCTATCATGTATTTTCAGAAATAAAACATTAAAACATGAAATACAAATTGAAATTCTACGCAATGTCATATTTAACTTATTTTTGTAGAGTTATTTTCGCGTTAACGACGATATGAAACATAGGGATGGTGTATACTCAAATTCTCGTTTCCACTCATCCCCTACTCCTTTTACTATAAAAACGTAGTCGTTGAAGTATTTTCTGCATGAATAGTTAAGATGCGACAAAAATAAGTGTTATATTCCCACTTACACATTCGATTTATATAAAAAATCACGACTTTTACGCTTTTCTTAAGAATTTGTTCGTTCCTACGCCGAGCTCGGCAAACACAAATCCACTCCACAAAGGAACACTCCCACCTGTGATCCGGCATAAGCGCGTGAGCTTCGCCGGAAGTTAGTTCCGCCATTCTTCCGAAACCTGGCAGACGAATTATGAATGATCTGGGCGGCCGGAAATCCAATGAATCACGCCAGCCTTCCCTTCCTCCTGCGTGCGGCTCGAGGGTGGCCGTTTCCGCTTCCCGCTCTCCGGTAACACCACTCACACACTCGCCACTCGCCGCTAACCAATCCCCATAAACCTACATTGGATACCCTTGACAGCCTTCGACTAACTGAAATATAAGTCATCCCTTTCTCAGAATGGAAATCTTTTTGGCAAAATGGGAACAGAGCTGCATTATGGGTTGGGGAATCCCATCAAAATGATATTTTTCATATGTAAATCCCTATCGATTTTATCATTTCACTAAAATAGTGTGGTTTTAAGCCAGACTATATATTGTGTAATATACAAGTACATATTTCAAGATATTTTATATTTTAATAGAAAACCATTACTTTGTGGTTTGACATATTTTATGAAATGAAAAAATGTGTGCGGTTATTTTTACATACATAGGAAGAACATAGTATAAAATCAAATAAGGGAATAGTGAGAAAAGAAAAGAATGACATTTAAATTCTCTTTTTCTCTGTTCCTTTGTTAACTAACTAACTAACCATCACGCCGTTTCTCCGCAGGAGTAGGCAGAGAGGACGGACCGCCATACAACTCTGTCTTGGCACACACTTCTTGCTTCATTTACATTCATACATCGTCTCATACATACTCTTCTGTTATTCTGACTCTTCACATGACCCGATTCAAGTATTTGATTTACTTGATCGTGCCATGTCTTTCTCGGGCGTCCTCGACTTCTTCTTCCATTCACTTTCGCATCATATATTTTTTTCACACTCCTTTCTTCGTCCATTCGCTCTACATGTCCAAACCATCTAAGCGTCCCTTTCTTGATCCTATCCATTACGCTCATATCAGCCTTGCATTCTTTCCGGATATCCACATTTGTAATACGGTCATACATGGTTTTACGCACATCCGTCTCAAAGATCTCATTTCCACAGCATTCAGTCTACTTTCATTCTTCCTCTGCCAGTTCCATGCCTCACTGCAATACATCAGGGTTGGTATAAGTACTTCATTGTGGACTGCTAGCTTCGCTTCTTTGGACAATTTCTTATTTGCCCCAACAGCGTTTAGTCCTCCATTAATGGAGTTTCCTGCATTCACCCTTCTTTTAATATCCTTATCAGCCTTTCGGTCTCTTGTAATAATACTTCCTAAATACACAAACTCATCCACTTGCTCCAAGTATTCATCATTCACAACTATATTGCACGCTGTTCTCGTACTCTCTCTTTCAAACACCATCACTTTGGACTTACTTACATTCATCATCAACTCGTTTTGCATACATACTTGGTTCATCCTAGACACGAGAAACTGCAGATCTTCTATATTGTCAGCAATCAGCACCGCATCGTCCGCATACAATAGGCAACATACTTTCACATTGTTCATTTTCGCGCCCAAGCCCACACCTTTCAATTCTTGCATACAATTATCCATGTACAAATTGAACAACCAAGGTGACATTACACAGCCTTGTTTTAAACCTTCTGTGATGCTAAACCACTTCGTAAAATCACCGTTCACTCTAACACATGCAACGCTTCCCTCGTACAAGGACGCGATTGCTTGTATAAGATTTGTGTTAACTCCATACATGGATAATACCTTCCTTTGTTATATTATTTTGAGATTTTCCTATAGATGTACATATAACCACACACTATTTTTTTTTGCTTAGTTTAAATTTGTACCCTGATGATGCCTAGGCTAAGCAAAATCGGTAGGTCATAAAAATTAAAATAAAATCTGTGGTTTTATAAAAGTTACATTTTCATTTCATTAAATATATTTGGCAGAAATTTCACCGTGAGCTTTTTTAATTTTAGTTAAAGTTTAATGTTTAATAACTTTATTGTTTTGAAAACAATCTTATTATGCATGAGTACATTTGATGTTAATTTAAATTAATAATTTTTCAATATAAGTTTGATCATGTTCGATTAGTAGAAACTTACATATTTTATGATCATCAGTATTAGTGTTACAACTCTTGGAGCTTCTTGTTTAGCTCAAAAAAACACCTTTTTGTGATCAGTTTGGATGTTCCGTCGAAGCTGCACATTTTGTCATAATTTATTTATTTGAGTCATAGTTTTACAGTTCTTCAAACAAATGGTATATATATATTTTTCCAGATAAATATAAAATTTCGATTTTTATTTCGTTTTATGAAAAAATGGATTTGTCTTTTGTACTGTATCAAACATTAATATAAAAATTACATTTTCACAATCATTTTTGTTGAAGGTATTGTTGCCTTCAAGTTTTTGTTTGTTAGTTTAATGTTCTTCATTGAATTTTTTTTACTATTGGTCTAACCATCCATGCATTTTTTTAAAAGTCAATACCACACAAGAGTCCCAAATGCCCAAGCCGTCTAGAACCAGTGAGACTAAAGCATCCTCATTTGGGGTATATTGTGAGGTTGAAGTTAGTGGGGAGAGGAAGTAGATGGGGAAGAAGGTTGGAAAGTACCTGGCTATTCAGATCTGGTCACGAAATACAGTTACTGCTATTTTTAAGCAACGTTTCGATCCTAAATAGTGGTCTTTTACCAGAGCGATACTTAAAGTATCTACCACTCTGGAACGTGCCGAAAATATACTTTATATTATTTTACGTGAATTAAACGTATTTTAACACATTTAAATTACACAAAAGTTATTTGCGCAGACCGGGTTTGAACCCGCGACCTTTGGATTCGTAATCGAGCGTCTTACCACTTGACTATGGAGGCCGTCAAATGCGTAGTGATTTATTTTAATAAATTAAAACCAGCATTAGTATGGTAGTAAAAAAGTAACGTACATAATGTAAACAATTGTGTAAAGTTAGTATTTTCACGAAAAAGTAAGAACATTGCACGTGTATGTATATGCACAGTTCGCTGAATTCAGCGGAAAGGAACTAGAGAATGAGTTTTTTGTTAAAAAGGGGTTGCTTAGCATTGTATTGTATTCGAATAGATACTTACAATGTATTGTATAGGTTAATTTGATCACAAACCATTCGACTGTCCCAGCGAACAATGTCGGATGTGCCAATTGGCAATTTTGCATTAGATCTGGTAAAAGTTTCGTCTCTACATATGTAAAGCACTGTGTCAAAATTTTCATTTTTTTCGAGAAAAATTAAAATAGGGAAGTTGGTTAGTACTATTTGGATATTTTCCATCACCTCTTATTGACTTTATTGGAAAAATATTGTATTACTACATCTGTAAACAGCTTTGACTCAAAGTCACCAATTAGCACATCTGTCATTGTTTGTTGGACAGTAGAATTATTTGATTATTTGACACACTTTATTTTATGTACGACTTGAAAGTGGATAGTAGAAGAAATCGGGAACACCCGAAGAAGACAGGATACAATTACGTAAATCAGATACTTGTGTCGGACCATGTCAAGAGTATAGCATAAGAGTTTATATGGGACGGTGTATGAATGTGAATAAAGCAAGCACTGTGTGCCGAGACAAATCTGGGTGGCGGTTTATCTTATGCCTACCCCTGTGGAGAAACGGCGTGATGTGTTATATTTATTTATGCAATAATATGATTGTGTGTATTATCATTGAATGAACCCATTACGGAACAAAAGATAAATTTATCCACTTTTTTTCGTTCAACTTAGAGTGCATTCTTCGCGCTATACGTTCATCTAGTCTGGTAAGGTATTGAAAAAAAGGGAAACGAATGGTGTTTTAAGCTAATACAGCTAATTACCATCAGACCTTTCTTCTTGTAGGCCCCAGATAGGCCAAAATAGTTAATACATTATGCAATCAAGAAATAATTCCGATATTTGAAAATGTTTACTTCCAAAGTGCGATAAAATTTATTTTACTTCTAGCATCCAGATATAACAGAAATCTATCGGTTTATCTATTCAGTATTAAAAAAATCGCTCTTCACTACCTGCTTTATTAAATATCTAGACCTAATGAGAGTATTGAATAACGTGCCAAAGTATTGATAAAATGTTCTCAGATAAATATTTGATCTTCCCCCTTTTGGCATTACATCCCCGTGATTGCGTAAGCCAGGTGAAATCCCTCTCAGAGTATATACAGCCTCCTCCTGAAATCAAGCCAAGGATGCAGAAAAATGTACTGAATGAGATATCTGAAGAGATTTAATAATTTTGTAACTGCGCGTGATTTGTCAAGAACTGATAAATTGGTAATGTACATTGGAGGGGTCGGAATTCATTTGAGATTTTTTTAATAAATATTTGTCTTAAATAAGAAACTGGTGATATTTTTTTTTACTAAATAACGTTAATACTTAGTTAATTTTGTGGCACCCTTATTTTGAAATACCGTCACAAGGATCCCTTACAGAAATAATTTTATGATATTTACAACCTTTATACACGTTTAAATTCAAATATGTAATTCGGTCTATTTTTTGTGAAATCTATACAATTTACCCAATTTACAATTGGTGCCCTCAATCGAAAAATATTGTAAAATGAAAAGAAACGGAGAAGGGAAGTAGTAAGAAAGGAAAGTTTGTCTCAGGAGTATCAAATTTTGTTGCAAAACAAATTAAGTTAATTACATTTTTTTCATTCTCCAAATGTTTCTTGAAGACACTAGGAAGACTAACATTTTTATAATATTTTTGTCGTCTGTGGTAATGTTAATTTTATTGTCTAAATATGTTTTTTAACGCTTTGTTTTTGTTTGTTTCAGGTAAGTGTTTACGGTACCAACCTAAATATACCAACAGAATCAAATGATTTAAATATGTATTGGCTGATCCCACAGAGGTATGTCGTATTATAATTTATTTTTCAACAATCAACAACTACCTACATACTTATTATCTATGGTCGTCAGATAAAATTACTGAGGACTTTTTATCATTAATAACCTTTACAATTTATATTTGTCCTGATAGTAACTTTTTTTAGAACCGTCCGGTTTTACAATGGGAAGGATATTTTCAAATTCGTACATTTTTAACCAACTCTATGATATTTAAGCACTTTGATCAGTTAAGAAAGAAAAAAAAAGCATTTATTTAAAATAATAAGTAAACAAACATTTTGATACTTTTCGTAGCAGCACGGAATTGTTTTTTGTAGACAAAGATAATTGTCGAACCCGAAAATTCATTTACTAGGCCATCCTCACCTTTGAAGATACAAACGGAAAATGATATACTTATCTGCAAACAGCGAACCAAGTTGAAAAAAACTTTCTAAGAAAATAGAGCAGACGGTAGAATATTTTAATCCACACTATTTTCAATACAATTAAACGATTCAACAATATAATTGCCTTGTGCGTACGAATGTGACATTTTCAACAACTGAACTGCTTGTCAAAATATTGAAATAATCTTTATAATCCGGAAAAGCGATAAAGTACCTACTTTTTAAATATTTGACCAAGGATTATTTTTGCTCTATATTTGAAGTTAGAGTCCATATGGCTTACTTTTTAAGGTCATTTTGAAAGTCTACAATGTATGCTCTAATAAGTGTAGTATAATTAATTAAAGCAACTAATGTTTCTGTACAAACAAGATTAATCAGTTCTTATCTTGAAAAGTCAAGTTACATGCTTTGGTTTTTTTTACTGATAACAACTAGATAGTTAATAAAATCATACATCTATATTTTTTATTTATTTAAGAAAATCATTTTTCATGTCTTTACCAAACTTTTAAATGTTTTTCTGGAAACGATTGTTAATTTTTTTCTCTGTTCAAACTGGTATAAACTACTAATTTGTAAATTTTGACATTAAATAGTGGTTTATAATCTTCTAAGTTACATTTTAATAGGGTCTTATAGTATATAGTTTCATATACCCGAAGAAAAAAGTGCCTCAAACCACTCTCTTAGCCGATTTCTGTCGAAAAAACAAACCTTTCTCGAAGTTGAACGATATTATGTTACTTCAATTTTTATTTATTTTTCTTCAATTTTTTTTTTACATTCGAGATTGGTCAAGGATATTAAATTTAAAAACTTAATAAAATATTAAATTGGATCATTAAAACGCCCGTTGTTTATTGTAATCCCTTCGAAAATGAGGGTAAGAAATTCGCGACCTTACCATATCAGCGGTATAAGCACTGTCAAAACCTTTTTGTTACATCTTTACGTACCCTACTAATTCCATATATTTTTTTGACAGAATTACTGAATAATTGCGTCATCATGTGATCATATCAGTGATAGTAGAAATCATTAGTTGTACCGCTTTCTTTTAAAAAACCGCCCCTTCTCGTTAGAACTCCGTGACACTAGTTAACGGATTGTATTATAAAGCAGGTAACTGTACAAAACTGGTACCAAATGAATAGAAGTTAATGAAGCTTGTACTTCTCTGATATTTAAAACGTTAACACGCTTTGAAGGATGTATCTACGCTTTTTATTCAAAAGGAAAACTGGAGAGTTCTCCTTTCATAACATTTTTTTCTCATTTAAGTTTTTGTTTGAGTAATGGGCAAGCAGCAGTGGTATACCGTATTTTTGTCGTTGCAATTTGAAAGCAATATTTTAAAATTGCATTTCAAAAAAATTATACTCAACAAAAATTCAATGGAAAACTGGTCACTTGACTAAGTTTTTTCAGTTAAGAAAGGTTTGAAAAATGAACTGTTACTGAAAATCCATATTAAAACTGTTTTCCTGGAAAATCATGAAAAAAATATTACCTCACCCCCTCCTGTCAAGTGAATGGCATGCTGTAAAAGTTCAAATTCTATGCGAAGTTTAGACGAAGATAAAAACATATATGACCTAGGAGTTTTTATTTTATTTTTTATATGAATACCGCACAAGAGTCTCAGTTACTCTCGACCGTCTAGAGCCAGTGAGACTGTGGCATCCCCAAATAGGGTATGTTGTGAGGCTGAAAGTACTGGGGAGGGGAAAGAGATTGGGGAAAAGAAGGTTGGAAAGTACTTGGCTATTTAGATCTGGTCACCAAACACGGCTAAAGCGATTTCAAGCAACGTTTCAATTCTGAATGGTGGTCTTTCACCAGGGCGATACTAAGAGTTTCTACCACTCTGGGCATTTTAAAAATAAAACTACATACTTTTTACTTTTTATTATTTTTATATGAATTAAACGTGTTATGACACATATTGTTTAAATAAAAATTATTGGCGTACGCCGGGTTTGAACCCGCAACCTTTGGATTCGTAGTCGAGCGTCTTACCACTCAACTATGAAGGCCGTCAAGGAGTAAAAAAAATGTAACGTTTCATAATTTTGACATTTGAAATAGTTTAGCTGTTCCGTCAACCGGAAAACGTTAACTTATTTAGCTGATTTCAGAATTAATTCAGAGTGGTAAATACTCTATGGTAAGTATCGACATGCTGAAAGACCACCATTCAGAATTCAAACGTTGCTTGAAATGGTTTTAGCCGTATTCGGTGACCACCTATTAATAACCATGTACTTTTCAACCTTCCTTCTTCTTTCCCTATCTCCTTCCCTTTCCCTTACTACTTTCAACCTCACAACATACTCCAATTGGGGATGCCATAGTTGCACTAGCTCTAGATGGTTGGGAGCAGTAAAGGCTTCTGTGCAATACTTACTGTAAAAAATAATAATAATAACTCAATGAAATGAAAAAATAACTTTGCAGAAGATCACAGATTTAATTCGATTTTTACAGACGACCGGTTTCGCTTAGCCCAAGCCTCAATGGGGTACAAAATTAAACTAAAAATACAGTGTGCTGTTATACCTCAGAACAGGTTCTTATGACCTAGTTAGGTAGGTTTTGTAAAATATAATGTAAAAAACATAAATTTAATAAATAAATAAATAAATAAATATTTACTTACTGAGAATACGATATAAAATAAAACAAGAGAACAGTGAGAAAATAATAGAATAGCATTTAAATTATAACAAAAGAACGAAAAAGAAAGAGACAGATAATATGAATTGGAAGAGGTAAAACGTCAACTGAGTAGGTGATTAAAGAAAAATTAGAAATTTCATTAGTTTACGGGAAACATATCTTATACTGGAATATTGGACCAAAAAATTAAAAATATATTTGACATTTTTTTTTCCAGTTACTCCTCTGCAACAGATAGAAGGTCCTTGATTCAGAAGCTAGAATTTATATTTATATAGTGCTCAAGATAAACATCCTTTTAAATCATAGCACATTTTGGAACTTCGTCACAGAGAGTGGAAGATACTCCTTAAATATTCCCTTTGTGAGGAATTATGATTCAGAATCAAAACATTTCTTGAAATTAATTTGGCCGTATTTTGTTAACAAATCTTATTTAGGTAGGTTCAATTATTTTCCGTCCACTTTTTTTCCCTTCCAGAGCTGTATCTGTCTAGTTACGTTTCTCAGCTGGGGAAGGTACTTCAAAAGGCTCACATTTAAAAATATTAAATTGACTAACTAACTAACCATCATGGCGTTTCCCCGCAAGGGTGGGCATATAGAATGAACTGCCATACAACTCTGTCTCGACACAAACTCCTTGCTTCATTCACATTGATACATCGTCTCATGCATACTCTTCTGTTATTCTGACTTTTCACATGGCCCGACTCAAGAATTTGACTGTGTCATCTTTATCTCGGGCGTCCCCAACATCTTCATCCATTCATTTTCGTATCACATATTCTTTTCACACTCTTTCTTCGTTCATTCAATCTACATGCCCAAACCATCTAAACATCCCTTTCTCGATCCTATTCATTACGATTATATCAGCCCTTGCATTCTTTCCGGATATCCCCATTTTTAAAACGGTCATACATGGTTTTACCGCACATAAGCTTCAGGGATCACATTTTTACAGCATTCAGTTTACTTTATTCTTCCTCTGCCAGTTCCACGCCTCACTGTTTTACATCAAGTTAAAATTATTAAATATTAAACTTAAGTTACTTCCAAAACAACATTTCTGGTGTGCGGAATAAGTAGTTTGAACTTTATTATTTGAAAAGGCTACACAATTTTACAATATCGTAAGTTTTTTACCACTTTTTTTCTCTAATCAAGTCTCGAAACCTTATATATTCGAGAATTTACCTTTTTACCGAAGGGTTTTCATCTTTTTTTCCCTCGAAGTCCGATTTTAATACGTGTAACGTGTTTTTTGATTAAAAAAAACGTGAAATATTTCAGTGGGGTAGAAATTGATCTTTAAAATTTGAATTTTATGTTCAACCTTCCCTGTCCAATTCTGTTACTAGCATGATTCGCAAAACAAAAGGCGCAAAAATACGTAATATTTTAAATTTGATAGCGCTCCATGCAGTTTCAACCTTTTTACATTCGCGCGAGCGGAAGGGTGGTAGTTTGAATTATGTAGATCGATTCCAAAAGATGTATAGGCTAGGATTGTTGCCATCTCATTTCCTGTCTAAACCTCCGAATTGAAGTGTTTGAAAGGGGTGAGGGTGGTGAGGGGAAAGAGGTTGAGGAAGAGAGAGGGATTTGGTGAAGAGGGTAGTATGTTAAAGGAAATCAGCGGTCTGCGATCGATTTACATGCTTTCGAAATCACATTTGAATTCACATGTACAAAAGTTTAGATAAAAATTTAAGGGCGGCGTATTTTCTGGCAAATACATCTTCGTACTGAACAGAAGCTGAAAGTTATTTTTGAGTGAAGATTTTTCACTGTAAAAACTTAAGAGTCGAATAAATTATTTAACCTATTTTATAGGGTTTTCGCCCATGACAAAATTTATTGTTAAATAAAACTCATAGCCGAAAAGCTTTTATGTTTTTATTATTGGTAAATATATATGTAGCATATATATATATATATATATGTTTTATATTATTGGTATATATATATGTATATATATATATATATATATATGTGGAAGCTATGAAATTAGTCAAACTCTTTGTTTGTCAATAGATAGCTCAAAAGCTTCTAAAATAAATTATTTCGCTAATAGTTACGTAAGGATAATAAATTCTCTTTCTTCGGAGGATTCGGAATATTTGAAAATTTGTGAGGCAGAAGGAAATCAAGAAGAAATTTCTTTTACAGTGGTAATAAAGCACGACAATAAAGAGGAAAAAAACCTATGGACTACAAAGTCTATGTTCACAGTATAAACATTGAGCATTTGATCAACAAACTCGAAGCCGAAGGTTGTGACTTACCTAGCTTTGTAATACAGCGTGATTGATGTGGTTTTTTTTACAAAAAACGGGTCTGTACACATTATCTAAATATTATTATTATCAAAATGTCTGATTAGTGCAACGTTTGATACGCTACACATTTCCCTCAACGGGGTGTTATTGCGAGTGTCTTAGACTCAGAAATTCATGCCGAATGATCAAATACAATAAATTGAACTTTTCTAGGATTTGAACCGACATTCTGCTATGGAGCTCATCGAGGAAACGAAACGATTTTTTCCCGATTCAAGAATATATATATTTTTTTAAATTTCAAAATGCAAGTATGTCCCAGAATAAAATTTCAACAAAATAATGAATTATGAACCTTAAAAGTACCTAATTGATCGTTTATTGATATAAATTGATTGCATAGTTTTTCCTCCGATAAATCCAAATAAAATAAAACCCCTAAAAATACCATGATGTCACTTAATAGATGGAAAATTTTACTATGCGCTGATAAGAAAGTGTCCAACACGGTTTGATAAAATATGATTCGTTTCTCTTAGACGTTACGGTTATTGTATCAGGGTGCCTAAAGAAGGCAAGGCGTGATCAAGTTAATCAAATACTTGAGTCGGGTCACGTTAAGGATAGGAATAATATAAGGGTATGCATGAGACAATAGATGCAAGTAGACGAGGCGAGGAATGCATTCCGAGACACTGTTATGTGGCGTTCAATCCTCTTTCATGGTTCAATTTATTGTTTCTAGTAATATAACCAATTGTTTAGTTGTTTGTCTCCACCAAAACTTAATGAGCGACTTTTATTTGGTATTTTTTTTTAACAAAATATCATTGGAAAAAAATATGAATATGGGAGATTTTTAATGAGCAAATATTGTTTGAAATTTGATTATAAATACATGATGTCGTGATTATCTCCCAAAGATGACAAAATAACATTAAAAATACAGTAGTAAAGCATACGTTATTATACTTTAAGGTCAGCTCTCATAAAAATACACTTTTTGGCATTCTAATACAAGCAATACTACGAATGATTTTTCTGTGAATTCTATATGAGTAGTTAGGAAAATGCCTAACGTTTTCAATGAATAAAATTATTTTACTTCTTTTAAATTCTGTATGAAATGTACGCTGGAGATTTGGGTAAAGCTTTCAAGAAATGCCTTTGCTGGTTTTCAAACTGCACCTTAAACCGACATTTTAGTAAGTTTTTTTATAGAATTCAAAATATTACATCTTAAAATTTGTATTCACTGAAAACCTTAGACGTTGTCCTTACTGCCCATGTAAAATTAACAGATAAATCATGTGCAGTATTGCTTGTATTAGAATGCTACCTAGTGAGCTTTAGCGCCATGCTTGGGCACTTGTATCTTGTGTTTGACTGGAGGGTAATGCCACAATTAATAAGGGTGAGACTAGATAACTTTGACTAGGATAGGCATTAACCCTCTACACGGTGAACAAGTTTGCCAGACACATCATAAGACATTTGAGCTATCAAATAAAATTTTAACGAAGCCATTTTATTATCTAACATAATCTTATACTTGTTGGTGTTCAACTCCATACGATGTTGAAAAACATCACTGAACCCCAAACATTTGAAACTGCAGTACAGAAAATAGACATGCTAGCTTGGAAAACTCTTTGGCTAAAAGGGTCTACCTTTTGTAAGCGCTCATTTGTAATACATTTTAAACTTTGGGATTTTGTTTCAAAATTGTTCATGTCTCAAGTTAGAGTTAAAAAAATTGACATCTAAAGGAAGTCAACTGATGTTTTATGGATTTTTTTGCAAAACAAATATAAACCGCGACCTTAGAATGTCTAGACCTATGTCATCTTTGGGGATGCTGTTTGGAGGGTTTTTTGAAGAAAGTAAGGAATAAACATGAGTTTTGAAGATTATTAGATTTCAAAGTGATAATTTGTTAGGTTACCTTGATGTTTTTTAACCCAAGTTCCCTACCTATCCAACCATCTCGCTATTTGATTTCCGTATTTAACAACACTGTGTTTGAAATAATTGACAATCAAAAGAAGAGTTTTAAATATGAGAAAAAAAGTGTTGCTCGTTGGTTTTTTCGCTTGTTCGTCGGTTTGTTATTGTTTTCCAAATAATATAGAATGACTCTGGTGTTTTCTGATTATGAAGGAAAATTCAGTGTGCTGTATTCATTTCGTTAATAATTCAACTATGTAAGAAGACTTTAAGAACTTTCAATTTCAACTTCATCGGTGGGTGAATAGTTTCCCATTTTTCCTTCATTCCAATAATTTTTCCATAAGCTATTAGACATTTTTATCAAGTGATTTATCGTTTTAAAGTCCACTTTTTTTAATTTCCAAATTCATTGTTGTCGGAGGGAGGAAAAACAAAAACATTAACTAGCATGTTAAACACAAATCATCACGTTGTTAGTATTTTATTTATTTTCACTATTGAGGCTACCGATATTTGAAAAGAGAACCATTCAAATTTGAAAAGATGCCTTTTACAGTCAAAAACAATATTATTACAGTAGACTCACTTAATTAAAATCAGCATGTTGGCTTTACATTACAACTACTTTACATTAAAAAAAAAAATTACAACAAACTAAACACGAATTACTTGCACGACAAAAACTGGGGTGATCCATTTATTTTTTCCTAATAGTCTGGGTTAGTTTAAGCGTGGTATGAACCCTTTGGGACCTGATACGCAATCAGCCGATGACTGATTTGACCGGCAGGAACTTTACCATCAGCTTGTGTTTAACACTTGGACTAAATACAAGCTGGAGGATGCAGCATATTAAAAAAAAACATTTGTTTCAAGATGACTGCCCCTTTTTACAAACACTATTAGATTCAATGCGGGTGAGATGGTGTTCATTCAATTGAATGCAAACATTTTATTTATTTTTAGAAAGTCACACGTTCCCAAGTAACGAATGACCTGATAATATTTGAAAAACTCCTACCGCCATCATAATAAGCGATTTTTTTTTTGCTTGTACAATGATGAAGGACTTAGCCAGCAGAGGAATTAAACCCACGACGCCTGGGTAGGAACCCAACACGTTTATCAACTAGGCTACTAACCGATCGAATGTAAATATATATACATTTTTTAAGGAATTATATAATCGGGATACAATGCCGAGAAATACTTTTCTAACAAGAAAAAATATGCAATGGTGAAGGACTTAGCCAGCAGAGGAATTGAACCCACGACACCCGGGTAGGAATCCGATGCATTTGTCTACTCAGATACTGAGCGGTCATAATTATAAAAACCTATTATGTGTCAATAAATTGTAGGTACTCTCAAAAGTTATCTAAACTTTTTGGAGGTGTGGATATATTCACGCTTTTTTCACTTACTTAATCAGTTACCGGTTTTTTTTTCAATTCCAACATAAAATGGAAATAAAAACATGAAACAAATTAAAATAAATGACCATAAAGGATTTACCATAGGATACCTTCCTTAAAATCGTTGGCCACTGTTATTAGACTATGAATTTAACAAATATGTTAATATGAATTAATACGTTTCATCTGGATTTTTATAACCTTAGCTTTTAGTAAATTGTTTTTTTAAGCTGTTGATGTACACATGCACTGTTATACCCATATCTGAACCTTTTTCTCTCAAGATTTGTAATAACGATCATGATTTTTAGATTGTTTTAATTTGTTTACATATTATATATTATTTTCTCATTGTCCGTTAGTCTTATTTGCATAATTAATTTAGTGTGAAGCGCACTTGAGGCTAAATATTACAAAACTGCGCTATTTAAGTTCACTGTTATTATTATTATTATTAACTACGCTTTTATCTCGCAAAAAATAATTGTAAAGCTATCTTCTAATTTATTAAAAAAAAGGTTTTACGATGGTAATGTACCCAAAGTCAGATTTATGTATTTGAATTAAGCTAAATAAAATATTTTACATTTTATGAAAAAAATAAAATTAGTTATTTCATCATTGACAATACCAAATTGGGCTGTTTTCCTATAACTTGTGAAGTGGGTCGGTAATAATACGTTGCGAGTTATTGGAATCCGCACTAATGACTTTACGAATAATTCCCAAGGATCATTGGTAAACAGTAACCTAGATTAGCCACTATGTTCTTAGCTTTCACTTATAATTAAATCAATAGTTTCTGCATTTTGAGATCAAAAACATCGTCAGTGATATGGGTTTCTCCGCTATTTTACAACAAAGCACGATTCTTCATTTATAACGCAAATTACTTGGTCAAATAATTTACATTGATTTTTCGAATTCCGAAAAGCTCGATCAATCAATGATTTTACGTTGGTTTAGTTTTGATAGATACCTATCACATGTACTCACTGTTCCCGTGCACTTTTGATTCTACTTACACAAACCTATTAATCAATTAGACTGGGAACACTTTGAATTATAGATGTCATCATGTGGGATGATTAAAACTATCATACTTGTTTGAAAATGAGATTAGGTGGTAAATTCACTTTTACAAAAAATAGTATAATTTATTATTTACTGAGCCTTATTTCCTTTCACGTATCAATGAGAATAACTCGATCCGAAATTCTGTTTAGTTTTGACAATAATATCATGACTGAGTCTTTCAAATAATCGCTTGTGCCTAGATTGCATGTAGTTGGTAGTAGATACGCAGAGGTGGCTGATGTATTTAACTGCATGGAATGAATGTAGATACAAAAGGACTATAATAGGACTTTAAATTATCATCTATCTTCAACCAATATCAATTTCATGTAATTGAATACTATTTTACAACTATTCTTTATTTTGTATGAGCAAATAATTTTCATTTTTTCACTGTTTAATGTAAACTTTTATATGTAAAAGCCCAATCAGGCATATATAATCAAATTAATAGATAATTAGTGATTACATATTTGACTTAGACTTCTGAAGATGCCCGTCATAAGGTGAAACCAGTCAGGTCTTAATAAAAAAAATAATGGGAAGATAAAAAATTTGTATTATCAAAATTGTTTGCTCAAATATTAAATAGGTGAGTAATGATAAGTACCTTATTCCTTACCAGTTTGTTGAAACGTTCCTTATTCCTTACCAGTTTGTTAAAACGTTCTACCTAGAATTTCATTCATTGTTTTGGATTTAAAGATTCAAGCAACAGTAAAACCAAAACAATGTAAGAAGTGAATAGTGATATTGAAACTTAAACCGGATGATATGTTAATCGAGAGCCCACTGAAGTGATAAACTGAAACAAGATTTTTGTGACCGTGTCTGTGTGCCCGGAGTTATGTCATTTTTGTCGCAATGAAATTGATCAAACGTATTCAACTATCAAAAATTATTTCTAGAATGAATTATCAATTTCATGGGTCTATCTTTACTGGCCTAGTTTCTGGATCTATTAACTCAGTAAACATCACACTTCTTTTGATTATCTGTTCAGTGCTAGAGGTTGACACGCGTCGGGGATGAAATGATTAATTCAGTTTCTTAACATTAAAACCAGCACCCGATTAACATATTCAGTAAAGCTGTATATTTCTTACAGTTTAGGTTGTACCATACAATTTTTTAAAGTCCGGTACTTTAAACAAATACAAAAATTACTGAGAAACGTACAATACTGTTGGGACAGTGTCTCCTCGTACAGCCTCTACACGTGTTTTCTCCGGCTTTGTCTGATGCAACCGACTGGACAGCTTACCTCTAGAATTGCCCAATGAATTTTGTTATGTATTAGTTCTGCTGGCATATTTAACGACTTTCCAAAGCCAACTCATTTGGAAGTAGTATGACATTTATGGAACTTGAGCCATTGAACGCACACGACAAACTACCGTTCAAAATCGATCAGTGTGTAACTTTAAATAACTTTATCTCTGTTTTAAAACTAGTTGTGGATATCCGGAAAGAATGCAAGGCTGATGTGAGCGTAATGCATAGGATCAAGTGAGGGACGCTTAAGATGGTTTAGGCATGTAAAGCGAATGAACAAAGAAAGGAGTGGGAAAAGAATAAATTATGCGAAAGTGAATAAAAGAAGTCGAGGACGCCCGAGAAAGACATGGCACAACTCAAGTAAATCAAATACGTGAATCAGTTTATGTGAAGAATCAGAATAACAGAAGAGTATGTGTGAGACGATGTATGAATATGAATGAAGCAAGGAGTATGTTCAAAGACAGAGTTATATGGCGGTCCGTCCTCTCTGCCTACCCCTGCGGGGAAACTACGTGATGGTAAGTTAGTTAGTTAGTTAAAATTAAATATCGATAGCCAGCATTACCTTACTTTCCTCTTCCACTTCTTCATAATCCCAAGATTTCTTTAGTTTTACAACATTTTTAATAAAAAGGTGTCATAATTCCACTAACCACGGGAAGTAAGATACTTCTTTCCATGTACTAACAACGAATATACTTAACTTAATCCAAATAATTTCATTAAATGGCATCCAACGTAGACACACGCGGGCATTTTTTTTCTCGGCTTAATAAGAATAAATGTTGAAAAATTTTTTTGCAGCGCAAAGTTCCCACCGGTTCTAGACAGTAGAACGCCTGTGTTGTATTTCCATAAAATACCACTGACGTACAAAATATTAAGGGAAAAAACTTTCCGTAGAAACTCCGGCTAAGGTTAACTAAACTTTATTCACTGGGGACATGATTTCGGTTATTTAAACGTTGTAATTCTGAGAGAAAAAAAACGTATTTTTAATAAATATTAAATTAACAAGAATAAGAGGTTCCTCTTTACAGAATAATCCTCCCCAATTTCCTGACAATAATTATTTATTTATGGTTTTTGCGTAATCTCGAGGAAATAAACGGGTTTCTAACAATCATCTACAAATATTATTTTTTCCTTAGAAAAAAATAATTACTCAAATAATTGTAATTGTTTTTGTTGGGCATTATTTTTCTGTTCAATATTATAACTACATCCACATATTTTTTTTAGCAAATTAACCTTTTTTTAATAAATGCTACATTTTATTTGATAATGATTGCTCCCACATTGTGTTCATACATTAATTATTTGATTGTGACAGGCTCATAACTCATATCCGTCATTGCTTGTCACATCATCTGATTCACACAATATCGTATTTTAAGGAGATCGCGGAGCGATAAGTTATAAACAAGTTTTCGTTTTGTTTATTAACTGGGTTATTACTGTTAGATATTAATAACCTGGATCGTTATTTAAATATGCGAAAATAAATGTTAGGCTTTTTGTTATATCATTTGTTTAAATAGTTAAAACATCAATAAGAGAAAAAAAATATTACAAACAATACCACCTGTTAATTTATTTGTTTTTCTAAATTTTCGTTAGCTTATTATTACATTTTTTTATTAAGTTGTGCCGCACAACAATCACAATTAACTGGAGCCAGTGAAACTAAAACACCAACATTCAATGGGATTTTGTAGGATAAAATAATGGAGGACTGAACGCTGTTGGCACAAATGTTATGGATTCTTGGTACTAAAACACTTTATGCACTTTTATTTGTATTTATTTACTGTAGTATAAATGAAGTTTCACAAGGTAATGTCTACATCAGAAACGTAGTGTTACTCCAACTGATATTGACTGCGTCCGAGACTGATTGAATCTAATATGATAGTGAGCTTTTAATATAGGGTACTTTGTGTTTATATACTGGTAAAATAATCAGTGTCTTCAAGATAAGTCGATATCAGTTGGGCAATGGTTAACATAATATTTCTTAATATCTAAATAGTTTACCATAAACAAAGCAGTCTATGGGTGATAACAATATTTCTGTGGGAAACAGATCGTTAGCCAAAGGGTTCAAAGTGTTATCAATATCCGTTATGGTAGGTGCATAACACAAATAATATAAAATTTCCAAAGAAGCGAAGCTAGCAGTCCACAGAAGTAGACTGAATTCTGTAGAGATGAGATCTCTGAGGCGCATGTGCGGAAAAATCATGCATGACCGAGTTACATGTGAATAAACCATGCGTTATGTTGTTAAAACAAGTTTCGAATATCTTTAAGACAAACCATAAAAAAAACAATGGAGTGTTCAAAAATGGGTAATTCAGCCAATGACTGCAAAGAAAACCATAAAAGTGGACCAAATAAAGCAACAAATATTTTTGAATAAAAATTATTAATACCTTTATAATAAAGTCCCACTAATTTATATAGGTTTTGAAAAAAAAACACTTTAAATTTAATTCCACCACAAAATAAGGAATATTCAAAAGCAAGGAATTTCGATTCTGAATAATTGGCGTCTCTTATCTAAAGCGACCGTGAAACAATATTTTATTCAAGTTGCAAATATACCATATTTTATTTTATTTCCTGTCTCCATGTGAAAACTAAAATCAACATCATTTTTAAAACATATTATTTGAACTCGTGACTTCTGGACCAAGAATATTCTAGCTTATAACTATACCATGAAGGTTATTCAAATAATTTAAAAAAATAATTGGTTGGAGAGATGAGATTTCAAATATTCAAATTAATCATAAATATTGATTAGTTATCTTTTTCGGCTACATTCGTTATTCATTATTTATTTATCATTACACATGTACGTAATTTTATAACAGCAGACATTTAAAAAAATAAAAAAACAAAGTATTGCTTAAAAATATTTCATAAATATTAGAGTTATAGAAAATACTGATTTACAAATGACGGGACATGGCAATCTGGGTTATTTTAGAATCACAAAGACGCACTTGTTAATTCAATACAATTGTGAAATATATACAGGATACTGTACCAATCTCTAAACAGAAGAACAAAGGAAAATACTTAGAGGCATTAAAGGATCTATTTATCTCACTTCAGCCTGATGGGACCAAATAACACTCTGATATTTCAGTTTCACTTCCCGTATCCAAGATGGCAATCGGTGCTACCCAGATTCTCTAATATTTTATATTTCCACTAACCTATACAATAAACTTACAATATCGTCACCGAAAAGGCAAAAAGGGCTGAAGCGCCATTTTGGGAAGTTTACGCTAGAGCACGTTTTTTTTCGTTTTGCAATAAAATTCATAAGTCTTCAGCACCTGGTTGGATTTTGAAAAAAAAGTTGGCCCCGGTGGTAACTTACGAGTAATGCTTTCACTGAGTTACCTGAAGCGACAAAAAGCTTAATCCCAAACTTGAGTCAAGCCTTCTCCCAAATGGTAAATATATTTTAGATGGTTGAAGTCTTTAGAATCAAACGAGAGTGATAGCATTCGATGAAGAAAAAAAACTGATCAAATTGCAAATTTAACTCATTTTTGACCAAAGTGTCTTTAAGCCTTTTTGCCTTTCCAGCGATGATTTTATTTGAATTAATAATTGTTATTTCACATTTAATAAAAAGTAATAAATGGTACATATATTTGTGGCACGTTTCAAAGTGGAACCTAATCTCAGTATCAGCTTGATGAAATACCTTTTTTCGAATTTGAATCGTAGCTTGAAGTGACTTTAGCCGGGTTTGGTGACCAGATCTGAAGAGCCAGGTACTTCCAAGCCAATCTCTCCAATATTGTTGCCCTCCTCACTTTCAACAGTCTCACAACATATCCTAGTTGGGGATCCCATAATTCCACTGGTTTTGAAAGCTCAGAAGCAGTTAAAACTCATGCGTGATCTTCACATAAAGTTTTAAAAAAATTTTGGGCAAAGGATCAATGACGCTAGTTTGAAAGAAATCACCGTTTGTTGAAATACCGGGAGAATAAATATATAATATAAATTAAAGCCATGATATTTTTTTCTTATTGTAAGTTGTTATTTTTTAAGTGTTTTTTTTTCAATTCCATTTATTCGTCTTTGAAAAATTATCTAATAAAATCAAGTTTTGGTGAAACAAAGAAATATTTTCAGGTTATATTTTTAACAAGAAACTCGAAATCGCAATTGTTTGTTTAACTGGGTTTGTGTTTCACAAAAGTTTGCTTTCTACTTTATCGTATAATATCTCATAGACTCCGATTAAATAAATAACTTTAACACCACTGATTTTTTTAACCTTTTAATAAAAAGACACAATCTTTCGGTATAATGTTCTAATTCACCAACAGCAGATTTATTTTCCCCTAATAAGAGACCATTTACTAACATCGCAAAATCCAGATCGCCAAAACAATAACTTGATTTAAAGTGTGAGATTTGATGGGGAAAAGATTTTTTTTTAAAGTGTATTTATAACGTTCTTGATTTATTGTTGTAGTAGTATGTGGCTTTACAAAGACCCCACAGAAACAAAAGTTTATATTTCAAGTCCATTCAAAAATGGTTAAAGCCTTAATAAATCATAGTTGACTGCGGACTTTCGTTACATATTAACCTATTTGGGCTGCTCTTTGACAAAAAATACCTCAGGCGTTTTATATTAGCTCTAGGCTAAAAATGATCTCATTTTACATTAAACAACAACAATTTTAATTTTATGTTCAAAATTAGAGGTGATGCAGAATATGCTGATAATAATACTGAAAATTCCAATGAGTCCCCAATGGCTAATAGATCAGATCTCATTTCTACCACACCAAACCCAAACCATTTTTTTTGTCTATTGTTATTTTAATAATATTGAATGTATTGTACAATAATGAACTTTTTTTACTTCATACTAACAGTAGATATTGTATAAATAAAATTAATATACAATATCTAGTTTCTAGTGTATGGTAATTATCTCCCAAATTAAGAAAGTTTTCGTGCTAAAGGAGGGTACAAAAAACAACCAGTTATTTCTGGGAAGCTTGGAGACGACGTTATAGAGGAAGATGCCCCACCACACTCCTAAAATTAACTGGCTGGTACAAATGCAGTTCCGCAAAATTATCATTTCAGATTGTATGTTTTGGATAAAGATTAATATAATTGAGGCCAACTTTTGATAGAAGAATTCACTGAAAGAAGAAATAATTTCATCTCTAAAGAAATTGAGAAGATTGTTATTTCTTCTCTGTTGTTAAAAAACAGTTTCACGTGATTGTTCTAGTGTATTTTATGTGGAACGCTTCGACTGAAATGGTAAATATTAAATCTAGCTAATGCAAACATAGCACACAGCTTCCATGCTCTCATAGCCAATTAAGAATCGGGCAATTTTACTTATTGGAACCCCTCCCCGCTATTATTAGCTCCTCCCCTCGCGGTACCAGTAGCTTCCGCCATAAATCATCCCTGTTCAATACCAAAGTTACATTATTTGCTGCTCGTACGAAATCCTCGCAGATTAGCCCGCGGCGCGCATTAACCCACCTACCCGCCTACCCCCCTATACTCTGAACGAGCTAAATTATTATTATTTCGCTCCGAGCGGCTAAAGTTGCTAATATGAATTAGATTTTGGCAAAATTGGAATAAAAGTTTACCTTTGTACTCGTAAATATAATCATTAGGTTCCATTAATGATTCCGCTATGCCCGACAGTCCATCTCATTATATTCTCAACACTTTTATGCAATTTACAAATGAATCGTGGGATTAGATTTACTATGTAGAATTTTAAATAAATTAAAAATAGAAAAAGAGAGAATATTAAAATAAAGTAATTTTATTCAAATAAAGGCTCATCCATCTATTAATAAAGGTATTTATTCTTGAAACGATAAGGTACGATGACTCTCCCAAATAAATAAGAATTCGGGCAACACCAAGTACTTTTCTTCATCTATGAGGTAATTTTAAATAACAATTACTTTAAATATGTATTTATTCTTGCTTAAGTAGTTGTTGTTGCATCCGAAGCTCCAATGAAACACCAAATGTGTTTCTAGCTTCAGATAAATTTGGAAACTCGTGGACTGTAAACGATAAACGATACTACTTACAGGGAATGTATAATTATAGCTTGTGGAAAGAATTATGGAATGAAGGAAAATTGGGATATCATTCACTCACCGATAAATTTGAAGTTTAAGTTTTTGATTTTTCTTACACAGTTGTATTAACGAAACGAATTACAAACACATCAAACTTAAATTTAGTCTTCTAATTTATGACACAATGACCTGTATTTTATAATTGGATACGGTCAAAACATCACAATAACGAAGTAGCAAAACCAACAAACAACCACGTTTTTTCACACTAAAACTCTTCTGTTCGATATTCAATTATTTCGAAAACGGTGTTGTCGAATACGGAATTCAATATGGCAAAATTGTTGGGTAAGTAGGGTCTTAGGTGAAATACATGAAGGTAAGTACCCAACAAATTATACCTTTGAAAATCAAACAGTTGTTATAAAACGTGTTAATAGGATTTTTATTTTGTATCCAAATATGGCCCTGATGGTGTTACGATAGTAATGAAACCAGTCAACATAGCATATTTAAAAACGTACAACAAAAAATTAAGCCATCAAAACCAAATTATTTTTACAATTTGCAGTTTGCATGTCAAATGAATCCTGTGGCATCAATATATAATGCGTTGAACTTAATATTGTATATTATATAAGTTTATTTACAATGTAGAATCAACGTTTAAAAGCTTTATGCTTTATTTTAATATAATGTAATGAAACAATATCAATAATTTTCAACAACATTTAAAACAGAAAAGTAAAAGAAAAAAAATAAGGTTGCCACCAAAAATCTTGGAGTACTCTGCCCATATCGAAAGAAATTGATAAAAAAAATAATTTTTTCAATGTAATATGGGATTGATAAAAATAATAGTGTCTGAAAAGGCTTCGGTGACTCAATTGGCAAAAGTTTTACTCTTGGATAGAGAAGAGTTTAGAGTTTTTTGAGATGTTTCATATTTTGTCGAAAACTATCAATGTTGATTGAATAATAAAAAAATAAGATCAACACTTTCAAAATCGTTTTGCTGTTAATTGGTTTCAAAATTCAATTTGTAATGCAACGTTGTAAAATTTTGTTAAAAAAAATCGTAGATTTTTTTTTACACATTTTAAAACAATAAAAAAAATTGATATCTCTTCTTCATAGGAATATTTTATAGCACAAAAAATACCAATAAAATTCAGAATGTTAATTCAGGATACCATCTGAAATTATTTAGGTAATTAACAGATCTGTTTATTCGGATCTCTTAGTCTGACTAGATGATTTTACATTATATATTTTTATTTATTTATCAAAATGATTATATTATACAAAAACCAAAAAATATTTTTTACATGTTACTCTCATGGAATTTAAAAAAAAATTACTCCGGTAAGGACCAAATTATGAAAAAAAGGAATAATATTATTACAAATATAAGGGAGTACAAAATAATAGGGAACAAACGAGTAAATACATTAAAAAGAAACTCATAAAAGTAGAGATTAACTAAAAATCACAAATACAATAAAAAATATATTAACACACATTAAAGTTTTACGAAAAGGATTTATCTTTTTGATTTATAAAATTGTTGGGGAAATATCCTTTAAGTGGTTTTGCCAATATTATTTTTTTCGCAAATGGGATTATAAATCTGCGTATAGCTTTTACTAAAGAAATATTATCATTTTGATAATTGCATGCCCATTAACTAATTTTCTTAATCCCAAAGGTAATCAAAGTACGAGTACCTACCTAGGCTTGAGGTAGCTAGCTAAGTTAAATATATGGAATGAGTACTATAACTTAAGAGGTTTTCTGTTTAAGTGAGCAAAATAAAATAATAGTCAGCATTCTTTGTTAAGCAGAGCCGGATTTACCTTTAATAATACAGAAAGCCATACAAGTTATCACCTTGCTTTTATGGGTCTGTTAAAAAATATTATCAGGTCGAGGTCTCTTGTCTTCACAGGACCATCAAGAGGGATTCCATCCAGGCAGCCATAATAGTGGTATTCTTGGATTAGCGTAGTCTGCGCCATAAGCTTCTCATACGATGGCGGAGGATTGCCATTGTTTAGTATTTAGTTGCACGTCGATTTTGTATGTGGATACACTTTTAGTCCGCACCGGACTGAACACCGGACGACAACTATCTGAAAATATTATAAAACAAATAAATTCAATAAATTGCTGTTCCTCAATCATCACTCTACTAATTACGGGTATCATTCTCTACTGTCCTGAATGTTGAGAATTTTTAACTCAAGCCATGATCTTGAAATGTTTGGTCCAAGTCTATATGGTTTTTCTCATTCTTTACGACTCTTGCAAAATCTTGCTCAGGTTTTGACTTGAATATTCTTTCTATTGCATATTTTTTCTCCTGTTTTTTGTCATTGATTCATTAAAACATTATGTATGTGCTGTTATTTCTCTGTTGCTCTTTTTCCCATTTTGTGTTATGTATTTTTTTTTTGTAATTGGACTGTGGTCCAATTATTATATAAATAAATAAAATTATTTGTCAGTTGCCAGTTCTTTGATCATTTTTAAACGACTTTAATTTTACATGGAAACTAAGGACCAGTACACGATGCAGGGTAAATGTATGAGGCAGTAGGCAAACACAATGTACAGGCCTTTTAGAATGTGATTATTTTTCTCCGGCACTGCTTTTAGGTACTCTTTGTAATTTAACTGAACTGTTTTGTTACAAATCTCTGAGAAAAATACAGGTACCCAAGTGGCTCCAAATCGCAGGGGTGATATCTCTCATTCACAATATTACGTATTTTCGCCGTTTGCAAAACTGGTCCCGTGGGGCAATTTTTACACTTAAATTCAGATAATTATTTCACGATTTATAGTACTCGAATAAGTGGGGATAAAAAATAATGAGTTGGAATCGCAAATATACCTTCGAAGTCAACGTCAGATGAGAAAATGCTCAACTTCGTTTTGGGAATTGTTATAAACCGGCAATATTTAACAGACTTAATTTGATAATCTTTCAGCTGCAGTGGTTGGATCATTTGAAATCATCAATCTAGATTAACATTTTTTCTACTCTTTGGCGAAAGAAAACTTTATAATAAGATGAAAATTAAATAAAAATACTGCATTTATACAATCAACATGAAGCAAAGTGCCGGTAAAGCTCACGGGTTCTTCGAGGAGACTATTGCCTATTTCATAAAAAAATATTTTATTTTTGATTAAATTTTAAAATACCTAGTGAAACTGAATTCGGTTTCAGAGATGTTTTTTTTAATTTTAATATATAGGCAATAAAGGATTTGTTCATGATTTTAGAAAAAAACTTCGGCAACTGACAGCCGGCGTGGTTGAATACGAATCCAAAGGTCGCGGGTTCGAACCCGGCGTGCGCCAATAACTTTTATTCAAATTAATATGTGTCATAACACATTTAATTTCAATAAAATAATTGAAAGGATATTAATCGCACGTTCCAAAATGGAAGATACTCATAAGCTTCGCCTTGGTGAAAGACCACCATTCACAATCGAAACGTTGCTTGAAATGGCTTTAACCGTGTTTGGTGACCAGATCTGAAAATCCAGGTACTTCCCAACCTTTCTCTTACCCATCTCCTTCCCCTCCCCACTACCTTCAACTTCACAACATATCCCGATTGGAAATGCCATATTCCCACTAACTCTAGACGGTTAGGAGCAGTTGGGACTCTTGTGCGGTATTCATATAAAAAATAATAAAAAAATGTTCTGTACAAAATGATTAAAAAAAATTATATCTCGCGTCGACTGCTTGATTAATATGTTGTAGTGCGGCATTTAAGACGAGTACCTTAGTCTAGTTTAAAATTAACTATACTAATATAATACAAGGATTTGTGTGCAGCGCATGGGATTGATGTCGGTGTGAAAACTCATAAAACAGGGCGGATATAAAGCGAAAACAAACCTCAGGTGAGGGAAATAAAAGCAATTAAGTAAAATAATATTTCTGAATGACAAATGCATAAACTTTAAAAACATTTGGTTGACTATATAAAAAAAATGTGCCTGCAAGTTTACGCACTGTTATAAAAAACATTATGTATTTGTATGATCTAATAACACAAAAAAAAACGTAAAAAAACCTTAACTTTTGCGCTGTTCGTTGAGAAGACCACGCGGAAAATATTTCTAATTTTAGAACCCAAAATAATTCATCATTTCCAAATAATCGATGGACCTCAAGGTTCAGCACCCGAAATGACGCTAAACGTCACTTTGAAGCATTCTAATACACGCAATACTGCACATGATGTATCTGTAAATTATACTTGGGCAGTTTGTAAAATGTCTAAGGTTTCCAGTGAATACATTTTTTAAGATAAATCATTGAAAAAAAAACTAAAATTTTAGTAATTTTCGAGCGTTTTACCTAAAATTCCAGTATGCATTTCAAAAATTATTTAAAAGATTGCCGTTTGAAAATTGTATCCACTGGGAACCTTAGACATTTCTCTTACTACTTTTGTAAAATGAACGGATAATTTCTTTGTTGTATTGCTTGTATTAGAAAGCTAGTAAGTGTGTATTTTTGGGTGCTGACCCTTAACTGATCCAGTAATCCAACTATAAAAAAGGCGTATTCAAATTTTTATTTGCGTCTTATTCCTTTGAGATATGTTTCTTTGTCACCGTTTGATGTTGACCATCTTACTGATCTTTGTAAAATAAATTTTAGAATATTTATTTTTTTTTACCATTTAAATGTCTTTGGTCAGAAAGGATACGCACGACCAGATTTAGTTCAGAACGGTATGCGACTTGTTCAAGGTTAATACGTTTATTGCCACTTTCTTCGTAGAATCTAGCCTACGCGTGTAAAACAGCGAAAACACTCCACATTTTTCTAGTTGTTATTGGTTTTATAAAGGTATTTTGTAACAGCGTTATTTATTTTTGAAGAGTTTTTTTATTTGTCATTTCCTGATTGGATTTTTATTGAAAACCTAGTCGATTTGTATCTAATAGTTTTATTTACTTATTGAAGTATTGTATCGCGAAGTTACGAATTTCAATTTGATTTGAAATTACAATATTAAATACGTTGAAGGCCCATCGATGTCCGATTGGCTGCTCGTCTATTAGCTGAAATCCACCCGTTTTTTTAGAACCTGCGATCTAATAGGATTTTACGCCACTTTGCAATTATGGTAGGTATGTATTTCCATACTTTTGATGATTGACTAATTGATTGTATTCAAATTTATGAAAATTAACGTATAGGGCACTTATCAAATATAATATAGTATAATAAGTCGTACAAACATTAAAATAAATCAAACGCTTGGTCAAAAAAATCGTGTAAGTTCATATTTGGAATGGAATTTTTTGAGAAAACCTCACTGAAAAAAATAATCAGTATAAATATGTTGGAAAAAGGAAAACAAAAATCAGTAGTATATAAAAATGCATGTTTTTTCCCCATTTGAGCCTCGTTTAAGTATATTGAAGTGATTAAACTTTATTTTATCCACCATAATCATATTATATACTCGTAAATACTTTAAATTAAATCTTACAGCCTTTTCCAGAGTGGTAGATACCAGTATCGCCCTGGTGAAAGTGGTAAGACGCTCGACTACGAATCCAAAGGTCGCGGGTTCAAACCCAGCGTGCGCCAATAATTTTTATTTAATAAATATGTGACATAACACATTTGATTCATATAAAATAATTAAAAATTTTTTTATGGCACGTTCCAGAGTGGTAGATACTCTTAAGTATCGCCTTGGTGAATGACCACCATTCAGAATCGAAAAGTTGCTTGAAATAATTTTAACCGTGTTTGGTGACCAGATATGAATAGCCAGGTTATTCCCAACCTTCCGTTTCCTCTTCCCTACCTCCTTCTCGTCCCCATTTTCTTCAGCTGCATAACATACCCCAGTTGGGTATGCCATAGTCCCACTGGCTCTAGACGGTTGAGAGCAGTTGAACTATAAAAAAACAGACATTCGTTTCAGATTCACGGTTTTTACTGTAGTTAAATAAATATTATTGCCATTTCGGGCGGTTTTTAAATCATTTACAAAACTATATCAGTTACTTTGAAAGAAGTTTTCCTTGTTAATTGGAAAAATTATCTATTTTAGATAAAATAAAAAATCTTATTGCCTGAAATAAATAAGACAAAACAAGTTGATTTTACCAAATGACCTATAAATAAATTTAATTTCTCAATAATATAATGTTCTTATTGAAATTAACTGTAAGTCTGAAAATTTGTACTTCAATATTAATTTGAAAGAATACTAAGGATGTTGACGAGGTTCCGCTTCAACTATAAATACACAGCACAACATAACATATTTCGTAATTTAAAACACAAATAAATAATGTTGCTATCTAGCGTATTAGATATTTGCCACATATTTAAAAAAAAAAATGGATCACTTAAAACTATATTGTATATGAAGTAGACCCCGAGTGTGTTCCTCTTAAAACAATTAACGTTATCTAAGAATATAACCAATCACGCTACAAATAAAAAAATAAAATTAATGAAAATGAAATAATAACTTTGTATATGACCGACTGATTTCGCTAAGCCTAAGCATCATCAGGGTACAACATAAAATAAACCAAAAATACATAGTGTGTGGTTGGTTTATATATGCTTGTATACAGAGGGTGAACACGATATAAAACAAAATAAGATAACAGTAAGAAAACTAAAGAATAAAGTTTTTTTTTTAATGTGGTCTTTATACAAAGTTGTTATTTCATTTTCATTAAATATGTCAAACCACTAAGTACGAAAAAACAATATACAATTAAATAGCTGTTTGATCCAGAAACTGCGATCCAGTTTTGGAAAGACGTGAATGAATTTGAGTGGACTGTAAAACGATTATACTTAATGAATAATTTGATTGTATTTGGGGACAGATAATAAGGGTAAATTTATGCCAGCTTGCTCGGCTGTTAAACGTCTGCGAGAGGGCACGAACTATCTGCCCGGGCGATGAAAAGTTGAGTGGGGAGATCCTCCAGAGACGGATGCGAAGCGAGGCGCCGTCCCTGGGGGGTCCGAGCGATTGTAGGCGACTAAGATGGAATCGAAACGCGCCGTTATTGACGTCCCAATCTTTGTGTTTTGCCGGATGGTGGGGTTTATCGGTTGTTCAACACACTTTATGTAGTCATACAAACAGAACAAACTGGCAAAAAGGGAAGGTAGAAACTGGACAAAAGGTATCAGGTTAGGACCCATCAAATTGTTGATTTTAGGATCCAGAAATGGCAATACCATACGAGCATGTGGCTGTATTCTGGCCTAACAGGTTTTTGTTGGTGATAAACTGATATTTAATAAACCTCAATTTTGTGATATTTAAATTTGTAAGTGATCGCTCAATTGGTTACCACATTATGTGGAGTAAAACCTTCAGTGTCTGGACTATTTTTGTGAAATATGCTTGTTATTACCGGCCCTTGAAACAAGCTAATTTTTTTAAAATCATAGATAATTATAGGGCACAGTATAATACACCAAAATAAGTCCCTATTAAATTTAACCGGCGACAATCAGCCGAAAATTCGTGAAATAAAAAGATCAATTATTTTTCTTTGAGTGTAATTATTCAACGTAATTTCTTCGTTCGCCTCGTTCATTATTCTTAAAGACTAATGGCTTTATTCAACCGCATCTCGGGATGAAAGTCAAGTTGGGTATAGTCCACTGAACATGCGATCTCTAGAAGTGTGATCAACACAGAATTACAAAAAAACTAACTCCGCCAATTCACGTTAGACTTTTCGACACCTACCAAAACAGGCCGACGAAATTGATTGATTGCTTAATAAAGAATTTCTAAATTTGGAAAATTTTGATTAATTTTACTAGAAGTAAGGAAAATTTGGGTACACATCCTCAGAACAAGAATATATATGGAGAGAGATCTAAAACATTTTTACCCAACCTATAAAAATTTACGATAAATTACTTTCTCCGGGTTCGTACGTCGTTAACCGTGAGAGAGAAAGAGATAAGACAAGTTCTCACACAATATAGCTCCGCTTTTAGGTATGGTAGCATGTTCTCAAACTCTCGCGTCTCCGCCGACTCCGCCAACTACGTTTTATTATGCGACATAACAGGACAGAACTCAACGGTTTGTTAGGTTATATCCTATATTTTTGTTTATATACTGCGAAAAAGTGGTTATACAAATAAACAAAAACATTATGTCGACATGTGCTAGGAATGGATGCATAAATGCTCTAGCCACGCCCCAGTCAGGCAAAAATCATCAATACTGACTACACTAGCGTTCACTCCTGGTATGCTTTGCTCTGAACATACACCGAACACATGGATACGCCCATAACGTACTTCTATCAGTTTGCCTGTTCCGTAGGTATAGTAGTACTTAAAATTACGCGTCAGGTTAAAGGCCGACATTGTTTCCGTCCTTAGAATAAGTTTCCGTGAAAAGGTTAGAGTTCGGGGGGAGGTAGCTGAAAAGTAGTAGGAGGTAGAGTAATCGATTGCTTTCATAGATGTAATTGCTTCAATCTGACTTGACAGCGAGCCTGTATGATTTATAAAATTGTAATAGTTTACAAAACATGAGTGAAACATGTGGCTACAATTCATAAAAAAACCGTTTGATAAATTTAATAAAAAAACCGTTTGATAAATTTAAAAAAAAAACGATTCCAATTGATATTCAGAAATTTGAGTTATACAGATTTTTAGATAATTGTAAATTTATTTTGTATAGTGAATACTGCACAAGAGTCCTAACTGCTCCCAACCGTCTAGAGCCAGTGAGACTATGGCATCTCCAATCGGGATATGTTGTGAGGCTGAAAGTAGTGGGGAGGGTAAGAAGATGGGCAAGAGAAATGTTAGGAAGTACCTGGCTATTCAGATCTGATCACCAAATACGGTTAAAGCCATTTCCAGCAACGTTTCGATTCTGAATGGTGGTCTTTCACCAGGGCCATACTTGGAGTATCTTCCATTCGGGAACGTGCCGCAAATACACTTTTTATTATTTTATATGAATTGAATGTGTTATGACTCATATTAATTAAATAAAAGTTTTTGGCGCACGTCGGGTTTGAACACGCGACCTTTGGATTCGTAGTTGAGCGTCTTACCACTCGGCCATGGAAGCCGCCAATTACATCAAAATATTATTTTGGACGCTTAACAAATGATAAGTTTATTGTAAGAATCAATGGCCCTTTAATTAAAATGGACAAGTTTTCCACAAGATATACGGCGTTCTCCAACAAAAATGTATATTTAATCTTGCACCTAATATCTATTTGGTCTTATTTATTATATCGAAATATAACAGTACTACACAGTATTCCATTGTTTAGCAGGAATTTTTTACCAATAATCAATTTTCCAGCCGTATAAATTACTCGAATAGGGAATGGGCAAAGGCCATTGTTGTTTTCAATTTTGATGCAAACTCGAGAAGAGATTTTATTTTTTATTTTTATAGTGAGTACCGTACGAGATTCCCAACCACCCCCAACTGCTATGGCATCCCCAATTGGGGTATGTTGTGAGGTTGAAGGTGGTTGGTAGGGGAAGGATACTAGCTATTCAGATCTGGTCACTAAACACGGCCAAACCATTTCAAGTAACGTTCTGATTCTCAATGGTGGTCTTTCACCAGGGCGATATTTATACTATCCACCACTCTAGAACGTGCCGCAAATATACTATATACTATTAAATAAATGTGAAATACCAAATATAAATTAAATAAAAATTTATTTGCCCACGCTGGGATTTGAACCCGTGATCTCTGGATTCGTAGTCGAGTGGCCTTTAAAAACGGGAATTATTGTAAATACACTCGCTAAAACAGGAACAACCTGAATAATACATGCAATACAAAAACATGTACAGCAAAACATTCTCACGTATTTATTATTTTTACTATTCGATATTATACCCGCTGTTGGAAAATCGTTTGACTAGATAATTCTGCTAGGTATAAATACACCTGACAGAAATAAATAAACAATAAAGTATTGATTACCTATATATTAACGTCATTGCTTCTTATTATCGCAATCGTAAATGTCAGAATATTGTTTATAATTTGCCGAATAACAATCGAGCGTTAGACAATAAGTAAATGGCAAACTAATTTTAGAAATAAGCTCAATAGATTCTCGGTAATTTGGTGTATTAATTTATTCGTTGTATTCAAAACGAATTTGTTTAATCAGTACGTATTTTTAAGACGTCGTTAGAATAATTTGATTTCGATACTTTGAGAGTAAATGCGGTCTGGATAAGAAGCCCAGATCGAAAAGTCCCCTTGAGATATCTCCCAGAAAGGAATGGAGGCTTTCAGATAAGATGAAGGGGTGTCCAGATGGGACTGCGTAGAGATAAGAAGAGAAATGGTCGCAATACAAGAGACCAGCTGTCTCTTTTTGTATTCTAAAAATGTTAAGAACACTCCTTTGTCTCTGGGGTCCGCAGAACATTGCCAGAGTAAAAAATGAGAGGATACCGTCCAATAATGGAGGGCCACTGATCTACAATTGAATGACGAAAAAATAAAGTGCTTTTTGGGTGAAGGGGGAAGGGGTGTAATTGGAAACAATCGACAGGTGTTGGCGTTCCTTAAGGGAAACTTTTCTATTAATTTTTTTTCTACGAGATAGAAACTGAGACGTGTCTTTAGATGGGCATTCAAAAAACTTGACGAGATGGGAAAATAAAAACACACTTGCTGTCGTGACGCATGATCTGTAAAGCTGTTTTTTTATCGAGTGAGAATTGACACTCACGTTCCTTTTCGATTTGCAGAAACACTTTATGGATGGAAAGCTTTCGAATCATCTTTGTAAATACACATAAATATTAGAGTCGTTTAAACTTTGAGAGAAAACAGTTTCAATATTTTTATTTTTAAAAATCATAGTTTTAGTACTCTGTTTTGCCCCGAGATATCAACATTCTTTTCTCGATAGAATTTTTTACTTGAAAAATAAAGAAATATAGGGCAGATAAATTCCAGTAAAAATTGAGGAATGTTAATTGTAATAGATCGTAGATGGTTTTTAAGTAATCTTAATAATTTGAGGTTTAGATAATGGTAAAGTAAGATACGGTTATAGTTTGTAAAAGCCTAAACTTAAGGAATCTCAAACTACCTCGATTATCCATTGTTGGGGAGAGGGAATTTTTTTATGAACGGAGTGGAGAAAAATAAATTATTATCACCCATGGTTTGTTGTACTTATAATCATGGTATGATTAAAAAAAATATTTCAATTTGGTGATGATAACAAATATGCATTTTGTTATTTTACGATTTTTTTATTTATATTAGTTACTTTGTACATTCAAGCTTACAAGTAGCTATTTATTTTATTTTCTTTTCAATATTTCTTACAAACAATAACCTCATTAGTGCAAAAAATTTTGTAAAATAAAATAAAATAGAGTATTGAATAGCAGATACAAAAATATTGTAGATAAAAATAACTAATAACATTTGATAAATAACAGGTTCAAAAATATTGTAAGCGAAAAGGAAATAATAATAATAAGTAGCAGGTCCAACTATTAGTTTAGTTTTAGTTCTATTTATTTTATATTAGTAACTTTGTACATTCAAGTTTACAAGTAGCTAATTATTATTATTTTTTTTTTTTATAATATTTTTACTTAAATGCTACTTATTATTTTGATTTATATGCATATTAAATATTTTTTACATGCTATTTTGACTTTATTGATAGGCATAATTTTGATGGTTTCAGGCAGCGCATTATAAGGTTTCATCCCTTTATATAGTAAGCTATTTTGTGTGTTTGCTTTATTCTTTTCTGGTAGTCTAATTTTTTTTGCATGGTCTTGTATTATATTTGTGAATATCAAAATTGTATATAATTTTGTGAGAAAAATATTTTGGTAACAAGTCGTTCTTCATTTTAGGTAAAAACATCAATGTGTTTAATGATAGCATTTATTTTACTTTTATCTAATTCAGTTGCTCTAACATTTTAGTTACTTTTGAGTATCTTTTAAGTATAATTAATAAGTAATTAATAATAATAAATAATTATAATTAATAAGTATAATAACGCGGTATTGCATGGAGATTGGGGGCGATTATTCATATGATGAAATTGAACAATTATTGAAAATGTCTTCATTATAAAAGCGCAGACTTTTTTTGGATTTAAGATTTTTGTTTTTTGTCGTTACACACAAAATTATTAATTGTTTTACGACTCACCTTCTCTGTTGCAACTTATCCAGTTCAACATTCCTTGCCGTAGACTCAGAAACAATGAATTGCTGTACAATCATCATACTAATTACGGGTATAATTCTCCAATGTCCAGAATGTCAAGACTTGTTAACAAATTTTGTGTAGTCTAAATGATTTTCGTCATTCTTTACGACTCTACCAAAACTTTGACTAAGACCATGGCTTGAATGTTCTCTTATGTTTATTTTGCCTTATTTTGTCATCGCTTCATTTATCTCAATTTATATGCTATTTCTTCTCTGTTACTTTTTATATTTCGTGTTTTATATGCGGTCCGTTAATTTATAAATAATAATAATAATAATAATTCTCATTGCTCTATTTTGGAGAATTTAAGACCTGTTTTGTTCTTTGTCGTTACACAAGAAAAGGATCGTTAAACAGAAATAAAAATGTGGAGCAATAATCGAGTTGTACATTGTAATTCGTCATGACCAACCTCTTAAAAAATCATTGTTTAACCTTATGAGATACATTCTGTCAAAATTTTTAATGTCTCATATTGTGGAGTTATTTTCTATTTGATTCTTTATATTCTTAACTTATACCGAATATCCCACCAACTATTCTAATATACAGGAAAATAAAACAAAAACGTTATAACAATACTTTTTTTTCCAAAACATGGCTTTATGAAATATTTACATTATTACGTAACTAGATTAAAAGATCACTCACAAACTCATAATTCTATTTTTAAAATATGGTGCATGACTTAACGTACTTGTATTCTAAAACAGAGAAGCCTATGGCAATATACCATAGACTACGCTAGCACTTCTAGGGGTCGCTAAGAGAAAATAAAACCTAGAGTAGATATACCCTCCAGAGAAAGTTGAAAAATTTTATACCGGTACCGCTTAATTGATCAATTTATTTTGGTTCGGAGACCATTCGAAATATTGTTTTTGGATTGGCGGAAAGACAATTATTTAAATATTTTGATGACCTTTAATGTTTTGCCCGTCTTTTTGTTACAATTTTTGTATCACAAATAATTATTTAATCTGATACCTATCGGAGTTCTACAAGGATTTTTAACGATCTTGGAAAAAAATGTAAAATAGGTTTATAAAAATTCATCTTTAAATTAATTTAGAGTTAGCAAAAGTTTTTACCGCAGTTGGATTTGTTTATGGGTAATTGACCAGATTGCCAAAACGTAAAGAACCCTCTTGGAAAGCGATTTTTCTTTTAATAAATTCTCAAAATTAACCCATTCTTTGATCCATTTTTTTCAAAAGTAAAAAATAGAAGAACACACAAAAACGTGACTAACCTTTCCAGTTGTCAAAAACAAACCACTAATCCAAAACGGCTGGTAATCCTAACATATTATAAAAATATGTGTACCAACATAACAAAACAAAAAAACGATAGTCGAATGTACACAGCCCGTGAAAATTCAAAAATTACCTTTTCTTTTGAACAGGCCTCGTATTAGAAAATAATCTTTATTTTACATAATGCCTGTATTTTTTGTTCTTCTCATTTAACAGTACAAACATAATAAATTATAATACCTTCATATTTACAGAAATATATATTTTATACACAGTAATATATATTTTACCTTTCTTCTATGTAATGAAACAGTTCCTGTAGGCTAGGAGAATATTTCTTCATTTCATAAATGTGTTTTGTTTTATTCCGTACTGTATCGATATAAAGCAAAAAAAAAATAAGCTCCGTGCCAACTGAGAGAACTGGTCCCTGTGTTTGAAGACGGAGTTAACCTTTAGCTAACCCATAAATAAAAAAAGCGTTGTGGTAAGCATTTTTTCTTTTTAATGTGTGATGAGTCTCAAATACCCGGAACCAGTAAGACTATGGCATACCCAATTGGGGGATATTATGAAGCTGGAAGAAGTAGGAAGAGAAATATAATTAGGAATACAAAGGTCGGGATAAATACAAATATTTTTATATTTCATTTAAGACAAATATGGCACGCTTTTTCGGTGTCTGACTAGCCCAACTAAGAATTTTGATGTAATTAAATTATTGTTTTTATAAGATTACAGATTTTATTTTAATTTTTACTATCGACTGGTTTCGCTTAGCCTAAGCATCACATTAGGGTATAAAATTACTCTGAACAAAACAAAAACTGTGGTCTCATACAATGCTATTATTTAATTTTCATTAAATATTCTTATTGGTAATAATTTTAACGTGTAAAATTGTCTATTCCAGGGCGGGGTATTGTGGCGTTCCATCCTCTCTGCCTAATCAAACTGTTTTTTTCTGGTGCCAGTTATTATTGGAGCAATATCAACCCTGAAAGCTGTTTTCCAGACTAAACTGGAAAAGAACCCAGGGAATCTGCACTCGAACCGGTTATGTAGGACTCGAAATCATGAATGTTGCTATGAGTATCTATGGGATATAATTATATATGTCTGGGAACGTCTATGGGGTATTAATCCATAATGTCTATGCATTATTTACTGTTTTCTGTCCCCTTTAAACCCACGGTCCACCTAAATGGTCTAATAAATAACATTGCATTATTATAATGGCCGTTCTCATGTATCACCACAATGTACCAATGAAGTGCGACGTCTTCCTCAACAATGTTTTCCTATCCCTGGAATATGGGTCGAGTAATCCAATACTGGTTTACCGCACCTGGTAATTTAACCAAGATATCAAAATAAATTTTTATTTTTACATCCATTAAATTTTTACACTTTTTGACAATTTGATCAGAAATTTGTGTATCGGTTGTTAAATCTGACAGTATGTTTTAAGGATGCGTCTTAGGTATTAAAAAAAACTTTGACTATTTTCCTTGTTATACGAATGGATGGATGGAGAACAACGTATTAACGCGCCGTTTCATCCATAAATTTAGTCACAGATCTCGATTACCGGTGTGTTTGTTCAGCCCAATGAAAGCTTTCCTGGCAATTCGAATGCGAACCCTGACTTTCTGAGATGGAACCCATTTGTAATTTACTCAAGTTCCTGAGAATGTATGTTCAGAAACGAGTTACACTAGTTCGTTATTAGTTGTTAAATTCATTGTTATTAGCTAACGAACCAGAACACACCGGAGAGTCGTTATCTTCAGTGCTAATGCTCGATTAATTGTCCAGATTTCCACGTGATATGTAAAAGTAATGTTGCCAAAAATCCAACCTCCTTGTACTCCTACAACACTGGTAAACATGAACGCTGTCTCTCCACTTTTTGAACACTTTAACAATTATTCTTTCGTGGTACTAAAACGTCCCTCTTCAGTACTGATTCGATGTCAAACTACGATACAAACCAATAAAACTGACCAAAATTTAATAGATATCAGTAATTTGACTCTATGGGTCAAAAAAAAAAAAATATAAACATGAACAAAACAAATCAAAATGATTAAGGCAACAATTGGCCTATAACAGTGTCAAATTTGACGATCGATGGTGAAAGTTTTGAGAAAGTCAATTTGATCAAATGTCTACATAGGTTACACTGGACTCCCTTAGCTTTCACAGCAAGTTTTGAATTTGTGATCAAAGGGATTTATTTTTAAAAATATATTTTTGTCAAATAATTGATAAAAAACCCGTACCCGGTACCCCGCAGATCTCATTTAATAAACTGTTATTGCTCTACATAGACTACTGTTTTACGATACTACTCCCATATTTGACAGTTAAAAAACCTTTAAAAAATTTAAGTGATTCAAAACAAAGGATGCATTCTAAAGAAAGGCATGCAAAAGTAAACCAAACACGAGAATAGAATAAAAGTGGTAGATACCAATAAGATGAAATGATGAATTTTAGTGACAGGGAAAACTTTTAAAGCCTCGTGCCCTAATGGGGTAACATTGAGTGTTAGATACTTTAAGAATCGCCTTGATGAAAGACCATCATTCAGAATCAAAACGTTGCTTGAAACGGCTTTTAGCCGTGTTTGGTGACCAGTTCTGAATAGCCAGGTACTTCTCAACCTAACTCTTCCCCTCCCCACTACCTTCAGTCTCATAACACACCCCAATTGAATATTATAAAGTACTACTGGCTCTAGACGGTTGGGAGCAGCTTGGACTCTTGTGCGATATTCACTATGAACACAAAAATAAGTATTATTAAAAATAAAATACCTTGTTTCTCCGAAAATTTTCATGAGTTAGAATTAACTCTTCTTATTACAGTGCTCATGTTATGTTCCTCAAAACAATTCTTATAGGGAAATTAGTTAACAGACTTTTGACGCCTAAATAACAAATTGATAGTTATGTGAAAGACTAATATTTTGAATTTTACTAACAGGCTCCATACAGTTTCTATCGACGTAACGTGGTTAAAAAATTGTGTTTTTTCAGAAGTTAATTTGTTTCACTTGTAATTTAGGATACAGTGGGTTAAATAGAAAATTTTTATTAAAAGATTTTTGCTGACCATACAAAGTTGGAGCTCTCGGGTTCATTACCTTGACATTTTTCCTAAACCCAATATATGGTCTTACAACTATTTATTAGTTTGTTGACTATTGGAAATTTTATCAGTTGGGTATCTTCTTGTGACCTAATTTATCTAGTATGACCATTGATTTACCTTTGTCTGTTTTTGTTATAATTAGTCTATCAACTTTTTTTGTAATTTTATGTTTTGGCTTCTGTACTGATTATAAGTCTTTCGATTACTTTCTTTACAAGAAGCTTGTTTTTGCATTCATTTTAAACAAGTTGATCACACGAAAAAACAAAGCCCTATTTCTATCACAAACATTAGATTTATTAATTTGTATTACTTTTTGATTATCAAAGAAGGCTTGCCTTAGCTGAATCAATTATTTTTTCTGGATTTTGGTCAATTTCCAGAGCAAATATCCCGAAATAGCATTGTATTTTCTGTTTTATTCACATGAACAAATTACCACTAAACCAATTAAACGTGTAAATGTTATGCTAGTGCCGACACTATTTTATCTATATAATTATAAGTCTAAGCGCCCTTGAGGTGATTTCCCCACGAAATGGCGCTATGAAAGTTATCCATTTATTATTATTATCTATATTATAATAAATCACATAACTTTTCTATTACATGTTCATCTAAGAAAAATGTGTATTTCAAACATAACACACACAAAAAACAAGTATCTAAAAAATATATATTTTTATGAGGTTAGAGAGTACTGACAATTCCTTCCATATCGGTAAATACAAATGAAAAGGAAACGGGACAATATGAATAAGTAATCTACTCTAGAGGCTGTTTCAGTAGGGAGAAGAGGGATATATTTTATCAAGTTTCTTCTGTTTTGCTTTGAGGAAATATCTTTCACAAAATAATTTGTATTAAAAATAAACAATTTTTCAAATGTTAAACGCAAAGCACGAAAGATACTCTGATATATCATGTAAAATCAATTCTAAATTACAACACGATTTTAAAACATCGTAATACATATTCTAAGCGAGGTGGGTTGATACCGATGATGAAACCGAACCTCTCAATGAACATCTTTCTGAAACTCGCTTTCTTAAAGCATTTTTTTTAGATTTCGACTCATATAGTTGGCTTTCAAAAATTTGGATAGTCGGATAGAAAATATGTTTTGTGTTTTAGTATTTTTGTATTCCGCAATATAATTGGAGCTTATAAATTTTATATTCACTTTGGTCTTGAAAACATTACATGCATGAGCTATGCGGATATTATAAAACGCGAAAAAATGGATTCTAAACCTTATGATAATTTCCCGCCAGACCACCAATACAAGCCTCTGTTTCTTCACAGCTGCAGCTGCAGAACTAACCTACCAATGGCGATGTCCCTGGGAAGACTTAGTAGATTAATTAACTACCTCACAGGAAATGTGGATATTTCTCATATGACTTATAACAAGTTTAAGCACGAACTAGCAATTCAGTTGTCACTATATTATGTTCTTCTTAAAACCTGTTTTTTTGCAATGTATTGGTTAAAAGCTGTTTTTACAAAAATCAAATAGAAATCGTTACATAATTGATTTGCAAAAAGTACCTAATGATTCCTTCAAATAATGCTTTTTATGTGCACCTCATAAAAGTAGGCTCTAATAAAGCCAACATATTATAACATACCTACTCGCTTTCTTAAAGAGACGTTTCCTTATCGGTATCTCACATTTTCCCCTCCGCACTGAAAAAAAGTAATCATGACGTTAAAACTGATTGCTTAGTTATCGTAAAGCCTGTAAATTAGAATTCATTACCTTTTCGATGGCCCCCATATTACGTAACACAAGGGAAACAAAAACACAGGACCTTCATAAATAAGGCTTTAATCAGCCAACCCCGCAATGTTGACTGATAATTTCTGATGATAATACCTCATACATTCTTCATCACGCTATCACATCCCCAAAAGGAGGGGATATAGTTTAAGCTAGGAGTGCATATAAAATACGCTTTAAATACTAAATAAGGCACGTGGACGAGTAATATAGTAGTTTGAGATAAGTTAACTGTTTCTTCTAGTGATAAAAACCTTGAGAAACCTGTTAATGTATTTTTAATGGTAGCACGAACGTATGCGCCGAAGGTGCCAATAGTCACCGGGCAATCATCATTATATTTTCAGGAGTTTTTTATCCTATAAAACCTATTGTTCGCATATTTAATTGAACCGTAATTGCTTTTTTGCAAGAATTTTGCATTGTGTTATGTTTAGTACAAGTCGAGTAATAAATATTAAAAGTTTGCTTACGTCAGTGCTGCAGCAAAAAATCTATTTTTAAAGTGACATAACTATTTTCGTTTACAGGAAAATCTCGTGCAATTTGTTTTATTTGGAAGGAAATTTATTCAGCTACACGAAAAAATAATAAAACGAGAAAAAAATCTTCATATTTCTTAACCAATCTTTTTTTAGTGATATGAGGGAGAAATAAACCAATTATCTGAATATAAATAGCTATTCCAGAAAAAAACACTTTTGCCATTACACACAATTTAAAAAATACATGACCACATTTTCTGAAAAGATAAAATAATTGACGAAAACATTATTTTACTAAACACAAGTGAGTTATTACGAAACTAGTCAGCCAGTTACAAAGAAATTTGTACCTTGAGGAAATTCAACATTCCAAAGGTTAAGGTGGTCGCACAATATTATTTTTTTTTACTTTAATTTTATACATTTGAAAATTAAAAAATCCAAAAATATGTTGATAGAATTAATTAAAAACCATTTGATAAAACTGTTTTTGGTGAAACAAAATCATTTTCCAGTTGAAAAACAGACTTGAAAACTATTTTACAGCGTTTACAAAAGTGACGTTGTCAAAGTGTCTAAAATTTTCAAAATATTACCTTCTCGCTGTAAAGTATTGCCGGAACTGAGGAAAATTATTTCCAAAAAAACCCTCTTTTTATGACTCCAAAAACATTCTGTAGTGGTACTATCTCTCCTTCTCAGGCCGTGAATAATAGAGGAAGGTATCGCTTGACCCTGGGGAGGGATGGCGGATATGAGACCATTTTAAAGCTTTCTTGACGCATGCGTTATTCTGAAAAAAAAAGAGTTTATTCGTGGAGGACATTTTGCGTATGGGGTTGAATCAAAAAGGTTTTTTGTAAAAAAAATAAGTTTTATGTTTTAAAGAAGTTTTTTTAACACAAAATATTTAAGATTTGAACTTTTAGATAGCCATTCTAAGCGTTCAAACTCTTTAATAATTGAAATTTAACCAATTAAAATTTTGATCGTATTCATGTTTTGAGTGGTGTAATAAAAATTCAATTAAAAAACGATAAATACGAAGGAACTATTACAGCAAGATAATTATTTAAACATAACTGAAAATGTAGGATTTTTACGGTTATTGAGAGAAAAGTGATTTCAATTAAAGTGTGATTGTGCTTATTGAAAAATAACCGATTTCGCCAGGTTACATAAAACCTCTTGAAACTTAGGTCTCAGATAGGTTTACGACATTTATTATTTGTTTAATAAGGAAATTCTATATTTGAAATCTTTTGATAAATTTAACGCAAGTTGGATAAAATTGATTTTGCTTCTTTGACACATACAGGCCCCCACGATACACTTCTATCGATTTACCACTTCAGTGCTTTTAGAACGTCAAAAGAGCAGCCAAATACGATTTTAAAGCTAGAAATTATTTCAAGCCAGCGATTTTCCGAAGAAAAATTGACCATATTTCAGAGTTTCTGAGAATTTTCAATTAACTTGTCAAAGTTTGGCTAGCGGCGGATGAGCTAGAGAGAATTCGTAGTTTATTCCACGTATTATTAAAAATGGTTGTGCTTTTTTTTCATTCACAAGTCAAATGAAATGACACATTGTATTATTATTTCATTATTATATGTTTTTTTTATCGTTTTGTGATCTCTAATGACTTGATTTTTTTATCGCCAACAAACTACAATCAAAATATTGGATAAAAGAAGGAATTAAATCTCTCGAGAGTGAGTGTCGTTGGCACTCAAAAATCTTTTGAAGAATGAATCGATCTTATAAAAGGTTATTTAAAAATTATATTCTTTATCTTTCTATTCAGCTATACAATGGTTTTTTGAACTGCTTTCCTAGATTTTTTTTATATGACGGCTTAACACTTCGTACAATCTCGTTTGAATTACTTAAATTACTATTTTATCGCGAAATAGCGAATTGATTAACGAATAACTTTGATAATTATTTTATCGGCTTCGCATTTTTTTCGGATAAAACATTAATAAAACACGGTCATATATAAAGACTGTCAGATAATTACGTTATGAAATGCGAGAAGGTTTAATGTCTCTACGCACCAAGAAACGCGGTTGATGAGCACTGAGGATGAAACACTATCCCACTAATAATATATCATGAGATTATTATACTTCACTATCCTGTTCAACACGTTCTGGGAATACGCCGTTTTGTATTAGTGTTACTTTACCGCGTAATAATTCATATCCATAAATATCAGGCTGGTGACTCTAAAACACCGGAATAATATGGAAATTAATAATTATACGTCTTCACTCTCGGAGTATGACCTCGTTAATTACTGTCCCCGGAGACAGGGTTCGGCAACATTATACATGGGGAATATCCTCCATACGTAATACCGTGAAGGGCGAATCAAACCAACTTTGCGCAAACAACAAACAGCAAGTGTGTTGTTGCTTTAATCAAAATATCAATTAATATTCATGGCGTTTTGGAAGGTCAGATTTTACCCGACAAGTTCATTAGGTGTCTCGCAATCATTCTTAACACATATTTATACGAAATATAACTTAATTGTGACATGCAAACTGAGCCATTTGAAGTACCGCATTTCAACAAGTGCTTATTATTATTGTTAGTTTCCTGTTCCTTCAATAATAAAGGTCCATGTACACATATCCGTAACGGCACAGTTCCGTATCAGTACTTTGGTGATGCCACTAGGCTTCCATCGGTACTTTTATGAAGCCATCACGCAACGTATACGTGTACGGTGGTGCGGATGTCTAATTGTATTTCTTGTTAGGGCTCTATTTAAATAATATAGAACTAGCAATGTTAACAATAGCTTTAGATGAAGAAAAGAAGCAGCCGCAAAGAAAAATACGAAAACAGGTGCATGAAACATTGCATATAAGAGAAACGGAAGGAAATTTTATGAAAATGTACAAAAAACAATTGATACTTCAATAAAAGCACCAATGCTCATCTCTACAAAAATGGTAATGGCAACAGATTAAATAATTTAGGAGTAGGTACAATAAATAAAAAAGTCATTCAAAATTATTAGCTATATTCTTAATAATCAGTTAAATTGGTCAAGTTGTCAAATATGAGGTATATTTCCCGTAAACTCATAAAATTTCTCATTATTCCTTAATTACCTTCTCAGTTGACGTTTCACCTCTTTCAGTTAATATTATCTGTTAATTTATCTCTGTTCCTTTACTATACTTTGAGTGTTATTCTTATTTTTCCTCACTGTTCCCTTATTTTTTTTATTTTCTCCCTCTGTATGTATATATATATAACAGCATACCATGTTTTTTTTGTTGTTTAATTTTGTACCCTGATGATGCTTAGGAAACCGCTCGGTCATGAATTTTTTTTTAAATCTGTAGTCTTTTACAAATTTATTGTTTCATTTCATTAAAGAATTAATTGACGATGAAAGAAAATTCTTTGTCTATTTCAGAATGTCAAAAAGCTGCTTTAATATTCTTCTGCAGAAATACAAAAACTAAATTAAAAAGCAAGATACTCATTGAAGGAACCAGTTCAATCAATCACTATTTTGCTTCTAACGCGTCCGTGATCCGGTAAAAATATCGTTGGCTACTAACCCGTCCGTACTTGCCAGTGCCTAATCTGACACTAAGAGAACTGGGGCGGCACTGATACGAACATGTGCAGAGACGTTCGTAAAGAATGTATGAAACAACATTTTTGTTTTACTGACACTGAAACTTATACACGATGCCGGTACTCTGCCGTTACGGATTTGTAAAAATGGACCTTAAGAATTATCATTACATGAAAAGATCTTTTCATAAAATACACATCAACCGACTGTGATAAGAGAAATAGGCTTACCCCGCATTTTAGAAATTTTAGGAGACGTAAAAACATTTTATTTAATAACAATAATAACATCAATGTCACGTTTTGGTAAAAAAATATTTTTGTTTAAAAACATCTTAAGAACAGAATATTGAATAAATTACTGTTACGTTTTCCAGAAAATTTGATCTTCATTTCTGAAACATTTTATTGTGAGAATAAAAAAAATGTATTTTAGAAATGTAAATCTTATACCTGATCTAACAATGAGGTTTACGTAAAATTCACCTTATAAATGTTTAACATCTAGAATTCATCAATTACCTTAAAGTGATTTATAAAAAGATTCTACATAAATCATTTCAACATATGAAACTATTTTTTCGTGTACTTAAAAAAATAAAACCACTACACAAAATAGCTTAACATAAAGAAAGCATACCAAAAGAAACCTTCCCAATTTTGCCAATTAATAAATTTAAAATAGCCTGTAAGAACCATTTATAATACATTAGTAATATCAAGTAGCATATAAATTTTAATTTTACTATTAAGTAAAAAATAAAATGAATTTTAATTAGATAGTTTGTAAATTTTAATTTACAAGTAACTAATCTTAAAATAAAAAAAAACCTTGAACCAAAAACTAACGTACACAAAGGTAGCTGAAGACATTAAAAAGGTTTATATTTAAACGTACGTAACAAAAAACTGAGCTTTTAAGCTAAGAATCAGGTTAGCTTCCATGACGTGTTAGTTCCTTTTTTATATGGGAGGGTGCCGTGTCAATATTCAACTATAATAAATTGTATAACTAATTTTCCGGAACCCGACCGTTTTCCATTCAACGAGACCTTAGCAGGTAAATAGGATCACGTTCCAGCAAGGCATTGGGCTTGAGCGAATCTCTGAGGGAAAGCAGTGGCGTATCAACTTCTAGAGCAGCACGGGTCCCAGGCATGAGATTCAATAAAATAATGTGATATTTGGCTTCTGAATTCCCAATTCTCTAGCTTAAACAGGCTTTTTTTGATTTCACATTTTTTTGCAGGTCAGGCTTGAGTGTTATGATATAATTTCATTTAAGTTGATGTGCCTGGAAAATGACTTAGCAATTATTATTGCTAAATCACTGATGAAAACAAAGGTAATATGATGCGAAGAATAAATAAATACAGTGTTTCTGCAAATCTAGACTCCAGATATTGGTATAAAAATTTCAGGTAATGTCAATTGCTTTGTCTTCTTAACGCAATTTCGGTTCCTTGGGCAGATGCAAATATTTTATTTATAATCTATAAAAGTTAGTTGTTTAAAACACTGAGTGGGTAAATAATACGAAAATTTGGTTTTTATGAGGTTTCTATACCTTAGGTTTTTTTCTATCATTGTGAAGCTTTTTTAAGTAAATTTTCAGAAAAAATTACTCCAAAAAAGATTTACACGTATTATATATTTTTATTTGGCAAAGCTCAAAAAGTTACCTTTAAAATTTACGAGACTACTCAAAATAAACCCATTTTTCTGAAGTTAAAATATTCTTCATAATCAGCTCAAATTGTCCCGTACTCCAATATTAGATATATTTCCCAAAAATCATAAAATTTCTCATTGTTCTTTTATCACCTTCTCAGTTGACGTTTTGCGTCTTTCATTTCATATTATCTGTCTCTTTTTCTCTGTTACTTTGTTATAATTTAAAAGTAATTCTATTGTTTTCTCACTGTTTTGTTATTTTATTTTATATTGTGCTTTCCCTGTGTATGTATATATAATCGCACACGTTGTATTTTTTGCTAATTTAATTTTGTACCCTGATGATGCTTGGACTAAGCAAAACCGGTCAGTCATAAAAATTTGAATAAAATCTATCGTCTTTCGGAAATTTATTATTTCATTTTAACCTACAGTTTTAAAATTATATTAGTTTCATTCTTATCAAGTGGTTCAATTTATTTCTGAGTCGATTTTTTTGCCGTATTGTCGGTTAATACTAGATACACCACTGTGTAAGGATCTAACGGGGCAATGAGGAAAGGCATCGGGTTCGATTCCGTTGGCAGGTCTAAACCTCCCACCCCTACGGAGAAGCCTTAACCTGCTACACTACCTGCCAGCAGTAGCAGCCTCCGGTTGGATTCCGTTACATGTAATAGGGGTGAATGGTACATTCGTACGTGTTACAAAATACATTTTTTACGGTACGCGTGGAACAAAGTTCACGACTTTTCAATAAAGTTCCTTGTTTATCTATCAAAGTCCTAAACACGCCTTTTTACAACCATTTTAAATTGTTTGAAACATAACCAGATTACGGAAAATTCACGAAAATTACGGTAAATTTGAAACCCACCCTTATTATACAGACCGTTGTAAAAATAAGTAGGTAAATTACGCCCACTGCTTAAAAATAATAAAAAAAGGAACGAAATGAAGAAAAAAAAAACTTTGTATCAGAAAAAACAAAGTTTGCGGTTATATATACATACAGAGGGATAACAAAATATAAAATAAAATAAAATCATAAAGGTAGGCTTTCTCCAAGAGATTATTGTGAAGATAAGAAATTTTGATATGTGGTGTTTAGGTGAGCAGCTAAAATCACCCATATTTGATTAAGAAAAACAATTATAAGTTCCAACGGAATATATTTCTTAAGGAACTCACTATCCGAACATGTAAACTTAGTTGCAAATTTATTTGTGGTCTTTCACCTTTACTTCTAACAAGGACGCAAAAGGATAAAAAAATATGTTTAAGTCTATTTTGTCTTTTCAAAATTGTTTAGTTAAAAAAATTGCCTATATGTTAGTTTAGTGCTTACTTATAATACATAATGGCAAGGATTTGTAAGAATAAGATTTAATAATAGCTTCATCCGTAAAAAATATTTATAGGACGCTGGCGAATTCTCTTTTTTCTATATAGTTTTTAATTTTTTTGTTTATCACTGGTATGTTTGTGTTTTTTCCTAAAAAATTATTGTTGTCACAGCGGTACCAGCATGCAATTTTTTTCTCATTTTATTCAGTTAGAAAAAAAAAAATTTTTTGACGGCCTCTGTGGTCAAGTGGTAAGACGTTTGACTACGAATCCAGAAGTTGCGGGTTTAAACCCGGCGTTCGTAAATAAATTGCATTGAATTAATATGTGTCATGACACATTTAATTCAGGTACAAATAATATATAGAAAATTTGCGGCACGTTCCAGAGCGGTAAATACTATAAGTATCGCCCTGGTGAAAGACCACCATTCAGAATCGAAACGTTGCTTGAAATGACTTTAACCGTGTTTGGTGACCAGATCTGAATAGCCAGGTACTTCCCAACCTTCCTTTTCTCCATATCCTTCCCGTCTTACTACCTTCAACTTCAGAACATTTCAATTGGAGATGCCATAGTCTCACTGGCTCCAGACGGTTGGGAGCAGTTGAGACTCTTCTGCGGAATTTACTGTAGAAAAAAGCTCAGGTGTTTAATAATCACAAATATTTATATAAAACTGTCTTAAAAGGGGTATTCATAACAGTACCTACAGGATTTACAAATAAACAGGTTAATTTCCCAATCGTCTAGATCTCTATAAAAACTAAAATACAAAACCCATTATGATAAGGCAAATGGTTTCTTATAAAAATAAACACGTATAAAAATATTGCAAAGGTGCTTCTGTGATAAGAACCTTTTGTTTGCGTTGAATTTTACGTGTCCTCGGTTTTTACGGAAATAAAAATAATAATTTGGGGGGCCTTAAAACGGTTATTGAAAAACGAGGAATTTCCTTCCCCAAGTAAGAGTATCGTATGTGGATTCAGTAATACCACTTTGTGAAATATGGTAGAAGAGTCCTAGAAGGTTTAGAGAAAGGTAAAATAACGTTAGAGGTTACATGAATAACTTATTCATTAGTTGACAGTTACAAAACATATTTTGAAGTCGAGGTATATTATCGGTGTAAAACAAAAATTATAAATGAAATATAATAAAAATAGTTTCATTAATCAAACATACATAAATATGCCTAGAGTAATTTATTGTGGTATGTTTACTTTATTTCTTATTATCAAGTTTAAATATTTTTACTCTTCTTTCTATGTTACTAACGTTTTATTTTATTTCTTATTGTTAAGTATAAATATTTTCATAATCGTAAAAAGCTTTTACTTGGCGACTTGCCATATTTAAAAATAAAACAGATACACTTTGTTTAAAACCACTTTTATTATTCAATATAATGTCGACCAGTTTCGGAAGCACCCTTCCATCGCCAGGACAATATTAAAATTAACTTAAAATACAAAATGCTGAGATATCTAGGATAGGACTATAAAATAAATAAATTTGATTATTCAAAATACTACATTCAAGAGTTGTTTGGAGGGAAGATGTTTCCCCTCCTAGGGCCTCAGGGCCTCTTGTGTGGAAGTAATGCAAAAATAAAATATAAAGGTAGGTACGTAATTGTTACATGAGTCAAGCCTTTTTGTGAATTAATTACAACCGAGCATTGCAATAATATTATATAAAAGCTTTGTTATGGAAAGTGACATATTTTTCATCTCGCGGTCGCATCTCCCAGTTAAAGTATCCAAGTATTCACCCTTTCGCCGTATATCAATATTCCCTTACAAGCCGAACTTTCTCGAAATTCAATTCCGGCCGAGACACGAACCATCTCCCGTCTTATTTGTCTGCCGAGTCCCTTGATAATGTTACATAGACAAAAGACTTCCAAGGTAAATATGCACATTTAAAGGCGGCCCCTTTGATATACCATTCTAATGCCGTGAACTGAATAATTTATTTGACAAGTTAAGACGAAACCAGAGCGATCGTCATTCTTTTCTTTGCCTGAAACGATCGGTAATATTTTTTGCGAATTTTATGCTACGTGTATCTCGGAAGAAGGTTTTCCGTGAGTAATGCTTCAATAAACTTCCATACTTGCCTCACGGAAAGCATGGAAATCAAAAACCCTAGATACGCTTTTATCAAATACGTCCCCTAGTCTATATAAACTCCATGAATGGAAAATATTTCAAATAATATTTACTAGCACCTATAATATTAATACTTTTCATCTGGCAGTCTTGTTTCATTTGAGAGTCAAACGGATGTTTCAAAGCACAAAGCTCATGATGAAAATAAAGGCAGATCTGGAAAATATGGACAGAATAAATTTCACAAAACTTTTTGTATCAGAGCACACCATTCCCTCATTCGTACAACATACTAATATATGTTTTTGCTTTATACAAAAGTTTGATTTCACAATATACATAATCACATTGCTATCACCGAACTATGAACATAAACTTATGACCTGCAGTGAATAGCCAGTACGTATATCTTTATTCTGTATCTATGTAACTGATTTTGAAATGTTTTTACCTAAATTGGATATAAAAATTATTACAGCTGTTTGAATATCACGGTACATTAAAATAGTAAAATGAAAAAAGTTATGTTTGTAAATAGAACATAAAAACTTTGTTTTTGAAAAACAAAATTATTTAATATTTTGTCCAAATATTTGACAAAATCCGTTATTACTATCATCAGGACAATATTAAATTTTGTCAAAATGAGAGATAAAAACAATTTATCTTTTTGTAAATAAATACGTATTTATTTTTTTTGGGATCCAAAAAACATTATTGAAATAAAAAAAAAAATTGAAAAATATTACAAAATCCGTTATTACCTTCGCAAATGGAAAACTTTTATAGCGCCGTTTTCTTTGGAAAATCACCTCAACATGTTTTTACCATTTTTTGCAAGGCAAGAAAAAAAAATTGTCTTAAAATAAAATGTATTTTTGATTAACATTGAACATAAAATTGAACGTATTTTTTTTGTTAATTTAGTTTTTAGTTCGATAAGCGATTTATTTATTTAACTTTAAAAATACATTTTATATCTAAAGCCTTCTCAGTTCCCGTGAAAAATGATGTCATCATCCACAACAGCAAGTAATTTGGTCCATAATTCCTCCATGCCCATCGGAAAATCATCCCTTTCAACCACATCAAATAATTACCATGAAATACAATAGCTATTGCAACAGTAATTAATAATAACACCATTATAATAATAGACAATGCCACATACCAATTCTTTGGTTTGTACGCGATTGAAAATTTATGCATTATTATGAAGTGAGGATTAGTAATCATTTACATAATCGCCGGTATTAATGATGAATACAGGTAATATGTATTATTTAACGAGTATATATTAACTTAACACAGGAGGCCCCGAGGGAAATAGTTTTCCCCAAACTGTCTAACACAAAAAAGAGTTACGGAAGCAAGCCATCCTCGTGTGTCGAATGTTAACCGTGTACAAATGTTGGGCGCGGGTTTTACAAGTTTTCCGGCTATGCACTGGTGCCGAAGAAATCAATGATGCAAGTTCCATGTAGCATATTCTATTGAAAAACCGGTAGTATAATGACAGCATCCTTACCTGACGTCTGTGCTCTAATTATTGCAATCCGTTTGTTAAGATATGAAAATCTATCAAACGGACTGCCCGTTTCTGCACAGAGTCTAGGGTTTTCAGGTATTTTGGGGATTCAGACCATAGGTGACTGCCGAATTCAACAATTAGGTGTACTCGTGATTTGTAGAAGGTCAGCAGTTGTGTTCTATTATTATAATTATTTTTTTAATAATTTAAATATTTATAATTTAAATATATTCATAATTTATTCAAATATAATGTAATTAAAACAAAAATAGATTTAATAATTACAGAGATTTCTTAAAGCTAACAAAGAAAGATTTTTTTTAGAAGAAAATACCAAATTCAGCAGAAAAATCACTTCTTATGTTTTTTCTTCCTTGGAATTATTTTTAGTTTGATTATGCTCACATATTTTATAATTTAGTAAATACTTATGCGCCATAATTTACTATTACTGCAATTCATAGTTGTAATATTGACTGGTAGGCTCCGATGATCTACTTAAATATATAAAGTAAAAAATAAGCTACATAATTTTTTTAATACTAACACTTGGTTTGACTCAAAATATACATGTCTTTAACATATTTTATTCTTCCATTTTTATATCTTTTTTTCCTTTCTTTGAATTATACATCGAATTTAAAATTTTCTCCGTATTATTCAACTTTTAGGTTTATTATCGAATTGTTCTTACTTCCTTATGAACACTCAGTAAAATTCCAGTATAAAAAATCCGTACAAATAAATAATTTATGACAACTTAACAATATTAAAATATTCCAAAGAATGCCAATATTACGAGATATTCTGACAAACATAAAATAAACATCACTGAGTTTGTCATTTTCAATCAAAGCCAGAGATTTGATGCAAATGCAATAATATGAAGAAACTTGCAAGACGATAAAACGGGTTTATGTTCTTCTACTGAGGAGCGTGTTTGTTTATGCTACAGGGATATTATGAAAAAAAAGATGCAGAAAAAAAATGATTGAATTTTGTAAACTTAATCATCAAACATGACTTTTTTTTATTTCGCAAGGTTTTTTTTTTTGCTTTATGTCTATTTTGCCTTCCGAAAACCTCATCAAACTGCGATGAAGCTATTAACAAATGGTATATTTATAGAAGTCAACTAAGAAAAGGTTAGGAATTATTAAAATTATTTTGCATTATGAAATCAAAGAACACCTTGTTTAATTTCCTCAAACCAGCCTAATTCTCTAAACAACGTGATATCGTGATAACCCTTGAATTCAAATTCAAAATATTTTAGTTCTACAATTTTTTTTTTAAAAGCTTAAGCGTTTACCTTGCAAGTACATCCTACTTCCAACATTATTTTTATTTTATTTTTAAATGTGAGCTTTATAAAATCAAAGCATTGCAGAGAAATAGACAGAATAGAACAGAAATAAGAAGCAAAGAAAATAAGAAAGATTTTCAAACTCCCCGTGATCCCGCAATACGCAATACCCACCCAACTGAAATATCTCAAAACAACCTTTTCTCGCAAGTAAGAAGCACCCCACATAACGTATATTATCGTTATCGTTATATAAGCGTATTTTTTATCAATACAGATGACGTAGAAACACGTTGACAATGATACCTTTGCATGCTGCGAGGAGAAGAACTAAAGACGCCATTTTTTCTGGCCATCAAAATTTTCCCAGTTAGGTCGCTTCGAACTTAATTGTTTTAATTTTTATGTTATAAAGCGAAATAAATGAAAAACCTAGGGTGACAAACGAAAGAATATTATGCGAAAAAAATACCAATGAAAACAGTTTTATAAACAAAATTATTGGTTATTGTATTTAAATATATATATTTTTAATATATTAATGCTGATTGCATGCACTAAATAAATGTAGTTATTTCAATAATTGCAAGATAATATTAGACGTCATTTTTAAAACTAAATAAACTTTGTTCTAGGTTTATTTTGCACCGGAAAACTTAAAATCTAAGTTAGCGAAACCACCTAATGCACAGCCATAAATGTCAAGCTATCTTCGTGGACGAGCAGTTAAGATCCTCGGCTTTAGATCCAAAGGTCACGCGTTCAAACCCGGGCGAGCACCAAAACATTTTAATAAAATAATTTTTGACATTCCACAAATAATCAATAATAAAGTGATGGATATTCTCAGCATCGCCCTGGTAAAAGAAAAACATTCGGGATTGAAATGTTGCTTCAAAAAGAATTGACCGTATTTGGTGACTAGACCTGAATAGCTAGACGCTTCTCAACCTTCCTCTTTCCCATCTAATGCCCTCTTCGCTTCCTTCGGCCTGTCAACATATCCCGATTGGGGATTCCATAATCCCACTGCGGGAGGTCAAAACTGTTGTCCGCGAACGGTAATTTTTTAGTTTTTTATTTTTATTTGGTGCTAATATAAAAACATCTAACATTATATAAGGTCTTCTTTAAGGCCCTGTCGATAGGAACTTGTTTGCGTGCGAGTAAGAACTTCTCGCAACTACGACAGACGCTTGACTTTCTTACAGCTTGATGTTAATATTCCAAAGTTCAACATACCCACGGCTGGCCTCGCACTACTATTCACGTGATTGTACAATGAAGTTATGTTGACGAATTATTATTTGCCTTGCATAAATTGCCGCGACGTAGTGTAGCATTTACAAAACGAAACGCTGTTAAACTGTGTATGCTAAATCAAATGGTTTTTATATTGCTGATAAGGTTGGGAATTACCTGGCTATTCTGATCTAGTCACCAAACACGGCTAAAGCCATTTCAAGGAACGTTTCTATTCTGAATGGTGGTCTTTCACCAGAGCGATACTTAGAGTATCTACCACTCTGATACGTCTCTGTCTTGGTGCACACTCCGTGCTTTATTCACATTCATGCATTGTCTCATACATAAACTCTTCTGTTATTCTGACTCTACATATGACCCAATTCAAGCATTATAAAAATAAAAAAAATTGCGGAGATTCTTTCTCTAAAAACTCTGAGATTAACTCTGAAATTAATACTCTTTTGGAAAAACATTTTGTATTTCTATATTGAATGGCCGACATTATCCTCATAAAAAGGTTATCAATTCTTACAACGTACTATATTACAAACATGATCTTAGTTTAACGTCTGCTTCCCTAAAAGGGAACATAAATAAACTGTGAATACGAAAAAAACCAAACATAAATTTAATAAAAACACTTTTTATTATCTTATAAGTACGTTTTGCAAAACACGTAACGTAGCACATTAGAGTAGAATTTCATAAACAAGTCGTCTTACTGTATGGCTTAAGTACGTAGAGTCATTTTTCATTGTTGCCAAGAAAATCGCTAAAGATACGCGAGTTATGCTTTCACATATTATTCTCAAAATTCTAAAGTAAGGCGTATGTTACTGTATATGGAAAATAGCGTATTTTCGGCAAAACGTACAATGGAAATTCCCTCAATATGAACAGGGAGTATCAATGTGTACATGAGGCTTAATGTGCAATCATGTACAAAAGTCTGGCATCTTCGTCAATTTTGGTATACAATCCCATGTAAAAGCAGATACTTATGGAATAAGATTATGTGTATTGATGCCAACGTATACACTTCTGACAGTGATGTCATTTGATAAGCGTCACTGCCAAACAGTATTTTGTCTTGCTTACGCCTACTTAGTGTAATTAATGAAAAAAAACTAAAAGTATATACATTGATCGTATTTGAATATTCGAAATTTTTTACAGTTTGTTCATTTTATTATGTTAAAAATTAACTTTCAATTTTACTAGAATTGTCTTTTTTAAAGTTAAATATCAAGTTAAAATATGCTTTTTACAAGTAATACATTTGTATAAGTACTGTGTTCACGTCAACTCTCGCTGCGATGTCTATACTATTTAATCAAATTTCTAAACGTTGGTTTTTAGCAAGATTTCACAGGGGTAGTCAATATTTGTAGTAATAGTTCATTTATCAACCAGTGTGAATTAAATCGTCATTTCCGAAATGCTCTTTATGGATTTCATATAACAGTAAAATTCAAAAATATTTTTAAGTGTAACAATAATGTCAGAACTGAGTCATTAAGATACTTGCTTGTACCTAGATCGCATGCAGTGGGTAATTTCTTCGCAAAAATAGTAAATATATTATTGAATCTATTTACAAGAAGAATAACATACCCATATTACATAGCATACCTCTTTCAAAAATACAAATATTAGTTTATTACATTGTAATATCACTAGTAACTCATTCATGTTTATGTGTGCTAATCATTTAGTCCATCTTATTTCTGCATAATTTTTATTATATAGTATCTATTGCACAGTTATGACCAAGCCCGTAAGGGCATATATAATAAAAAATAAATTATCGGCACCATCCTAGAAAAAAAAACCAATTCGCAGTGTGCAATTATTTCCTGGATAAACCAAACATTTCTCTACGATTTTCTTATTCCATATCCAAGAATTTAACTTCAATGTATCCATGTTGATGACGGTCTGATTAAGAAATTACACAAAAACTAAAAATCATGTGTCTTAAGAAATCAAATTGGAAAAAATCTTCTTTTTTATATTTAATACTGCTCAAGAGTTCCAACTGCTCCCAACCGTCTAGAATCAGTGTGACTATGGCATATCCAATTGAATGATATTTTGAGGTTAAAGGTAGTGAAAAGGGGAAGGAAATGGGGAAGAGGAAAGTTGGGGAGGACCTGGCTATTCATATCTGGTCACCAAATACGTCTAAAGCCATTTCAAGCAACGTTTTGAAATAAGAGTATACCACTCTGGTACCACAATCGTTCATTTTACTTCCCAGATTTAAAAAAAAATGCAAGTTTTACCAGCGCCTTACTATGAAGATACGAGAAACGTAATAGATACTAGATTCATAGTATTAGATCTTATGCTGCCCTGAAACAAAAAATAATTTTAAATACTGTGTTCTTCAAAACAGTAGTAATTATCCAAACGAATAACCAGACTACATTACGTCATTGTCAACGGAGTGAATTAATTCGTGTATACGAGTATACTCGTATATGAGACTTGATGTAAATTATTTGGGGAAATCTCTTATCCTTTTAAATAGCTAAAGATTCACCAGAGAGGTTTTTTTTGCAATATATTAAGTTCTTTGGGTGCTTTCGAGACCTTTGTTTGGGGTTTTCAGAGGTTCTTGTATTCATTGTGTGATTTATTTTATCATAAATCATTTTGCCAGCCGAGTTTTGCTAGGAACTCGATTCGCAAATATAACGACATGGTTAAACAATGTTTCAGGACGTTTTTTGATAATTCGTGTATTTGTTCCTTACAATCCACATAACCACCGGAACAGAAATCAAAATTGAACAATGTTCATTAATAAATAATAATGTTTTTTTTATTTATTTTTTTTATATATTTGAGTTCTGCTATTTAAAGTTTTTTTTTATATTTTTGTTTTTAGTGACAGCTGTTTTGGCGTTGAAGGCCATTGTCAAACTGTTTCACAATGGCCTTAAACGCCGAAACAGCTGTCACTAAAAACAAAAATATAAAATTAAAATAAAAAAAAACTTAAAATAGCAGAACTCAATAATAATAATATCAAATTTAATTCAATTTTTAAATAAAAAAAAATTAAATGGATTTCTACAAATTGAACACAAAAACTATAAATAAATGATGTTTTTATTTATTTTAATAATTCAAAATTTTTTCAACGTGATTCAAATCATACGAATGTCATGTTAGTGAACCTAAACTATATCTAAATTTTGATTTTAATGGCTTCATTTATTTTTGTTTTGATTAGGTATAATTTGACTTACAATTTATTTATTTTGCACAAGAGTCCCAACTGCTCTCAAACGTCTGGAGCCAGTGAGACTATGGCATCCCCAATCGGGGTATGTTAGGAGGTTGGAGATGGTGAGGAGGGGAAGGAAATGAAGGAAGTACCTGGCTATTCAGATCTGGTCGCTAAAGACAGCTAATGCCATTTCAAGCAACGTTTCAATTCTGAATGGTAGCCTTTCACCAGGGCGATACTTAATCTACCACTCTGGAACGTGCCAAAAATATACTATATATTATTTTATTTCGATTTAATATGGTTAGACATATATCAATCAAATACAATTTATTTGCGCGCGTCGGGTTTGAACCCGCGACCTCCGGATTCGCGGTCGAGTGTCTTACCACTCGACCATGCAGGCCGTCATTGTTCAAAAGTTATTTTTCTGAGTTGCTGCTATTGAAAAAAACCAACGTCACCACGGAGAATACGAATAACTACTAAAAACGTACATTATCGAAACACTTGAGTATGTTAATAAAAACGAAAAAAAAATTCAACACGATTCGAGAAGAAAGTACTAGTTAATTTATTCGAACTACATTTCTAAATGTCACATTGTATCAATGATTTTTAATCAATTCCGTTACTAAGGTTGGCGTGTTTCGAACTATCGTTACGTTTAAAATCGTCACAATAAGATGATACGCGCCATTTTAACGGGTCCCCGTCAAACTTTAATTGTCGGTCCTATTCAGCTTTTTAATCATTTTGATCAGTTGAAAAGCACGACGGTCATGTTGTTATGCGTTTTGGCTGATAACAATTTGTTCAAAAGCTTAAACAGACCGACAATCGGCGTTCATCGAGGACCGCTCAAGTGCTGCTAATCATTAAATTGTTGAATGTTAAATGAGATGAATCATTATTTGATCTTTCCAAATATATTGAATATTCGCTCATTTTGAAAGTGAAATATTTATGTTTTCTAACCTAACTAACTAACTAACCATCACACCGTTTCCCCGCTAGGGTAGACAGAGAAGACGGACCGCCATACAACTCTGTCACACACTCCTTGCTTCATTCACATTCATGCATCGTCTCTTACATAATCTTCTGTTATTCTAATTCTTCACATGACTCGATTCAAGTATTTGATTCACTTAATCGTGCCATGTCTTTCTCGGGCGTCCTCGACTTCTTCTTCCATTCACTTTTGCATCATATATTATGTTCACACTCATTTCTTCGTTCATTCGCTCTACATACCCAAACCATCTATCCATACCTTTCTTGATCCTATTAATTACGCTTACATCAGCTTTGTATTGTTTCCGAATATCCACATTTTTAATACGGTCAGATATGATTTAACCGCACATACGTCTCAGGGATCTCTTTCCAACCTAAGTTTCCTGTTAGCATTAAGTCAGGTGAAACCTCAAAGTAATAATATACAACAGAGAGCGCTGCTGTAGTCAGTTTTTATGAGGTTTGCCGGACTCGACTAGACCTGGTCGTGGCTAGGACTAGGGCTAGGATATTTTTGCAACCATTTATAGCAAATGTCGACATAATGTTTTTGTTTATTCGTATAACCTCTTTTTCACAATATTGTTAAAAAAAAATAGCATGTAACCTAATAAACCGTTGATTTATGTTCATTTATTTCGCGTATCAAAGCGTGTGGGCGGAGTCAACGGAGACGCGGAACACGAAGAACATTCTAACAATACTTTAAAGCGGTGTGATAATTTGGGAGATTTTGTTTTTTCTTTCTTTCTCATGGTGTACGACGTAAAAGCCCGGAGAAAGTGATTTATCCCAACTTTTTATAGGTTGGGTAAAAATAATTAGCTCTCCATATATTGTTACTTCAAGGGTGAAACTCATTCGAAATAACAACGGAATAAAGACGATTGAATGTGTTAGGGTTCTCAAAGAACTTAAACTCTTCTATGAAATTAACCTTGAAATGAATATACCTGAAGTTTAATCTGATAATAATGAATGTACGAACTTATAAACTGTATCAACATTACATCTCCCATATTTGCAACTTCGAAAAACAAAGCTTCTATTTAGCAGGACTCTTTCCTTGTAGGAATATTAAAAAAAAACTGATACGTTAAATATTAAGATTATTCCTTCTTATTTGAATTTGGAATGGGTCTGTTACAGTTTGTCAAAGGGCTTAATATTATTATTTACGTATAGAATAAATAAAAAATTCCCCCAAGGTTAAAATAAATAAATTATATTCATGAGTTGTTTATACGAACGAAATTGCTTCTTAAAATACTTCTCTCTCGTGTACATGATATGTTTTCTATTGAAGGCAATAATACATTTTGCCAATACACACAGGAAGTCTCAAAGGGTTGGTCTAATATTGTGTGCTAGGAATGATAAGAGACTGTATGTTCTTGACCCCGTCTACTTAAAAGAATATCCGATGGAAACACGCTCTTACTAAAAATACGAACATATACTTTTCATATTTTCGTAGAAAGCAATTACTTTGTGGCTTGACATATTTAATGAAACTGAAATAACAACTTTCTCCAATATTAGGTATATTTCCCAAAAACCCATAAAATTTCTCATTATTCTTTTATTACTTCTCAGTTGATGTTTTGCCTCTTTTATTTCATATTATCTCTCTCTTTCTTTCTGTTCCTTTGTTGTAATTCAAATGTTATTCTTTTGTTTTCTTACCGTTTCCCTATTTTATTTTATATTGCGTGCTCCCTCTGTATGTACGAGTATATATAACCACACACTGTTTATTTTTTGTTAAGCTTAATTCTGTACCCTGATGATGCTTAGGTTAAATGATACCGGTCGTTCATTAAAAAAAAAATAAAAAAACTGTGGTCTTGTACAAAGTTATTATTTCATTTTCATTATAAACTATTCACTTACTAAAATTGATCGCTTTACGACGATGTTCTTGTTGATTAAAATCTGTTGATCGCTATAAAGATGGCAGTAGGCTAGAGAAGCGGTTATCGTGATTTTTTTTTAATCTCTTCAAAAAATGACACAATTTTCTTTCTTCTCGTCTAATATAACCACAACTGTCCTTTCTAACCAAATTGTTACAATTATCTACAGAGTTTGTATATAAGTAAATACGGGCATTGTAACATCTGAACACTTCTGAAATGCAAATACTCTAGCAAAACGAAATATTTTATCATCAATAATTTGTAAATTAAATCAAGGTTTGTTAGTGATATCAGATATGCTTCTCTTGACGTTAAATTCGTGAAATTACCTCAATGTCTAGTGATTACATAAATCATTATCAAAACTTTGTGATTGCTCTCCTGTACATTTGTATCACAGGCAGATGTTAACTATTTTCAAACTCAATATAGAGTTTTAGCCTGAATGAGCCGACCATTATTGTAACTATTATCAATGCATTACATCCAGTCAACTGACTTGTACTTTAGTTGGAAAGTATTCGAACTGATTCAATTATGTTGGCAGGATGTTTGGTGAAGCTGTAGCAGGAAATGGGAAACACAGAGAAATAACAACAATTTAAAGTAATTCAACAATTTGTATCTAAAAGAGAAGGTTGGTTGCATGACGTGTCATTTTTTAAATGTACACATTTATTCCAAACCCAGAACAAATAATTACTTATTCATTTATGTTCGATTTTAAGTAACTATTTCCATAGTAATATTAAATTTACACTTTTAAGTAACATTAACCATAGATTAATTTAATTTAAAGTAACTAAAACATTCGGCAAAAATTACTGCCTCTACACAGGCTTGCCTAGTGAGGCAGATTACGAGAAAACGAAAGTAATAACTTTATACAAATATACAAAAACTAAGTTTATATGTATTAAGCAAATACGGATAAATATATAATATACTGTTTACAATATATAGATCTCTTGCTAAAATATAAAATTGTACCTACACCTTTCTACACCCTATGTATTTTATATGTTTATTTTGTTTTTATTTTTATTATTTTTCTGTTATTACTGTAAACTGTATTTAAATAAAGATTTATTATTTCTAATTTTGTAACTGTTAATTCATGGTAGAATTCCATTTTAATGATTTAATAAAACAAATTTATAACTTTATTCCACTTTTTTTTTTTTTTTACTGGACCGGTTTCAGCCTATAACGGCCATCTTCAGACTAGTACAGGTTGTTCTTCTTATATGGCTTCTATACTATTTTTGGGATGTCAGGGGTAGTAAACCATGATTTTAATTTAATTATATTTATCAGTATTGCTGCGTGATTTTACTAGTTGCAAGTTACTTTTAGTTTACTATTTTATATATCTATCTGGTATAAATTTTTATTTAAGATGGGTTACAGTTGTATTTCTCTAAGTATGATTTTACGATGTATTTATATAATGCTAGGTTGGTGAATACTAATTATTAATGAGTTTATTTTAGGTTTTGCCATCTTAAGTGGTAAGACGCTCGACTACGAATCCAAAGGTCGCGGGTTCAAACCCGGCGTGCGCCAATAACTTTTATTTAATTGATATGTTACACATTTAATTCATATAAAAATAATAACAAGTATATTTGCGGTACGTTCCAGAGTGGTAGATACTCTAAGTATCACCCTGGTGAAAGACCACCATTCAGAATCGAAACGTTGCTTGAAATGGCTTAAGCCGTGTTTGGTGACCAGATCTGAATAGCCAGGTACTTCCCAACCTTCCTCTTCCCGATCTCCTTCCCCTCCCCACTACCTTCAGCCTCACAACATACCCAATTCGGGGATGCCATAGTCTCACTGGCTCTAGACGGTTGGGAGCAGTTGAGACTCTTGTGCGGTATTCATGTAAAAAAAAAAATTGTAATGTCTAGATTTTCCATAAAATTTCTTAATTATTGGGTTACTCCCAGTATTACGGTATAATTACATATTTATTATGCACTTTTACAGTAGATTACTTTTAAAGTAAAAAAAAAAAAAAGTGGAATAAAGTTATAAATTTGTTTTATTAAAAAAAAATATTATTATATTTTTATTATTCTTGAAAAATGTTCCACCGTCCTAAAATACATATTAAAAAAAATACTTTTTTGCTTAAATAAGTGCTTAGAGAGTGAATTGGAAAATATTTGGGAGTAATAACATCATTGATTCCAATATTCATTTGCTGAATTAAATGGATTGTTGATAAAAGCAGTCGAACTGAACAAATCAATTAATTATTTACTCAAGTAAGCGAACGGGAATCAGAAAGCTTTGCGATATCATATTTAACAAGATGCGAGTTGTTATTCCTCGTAAAAGGAAAGAGAGATTAAAATAAAATTCGTAACGGCGTTTTTAAGAAATGGACGGCCAAAATATATTCTTTAAATAATAGCAATAATCTTCAACGTAAATATAAAATAGAAAAAGACAGAAACTAAAAAAAATAACGGTCGTGACCAAGACTCAAACTCGGAACCTCTACTATTTCCAGGAGTTACGCCTCTGCAAATTGAGCTACTGAGGCCTTATAAGAAAACGGCATTTTAATTGATCTCATACTTAATTGAAAATTATTCATGTTTTTCAATTTCTTTCGATATAGGCTGACGATATTTTTTTAAATTTCTGTTTTCTTATGTTTCGTATCAAAGTTTAAAATTATAGACATTATTTCAAAAATTAATATCAAAATAAAAAAAGCATAACGCTTTAAAGGTTATTTCTAATTTAATAAAATATGTTCCGTCTATTTTCTATAATGGACTAAAATACCGACATGTTCTAATATTTGCTGGTTTCTGATTTTGCAAAAGAACTTTAAAAATCCAATTTGAACAGGTATGTGTAGAAGTTTCGTGACTTAACATAAAACTATTTTCAAGGGATTGCTATTTATTGTTTTTGAGTACAGTAGCCCGACCGATGCCAAATCTTACGCCAAAATCTTTCGAAGCAACTGAGCGGAAAGAAATTGGGCAAAAGCAAATGCGTTAAATCAGTAAAAATATCTGGGGAGGGTAAACTAAGCAAGCCGGGGAAATATTTTGAGTCTGCGAAAGGCCGGGCACGTTTCGGGCGAATACGTTTCTAGCATTGATATAGTAGACACGAGATTGGGATTGGCAGTGCCAGACGCGCTTACCCGGCTGGGGAACTCGAGCATTATGTGCCCTACCCACATTTTTGATGAATTATATTTATATTAATAATTGAAATAATATCAAAAATCTTCAACGTAAATATGAAACAGAAAAATTAACGGTTGCTATTTTTTCTGTTTCATATTAACATTGAAGATTATTGACATAATTTAAATTATTAAAATAATAATAATAAGCATAAAAGCCTTGCAAATCTCGACTTTGTAAGAAGTCGAAGATCTTCTATAAAAAAAAATGGTTTATCCAAGACACCTTCTAGGTATATAATATGTGTACGGATAGAGCTTTGTGTACCACACAAAGATGGCAGCCAAATCGGAAAAAAAATATTAATCATTTTCAAATGAAGAATGAGATCGATTGAAAATGCCAATTTCTTATAAGGTCTCCGTGGCTTGATTGGCAGAAAAGTTACTCCCGGATAGAGTAAAGGTTCCAAGTTCGGTCGCGACCGTATTTTTTCAGTTTCATATTTCTGTGAAGATTATTGATATTATTTTGATTATTGATAAAAAAGAACATGGGTTAATTCTAAATTGATATAATTATATTTATGTATTAATACTTATAAAACCGTCATTTTTTTCTAATCGATTTAACGTTTTTAAAGCAAATTTATTGCGTGATTAATAATTAACAATAAAAAATGTAATCTTGTAACATGCGTTTGTAAACAGAAAATATCGTTGATGACGAGGCACACATATTATCGACTGTTCCAACGAATGAAAGTACTAACTCCGAATCGAGGTTTTTGGACTAACTTTCATTCATGGGAGTCCTATGTTAGTTAAAATTTGAGCGAAGTACTAAATCAGTTTGTATATATATATTCAAAGTGATTTTTTCTGCAATTCAAAATCGTGAAATACACTCACCTAAGAATATTAAAAAAAAAATCAATATCAAAATTTCTCTCCGGCAAAATCACCTAATGTCACTCACTGCCGTATTCCTTGGAGCAGTTGATATTAAAAGTACCCGGAATTTCGGTATTTACAAAAGCGTGTTCGCTTTACTATTTAACTAGGTAATATGTATCCATCGGCTTAGGGAACACACATATTTGTTTCTTTATGGGCTAGCTATGATACAAACCAAAAAAACAATGAATCATCAATCGATATGTACACGGGTAGAGCTTTGCATACCATTACAAAGATGGCAGTCTATATCGGTAGAAATTGAAAAAATAAAATTAATGATTTTCAAGAATGTAAGTGATCGATTAAAATGCCAGTTTCTAATAAGCTCTCGGTAACTGGCTGAGACGTTACTCCTGGAAAGAGTAGAGGTTCCGAGTTTGAGTCTCGGTCGCGACCGTTATCTTTATAATTTCTGGCTTAGCTGTTAATTCATGGTGGAATTAGTTATAAATTTGTTTTATAAAAATCTGGCTTTTTTGTTACATATTTACGTATATGATTATTGATATTATTTCAATAATTAATATCAAAAAGTTTGAAAAGTTAATTCTAACTTTAAAACAAAGTTTTCTTAATTATTTGTATTGCTTAATCAACGTTCCGTACTACAGTCATTAACTCACTCTTCAGTGGTCCATCAAACTAAGTCATTAGCATCACAATATTCAGACCTGGTGACGCACATGTATTAAACTTATTTTTTTATGGAATCTCTCTCGCAATATCCCAAACAAAACACAAACGCGTAAACACGTCTGTCGCACTGAAAACAAAATACAATTTAATCTCTATTCTGTGGGTACCTCCATTTCTGAAGTACATTTCGGAGCATTCTCTCCATTTGCATGGATTACAAAATAAATGCACTTCAAATGGAATTGGACAGCACAATGGAATACTTTCAAACAATCATTAACTAACTAAAACAAGCTGTAAATAACAAATGGAAAGCAAAATCCACACGGGTATTTCCTATCTGAAATGAAATCGATTGAACGAATGCAGGAAAATAGTTTATTTGCTGAAGTAGAATCGAAATAACTTTACTTGCTGAGCTACACAACACACAGTCGCCTGGCTTAGCGAAACGCAATAGATAAATAGTTTGGTGCAAGGGTCGGCAAACTGGGGTAAATTACCACAAATTAGAAAAAAATAAAACCTCTGAAATAACTTTACTTGCTGAGCTACACAACACCCAGCGGCCTGGCTTAGTGAAACGCAATAGATAAATAGTTTGGTGCAAGGGTCGGCAAACTGGGGTAAATTACCACAAATTAGAAAAAATTAAAACCTCAAAAGTAGTGCTCAATCAACATAATATGCAGGTAAGTACCTGAATAAAATTTAGGCCCAAATAAGTTTTTCTAGTTCCAGAGATTTTTGTGACATGATGCTACAATTAAGTAATCAGTCAATTTTTGCTCATTGTCACGAGTAGTGGGTAATAACGTCTTACACAAAGTATTTAGTGATAATATCCAAGTGTGTTAAGTTTCCCGACCCTTTGTTTAGCGGAATTTCAAATATCTCAGTGAAAGAAATAGTTCAGTGTTGCAAATAAGTCACTATAACTAGGTAAATAAACAACCTGCTCAATGCAGCAAATTATCAGAGGAAGGTAAAGCTCAGTGGATCACGTAGTTTAGTGGAATCTATGTATTCCAGTGGAATATTTAATGTGCAGTTTGGAACATTAGAACAGACGTAATTATTTAAGTTCAACCTAAAATAGTTCAGTGAAACATAATGTAGAACAGTGTAAAATGGCGCCTTTTGCATGTGATGATTAAAATCATTTTTACATCTCGAAAGCGCAATCATTATTTTGGGAAAAAACTTTTTTGTTACAATAATCGAAAGGTCTACTGCCTGAAGCCAATATGGTTATAGCATTTCCGATTATGTAATTGATTTTGAGGACATTGACGTAAACGAGAAAAATGGAAAAGACAGGAGGGTGCTTTGATATAACCTATTTTTTATTATTTAAACACCATTTCGATTTCAAATTACGGTATTCTACGAGAGCAATACTGATTAGGATCTTCCACTCTTGAATATTACTTTAATTAATGTTGAAAGGTGTCCATAGATACGCTGTGTTTAACCAATACATTATATGTTTAGATCAGTGTTTTAGAGCAACCTACCGTTAGTGGAAATACTTGGAGATCATTCCCGGTCGCGTCAGCAACGTGTTTATCTTAAGGTTAATAATTGTTGTCTCGTCCAATCACTTAAATACTACTAAGCAGTTTTCGCTGTGTATTAGAAAAAGTAGGTACACACAGGCATAGAGCAGCGTAATGTTATTTTTTCAAGTCTACATATATATAACAAAGGGGAATGGCATTTCTGAAATGTTTTACGCATAAAAAGAAAGAGACATTCCTTGCCGTAGACTCAGCGACGATGAATAGCTGTTCCTCAAGCATCACTCTACTGATTATGGGTATCATTCTTCACTATCCAGAATGTCGAGACTTGTTAACTCAAGCCATGCTATTGACATTTTTGGTCCCAGTCTAAATGATTTTTGTCATTCTTTACGATAATAATCTTCGAAGAATATAATTTATTCTGTCTAACGTCATTGTCTTTGCCAAAACCGTGTTCAGGTTTTGAATTGAATCTTTTATCAAATATATATTTTTGCCATTTCTTCATTAAAATATTATGTATGTGCTGTTTTTTCTCTGTTGCATTTTTTTCACATTTCGTGTTGTGTATTTTTTGCAATTGGACGATAGTCCGTTAATATAAAAATAAATAAATATTTGAAAAACAAATATTAGGTCGTTTTACTTCTGTAGAATCAAAAACAAATTTATACATTGTATACATGTATATCTAGGTAGCAAGTAAATGTAAAAAATATAAACCTTATTTTGATTTAATGTAATCAAATACATATTTAAAAAATACATTGTTTTTAAAATCAAACTGAGTTCTCAGTTTTGGATGACTTTAACAAAAAATGTATGGATAATGATTTATTAAAATACCCAAATAAAGACATTGATTACGAAGTAAATTCAAAGAGTACAGTATAACTGAAGTATAAAGTTAAATGAAAACTACCAGACTTTCTTGAAGCACTCATCAAAGCGGAAGTTTTTCGTCACTTTGCAATTTCGTCGGCAACTGGTAGCATGTTGCTCCAAGTAAAGATATCAAAGCCTCATTAGGAGCCCGCCGGAAAGTTTAAATAAATGTAGCAAACTACTATCTTTGTACAAATCAAATGTTTCTTGGCTAGTCATACTCGGTCCTACTAAGGCGGTTGATGGTGTTTATGGTAGATGACTCAAATCACCAAATAAGCCACTATGTGATGAACGTGCACTACAAAAGATATTGGAAAGTCAAGAAACCGTGAAATATAAATACATATTTTTAATATATTTTATTATTCATTGGGTTGTTTCGTATTACATGACTAATAATGTAATAAAATGAAATGATCATGTTAATTTTAATTTTTTACAATATTATATTTTTGGATTGAGCATAAAATTTCATTCTCCCTTCACTTTTTACACCTTTGGACATCACACATACTTTTTCAGCCCTCTGCGCGTTAGGCAGTTCTGTGACGCTTCTGTTTTTTTCTTCATATCATCACCGGAAAGGCAAAAGGGCTGAAGCGCCAATTAGGGAAATTTACACTAGAGAACTTTAAAGTTTTTTTTTATGTTTTACAATAAAATTCATTAATTCTTTAAAAATCAGTATCTGATTGGATTTTGAAAAAAAGGTTTCTCAGGTAACTCAATGCTCACTGAGTCAACTGAAGCGAAAAAAAGCTAAAAAAGTCCCAAACTCATGTCGCTTGAGTCAAGCCTTCTCCCAAATGGTAAATATATTTTAGATGGCTGAAGAGCCACACAAACTTAAAAATCAAGCGAGAGTCATAGCATTCGATGCAGAAAAAAAAACTGATCAAAACTGCAAATTCAACTAATTTTCGACCAAAGTGTCGCTTAAGTCTTTTTGCCTTTCCAGCGACGAAATATAATCTGCGTTATTTATTGAAAGGCTCAACTGAAATAAATATAATGTTATATCCGGTACCCTAACAAGGAAACCCTTTAGTTAGCTCGATTTCATCATAATCTTCCTAATAGTTTTCGATGATGTTTGCGATGTTAGAAGAATCTTTGCCTTCGCCCCACACAAACGACTCTGACGGTGCGTGGCGGCACGTCTACGTCCAGGTACTCATGTACGTGATTGTATTATTCAATCTACGTTGTGTAGTGTTCCTATTTGCCGTTAGGGCGGATTGTGTACCCACCTGCGTCCATTTATTGGGGTCTCACAAATGTAGGTCGATTTTGCTGTGTGCAATAATTGAGAAAACGTTAAATGTGTTGTTGAAGGCTCAGTGTATATTTGTTTCCTAAACGGATAATCGCTGAATTCACGTCGGTATTTCAGAATCTTTTGCTGACAATACCACTGTTCCAACTTAATGAATCACTTCGACTACAATCGGAGCTACGATTTGAATACTTTATGTGACGTTTCGCTGAACCTTTTAGGCGAGGGTTCGAAATGAAGAATCGATCAGTTATTTATTTTGCCTTGTGTTCAAGCACACTTGGGATTTTTTTTAAGCGACGCCTGACAAAAAATCTCTCAGTCTGGTTAAAGACCACCATTCAGAAATAAACGGTTTCTTAAAATGGCTTACATTACGTTAAGAGATCATATTTGATTGGCCAAGTACTTCGCAATCTCACTATTTCGTTTCACCTATCGCTCCCCACTTAAAGTTTCAACATTTTACAAATGAGGATGATACAGTTCATTTGGTTCTAGGTAGCTGAAACTCTGGTGCGGTAAAAAAAAACTCTATCATTATCAGTAGTGTGGTTATTCTCAATGCGAGGGAGATCAATCAATGTTTAAAAAGAGAACCAATTAAATCTTCGTTCACTTAAAGATCTACTTATTTTTTGATAGATTCTCAACATAAAAAATTGAAATAATGTAGGAAACAGAAAAAAAACGAAGGTACTTACTTTTCACCATATTAGACAGAACAATTAATATTCTTATGAAGTATTCCACTAGAAATTAATTATCCGTATGGATAAATAAGCACGTATGTGCGTTTTTGATTTCGCTCTTATGGAGGGTTTTCATACGGGTAATTTTTTTACTAAAGAGTTTTAGAGGTGCGCCATTCAAAGTCTAAAAAATACTATAATCCACGTTTCATTGCAACTGTTTGGAAGTTTACTAAACATAGGCTTCTTAGAAGAAACCGTCACTCAATAAAGTTCGGAGCATTTATATTTTGAAATTGCCAATTTATATTTTTCACGATTCACTTCATTATAAATTTATTTACATGGCTAGAAACAGAAAATCTAGCTTGCAATTTTATCTAGGGATGATTAGAACGTTTTATCCTAAATTACGTAAAAAAATTGTCTGTCAGTTTATCATATACACACGTATACACGACATAGTTTTACGTATTTCAAGAACACAGCAACAGTATATCCATTATTGTGATAAAAATCAATTCTGGATTTTAAGTTAAATAAGAAAGGAATTAATTGGAAACAATCAAACCCTTTTCTCGTAGACAATCAACTTTATGATTCCAGACCTCTATCTATTCGTCGATTATTCTATCCTTAAAATGTAACGGTATCTTGGATCTGGGGATAAAAAACTGTTCACAGAACAGGCAGCTTTGAAAGAAACGTGTACCTAAGAGCAATACGTACAGTTACAAATAATCACTATTACCTTGGTGAACAAAACCAGGCTGCACGGTTTAATAGAACTCAGTAGTGATTCGACTCTGCTTATCAGTTCCCCAATATATTTTGAGTTGGCGTTTCATAATAATTACAAAAAAAGTTGATGCTTATGTTTATTATTTATGTCCTTCTATAAAAAAATCAATTTCAAATCAAATATATCCAAAATATAAACCACATGGAGGGTTGCAGTTTCCTCAGCATGGTACTTTTTAAAAATTAATCAGTTTTCGTAGTTCACATCATAGATCACAGATCAAATAATAATATTCAGGTAAATGTTCTATCCCTAGGATCATATTGTATGTTTTAATACATATTGTTTGTTTATCCTAGAATTTGACTAACTTATGATTGGAAGGTTTGTCTCATTAAACAATAAAGTGAGTGCATATCTTCGTACACCACATGATAACAGTTTTATAACTCTTCGCAACTCTCAAGAAGAGTGGAAACCTAAAATAACAATTTTCGGAGACTCAAATAGCCCGTTTCTTACTATTGCAAAATTCGCACGTATTTAAATTCAAAATAGTTCATAACCAAAGTCATGAAATCTAATACTAGACTGAAAATAAAAATATCTACCCTGCCTGTTCCATATATTATTTTTCAACGTGCGTTACAAGAAAAGAGTATTTACAAATGTTATCATCAACGTTCACATATATTCGCAATACACTGTACACGTCTCTCCTCAAGGAGGAAATGATTTTGTGGAACGATCTTGGATGGAATTTGGAATAGAAAAGAATGTTACCATTTTGTGAACGTGGAGTTGTGAGCAAACTTGAAAGGGTTCTAGCTAGCTCGGTCCCAGTACCCACGGTAGCTAAACGTGCCCATTTATTTAAATGTTATTATTTAGGTCAAAGGGTTATTTCAGATGGGTGCTTACAGTTTCAGCTTTCAAAAGCACATGGATTTCGTAACGGGTACTTATTTATGCACGGTTTTATATAATACTGGCTTTCGTTACCGACTTCGTTCGTGTTTTGTTCCCAATTAAATGTTATCCTTAGGCACTTGACCAGAGACGATGTTTTTTATGGGATTATTTTCGTCTGTCAGCACATTTTGTTGGCTTAACATGTGTGCTTATGACTTTGCGATCAAAAGAGAAGCAATTTTCGGCACAATCTAGCCATTGTCGATGTGACTTGTAACTTTTTATTGTACTGACTGTATGATGTTTTAACATTATCATCATTGTGTCAAAGTTTTTTTGTAATTATCTGTAAAAAGTTCTTAGTAAAGTAACAATTTCAGGAGTAAAACCTTAAAAAAATAACTTATAACAGATATCAAAATAATTTGTGCAGTCCACTAGTGCGAAATGTGTTTTGCACCGGGGGATGTTGCAGGTTCGAATCTCTGCTAGCAAGTCCTATATATTATCTATGAATAAGTAGTGTGGAAGTAAAGGTATTTAAAATATTAAGCTTGAATGAATCATGGCTTTATTAGCATCAAAACTCACAATTTTAGTTGAACCTATTTACTTTGGACTACAATTTTGTAGAAACACATTCTATAAAAACTGTGCGTCGCTAGTGTATCCGCTGAGCGAATTTTTTGCGGAGTAGATAAATATCTAACTGATAATGCTTTGTATCTACTTATCGATTTGATAAAATACAATTACATTAAATTAACAGTACCATCACGCAAAAAATCATCACTCGCGAATGGTTTGAATTTTACGCTAAGCTCTTTTGGGGTTGATTTCAAACAACAATAAAGGTTGGCTTACTTCCACTGTTGAAACTTTGTAAGTGCGCGAGTACCAAGTTTCCATTCATTTACGAGGTTATTTGATCTTTGTCAATATGGCAACAGTGGAGTAGGACAATGTTTGCTTGTCGTGCTCAAGAATCAAATCCCCTTCTCCCTAACAAGCCTCAGTAGAGGGAACACCGTTTAGTGAAATGGTGCTTACCGTCATTAATACAAATTGTAACGAGAATAAATGTTCATAAGGAAGAATGATGTTTGATGACTTCTTACATCGCAACCAAAATATTTGCAATAGATATTCTAAAAACATGGTTTAAATCACGTTTTGTAAACAGCACAAATATAATTTTGAATACGTTGATGAAAACATATATGATAACAGATAAAAACAAGTTAAAAATAAATAGCTTTGCAAGCATTCAAGCGATTCGTTCATATGTGTCGATCTTGTATTTAACGACTCGGTTATGAAAAGAATTTGCCCTGAAAACAAATTGGCCTTGTACAAAGTCATCATTGAAAATAATAAAATGGAGCCTAATGTTTTTAGTAAGAATAGATTTTTAACCATAATCAGAAGAATTTTCCTCAATAAAATATGTCAACATCTTGTTCTTGAAACCACCCTCACGGCTTACTAACCAAACCATCACGCTATTTTCCAACAGGGGTAGGCAGAGAGGATGAACCGCCATACAACTCTGTATTGGCATACACTCCTTGCTTCATTCACATTCATACATCGTCTCATACATACTCTTCTGTTATTCTGACTCTTCACATGGCCTGATTCAAGTATTTGATTCACTTGATCGTGCCATGCTTCCTCGGGCGTCCCCGACTTATTTTTTCATTCACACTCCTTTCTTTGTTCATTTGCTCTACGTGCCCAACCCATCTAAAGGTCCCTTTCTTGGTCCTACTCATTACCTTGGTGGCGATCTCAAAAAATGAGGAAACCATCTTTTCTGAGCTTCAATGAGTAGTTTTTGGATAAACTGAAGTTGGGAAATAGATGAATCTCTAAACAGATCACTGAGCGAGAATTGATTTACGCAAAATATTAACCAAAGACGTGAGCCGTACAAAATTGCATCAGGTGCATCGACGGTCGTTGTGCGTATGTGACGCACAAATGGTGCCTAAAGAACTCTGATATGTGTGAATGTGGACACATGTTAACAATAGAACGTAGAATAATGTCCCCTTCAGCAGTGTCCCGGAGCCACATCTGTGCTGAACCGAGTGACTCCCGATTTGGTCGACTGGCTGAACAACCGCGACATCCCACTTTGACCTCCGCCAACGGTCCTCTACCATACGAAGAAGAAAACACCACTTCTTAAAATAAAAACATCTTGAAACTATATTAAAAAGTCCTGGAAGAAACCATAGAATCTCCCGAATGGAGTGTTTTTAATAAAATAAAGTCGGTTTTTTATAATGTTTCTAAAAATATTTGAAAATAATAATTGGGCTGTCAATCTGTAAGATTGACAGCCGATCCAATGTAATAATGTATATTTCTAACTAAAAACATATCATAATGTAAATGCACTTAAAAATTCCAAACAATCAATAGGTAATAACAATAAATGTAAGTTATTACCCAAGTGCATAGCACTTAAAAATTCCTTGATACCGAGAAATTGTATAATAATAGAAGTAATCTACTCTAACAGTGCATAATGAATAGAATCATAAAACTAATTATGCCATAATGCTGGGAGTAACCCAATAATAAGAAAATTATGTTGTACATCTGGACATCACAATTAAGATGGGAAAATCTAAAGTAAACTCATTAACAATCAGTATTCACCAACCTTTCATTATATAAATACATTGTCAATTCATATTTATAGAAATGCAACTGTAACCCATCTTAAATATTAAATAAATATTCCAGATAGATATATAAAAAAATAATACCAAAAAATTAAAAGTAGCTTTTACCCTGTAACTATTAAAATCATGCAACAATACTGATGAATATAATTAAAGTAAAATCATTGTTTACTACCCCTGACATCCCCAAAAATAGTATATAAGCCGTAGGTTAACAACAACATGTACTAGTCTGAAGATGGCCGTCATAGGCTGAAACCGGTCCAGTCATAAAATAAAAGTGGAATAAAGTTATAAATTTGTTTTATTAAATCATTAATCTGTAAGAGATGATATTTTTCTAAATACTGATATTTTTTCGAGTTCCCCTAAAATAATCTTCATTCTTTTCTGTGACCTAAAAAGACCGTTCCTGTCTTTTTCAAATTGTGCCACTCATTTCACTCTGTTGAGTCTGCTGAAGGATTCATCGGCTGTATGTTATTATATTCATCTTACAATATTACTTATAAATACGTTTTTCAGCCGAAAAGAACGATGTTTCAGCCTTAACAAAAAGTTTGTTTTATGTGTCATCGTGATAAAATACGGGGAAACTTTTCTCATCAAATGTAAGAGAAACTGCCTTTTGCCTTAAATATACAAGGACTTTGAGAGTGGTGCTGCCTTTATATATATTTTTGCTAAAAATATCTTCGGTGGCGGTTTTCAGAAAAAAAAACTGTTTTCATCAAAGTTTTCTATTAACATCAAACTCTTCAAATCACAGTAGTATTAGTAAATATTTCAATGTTAATATTAAAATAGAATGTTTTCTGGACTCTCAGCGAGATGTGTCTCTGGGAAATAAACCGATTCTTTTCTCGAGACTAAGGGAGTCTGAGAATTACTGTCTTCTCTCTAGTATCGCGTAGTTAATGCTTGGTATATTATTGGTTATGTGATTGCTGTCCTGATATTCAAGCACAAAAAAACATAAGAGACCGAGCGCCGCCAAGGCAAGACGAGCGCGTTCACAACACTCTCACTCTCGGGCCCCATCGTGTAAGTCACCAAGTGTGTCAAATAACATAAGTTTCCTTTGAAATTCATGTACGCAGAGTTTTCAAATAACCAGGTCATTAGAAGCTACTACACCATCTGCTTGTCTTACGAAAACAATGTTTTGTTAAATAATCGAAAAAGCTCAATCTATAATATGTGTAATTTAATAACAACCACATAAAACGCAAATATCAAATTAGGTAATAATAAATCATATTATTATTGTTGGAACCTAATCTCTCATCACAGCGTTTCTAAATGACAGAGTATAAAAAAATCAAAATAAATTTAAAATTATTAAATATTTCACTAACTAACTAACTAACTAACCATCACGCCGTTTCCCCGCAAGGGTAGGCAGAGAGGACGGACCGCCATACAACTCTGTCTTGGCACACACTTCTTGCTTCATTTACATTCATACATCGTCTCATACATACTCTTCTGTTATTCTGACTCTTCACACGACCCGATTCAAGTATTTGATTCACTTGATCGTGCCATGTCTTTCTCGGGCGTCCTCGACTTCTTCTTCCATTCACTTTCGCATCATATATTCTCTTGCATTCATTATAATAAAAAACACGTTTTTGTCATTTTGATGGATTTTTAATCCTTATTAAAACTGAATGTAGGAACTGTCCCGAAAAAATTAAAAATCTTAATTTTCTAAAAATAAACTATTTCCTGTCATAATATAACATTATTGATATGCGGAATGCCTGTACTACCGCTTATTCCTTGTGTGGAGAGCTGCAAAATGCAGTAAACAATCGAAATAGAGACTAGACGATGCCACGCACTGATAAACAGTTATTTAAGGAAATTAACCCTCGGCTTGCATTAGTCGACATCGTTAAAATGGGTCGCTAGTACAGCACATGTACTAGTTTAAACCCGTTTTCCAGAAATGTTAATAGTACTTGAAAGCGGCATACATTGTGAAACATTAGGTTTACTGCTCGTTTTTGCCCCGGATTTTAATTCTTGCATTTAAAGTTTTTGAATATTCAAAAAACATTAATAATTTAAAACACAAATATGAAACAGAAAAAAGCCAGAAACTAAAAAGAACAATGGTCATGTCTGAGATATCAACTTGAAACCTCTACTCTATCCGGGAGTAACAGCCAATCAAGCCATCAATACCTCATTAGAAAGCGGCATTTTTAAACGATCTCATACTTTTATTGATAATTATTAACATTTGAATTTTTTCCAATATTATCGGTCTCGACTGCTATATTTTTTGTTTCGTATTTACGTTGGAGATTGTTTCACTTATTAATGTAAAAATATTAAGCTAAATTTGACTTCGCAAGTAATATTTTTATAATATTCATAGATCACGGATAAAAATAAATTGGAAAATCTAGATGAAAAAAATTTCATGACACCAGTGCTAATTGTTTTAGATTTGTTGCTATTTATATAAAGTTTAGACGTACATGCAGTTCTGGTGAGAGAAATTCTGTTTTTATGAAAAAAAACGTTATTGTCTAAATATTTAAAAAGATTAATTTAACCGAAAAAAGTAAATAAAAAATCCTTTTGTTTTTATAGTGAGTAAAATGAGCAACTTGCACTATGACATGAAGCCTTAGTAAGTTCATTTCCCTTTGGAGACTGAGAAAATCCCTCCCTTAACCGGAAAGCTTTAGTACAGCACCAAGGGGTTAAAGATCCCGTGAAAAAGTTGTATTTATAGTCACATTTTTCGAGTTTATCCTACTTTTACCAACATTAATGAAGAAAGTTTACTACCAGCCGTATTGAAATGTTTAAAAAAACGTGTTTGGTCCTGAAATTTTCTTTTGCAGACATTTAAACACACAGGAAAATGTATGCAACATTATTATTGAAACCATCAATTCTTACTCTCTTTTTACTCTACGCTTTGTAAAGAGAAAACCAAATATTTTAAGTGAAAATGTTGCTTTGTAAAGAATCCCAGAAAGTTCAGTTCAGTTCAGTTATTTATTAATTTAAAAACATTGAAAAATTTTTTATTTTGGCGTTTTTTAAATAGTTCAGTGATTAATACACAATATTCATAAATATAAAACAATTAATTCTAAAAAAAATATAAATTGCAATGAATGCAAAGTAAAGACAGTAAAAAATAAAACAATAAAAAATTAGACAATTTAAACATAATTTTTCATCCAAATGATGTATAAAAAAATAAAAAGTATGTACCCGATGCTTTGAACCAATCGGACACTAGCCTACCTACCACGAATGTGTTATTGAATAAAAGTAGCTCCGAGGTTGATTACATTGCTTTTGCAAGCAGATTTTAGGACTGGAATATATTTTTTGGCACTTAATCGTCTAAATTATTTATAAGTATTATTAATTATTACTAATGGTACCTGAGGACAAAAATAATACTGGTTTTTTACAAATATCCACTGATACTTTGCACTATTCCAGTCATGCTTTTTCAAAGAATTTTTCTCAATTCCTACCTACTTCTGAGGAAAATGGCGCAGTCTTAATTAAGTTTTATGCTAATTACATCGAAAAGAGAAAAACATATTTAGCATACGCTAGGTACCCAAACAAGTAGATGCATTTGCAGATAGAGTGTGTTAATTTGCATAAAGCCATAGAATGCTCCCCCTGTCTACGTGGTTTTTATGTTTGGTAAATGGCAAAGACTCGGTATAAAAGGGAACACTTCAAGAATTTCACCAAAGGGAGTTGTAGAGCTAATAAAATGCATTCGGGTAAGATGTCCGGTTTCGCTGGTATACTTTTTTGACTTTGTAGATTTTTAAGAATTCCCTCCAATTGAGTAATTTAAATGAATAAATCAAAAAAAAGGTAATTTTTCTGTTAGAGAACTTTTTTTTCACGACTGTAAAATATAAAAAAAAGATTGTACTGAAACACTTTTTGTGATTTTATTCTAGAGCTTTTCTCTCCTAGTGAAAGAAAAATGTACAGATGATGTGGAAAACTTTTTTATCAAATTATAAAAAGGTTTGGATGTATTATATTATATTATTTAAGCTCTTACTTTTCCATTCTTGAACGGAAATAAAAGAAAACACTTTCGGGTAAGCCATTATAAACAGGGAGCGTGCTTACCAAGTAAAAATTCGCCATGGGTACCTATATAAGGTGAAGAAAGCAATTTCTATTAATAATAAGTTATTTTTTTACGTCAATCTCATTTGTGAACATACATATATAATGGAAGTGTTCTGAGTGCTGTTCTAACATTCTGTTTCATTTAGGTAAACAAAATCGTACTGACTCAATGACATATTAGGTACTAGAGATAAAACACTGATTCAAGAAATGGTAGAAACAATAGAAAATATTCCGATGAGGTTTCTAAAAAAAACAATAAAAATATTACGTTAAAAATTCTTTTGCGAAGCTAAAAACTGTTATATGAGGGATTTCGTCGATTAAGTTTATCTCAATTTCTAAAATAGAAACCTAACTAATAATCGTCAAGATATTTCAATGATGGATAGAAATAAAGAACGAAATTTGACCTAACCGAACCATTGTATTAGGAAAATACTTTTAGAGTTACTATGAAAATAAATTTAAAAAATTACATCGTCTGAAATTTTTAATTTTTATTTTGATTTCTGTCTATGGGAGAGGGTTCTAAATATACATTCATGTTTCAATGTCAAAACGAAATAAGACATATCAAACCAATTATATTTTATTTAATTTTTAATTTTCAATGATTTTCACAGTTGTTTTCAGACTCAAATTAATATTGGGTTAAGATTTTCTAATCCTCCGGCTGATTTGTCTGAACAGTGCATTCCTGAAAAAATTAATTCATGACAATCGACTTTAAAATCAAGAACCTCATCAACTATTGGAAGAATAATTAAACCAACGCTTTACAGTTCGAAGATTGCATATTTAAAGAATAAAATTACTTAGTTTGAGAGTCCATTTTCAGAGACTTGAAATAGACTACCTCACGAACATTATATATTTAAATATCATAAATATGTAATAAAACTGACCATATTTCAGAGCTAGCCTACAAGTACAACCGTGCATATGTTCTACAATAAAATATTTTCATTTTCGCCACTGTAACAAATTAGAAATATTTTTAATATTCATTGATTTCTCTCTTATTACACAAAACATAACTTTAGTTTTGTAACTGAAGTTCAGTTTTTTTTTAAACTTAAATTTCTTGTTTTTTATAAAACTTTGTTTGAATCAAGTATGATTCAAGATTTTTTTTTTCAAAAACTATGTTTAAATGACCGGTCGGTAGCTGAGTGGGCAAACGCGCAAAATAACATTTTCCGCTTATTATGATGGTAGTTAAAGTTTTTCGAATATTGTCAAGTTATTCGTTGGAAAGGAATGTTGTTTTTTTCTTTTTACAATAAAAATATATAAAGTGGAGTAATGTTACATAACAGGTCCAGGAAAATTAGTATAACTCTCGTGTATATTGTTGTACGTATTTGTATAAATTAAAAAAAAACTAAAATGTATGTTACTATGTTATTATTAAAAATAAACACGAGGCAATTTAAATAATCGTTCTCGATTTAAAGCCAGGATTTTTCAATTTAAAGTTAAAATTACACATTTTGTCAAACACGATAATAGCCGTACAAATAAGAACAAATATTATTTTTATATTGATGACAAAAATTATTGTTACTCTTTGTTCGAAATAGTCACGATGTCGATCAAATTAAACAAAATATATTTGTCCGTTTAAAAAAAATAATTTGAATTTTATTTTAAAAAGCACTCAGCCTACTCAGAATCCTTTCAATGATTAAAATTCTTTAAGCGCCTATTTGCCGAACAGATGCTCGGAAAATAGATTCATGAAATATATTTTTTCAAAATGTTGGCCTGCCGTAGGGCCTTTGTTATTTGGGGTAAATTAGGCATGAACGGTGTTGGCAATCGAATAGCTGTCGATCAAGGGTGAAGCCTTTCTGCTCTTCAAAAGTAAAGGAGGAAGCTTAAAGACCGTTAAGGTTTTTTGTTTCAGCCGCCTATTTTGTTTTTCACGAATACACTGAAAGGTTTTTACAGAATTTTTAAATATTCAAAATTTTCACTGAGATGAATGAACTTGCAAAATAATAGTTGAAATACACAAGCATATTAGCCGTTAAATCAATATTACAGTGGATTCGATATCTGGAATTCTAATGAATAAGTTAAAGTTAGTATACAATAAAATCTATCCCATATCATTTAGGACACTTTCTTCACATTTATTCGAATATTGCCGATTATCTCGTCTGCTCACAACATGTGTTGTACTAAAGTTAAGTAGCGAATCTGTCTATATCGGTGGTTGACTGCCATCAGCCTCTACGCTCCAGGCTGTGGAGCCTGTAACAACTTAATTATGACGTGGATGTTGATGAAAAAAAAATCGTGTTCCGATCAAGGAAAGGAACAACAGAATGATTAGAAAAACTTTGACATGAAGCACTCACTTTGTGGTAAGACATAATTAAATTTTAAATGAAAGTTTGTTTTGACACCACTTTATTAGAAACTAAATGCTTGCATTTACTAGATGCTTGGGGAAAACATAAAATGATCACTCTTTTCACAAATCTTCTGGAATAGATGTACTCCATAGAAATGGGATAGGTCTACGCCTAAATAATTTAGAATCCCTTGAAATAAAAAAAATCCATAAAAATTAATAAAAGTAACTTACTTAATAAGCAACTAGATTTATCCAGGAGCCCAATTTTAAATTTGTCCTCCTTCTACCCCCTACCCCCACTCCTACCACCTCTCCTGTACTTAACCCCCACCTTGTTGATGGGCCCATTTTATGTTTTCCCCAAGCATTATAATTCTGTTTTAATTAAAAACATATTTGTTCAACCCTGAAGAAGGTTCAGGTAGAGCCGAAACCGGTTGGTATATGTATCTAATAGAGTGGTGTCAAAACAAAGTTACTTTTATTTGTTACTGATTAGAGTTTAAATGTTGATTAAACAAGGAGTATTTGACAGAAAAGAGTTGTGTGGTTTCAAAATAAATTGCTGTTCCTCAATCATCACTATACTAATTATGGGTACCATTCTCCACTGTCCAGAATGTCATGACTTGTTGACTCAAGTCATAGTCCTGAAATTTTTGGGATCAGTCTAAGCGATTTTCGTCATTCTTTACGACTCTACCAAAATATTGTTCAGGCTTTGACTTGAATATTTTTCTAATGTTTATTTTTGTCATTGCTTCATTAAAATGTTATGTTTGTGCTCATTTTTTTCTGTTGCTCTTTTTTCCCATTTTGTGTTTTGTTTTTTTTTTTTGTAACTGGGCAATGGTTCGTTGACATATAAATAAATAATCTCTGCTTAATTCTGCCAAAGAGTCACGTGATAGAGTTAGCTAATCAGTCAGCTCAGAGTTTTTTCAAAATATTCTGAGTGCATATTTATTTTCCAAACCCCATTTTTTCTTAGCCATTGCTATCGAGCAATTTGATTATTTTTTAACATTTGCTAATTTTTTGTTTTGTTTTGTTTCAGGTAAGTTGCGGCCATTTCCACTGACTTTGAAAATTAACAAAGAAGCACCGACAGGTTTCCTTTTAAATGATTATTTATCTGTATAAAAACTAGAGCAATCGTTTTATTGAATATGATGTTTTTTCTCCACATTGACAGGAAACAAATTCAGTGATCTGGGGATCAACTTTGTTGAACTGTAGGACATTGTCAAACACCCTTTAGCAACTCTGGTAAACTTTATTGAAGGGACTGCGCAACGGTCAAATAATAATGTAAACACTAGAGGTAGCATAATAAACCTTCGACCTTGCGGTAGTGCTTACGGTAGGTAACAAGACCACACCCAATCAATACATATTTATTATTGTCGTTTATTTTTAATGGATGTGATAAAAATTTAAATCATGCAGAATTTAATTATCACGAACATACATATTCCTAAATAATATATGGCTTCGCATCGCCCCCTTCGTAAACCACAAAATGACTTTATGCAGGTGAACGTTTGTCGAGTGGGTATGGTTATAAGTTTGCTCGAACATTACACAAACTAAGCGCTAGTAGATGCTTAGTCAGCCTTATCTTCAACAAACAAACCACTCTGGATTAGTAACAAGACAGTTGACAAAATATCACACAAAATCTTAGCACAGCAATCTTTTAGGCTATCTTTGAGTCGTACTGTATATATGTACAGAGTAGATTAAGATAGCTTCTGCAATTTTCATAACAGAAGTAACAAAAGCAGAAAAAGGTGTAATTTAGAAGAATTGCATAAATTATTTCTCATTCATTGCTATCAATAAATAGTCGATCAATCAAAAATAGTAATAGACTAAAATTGTGCTTTATTTTGTACGTTTCCTTTTGAATTTTAGTGCATTATTCTAGTAAATGTTATCTCAGCTTGGATTGCGTTAAAGACGAAAAAGTTATGTGATATGCCACTGTTTCCAAGGAAATTACAAGCAATTGACAACTTTCTATTAAAGTTTCTTCTTCTGAAGTGATCGATATGAAGTGTTAAAACCAAATTTGCATTTAAAAAAAAATATATATTTATATAAATAGCAAATACCGCACAAGAGTACCAACTGATCCCAACCGTCTGGAGCCAGTGGGACTATGGCATCCCCAATTGGGGATGAAGTTAAATGTAGCACGAACAGGAAGAAGATGGGGAAGATGAAGTTTGGAAAGTATTTGCTGATTTAAATTTGGTCACCAAACACGACTGAAGCCATTTTAAACAAAGTTTCGATTCTGAATGGTGGTCTCTTACAAAGGCGATGAATATCATATGAATTAAATGTATTATGACACTTATGAATTAGATTAAATTTATTTGCGCACGCCAAGATTTGAGCCCGCTACATCTGGATTCGAAGTCGAGCGTATTAATTACTGGACTACAGAGGCCGCGATTTCAAATATCCTCTAATGAACTTCCTACAAAAGAAACAACGCGGAGTAAACGTAGGTCAGCCATTTGAATTTAGTTCGGATTGTCCAGACATTAAGTTTGTGGTTGGCAAAAAATAACGCCTCCTTCAATAAATTAAAAAAAAATGTTCCATTCATATTTCAATGACGTTCCAAATTTAAGCCTCTCCTTCCATACAGATATTTTTTTGGAACCTATTTACATAGCCCCACATATAAATACTTCGACCTCACTTTTCTTCGTTTATTTCAATTAGCTTATGACCTTCATTTCTACGCACAAGAACGCATTATTCATATGGTTCTTTCTTCGGCATTTGCGATATATTGATAAGCATGGAAAGCGAGCGCTTACCCCCATACAAGTACGTGGCTAACTGGGTATTTATTAATATTCACGAAATTCCAGAAAGTTTATCGAAAGTGGACACGAACCGGCCGAAAATGCCCAACAATAGAACTGGTTGGGACAACTTGAAAAACGCAAAAAATTTAAACGCATTATTTTTAACGTATGTTTCATTATATTTCAACGAGCTTCGCAGATTGCCAATTCCGTATTAAGCGACGTTTTTATTGTTTCTCAAACGTTGGAATTTTTTTTTGCTGGCGAAAAGAGCCTGAATACAAGATAAGTTTGAGTATGAAAAAGTTTAGCATTTTCTTGATTCGGTTTGCGTTTTATAATGGGCGAATGCAATTAAGTTGGATATGAAATATAAGAAAACAACCACCATTCAGAAACGAAGTTGACTATCTTACTTACCATAACGCCGTTTCCCGGCAGAGGTAGACAAAGAGGACGGATCGCCATACAACTCTGTCTTGGCACACACTCCTTAATTCATTCACAACTCTTTTGTTATTCATGGCCTGACTCAAGTATTTGATTCACTTGATCGTGCCATGTCTTCTTCAGACGTCCCCGACTTTTTCCATTTCATTTCACTTGCATCATACATTCTTTTCACACTTTTTCTTCGTTCATTTGCTCTGCATGCCCAATCCATCTAAGCGTCTCTTTCTTAATCCTATTCATTACACTTACCCAGCCATGAATTTTTTGCAGATTCCCACAATTTTAACACGGTTATATGTGGCTTTACCGCACAACTCATCTCATTTCCATAGCATTCAGTCTACTTTCCTCGAAACGTTGCTTAAAACTGCTTCAACCGTGTTTGGTTATCAGATCTGAATAGCCAGGTACTTGCCAACTTTCCTCTTCCCCACCTCCTTCTTCTCCCTTTCTTCAGCCTCAAAACATACCCCAATTGAGGATGCCATAGTCCCACTGGGTCCGAGCAATTTAAACTCTTGTGTGGTATTTACAAAAAATTAAAAAAATACGTACTGAAACACATTTTCTACCACATTTATCAATTCAATCAAACGTAAAATTTGGGTAAAGCTCCGTATTATTAACCTTATATAATATTATTTGTTAACATGTACGTCCTTGCAAGTGTGTACTTTTAAAATTTGGACTTATTAAAAAACTTATTGAAAAAGAGAATCTTTTCAAATAAAGTGACTACCTTTTATGTATTTTATCAGACATTATTCTTTGTTTGAAATGGGTGGATTAAAGCACATAATAATATTTCTTGGCAAATAACGTTACATTCCGTGATTTTTCACAGGTAAAAACTAGTTTACTCAATATTACTATATATGTTATGGCGTATATATATTTTTGATAGCTTGAAGTTTAATAAAAATATATTTTGAAGTCTCCTACTATTTTGCTGGGGAACAAATATGCGATGTGATCGAAATTGAAAATAAGTTTTAAAAGTTTAATTGAAATATTGTAGTCAGGTACCTATGTCACAATCCCTTTTCAAAGAAAACCCTTTCATCAGAAGAGAAAATTGCCCAAAAAATATTATAATATAAGAAGCTCATTCTTTGTGAAATCGAAAATATTTTCCAATTTTTTTATTCACTCGAACTTGGGAGGTTTCTCAACTGTTGGAGCTTTTACGCTGAGCCTCAGCGCGACGTAGGGTAGTAAAATAAATTAAAAACTTTCTGCTCTATGAAAACTTGCTCCCTTAGCCCTTATGATTTCCGGGGAGTTTTGTCAGGGGATATTAATAATTGATTCAAAATTTGTTAGGTCCAATACACACGATTCAAGTTCTAAAATTATGGGGTGTGGGAGCTCATTAAGCCCCCCTCCCTAACCACCTAGTAAAGAGTACATCTTAGAATAATTCGAAAGATTTATAAACGAAGAATGTCTAATTTATTCATGCTTTCAAACGGCTTTATCATATTATGTCATCATCCTTGTCACGTGATTACAAATCATTATCTAAGCCAACGTTTAAGATCTGCTTTAATTTTACAAATAAAAATATGTGTACAAATTTTATCGTTCATTCCAAAATGTAATTTTAATGGGTACCTCAAAGCGAACCAAAAAAGTGTGAAATCAATAATTTTATACATTATTCAGTTTCTTTTGTTAAGGCAAGATTGTCCAATCAAAACTCGAAAGTAGAAACGGGTTGGTCATAAAATTTAAAATTAAATCTGTGGTCTTATACTAAGTTATTATTTCACTTTCATTAAATATGTCAAACTGCATAGTGATTGCTTTCTACGAAAATATATATAAATAGTATTTTTACTGCATAATGAAAAAACGGTTTAATAATAATTATCATTTTTTAATTAACGCATCAATCTCTGTAAAATTTACGCATCATCATTTACGACCTTCGTGGCAGAACGATAATTTTCTTGGCTCTGAAACTAGAGGTAACGGGTTCGAAACTTAGCGCGATCGAATAATTGAAAAAAGTCTGCATTGCTTAAAATAAAATTTAATTAAAAATCACTGTTGTATAAGTATTCTTTGAAATAATAACAGATATGTTGGCTCCCAACCTCCATTTTCCCCATATTCATCCCTTCCACACTTTTTTCAGCCAAACACACCCTGAAGCAGGTATTCCATAGTCCCCCTGGATTCAGGCAGTTAAAACTCTTGAGTAATAATCAGACAAAAAAGCGTGTACGAAAAATATCAATTTTAATGAAATTTTCTAATGTCTTTTTATTGCCATATGTTTTTACAATTCTCCTGCATAACGCGTATTATATGCGTATTGCTTGCTTTATTGATATTTATATATATATGTATTTTCAAATCTCAAAAACTAAATTAAAAAAATAAAGCGAAAGTCCTCAACACTTTTGTTTATTCCTAAATTATTTTACTGCATAAAGGGAGCATGCGATTTTTTTCAGTTCGCGAAAATATAAATACATCAATTTATTAATTTGAATTATTTTCACTTATACGATACGTCCATTATATTATCACTCAAAATTATTTATCCAATTTCCAATTTCAATAATGTTCCTTAATAATCAGAAATTTCGTTAAATCTTGATTCCGTATTAAATTGCCGAGAGATCGGATGAATCAAACAGACCGTGAAGTAAACAAACTCAAATAACACAGGGATCGGATAATGCTTACGCGAAACGAGAAAACTGCGAGCATAATTACATCATTCAGGACATTTTTAAAATCAAAAAGCTACAATTTGTAGACACCTGATAAATGGCGCTGCCGTCGCAAAAGCACGACATTTTAGTGGCGGGAAAATTATGCAAAAACAATAAAATATCGGCAAAATAAATCAAAACCCGCCATGCAATTATAACGAAAAATAATGGCGATCCATAAACTAGCACAGCTTAAAAAAAATACTTCATAAATGCGCATTTCTGTGCAATTTCGTTGTATAATAAATTTGACGCCATATGACCTAGATTAAATAGGACGAAATATTATTTATTTATCCACGAAGTTTGAAGCTTTGATCGAATGGAAACGATTAATCACGATTTTTGTAATTAATTGCTTTACGAACATATCGAATTAAATAATACTTTTGTAAATCACCTACTTCTGCGTTTGGTATTATTAATGAGAAAAAAACGATTGTCCAATTGAAATTGAAACTGATTTTGTAATGTTTCTGTTTAAAAAAAAACAAACAACAGTTCAGAAAGAAAAATTTAAATAAAAACGTATTTTTTTTAAATGTCATGATTAAAAACTCAGTAAAATAGCATACATGGGTATGTACTAAGAAAAAATTTAGAAACAAATTGAAACATTAAGTACATATGTCCATTTTATGTTGAAAACTGGACAGGTGAAGGGAAATTTAATAAGAATGTTTTTTATCTTATTTTTAAATAATAACTAGTAGTGGGTTATTGTTTATTGTAATTGCCATGTAATGTATGTGAACGATGCGGTGCTGATTGCTTACAATATGGAAGATCTAAAGTTTCTCGTGTCTAGGATGAACCAAGTATGTATGCAAAATGAGTTGATGATGAATGTAAGTAAGTCCAAAGTCATGGTGTTTGAAAGAGAGAGTACGAGAGCAGCGTGCAATATAGTTGTGAATGATGAATACTTAGAGCAACTGGATGAGTTTGTGTATTTAGGAAGTATGTTTACGAGAGACGGAAAGTCTGATAATGATATTGAAAGAAAGGTGAATGTAGGAAACTCCATTAATGGAGGACTGAACGCTGTTGACGCAAATAAGAAATTGTCCAAAGAAGCGAAGCTAGCAGTCCACAATGGAGTACTTATACCAACCCTGATGTATTGCAGTGAGGCATGGAACTGGCAGAGGAAGGATGAAAGTAGACTGAATGCTGTAGAAATGAGATCTTTGAGACGTATGTGCGGTAAAACCATGTATGATCGTATTAAAAATGTGGATATCCGGAAAGAATGCAAGGCTGATGTGAGCGTAATGAAAAGGATCAAGAAAGGGACGCTTAGATGGAATGAACGAAGAAAGGAGTGTTAAAAGAATATATGATGCGAAAGTGAATGGAAGAAGAAGTCGAGGACGCCCGATAAAGACATGGCACGATCAAGTAAATCAAATACTTGAATCGGGTCATGTGAAAAGTCAGAATAACAGAAGAGTATGTGTGAGACGATGTATGAATGTAAATGAAGCAAGGAGTGTGTGCCAAGACAGGGATATATGGCGGTTCGTCCTCTCTGCCTATCCCTGCGGGGAAACGGCATGATGGTTAGTTAGTTAGTCAGTTTAGCCATGTAATGATTTTCTTTAAGCAGGAATTTATTTTCGCCCAGGGTTTAAGAAGGCTTCTGAAATTTTTATTTTGTGTTGTGAGTGCTTTAGCAGTATTTAATTTACCTGCAGATGACTCGAATAGCCACTTAACGAAAAACATGGTAGTGTGTCAGAATTTTAACTGCGCTTTCTATAAAATAGTACTATATCCTTAAAACTTCCACTTAAACCATATAAATGCGATAAAAATTCCCATAATACCCATGTATGACAGGCTTTGCCTTTACGGTTTTTTTTTGCTTTTGTATTTTTATATATTATCATGTTTTTTTTTGTTGTTATATTTGGTCAAAAGTAGGTAGGTACTTATGAATCAAAAATTTTCTTAAAAATGGTATTTGGAACAAAAAGCACTTCAAGGAATGAATGCTTTTTTACGATGACGATTATTTATGACGGACTGATTTCGCTTAGTCTAAGCATCATCAGGGGACAAAATTAAATTTAACAAAAAATACAAAGTGTGCGGTTTTAAAAACATTTGTTTTTTTTAATAATCAGGTAAATTTGTTCAGTGGTCCAGTGTTAGGTTTATTTCCTGTAAGCCCAGAAAATGTATCACTATTCTTTAATAACCTTCTTAGTTGACGTTTTGTCACTTTCAATTTATATTCCTTGTAGCTTTCTCTTTGTTTCTTTTCTATAATTTACATGTTATTGTATTGTTTTCTCATTTTTCTGTTATTTTTTTCTCCCTCTGTATGTATATACCATATAACCGGACACTTTGTATTTTTTGTTTGGTTTAATTTTGTACCCTGATGATGCTAAGGCTAAGCAACGTCGGTAAGTCATAAAAAAAATATATTCGTGGTGTTTTACGAGTTATTTTTTTCATTATTTAAAGAAATATTGTTTTCTCGCACGGTATTCGTGAAAATACATTGCTTAAAAAGGGTTGAAAAAAAACTAACACACTCGCCAAATGGCGCATTCAGTAACTTTAACTGCAAAGCTTGTGCATGACATGGCGTGGAGCTTTCGTAGCGTCGCAGTCGGGCTTCGTCGCCACACGTCATAAGTCAGACGGGACGCGTGGCCACCCGGTCACGCCGCGCGGCGGCGTGGTCACTGGTCACGCCACGCGGTGACGCTGTCACGATGTCACACCCCGTGAACCGTCACATCCAGTGACAGAAAGTTCCTAGAAGGGTGATCTGTGCCGATTTGAAAGAAAACTCAACGATGTAGATATGGGGAGCTTTCTATGGTTACATGCAAATTAACATACTCCTACTAGGTAGCCGATGGTAAAGACTATTTTCTCTTTTTGACTGAATTATCATTAGATTTCACTAAGACTGTGAAGAGGAGGGTGGAGAAGTACCTAGATATTCAGATCTGATCACCAAACACGGCTGGAGCCATTTTAAGCAACTTTTCTATTATGAATGGTGGTCTTTCACCAGGGCGATACTTTTAGAGTATCTATCACTCTGGAACGTGCCGCAAATATACTATTTATATTATTTAATACGATTTTTTGTTAAATGTCTATCGGAAAATGCCTGCAAATCATTAAAAAGATAATCCCGAGAAATTGGATTTATACTTAATAAAAATATATATATTTCACCAACTAACATAAGGCTTTTGACTCTTACTTCCGAAACAAGCTAATGACATAGATTATTTTTTCAAGAAAAAAAAGTTTTGAAAATGTGTGATAATAATGATACTTTATTTATTAAATTTCTTTTACATGACAACATATTTAAAAAAATACAAATTTAAGTGTCAAGGTGCCAATATAGAATTACAAGAAATAATAAGAAAAAAAAAAAAAATTAAGGCAGTGTTAAAAATCATGAGATGAATTTTACCAGTGTGTAAAGAAAAAAACGTACTTGGGACACACTCACTTCTACCGGCTTAAATGGTTTGTCTCTTTGATGCTTTTTTGAAAATCAATAAAACAGCCTAAAATGCCATTCCAGAAATTATTTTCTGAGGACAAACGATGTCCGTATTTCAGAATTTCTGAGATTTTTTAATACCTATTTTTAATACCGAGGCTTTGTTCAAATACATCGAAAGTAAGGAAAAACTAAGATTATAGACACGCCTACAGCATACTTCCATAGATTTATCTTTTCAGTGAGCATTCGGCAAGTTACACGTGGCAGCCACTGCGGCCAAAATGGCGGAGTAATAGTGTTCATGAGTAGGTATGTCTCTAAACCGCCTTTGACCAAAGTGAACCCGCTGTGTACACGGCTTATCGCATGCACTTTATCACTCGAATTAACAATGGAAATAAATTACTCTGAAACCTGTAATTTTAAATTGCGTGGCCTGTGCCCTCATTGATTATGTGAACTGACATGCTTCTTACCAAAAATGCTTGCAGCTTATACATAACTGAAATAATCGAAAATAATTACAATAAGGTATGTAAAACAGTTGTAACAGTATTAAAATATCTGATATTCAGTCGAAGATCCTAGCTGTAAATTGCACAGAAATCGATAATGCACCTTTGCTTTCCTTATACGAGTACAGGCTCATTTTTTACTAGCGACTTCTCATTTATATTCGCTATATACCAATAAATTATCAATTATATTATTGACTCACCTTCTCTGTTGCAACTCATCCTGTTCAACATTCCTTGCCGTATACTCAGAAACAATGAATTGCTGTTCCTCAATCATCACTCTTCTAATTATGGGGATAATTCTCCACTGTCCAGAATGTCGAGAATTGTTAAATCAAGCCATGGTCTTGAAAGTTTTGGTACCAGTCTAAATGATTTGTTTCACTCTTAGCGACGCTACCAAAACCTTATTCTGGTTTATACTTAAATGTTCTTTCTTATGTATATTTTTAATACTTTAAATATTATGTTCATGCCATCCTTTCTCTGTTGCTCTTTTTTCCGATTTTGTGTTTTATATTTTTTTGTAATTGGACTTCAGTCCGTTAGTTTATAAATAAATACTGTATCTAATGAAAATCTGTAAATTTTCCAGCTACGTCAGAGTGCAAGCTAAATAAAGACGTTAACTATAAGGTTATTATCAAATTTAAATTAGAAATAAATACATGGATGTTGATGAAAACCTGTATGCACTTTACGGTGGCTTACCAGAATTGCCGATTTTTTTTTTCGATTTATGCCCTAGTCTTCGACAGAATCATAATTTTTACGACACTTTTACAAGACTTTGACTGATAGTGGGAGGGAAGTGAAGAGAGTAATTTCCACAATGAAAATACAATAAAGAGATTGCCAGTTACTGCACACTGGTGTTTTTAGTTGCCAAAAAACAAAAGGTTTTTGCATAACATGCAAATGTTAACCGATTTACAAACTAATCTAGAAACGACATACGCTGATATTGTGAATATGGTGCAAATATTGTTAGGTTACTCGTAACCATGGAATGTTTGTCTTTCTTAGAAAAAAAACAAACTTGAGTCGGGCCATGTCAAGAGTCGGAAGAACAGAAGAGTATGCATGAGACGATGCATGAATATGAATGAAGCGAGGAGTGTGTGCCAAGACAGAGTTGTATGGCGGTCCGTCCTCTCTGTCTACCCCTCGGAGCAACGGCGTGATTATTAGTTAGTTTTGGTGCAAATGGTTCGTTCGGCCATTCATTGCTTTTTGCCGCCTACACAGATAAGTTTATTAAAATGAACTTATAAATATATTTATATATATTATGACCATTGAATAATACCATTTCGGAGTCAAATTTATAAACGCTTTTTACATATGACCATTGAACAATACCATTTCGGAGTCCAATTTTTGTAAATAATAATATTAATTTTAAGAAACTCACATTGCGACGTGATATTTTTTCAATTGTATAGTTTGCAACAGCTTTGCTCATTTAAGTCATAAAAATAGCGTGATATAGGTCACGTAATTAGAATTGATGCGACCAACACTTACTTAGGATTGTGTGTATTGGTGCATATGTGAAACAGCCTTTTGTCTCACTTATTTCTATTCATTATTTTTGACGAGAAAAGGATAGCAAAAATTTTGTCAAATTTTTACAGTGTATTATTTATTTTCATTCTAATTTTTTTAAATTTTAATTATTTTTTTTACCGGAATTATTGAAAAAATTATATAAGTCCAAAAAACCGCTGTATGCAAGCTATGCATCGGAGTGAGTACTATGTTCGACGCAAAATTTACTGCGACGGCTACTCACAACATTTTTTTATAAAATAAAACACCACAATTTAGTAAAGTTCCAACCTCACTCTCTTCAAAAGCTCTCTTGTGGTTATTCTAAAATCTTAGTGCATTCTAAAGCACCTTTTCCATGATAAGGCTGATTAATGGGCCTGCAGATAGCGCCGGTACCTGAACCTGCCTACAGCCTACAGCGAGACACGTGTAATTGCCTGGTATTTATTAACAGGATGGCATAAATTACAGGTGAGGTGGCGGACCTAATGCGCAAATTGCCTCGGAGTTCGCGATTGCTCGCCAGGTAACTTTAATCGAAGGAAACAGTGCTTAATAATAATAAATAGATATTGTCTGTAGCGCGGTTTTCAGAAAAAGCTTTTCTGAAAGGTTTCTTAATTTTATAAAATTGCAAAATTACAAGAACCGTTCAGGCTAGTATTAGGCTAAGTTGTGTATGTGTATCCTTTGTTGCAACTCATCTAGTTTAAAATTCCTTGTTGCAGACATAGAACCAATGAATTGCTGTTCCTCAATCATCACTCTACTAATTATGGGTATCATTCTCCACCGTCTAGAATGTCGAGACTTATTAACTCAAGCCATGGTCTTGAAAGTTTTGGTAATGGTCTGAATGATTTTTGTTACTCTTTACGACTCTACCAAAACCTTGTTCAGGCCTATACTTGAGTGTTATTTCTTTTTTAATGTTTTTGTCCTGTTTTTGTAATTGCTTCATTTAAATATTATGTTTATACTATTCTTTCTTTGTTGCTCTCTTTTCTCATTTTGTGTTATGTATTTTTTCTGTAATTGGACAATGGTCCGTTATTATATAAATTAAGCTGCCGATATGTGTGTTAATGGTAAACGTTGTGTTCTTATGGTTACAAGATCAAATACATTTTTTAGATGTCTCTTTCTCTAGATAGGTCTTAGACCTGTGAAATTTATGGTTTTTCTTTAAATTCTCGTTTTTTTAATGCAGGTAATTTAAGTAAAATGCCTTACGATTTATTTTAACAACTGATTTATTGACCATATAAGGACCCCTGGTGGTACTGTAACATTTCAAATATTGGGAACTGTTGAGAGGCGGAAGTCAAAGACAGGGGGTAGGAGAAGAGAAGGTCAAAACTTAAGTGACTATTCAGATATGAATATTAATCAAAAATATCTAGGTCACTCAAACTGTCATTTCAAATGAAACGGTATGATTTTAGAAGGGGGGTCTTTTACAGGAGCAATTCTGAAAAAAATCGTATCTTTAATCAAAATACGATACATCTTATTATTTAAAAAATATATTATTCTAATTTGGGGTATAAGGTTTTCACTGGCAAATTTAAAACATGATTTGAAAAAAAAATCTTTAAACTATTTTGGTAAGTAAAGCTGCATTCAAAAATGCACGAAATCGCTCAAAAAAAATATTAAAAGCTCAAAAACCATAATGCCCTTTCAGTTGGATAAACTAAAGGTTGATTTTAAAATTTTATGTTTTAGTACTAATTTTAATAATTGCATTGAAATCCAATGCCACTTTCGAATATATCCTAGTAAAATTTAAACAATATACTTCTTGTTTTTTTGTAACATTACCCTTTGTTTTGTATTCTGTAGGACCTCAACAACCTTTTAACCTCTCTCTAAAAAAGTTTTGCTTTTTGGTAAAATATACTAAGTTGTATTCTTTTTTTTTTCTTTAGACGTTTCCTCAAAATCGTTTTACAATATTGAAAAATAATTATCAAACACATAATTTTCTCGAAATCTGTTGCTGTCAGAACCTACAAAGAATATTTTTTCTAAATAAAAAAGCAAATAATTCACTGGAGAGTTTTTTTTTATTGGATATATTTTGCCGAAAAATAATAATATTTTAATAACATATAATCTGTTTGTTATTCTGGGAAACCAAGTTAAAAACATTTTCTCACTCATTTCTTTTAATCCATTTTTTCTGAACTTATTCTAAGCTCAATTATTATTTATTTACAAGTTATCACGTTGTTTTATAAGCCCATCAAAATAAAGAGTAGTTATTTGTTTTGAAAATTGCTTTCTTTGTAATGAAACAAAATTATAAGGACTTTATTAATATCTCGCTCCAGGCACAACCGTGCCTTGTTCAAGTTTGTTTATGAATACGTCTTATTAAATAATGTTTAGAATTGTGTTGAAAATAAAGTTTAAGATTTGTTTAAGGTGTGAAAGAGAGAGAAGCAACAGCATTAACAGAAATAGGTAACAGCAGAGCCGGTAAAATACTGAGTATGGTGCTTTAGATTCAGTTCGATTGATTTTAAAATAATCCATCATTATAGACGACCTCCGTGGTCGAGCGGTTAAGATCCTTGACTACGATCTTACGGGTAACAGGTTCTAATCCCAGAGTGGGAAAATATTTTTTAAATTTTCTGTATTTGCGGCAAGTTTGAGAGTTGTAGGTACTTTAGGTATCACCTTGGTGAAATACCACTATTCAGAATCTAAACGTTACTTGAAATGGCTTTATCCGTATTTGGTGACCAGATTTGAATAGCTAGGTACTTCTCAATCTTCCTCTTGCTCATCTCCTTTCCTTTCCCACTTCGTTCGGCCTCATAACACACCTTAATTGGGAACGTCATTGTCCAGACAGTTTATGAGCAGTCGGAACTCTTGTGCGGTATTCCATTAAAAAATAATTATCAATCTTCAAATATACTTGTTTCCTCCCCTATTTACTATTTTTTCAACATATTATTAAAAAAAATATATTTAAATATATTAAAATTTGCTTGATGAAAATTCAAATGCATTGGGAACGGGAAATTGAAAGTTGTAATGGGAAAAAAATGACATGTAGAAAATATTTTATAAAACGGAATTTCACCAAAAACAATCAGCACAGTGCCCATGCAATGAAAACCCAGCTCTAACTGAAATAACATTCACTTCCAACGGCCTGATAATATTTTTTGCTCCGAGAGCGAGCGGACCGGCAGCGATTTGTTCGGCGGATATTCGAGCCTAACGACCGCCGAAGCCGCATTACAGTGTTTCTATTTTATACTCCTAATAATAATAATACGAGGCAACTAGTGATGGGACCGAATGCCGATTCTCCTTCTCGCTTTCGCTCACAGCGCCGTGGTTGATAATTAATTGAAAACATTAATTAATCGAGTAAATGAGTGATTGCGATAATTGTATTTTGCTTCGATCACGATGTCAAGTGACTGTTTGGTGTTTGAACAACTGAAACAAGACCAAACAATCAAAAAGATATATTCACTACAATCAGTAGAATAATGACGTGGATTAAGTTTATATTACCCTTGCTAACCCAATCACGGTCATACTTATCAAAGTATTTAATTTGCCGAAACTCTTCAGGACGCCAACAGCAATAAAACATTATTGGAATTACAATTAACTTTACACACTTAATGTTTTTTTGTTTCCAATAAAATCAATAATCAACAACACAAAAATGAAACAGAAAAAGCCAGAAAATAAAAAGACAATGGTCACAACCGAAACTCGAACTCGGATCCTCTACTCTATCCGGGAGTAACGCTTCAACCAATCCGAGTTCGAGTCTTGGTTGTGATCATTTTCTTTTTATTTTCTTGGCTTTTCTGTTTCATATTTGTGTTGTTGATTATTGATATTATTTAAAAAACATTAAAACAATTTGATTGCAAGCTCGTATTGGTGACAGTAAATAGTTTTTTCAACGTAGGGTTTATTATCCAGTTAAGACCTTTTCCCTAAGAACTCACTAATGTAAATTTAAATTCGGTCAATTAAGTACAACCGTCAGATGGTGATAGTAATAAGGCCTAATGAGGCGCAGTACTAGTTAGATAGACATTATGAGGGGTATTTGAATAAGTCCCAGCTAGTTAGCAGAGGATTACGAAAGAATCTATAAAATCAAAAAAAAAAGAAGCATTTTAACAGCGTTTTTCAATGGATGAATTACATTAAATTAAAAGTGTGAATCTGTGCTAATTGAACATTGGCCTAAGGTGAACTAATAATTTTAAAAACGTATATTGCATGTAAAGACACAATGTCAGAATCAATTACACTTTCTCATTATGTGACATATTTTGGTATTTGGATACGTAACAACGACTAAACTCGGTTCAAAGTTTTATCAATTCTCCCATCATGGGATTTTGTAACTATTTATGAGTTTGTTGGTAGTTAAGGCTTATATTATCATAAAGTGTTAACTGAATGGTACAGCGGTTATAATCCTTGACTTTAAACGAGTCATAAAAATACTCGGAAACATTTTGCTAATGCAAATTTAACGAATGAATCACCCCGTTCTCTCTCCGTAACCCAAAAACACCCAAGTAGTTTTTCGGCGAATATCGATAAGCACCCACATTTGGCGAATAAATGGCGATCAGCGAACACGCTCCCAGCCCTACTAACGGCCTTAAGGGCGTTAAAAGCTAACCACAGTCGTCGGGGCGGGTCAGCCTGATCGTGAAACATTTTACGAAAAGGCTTCGATATCACGCCATGTTTTTATTCAGAGTTCAAGTGCTTTCCGTTACCGACGAGATAGCAGATAGAGAGCAAAGTAATGTTGTTGAGTCGTTAACCGCGGGTTATTGCCCAGAAAACTATTTATTGCATGTTTTATTGGCTGTATGGTTTATTTCGTTTATTTGTCGAGGTTTTGTGTTTTTACATACTGTAAGTGGATTATTCAAATATCCAGGTTGTTAAATTCAGTCAGTCTGAGAAACTAACGTAAAAGCTGTATATTATAGGTCATTGTAATCAAAATTATGACCAACACATTTATTATGATAAATTTTGTTGTTCGGACCATTCTGAAAATCTTTTAAAATGGAAAACATATGTTTTATTGTCTGGCTTAAAAATAAATTTTCAATTTTGCTTGGTCGTATAACTTATCTAGTTGATATGCTGTATTGTTCTGTTCAAAAACCTTCATTAGGTTTTAAATTTAAATGATGCTCGGATAAAAATTCTATGGTGTAAGATGACTACTGACACCATGGTAAATAATATATAATTTTTTTAAATATATACGGTTTAAGCACACTGATTTGTAGTACACTTTTAATATATAATTAAATGTTTCAACCTAAAACTCCGCACCCAAAAATGGCGCTAAACGTCACTTTGTAGCATTCTAATACAAGCAATACTCCACATGACTTATCTGTTAATTTTTCACGAGCAGTTAGGAAAATGTCTAAGGTATCCAGAGAATATTTTTTTAAAGCTTTAATCTTTTTAATTTTAATACTAAAATGTCAGTAAAAGGTGCAGTTTGAATACTAGCAAAGGCATTTTTAACGTTTCACCTAAAATTCTAGAATTTGTTTCATACATAATTTAAAAGATTACTGTTTAAGAATTATATTCACTGGAAACCTTAGACATTTGTCTTACTATCCGTATATAATTAGCATATGAATCTTTTGTACTATCGCTTGTACTAGAAAAGCAAAAAGTGTTTAATTTTGGGTGCTGGCCCTTAATTAAAGAAACTTAAAATTTTTAGTGAAATGATTTTTTAAAACGAAACAGTTATGTGGTTTAATATACAGTTACGTAAACTTGTACAAGTTAATAATACAATTATATGAACAGTGCTATAAATTTATAATAAATACATAAATTCTAACAATAATATATTATTTTTTTTATTTTTTGCTATTGCATAATATCAACGTTAAACTAGACAAATGTACAATTTCACGAGCTTATCCATTCTTATACGGTTTTCTCTTTATCAATGACAAACCAACCGTTTGCTCAGTAGAATGTCGATTCGAAGCATTCAGTCACGCTCAACTGACCGAGTGCACCAACAAACGCCAACTAAAGTGTATAAAATTTGAGCTAAACGAACCAAAAATGAAGAGCGTCGAAGCCTGTAACTCGCTCCGTCAGCTAGTACAGTCAATCTGAAAAATACGCGATGGTTAAAAACGTATTTTTCTACCCTCTTCCAAGCATTAAAAATCCTTGAGATTTTATAGAGTTCCGCTATTTTCAGGTTTTTGATTTATACTTAATTTTGAAGCAGTTAAGAAAAATGTGTGTTCATTTGTAATGGTAATTCGTTTCAGTTTGTATGGAATTGTTAACATATAAGATTTTCACATTTTTCAAAGCAAATAACTAAAATCACAAAATACTAAGGAATGTAAGTGGTTGGGAGTTATGGTGGTCCAAAGCATCGGGTTCCTACCCCAGCATCATGGTTTCAATCGTCTCCTAACTAAATCCACAATCATCTAAAAAACAACATTTTTCTCTAATTATGATAACTAGTTAACAGCTTAGTCTTTACACACACATCAAAAGGGACATAGTGAGTAAATCGTAAAGTATCGGAATAAAATTTCAGACTTTTTTACGTATGAGTGAAAATTATCATATGTAACTTTTCGAATCATGTACAGAAGACGGCTTAGCGTATTAATACTATAGATGGTAGGATGAATTTCGATATATTGTCAGGCTATTTGTAACCTAAGAATGTTTGTCACTCTTAAAACTTAAATAACAAAACAAAATAGTGGTGAACTAAACGCAGAAGTCCCTAGTAAAAACGTGGCATTAAAATTAAGGCTATAGTTCACAATGTAGATCTTATACCAAACCTAACGTGTTGCGATATTATAAAATGGCATAAGGATAAAAGTTGAAATGAGTTACAAAATGTGCTATGAATATCTCCCGCCACAACACGGACATGTACCTAGTGTGATGTTCTAAAAAATAAATTAATTAAATACCTGTGATTTGTAATATGACAATGAAAAAAGATTTTTTTTTAAATAGAAAGAAGAGACGATTCGTTGCTTCGTGACGTTTTGCCTGTGTGAACGAAAAACGTGGTTCAATAGGTTCTATACTTATTTGTCACAAATGTTAAATGTGCCAATTTAGGTTATTTGCTAGGGTTTCGACCTTTCTAAAAGCTTAGAAACTAAATAACATGTCCTGCAATAATATCTCAACGCATATCTTAAAAATATGTTTAATTATCCGTATCGTTTAAAAAAGAACGATATCACGCATTTAAATATTCATCTATTGTCAATTGATTCTTAATTAAATTAAATCTTACATAAAAATGCAAATGGCTTTGATTAAAAAAAATCTTCAGTAAAATCAAACGGCCTTGAGAAATGAGAGATCAGAAACCACATCAACCATATTTCTGTGCACGTAGGGTTGGAAACCTGTGCCAGTTTAATCAATTTACTTCGTACAACACACACGATCAAATTGATAGTGCACACGAAAACGAACTTTTGCGGTGTTTTCACAATTACCATGGACTTTAAAAAATGGTTTTGTTTGTTTGTTGAAGAAATATAAATTAACAACGTAGCAAGTTATTTAAAATAGGTAAACTGAATGTATGAGGAAGGAATAGATATTATATTGATTAACAAAATACGTGGTTTTGTCGTCAGAGGTAATGAGTAAAAAAAATCTGTCGACTAAACAACCATTCATAATACCATAATAAATCATGGCAGTAGTGCGGTAGAGGAAAACTGGCTGCAAGATCTTGATATGCAATTAACCAGTCTAGTTTTCTTGATATATTCAGTTGATTGTGGTTTTTATGACTTCAGAATGAAGTTATGAACTCCTTAAAGTTTTTACTGCATAGCTCAAATGACTCTAGCTAAGATTTAACGGTATACATGGCCTGTTCAAAAGAAAAGGTGAATTTTGAATTTTCGCGGGCTGTGTACATTCGACAATCGATTTTTTTTTGTAATGTTGGTACATGTTTATCATATGTAAGCATTATCAGCCATTTTAGATTAGTGGTTTGTTTTTGACAACTGGAGAGGTTAGTCACGTTTTTGTGTGTTTTTCGATTTTTTACTTTTGAAAAAAATGAATCAAAGAATATGTAATATATTTTGCGTTAAAAACGGAATAAAATAGTTCAACGCACTTAAAATGTTGACTGTGGCATTCGGCGAGTCTACTTTGTCTCAAAAAAGTGTTTATAAGTGGTACAAGCGCTTCACAGAAGGCCGAGAAGATGTTAATGACGATGAGCGTCCTGGAGTTGTGGAAAAACAAATCATGGATTTTATTCTTTTATCCATTTTTTTTCAAAAGTAAAAATCGAAGAACACACAAAAAAGCGTGACTTACCTCTCCAGTTATCAAAAACAAACCACTAATCCAAAATGGCTGATAATGCAGAACATATGATAACATATGTGTACCAATAAAACAAAAACAAAAAAATCGATATTCGAATGAACACAGCCCGCGAAAATTCTAAATTTACCTTTTCTTTTGAACAGGCCTCGTATAAGTAATAAATCAATTGCTTTCGTTAAGTTTTAGGGATTTTGTACATCGCAGATACATGACAACGTCTAATATCGTACGAAATATATTTTCGTACGACATATTTTCGATTACTTAGAGGAAGTCGGTAGTTTAAAAAAAAAACAGTTTTTTGAAGTATATCTTGTGGAGGTCGATAGCCCGAAGCACTGACTTACTCACTTTTCAGAACAAATTATGCTCAGTGAGATTTCTGTACTACAAATTTCAAATGAATAGCTTTTTTAAGTTTGAAAAACATAGCTGTGCAAAAGCTGTATTGCTTATAAATTATTTTTTAAAGTTCCAGCTTAAAAATGAAATGAAAAAATAACTTTGCATAAGACCACGGATATTATTTCATTTTGTATGACCGACCGGTTTCGCTTAGCTTAAGCATCATCGGGGTACAAAATTAAACTAAACAAAAAATACAAAGTGTGCGATTATATACACATAGAGAGAGAGAGCAAACTATTAAATAACAGAACAATGAGAAAACATTTAAAATTATAACAAAGGAACAGACACAGATAAAATGAATTGAAAGAGACTTAATGTCAACTGAAAAGGTGATCAAAGAATAATGATAAATTTTATGACGCTTAAGCTAAGCTAAACCGGTCTGTCATTAAATTTTTAATAATATCTGTGGTTTTGTTAAAGTCATTTTTTTATTTATTTAAATATGTCAAACCACAAAGTGGTTGCTTTCTACAAAAATATAAAAAAATAAAGTATTAGTTTGGAGACTGTTTAAATATGCACTTTTTCTAAGCCCCTCTCTTTTCGGAAGTTAACTATCATCAAAGCAATCTTCACACTATAGCATACAGCTCAGATTAAAGTTCAAAAAAGTTCTCTAGATTCTGGACAGTAACTTGTAGAGAGAAACACAATAGTATACCTTTAAATAATACTTATTTATTGGTATGAAATTCCATGAGATGTTATTCCTAAAACCTTTATTATTAGTTATTTACATATCTTTATCTTGTTTTCCAGCGTGTACAAGTCTGCAATATTATAAAATCACTTATTAATAATACATAAACCTTTTATGGCTATTTAACTCTACAATAATAAAAAAAAAATATTTTATTTCAGAAGGTATGCAGGGAAAGTGCAATGAATACATTCCATACTTTATACTAAAACAAAAAAAAATCACTCCTAATAAAATGCCAGCAGAAATTGTTTAAAATTGAAAAAGGGATGCGAAAACATGCTTGAAATTAATATTAGTGCATGTTTACATGTTTTGGATTGTGTATTTTAAAATGAACAAAGAATTACATAAATAAGATATGGTAAAAGCTTATTTTTAAAACAAAGCCTGGTGCATGAAAATAAAAACTTGTTTTAAGGATTAAACAGTACGTCTATGGAAAGGATTTCATTTATTTCTTGTTGAAAAATGTACCTAAAAACTTTCTGATTAACCGAGTGACAGTTATAAATTGCTTTTTACTTTTAAATGCTTTAATCGTTTGTTTTCGTGGCATTGTGAGTTTCACTTGCAAATTCTTTTCCCGCTCTGAAAGAAAAAAAGGCTGTCCTTTATATTGACGACGATCGTAAGGGAGGGATTTCTGCAATTTTTGATGGAAAGAAATGTGTGCGTGAATTATTTTGTCGATGTTAGTAAAACGTAATTGTACCCGACGTGATCAGGTACACAAGTAAACTGTAATAGGGGGGGGCGGTCCCGATCTGCGAAGTGCTCCAAGTGGTCGTCTCGTTGTAAGGGAGTCGACTAGGGTTGACTTGTAGGGGCTGGTTCTGCTCAAATGAAGATGCTGCGGCGTGGTCCGAGTTGTAGTCAGGCGGTCCAGGGGGCAGGCGATGGTCAGAAGAAAAGGCAGGAGTCAAGTTGTAGGCGATGTCAAGCGGAGAGAAGTCAAGGTAGGTAGATGATGCTGGCGGAGGATGCTGGTGATCTGCCTTTTCTCCCATTATTGCGCAATATTTCATTGCCTTGGGAGCGCACAGCCGAGGCGTATGAGCGATGTATGAGGATTTAGCATCCTCTTTCGCTCTCTCCCCGGCCGGCTGGCAATTTTGTGGGACAGATTTAATTAATCTATCCCCTTCTCCTAAGCATCACCTTTAACCTCAACTTCTCCACACTCTTCCATCATTTTTATTAAGGTAAGAATAAACATTTTAAAACACAAGTACAAAAAGGGTGCCCGTTTTTTGGGCTAAAATCTTAATTACTAACTTAGCCTAATAATTACATACTTAAATTAACATTGTTTTTGTAGCTGGGAGTCAGGCCTTTACGACGGTATAATTTATTGGGTCGTGTGATAGACCTGGCTCCCGTTATAAGGTCAGACAGATTGATTTCTCTCGCCTCGGTCCGCGCTGAGACTTGCAAGTTCGGTCGCGAGTGTCCGCTCTAGGCCGCTCGTGTTTGCGTTATTCGCAGCCTGGGTCTAGGGATTTTAGCCTCAAGGTCAACCTCTTGTCTCATTTGAGGCCGAGCGAGCCGAGAGAAACATACATGAAATTATAGAATTTACAATTTGTATTGAGAAATCTTAGATCTAACTTATTTCCTACATTAGCGCCGCTGTCGGGGCATTCGCGTCCGACACAGTAATTTTATTAATTAATTTGGATTAGATTATTTATCAATATTACAATCTGCCATATCAATATCGTTTGACGATTATTTGAGGTCAAATCATATCTCAAACTATATACAACTGCGACTTTCTTAATGCAACGATTTGTTTTAATGTTTTTTTCGTTGTTAATATTGAATACCGCACAAGAGTTCCGACTGCTTTCAAGCGTGTGGAGCCAGTGCTACTATGACATTCCACGATTGCCCTATGTTGTAAAGCTGAAGGTGGTGGTGATGGGGAAAAGATGGGGAAGAAGAAGGTTAAGAATACTCGGCTATTCAGATTTGGTCATCAGACATGGCTTAAGTCATTTCAAGCAACTTTTCGATTCTGAATGATGGTGTTTCACCAGGGTGATAGTGGCTAAATGATGGTTCGAACCTTAAATGTTTCAATAAGACAAATTAATTGCTACCACGCTAATTAATTATATGAAAATAACGCCCTTAGAAAAGTTATCCTTTTAATACTTTAAGCCTTGGAGTAACAATATATGGAGAGAGAGCTAATTCTTTTTAATAATAGTGGTCTGTTACCAGGGTGACACTTCATGTATCTACCACTCTGAAACGTGCAAAAAATGTTCCTGGTATTATTTAATTTAAAGAATCTGCAAAATAATACGTATTAACTATCAACATTTTTTTATGCACGCTGGAAATAGAGCCCGCAATCCTTGGATTCACAGCCCAGCAGAATCTTAACCACTTGGTCACGGAGGTTGCGGTAAGAGATTGAATAAAATTCATCAAACAAAATTCTCGTGTTAATAAAAATAATAATGGTAAAGTTTTATTCCAGAAGGTATGCAGTAGTAGTGCAATGCAATACCTTCCATAATTAATAATAATACATAGTAATTACAATAATAAAATAAAAGTTGTAAAACACACAATAATAATAATAGAGAAAAATTAAAATAAACATAAATTCAAAAGAGAAAAAATAAAAAGTAATAATACATGTACAAAATATTAATGGAGGTTAAATATTAATATTAGGTTTCATTTCTGCAAAACGCCATCAAGAGGGAGTCTACCCTGGCAGCGTGCAAAGCAACAAACCTTTTTTTTAATTACGCCGGAGTGAAAATACGTTTGAAATTTGTATATTTTACAAAGTGCATTATATTTTTCTGAAACCTTTCGATTAACGTTGCTCCTTTGCGCGAGAGAGCAATATTTATGTTCAACTTTATGAGTCTACGTGTTACCTACGCCTTTATAATAAACCGTGAAACAGAATACGGGGAACATGCACTTTCTGGGAGTTACAATGCCACGGAGGGTCTCTCGTTTAATAATATTCCAATCTAATAAAATACATTTATTTTTAATATGTTTGCAAAGAACCGGCTGTTTACACGTATTTGTCTTAAGAAACCAAATTATCAAAGTTAAGGTATCATTTTTTTTTCCATCTGTCAAAGGAACTAAACCATTTGTTTGGCTTCGTGTACAGTTGAAGAGGGGAAAGGGAATATTTGAATGTACCTAGCTGTTTATATTTGGCCACTTAACTAAGTCAAAACCATTTCATGGAATGCAACTTTTCTTTTTCGATTCTGAATGGTAGGTGAAGGCGATTATGAGAACATATTCCATTCTAGAGCAAATTTAAGTCCGAGTGCTTGTTCCACCTGGATTTTGTTGGTAACAGAACTATAATATTTTTTTAGTCATTGAAATATACCAATGTGAAAAAAGACAAAGACAAAGCAAATAAAAATTTTAGTTTGCGACCGGAACTTTCTATCCAAAAGTGACGTTTCTGCCAATTAAGCTATCGAAAAACGTCGGCAGGTTTGGCAAGAAAAGGTTTCGATCAAAGGAAACGTTTAGAAACTCAAATAACGCCGAGAGACAAACTTGCAATTAATAAGTATTAAATATGCAGTCCTTTTCTAATATCCGTAAAGAGTTTAGCTATCTCTAGGAATATGTTTGACTCTCGTGCGGATCTGCGAAGCTTTGCCTTTTGAGCTGTTTGCTACGTCGCGCGTCGCAGGGATGTTTGACTTTCTACGGATGCACCCAGCATTTTCCGCAACTAGTTGATTCTTTTGAACGCCCTTGTGTTAAAGAACATTTTCCATCCGTGCATTTTTCGACGCAGGCAACAAACTGCTCACTTAAAAGGGAAAGAGTTCCGAGTAAAGGCCAAGATAAAAGGCAAAGTTCAATCCGGATCGTACAAATGCTACCCTCTCTTTATATTTTTCACATCGTTAAACCGTTTTCGCCCGTTATTAAAATTCTTATGCTAACAAGAAATTAGGCTTTTGGTGTAAAATATAATACTGTTTAACAACATTTGGTACAGGCGTAAAATTTTAAGGTACACGCGTAAACAAAATTTAGGACCATTATTTTGTTATTTGTTTCTTTTAAGATATTTTTTATATGAAATACGATATAATAATTTTCATGCTTTGCTACTTCATTTTCCTTAAAAAAATCTTATTTTTCTTCATTCGTTGATTTTTGCGTTGCATTTTCTATATGTAAAAGGTATTTTGACACTCGTAATCGAAATAACTACTTGACGCAAATATTCACAAAAAAACAAAATGGTGACAACTCATGTTGTAAAATAATAATTTCTCTTAAGTACAAAGTACTTAGCGCACTATGCTTGGATACGCACAACACTATTACGCACGGAATGTCATTAAAGAGAAGCGACTTAAAAGACAGAATCTGGTCGGTACGCAGCGAGCCCAAAAACACCTGAAAACGGCTGGACGAAGGATTTTTCCGCACAGGAGAAGCGACTGCGGAAGATTTACAGAGTGAGAGAAGAAAATCAACGGGTTCGATTAAGGGGATTGGAATCCCGACATTTTCTACTAGTGTGTTCTCTCGAAAAAAACGTACAGCTGAGGATCCGTAACTATGCCAAGGTGCTTCTGTACAGTGGAGAATGGTACCCATAATTAGTAGAGTAACAGCAATTCAATGTTGCTGAGTCTACGGCAAGAAAAACAGAACTGGATGAGTTGCAACAACGAAGGTTATAATTATTATCCGACAATTTTTATCGTACAATGCATCATGATTCAAAGAAGTTCGCTTTGAAATGAATAATGCAACGAATTCCGCAATTCTTTAGAGAAAAAAAAAGAAGATAAATCGACAACTTCATCTAACACAGGATAAGACTTGGTAGACTAATGAAATGCATTTGTTCGAAGGAAAATGATTATTTCCAAGTAAGATCGCCAGAGTTATGGCTGAATTTTTCAAAGGCGTTGACCATGCATCATGTTTACAAGCCCCATAAAATGTATAGTTTTCCGCAAAATTCAATTACATAAAGCACCTATTTATCATACTGCGCCAACGTGCACTAAAAATCTGAAAGGCACTTTAATTTAGAGGCTTGTTTTCTCATTTTATTGTAAAGTATATTGATCTTTCTTTTAGTTATATTACTTTATCTTCCACCGTAACCATTCGTCGTTTCAAAATGCATTGTAATTCATTTGATTTTGTATAGTATCCTTTTGTTCACAATATGTGAAGAACCGATACTTTATTTTAGGCAAATGTATGACGTTTAATCAAACTGTTTTTCTCTTGGAAACAACTAAAGCACGGCAAGTAAGCATCTAAAGTGTTGAAATGTCGTCATTTAATCATGTGTTTTTGTGTTCTTCAATTTAATAATATTATTTTTTTGTTCTGTTTTTTTTTTTATGACAATTATTAAAAAGTTTGATAACGGCTTCAAACGTTGAAACAGTTGTCACTAAAAATAAAAACCAAACATATCAGAACTATATAATAATAATTTTAAATTTAATTCAGTGGAATTATATAAAAAAAGCATTTTTGCTCGGTTAGTTTTAATAGGGCCAGTCAATATTTATATTTGTCTAACAGAGCAATTTATTTTTGCGGTGGTAGATCATTTTCAGTTAATTTTAATAAAAAAAACTGTGTAACTATATAAAACAAAAAAAAATCTAAAGTATAATTCTTTTTTCAATTTAAATTCCACTTGGGAAATTATTTTTTACTTCTAGTACACATTTAATCGAATAGGATATAGTTTAAGACTTAGTTTTTTTTTTAACCTTGATGTTTTTTCTCGTTTTTTAACTATAAGCAAATCGGTACTTTCATGTTTGCTACATGCCTTGTCCAGATTGCCGACCCATTAAAATCTAGTAACTGACGGCTTTTCGAATAGATGGATTTGCTTTAAGAATTACCTTTTACGCCAAACACGATTTTATTGCGTGGTTATATAGATTTACCTCTCAAATTTACTCTCTTTCTCTATTCGTGAGGGTATAACAGTCCGAGCCGTTTTAAAGTGTTTGTAACTTATTAAATGTATTGTGCAAAGAGTGCACAAATATTTTTAGAAAAAAATATTTCCGATTCAAGCTTTCTAAGTTTTTTCACCGCCTTATTCAATTCCCACGTAAATGTCTTCCCCAAAGCAAATCCCCTCATTGCTCCAGATGTCTCCAACAGTGAAGGTGTCTTCTTATCTCTTATCAAATCTCCGCGACCGACTTCATTTCAATGAAACCTCGGTCACGGCTTTAATCACCCGCCAGTTACAATAATTTCCACCCACCTGCGTATTCCATAGCCGTTCCACCGCGTATTTCATTAACCTTCCGCTTCTCCCTCCCTCCCCTGTTCTCCCTGTCCTCTCCCGTCTGTTCCGGATCCTCTCCATGGGTGTACCTTTCAATTTGCATAAATTTGTTTCTCATCGTCCATGGAGAGAGACAACATTACTCGCTGCTGTGATACACCCATCTCCCTTACTCCTGGGTAGCGTCATTCCTTTTTTCATCCCCATTTTATTGCTGATAGTAAAAAGCGACGTGTCAGCGTAATACTGCCATAACTCACGTTTCGTTTTTTACGGTTAACTACGTGGGTAGTCTATTATTGACGTGTTTTTTGTACAAATATGTGAAGACGGGACTAAGAGGCATAAAGTTTTCCTGTTACCGGTTATAAATTTGATCTCATAGCAATAATGGAGATTCAGGTTAGCGCTGCAGCTTAAATCTTGCGCCGTTTCCTTGGTGCGTATATAAAGATGTTATTAAATAACGAAGAATTTTCCATGTACATATGCGGACCTTTTTATTCATTTATATGGTACGTTCATACATATCTACATAATATTGTATTCACAAATATAAAACAATATTAAGAAGTTGACATTTTCAAATAAAAGATCCTGCAGCTATTTAATTAATCATCACATTAAAGGGAGCTTCCTTATTGCAATGAAAACGATTACTTCCACTGTGTACTACCTTTGTGATGGATCAGTAAGAATATTGACTCTCTGCCGAGTGGTGGCAGGTGATGTTTGAAAAAACTGTATTGAATTGATTGACAATTTTATATTCATACTAGCGCGGAAAATCCAACGAGGAAAACATTAAAATAACATTTTTAAAATATATTTTTGTAGAAAGAAATTACCTTGTGCTTGACTACAGATTTAATTTTAAATTTAAAGTACTGACCGATTTTGCTTAGCCTGAACGTCATCAGGGTACAAAATTAAACTAAAAAATATATACCAAGTGTGCGGTTATATGTACCCATATAGGGAGAACACAATATAAATCAAATAACAGAACAGTGAGAAAACAAAAGAATAACATATTCATAATCATATTCTTAATAATCAGCAAAATTTGTCCAGTAGTCCAATATGAGGTAAATCACCTTCTAAGTTTATATCTTGCTTTTTTCAATTTATATTATTTGTCCCTTTCTCTCTTTTTTTTTTTTTAATCTAAATTTTATTATTTAGTTTTCTCACTGTTCCCTTATTTTATTTTATATTGTGTTTTCCCTTTGTATATATATATAACCGCACATTTTGTATTATTGTTTAGTTTAATTTTGAACACTGATGATGCTTAAGCTAAGTGATACCGGTCGGTTATAAAAAAAAACTCTGTGGTATTACGCAAAGTTATCATTTCATTTTCATTAAACATGTCCAACCACAAAGTGATAGCTTTCTACGAAAAAAAATCTATGCTATGTTAAAATAGATTTTAAAAAAATGGGCATAATTTAAGCATGGTATACTACTATTCGTGTAGATTTTGTAATTCATCTGGCCTAGGATCATCTTAACAACTCATTTTAAACCAAAATATAGCTTTTGATGTTATATTTTCGCTTCTTATTCTTGGATAAGAGCTAGAGACTTGTTTTATAAAGCCGTTGCTCGTGTTTATCCTGAGATAAATAAATATGCACATATGCTTGTTGCTATCTTCTCGCATCTGTTAGTAAGTCATTGCAACATTGCACTTCCTATATTTCCTGGAAACACTCAACTACTTTGACTTGTAAGAATTTATCATCTAGCCCCTTCTGGCAAAAGTCTCACGATAAGTTTATTTCTTGGAACTCTCGGGAGTACAGTGCAGTTCTCATGTATTTACTGCATGTTTTTTTTAAATAAATACATACTCATTTTCGAAGAAATAAATCACTTTGTGATTTGACATATTTAAAGAAAATGAAAATTATTTTTTATAAGATCACAAATTTTATTTTACTTTTTATGACCGACCGGTTGTACATAGCCCATCATCGGGGTACAAAATTAAACTCAACAAAAAACACATTGTGTGTGGTTATATGTACTCATACATACGGAGGGAAAACACAATATAAAATAAATAAAAAAAAAGAGAACAGTAAGAAATCAAAAAAATAACATTTAAATTGTAACAAAGGAAAAGAGAGAGAGAGAGATAGACAATACAAAATAAAAGAGAGAAAACATAAACTGAGAAGGTGATTAAAGAATAATGAGATTTCTTTATGAGCTTACGAGAAATATGCGTCGATTGGACAAATTTAATTGATTATTAAGAATATGATTATTAACTTTAATGGCTTTCTTTATTTCTAGTGCTTCTAAATTATTTAATTTGTTGCCTTGACCATTTTATGGAGAATATGAGCACCGGTGGTTTTATTGAAAATTTGAACTTTTTTAATAAAATGATTGGTAAATTCTGAAAAACGGTGGTTATTTTTACATCACAGATGTTCTTTGGTTCCAACATTGAAATTGCGAGTTCCTTTACCAATATAAAATTTATTTATGGTTTTAAAGTTTATTTTGATCACCGGTGGTTTTTACTTTTATTTAAACAATAATTATTATTATTTTAATTTTTTTAAAAACAGTTTTTTAGTTAAAAGCTAGGTAAATTATTTTACGCGTGACAGCTGTTTCGCCTTCTGAGGGCATTATCAAACTGTCAGTTTGATAATGCCCTCAGAAAAAACTGACAGTTTGATAATGCCCTCAGAAGGCGAAACAGCTGTCACGCGTAAAAATAATTACATCGCAGAGCTTTTAACTAAAACTGTTTTTAAAAATTAAAATAATAATTATTGTTTAAATAAAAGTAAAAACCTAAAAATATAAAATTTGTTTAATTTTGTATTAGGATGATGCTTAGGCCAAGCAAAACCGTTCGGTCATAAAAATTAAAACAAAATCTGTGGTCTTATGCAAAGTTATTTTTTCATTTTTCATTACATTAATACATTTTTACAATTAGATAGGAGTACGCGACGTGCTATATTCACCCTCGGAGTCACTGACGAAAACAAGATCATCTTTACTCTGTAAATCTCCAGATGTAAAGACCTACAAGATTTTCAACATTCTTTAATGAACTCCCAAAAGCTGAATTCCCAAGCGTTAAGTAACATCTGACTCAGTGTTAGATGACAATTCAGTTCCTTTCTGTCAGTGCATTTGTAACACAAAAAGCAATTAAATGGGTGATACCGCACGCTGTGCACTGCACAGTTCCTTCTACTTCTGCCACGGCCTGTGCAGTCACAGTGGTAAAATTACGTTTTGATTGCATTGCTTCGCCCACTGTTTGTTCTGCATAGATAACATCTATTCATTTTCATTGTGCCTGGGTTTTACGTCACGTGTAAAATATATTCTTTAAAAAGCTTTATCAAAAAATGTTCAATAATTCATTTTGCAAACAGAATTAGATCTCGGTGTACACGGTTTAAAAGGTACTGGCACAAGTCAAACGATAAAATTAGCGATAAAATAATGTTAAGAATCTTTTTATTTTAAATACCTCCACTCTAGTTGGTAGAGGCGCAGCTTTCGGATAAATCGAAGGTTCCAAGTTCGAGTCTCAATCACAACCTAATTTTATTTTATTTTCTGTGTTTTTTCTTTTTACATTTTTATTGAAGTTTATATATTTTTTTCAATCTTACGAGGAAAGCGAAACAGCTGTCAAGTGTAAAAATAATTACAAAGCAGTACTTTTTTATTCGAGCAGAATTCTTAAAATAAAAATAATTATCATTATTCAAGAAAAAAAACTTCTTAAAATAAAAATAATTATCATTGTTACAAAAAAAATCAATTTTAAGATCGTTGAAATTCTGATCAGAAAGTCGATAGAGAGTTTGAAAATATGCTAAAGCAAGCGAGGTGGTCTGAACTTTAAATTGGAATTTTTCAGTACATACTCCGTAAAGTTAATTATGCCAAGATTTGGATTAAAAAAACAATGTTATAAATGAAAAGATTAATGAACAATGTAGATGAGTAAAAATGACCTGATAGTTAGGACAGACGCTAGAAGCGTTTATATTTGCTTACTGTTGCTTGAAAACGGTGTAATGGTTAGTAAAAAGGTTTGAATCGAAATTCAAAAATATTTAGATTTTTGTGGACGTCCTTGATCACTTTTAAAAAAAATTATTTTTAAAGTATTTTTCAAATATAGGAATTCATAAAATTTTACGTTAAATATTGTTATTTTAAATGACAACCGTTTAAAAGGGTGTCTTTAACATGATTTTCAATTCATAAAATCCCTTCAAAATATCAAATGTCAATAACTTATTTCCGATTCTGTCGTTTAAAAGCTTTTCATTAAAAATGTATCAGGCTCAAATTGGTGATAAACATTTTAATTAAATTTATTCAGTCTCAAGTAACTGCGAAGTTGATATTATTTTATCAGTATCTTGTAAATTATTGAATTTTCAAAAAATATTCGAATTAACAGATTATAATCACGCAACACAGTTAATAATACCGAGACCTCGAAACGTGCAGTCACCAAAAGCACATACGCAATGCCTACCCTGATGTACTCCCATAAAACAATATTGAATAAATTAGTATGAAACTTTAGCAAAAAATAAATCTACAATTCCAAAAGTACGTTCAAGTAATTGTATTGCCCCGAGCGCCTCACCGACCTTCCTACTACAACGTGTCAAAAGCAGTAACTACATATGCCCAAACGCCGCCAACGTCAAGGGGATTATTATTCACTAGAACTTCACTACATAATATAAAAAAATGCTGTGACCTGTGCGCGCGTTTAGGTGGCTCATTTGTGTTAATGAAGGCAGTGCTTTTACAGAACAAATTCAATAGCAATCAGTGACATCTGTTGGTACCTATATTTTTTTATTTTTTTTTTTACATAAATACCGCACAAGAGTCTCAACTGCTCCCAACCGTCTAGAGCCAGTGAGACTAAATTGGGTATGTTGTGAGGCTGAAGGTAGTGGGGAGGGGAAGGAGATCGTGGTTGGGAAGTACCTGGCTATTCAGATCTGGTCACCAAACACGGCTTAAGCCATTTCAAGCAACGTTTCGATTCTGAATGGTGGTCTTTCACCGGGGCGATACTTAGAGTATCTACCACTCTGGAACGTGCCGCAAATATACTTGTTATTATTTTTATATGAATTAAATGTGTTATGACACATATTAATTAAATAAAAGTTATTGGCGCACGCCGGGTTTGAACCCGCGACCTTTGGATTCGTAGTCGAGCGTCTTACCACTCGTCCATTGAGGCCGTCAAAATTTTATTCAATTATTATCAATTATTTCAAAATTTATTATCAATTAACTTGGTATTTTTCCTACTGCCCACTTTGATCAAAAACTCTGTGCACACCACTGCCAAGACCGTCGTAAACAATTATGTTGTTTAAATTAATTTTGAAATCCTATACTTTAATTCAGCGAAACCATAAAGCACTGTTTACCATTATCTACGAGTGTAAACATATAAAATGTAAATTACATTTGACCTCATATTTAATAAATATACTCTACCTTCAAAAAACATTCTATATCATTGCAAAATATCATGTGATCTGTTACTTGATAATCCAGCAAATAAACGTTGAAGTTTTAATCAGGCGCAACCAGAATCGTTCTTGTTTTCATCAATAGTTGTTTTGGGTATCCAAAATACGTTTCCACTCGAAAGTTTACTTATGAATGAATTAACATGAGGTTTTTGAATTTTTCAAATTTTGATTAAGTGTTTTACAGAAACTATTTATGACAAAAATATTGCTTAAAACCAACTCAATAATTGACTTTAATTATTTAGGAGAGAATTAATAAAAAAAAAATGATTTTCTGGACGATTTTCGGAAATCAAGTATAATAAACCTACCCAAGTTTTTATTACATTTCATAAATTTCAATCGAAGGGAGTAACATCAGGCTCATTTTGGTAGTGACCTGCTTCTTTTGAAATGTATTTGTTGCACTTAACGAAAAAAGAGTAATGGACCTCAAAAGTCGTGATGTATGTTTTCGTAATAAATTTTTAAAAATTAGTGATTTATTGTTTTACAACGTACACAATGATTTTTCAATACTGTAAAATATTTAAATTAAACTCAATTTGCCTTTTTTACCATATTCGAACCACTTGCTGTGAGAAATTATTTTCAAAGCATAGTCAAAATTATACGTTAAAAAACCAATTTAAATTATATTATTTTTAAATCCTGTATCCTATTAAAATTAACAGATCTTACTGAAATTCACTCTCACAAGAAAGCAAAAGCATTCGAAAAAATATATTGAAATTACGTAAAAATCATGTAGTTTATTTTTAATTTGCTATTCGTGTAATTAATTAATTTATTCAAATTCAATTATTTTAATTATGTTTTGCTTGTTTTATTTTTAATTTTAGTTAAATATTTAATATCTTATTTCGGTAAAAACCTTATTATCTTAAAAGTTGTTTTCTGTGAGGTACGTGATGTTTTTATTAGAATTATTAATTACACAGTAAATTCAAATCATTTTAAGTTGTTTTCATGTAGCCTAACCACTCAAAACAAAAACTAAAACTTGCATAACTTAGTAATTATAATGTTGAATTTGACCAAATAAAATTATTAAGAACCATCCATTTCATCCATCCATTCGTTTCAGTAATTTACCGAACACTGCTATAGTCTGTTAATTAATGAACGACTCATTACAATTGAATACCAATGTTTAAAATCAAACCATACGATAGTTAATTATAACCATTAATCATGGTTTGTAATTATACGATTCCACAATCTCTAATCGAGCCACACAAAAAACACTCGATATCACCAGACAAGTGTAATGTAAAGGGTTTTATCTTAGCTCATATAAATAAGATTGATTAATAAATTTTTCGGTGCAACATAATTATGAGTATCAACCTCATATCAAATAAGTTATTTCTGAGTCAAATGTACAAAAGAAATCGATATGTTTATATCATCTCTTTTTAATTTAATAAATAGTCGTCGAAAGGCAAAGAGGCTGAAGCGTCATTTTACGTATGTATGTAATGTTGTTTAGTTGATGTAAAAGCCCTGAAGAAGCTTGAGAAAAGCGAAACCTGGTTGGCGGTTAACTCTAATAATGTGGTGTTTTACAAAGTTTATTGTTTTATTGAATAAGTGTACATAAAGATACATAACGATGTCATGTTAGAGACATACAAAGATCCTATGTTGAATTTATAAAAGTCAGAGACTTATTTCATTATTATTGGAAAATATGCTACTTGGGTACAAAAAAATAATGAAATGGGTGAGTGAGGGAATAATACAGAGTCATTGGTTAATGTTCTTAACTTATTTTATGTGTATCTTTTGTATTACACTTGATAAAATGCACTAGTGTACCATTGAAATAAATGCATAAGTATTGAGTCAACCTACTAATATTCAAGTTAACAAAATTAAATTCCAGATAACCCCCCACTACATAGGAAATAAACTGTTGAACAACCTTCCAAAAACACGTATCTACATATATCAATATAATTTGAAAAATCAGAAAAAATGTAAATAATGTCACTTCACCTTAAACGAATACTTATCACAAACAAACCACTAGCGGATATGCAATCTTTCTCGGTAGTGCGTCCAGATGATTTTAATCAGCTTATCTGCCAAAGTTGCAATCTTTTACCCGAATCTACTGGACAGTACCCGCTATCAACGCCTCGGGATCAAAATATTTAATAATAGTCATGGAAACCCAATCTCGAACCTTTTTATCACAGATTTTCAGACCAAATGAGGT